>OZ014525.1:7957810-8607139 GCA_963966055.1 Lathyrus aphaca
AGCCTGGATTGCTAGAACTAAGGCTGTTGTCGTTGTGTTCGGAAATTGGGAGGACTCGTACAAAGAACTCCCAAAGTTTTTGCTGGCACTGAAGCACTATGCACCTGGGACCGTTGTCATCCTAGAGACCTTGCCGGCGTATACTTCGGAAAGTCAATGTGTCAGTGGAAATGGCATATTCCACCGGCTCTTTTGGGCTTTTGACCCATGTATAAAGGGTTTTTCCTTCTGCAAGCCTATAATCCAAATTGATGGAACATGGCTCTACGGGAAATACAAAGGAACTCTATTGATGGCAGTGGCACAGGACGGCAACAGCAATATCTTTCCAATTGCATTCGCTATCGTCGAGGGAGAGACTGCCGAGGGATGGAGTTTTTTCCTAAAAAATCTTCGCAACCATGTGGCTCCCCAGTCTCACTTATGTTTGATTTCGGACAGACATGCATCAATTGAGAGTGCATGGAAGAATGTTGATAACGGCTGGCAGGAACCGCCTTCAACACATGTCTATTGTATTAGACACATAGCGCAAAACTTCATGAGAGAGATCAAAGATAAGACACTGCGGAAGAAGGTCGTGAATGCAGGGTACTCATTAACCGAACCGTCATTCAAACATTATCGTGACGAAATCAGAATGGCGAATGAAGATGCATTCAGATGGATAAACCAGATTCCTTTAGATAAGTGGACCAGGGCCTACGACAAAGGACAACGCTGGGGTCATATGACAACAAACCTCGTTGAATCCATGAACTCTGTTTTCAAAGGAATCCGCAACCTACCGATAACCGCTTTGGTGAGGTCAACCTACTTTAGGCTCGGAGCACTTTTTGACACCAGGCGTTCAAAGTGGAGTTCAATCCTACAGTCTGGTCAAGTGTTCAGCGATAGTTCTATGACATTCATCAAAGACGAAGCATCCAAGTCTAACACACATGTGGTCACCGTGTTTAACCGCAGTAAGGGACATTTCAATGTTGATGAGATCATGGATCACAACGAAGGGAGACCGAGGGGATCCTATCGGGTGGAACTTGATAACAATTGGTGCGACTGTGGTAAATTTCAAGCCTTCCGCATGCCTTGCTCCCATGTCATAGCGGCATGTTCGAAGGTTCGGCTGGACCCTTCAGGCTTACTATCCCCTGTTTACCAAGTGCACAACCTTTGCAACGTCTACAACAAAAGCTTTCCGGTTGTTGCAAATGAGGACTACTGACCCTCCTACAACGGGGAAATAGTCTGGCACAACGAGAACATGAGAAGAAAGAAAAAAGGTCGTCCTAACAGCACGCGTATTCGCACCGAAATGGATACGGCGAACAAGATGGTGAGACTGTGTGGTTCATGTCGTCAGCCCGGGCACAATCGAAAAAAATGTCCCAACGTTGGACCAAGCTCAACATCGTAAATTAGGTCATTGTAACCGTATTTATTTTATATGGAAGCCTAGTTCCTTTGATTCATATCAGTAAAATCATACAACCACAAGGAAATACATGATTCAGGAAATGACCGTACATAAATAAAACGGAAAAATACATAAATAAAACCACAACCACAAACACGAACATACATAAATAAAACCAGGAAATACATGATTCAGTAAATGACCATACATAAATAGAACAACTGCAAGATTCAACAGATCTAGCCTATCAGAACCATCAGGACAACTTCACCTCCACCTAGCATCATCGACAAAACACCTGCATCATTGACAATTTTTCTCCATTTCGTCACACCAAACTCCACAACCCTCTTCTCAATTTTAATTATCTTTTCTTTGTGGCCGATCTCTCCTTCTAACCAGTGGGTTAATTCTCTGTGCAAGTGTTCCAAAGTTTGGGGGTTCCATAACAGCATCTTCAGAGGAGGCTTTGTTGCCGAGAAAAACACTAAAGCATTTTTCTTCAAGATATCAAATTTTGGAAGCGGTTCTTCTGATGATGAGGAAGACGGTGCCGATGCATAGTTAGATGGACGGGGAGAAGCCATATTGTGAGAGAGGGAGACTGAAAGTACTGAATGAGAGAGGGTTTGTAAGGATGGAGTGAGATGACTCCTAGGTTTATGAGTGAGGCATATATATAGTAAAAAAATTTGCAAACCATAGGTATATATACATGTATAAGTATATATATAAATATACATATATATATATATATATGTATACGTGTATATATATATATATATATATATATATACACATTAATGAAACCCTAATTATATATATATATATATATATATATATATATATATATATATATATATATATATATATATATATATATATACATTAATGAAACCCTAATTATATATATATATATATATATATATATATATATATATATATATATATATATATATATATATATATATATATATATATATATATATATATATAAGGAATATTTGAATTAACTTATGAATTAACAAAGTGCAACACACCATTTGGCGAATGCATGTTGAAGTTACAACACATTCGCCAAATGGAATGGCGAATAGGTGAGAAAATTTGATTCCTAGCCAAACCATTTGGCGAATCCTACAACAAATACACAGATTCAACAAATGATTTGGCGAATGTTATGCCAAAGTGTGTTAGTTTGGTATTTTTTTTGAAAACTCTGTTATTTTGGAAATTAAAATAACAAACTCTGTTATTTTAAAAAAAAATTCTATAAACCTCTAGTTTTATTTATGTAAGATTTTTTAGGGTTTTATTTGAATTTTTATCTTATGTTTATAGATTTGTTAAGCCGATTCTAATTATCCTAAACCTTAGCTATTCATTTTTAAATTATATATATATATATATATATATATATATATATATATATATATATATATATATATATATATATATATATATATATATATATTCATTTCATTTATTACAAATCTATTTAATGGAAATAATCAATCCAATAAATGAATAAAAGTGTCGTTAAAAACTTAGTTAAAAAATTGTAAAATATTTTTTTCATGACTTTTTATAGCTTTTTATTCACTTCTTTTGGTATGGAATTTTTAATTTTCATCTTATATTAATATCTTCTTATGTTTTTAGTGTAAAATATTTAATTTTAATTTTAATAGTTTGTATTTTAATATCTAAAAAAGAAATTGATTTTTATAAACTCCTATTATTAATAACATAATGATATATCCTTTAAAAATAATTTTCATTAACTTTTATAATACTTTATAATAAAAATTAATAAAATATACATATAAAATCTTAGAAAAAAAGAGTGTCCCTTTAAAAAAAATATCCTTTTTAAGATATTTTTTTCATTAAATTTCATAATTTTTATACATATAAAGGAAGCTACCATTTTCTTACGTGTCATGTTGATAATATTCTTCATTCTGTAACATTATTTTCATTTTGTAACATTATTTTTAAACTTTAATTTATCGTTGTAACTGTCACATTTTTAAAATTTATTAGTTTTAATTCTTTTTTTTCAATATAAAATATTTAATTTTTATCTTAATAGCTCATATTTTAATTTTTTTTTAGTATGAAATCTTTAACTTTCCCCTTAATAATTCTTATTTTAATATCTAAAGAAAAATATTTTTATGAATTTGTATTCTTAATAATATAATGATAATGATATAAGAAAAAGGATTTAAAACTGATATTTTTATGACAGTTATAGGTTTAGAAAAATTTACTAATATCTAAAAAGTAATGTTATTTGAATTGGAAAATCATTTGTAGTTTTAAAATTAACTCATATGAATTCAACTGAGTTTTATTAACTCGTCTTTATTCAATTAGAGGCTATATTGTAGACTGTTCATTTTAATGTCCATCTTTTAAATATTTCTCTTGCTAGAGTTAAAAGTTGGTGCATATTATTAGTATGTATTTGTAACTATGAAGAATGAATTCAAATTTTACAAACGATGGTTCGGTATTAAACGTATCAATTTACTTTTATTTTTAAGATACCATGGAGTGTAGATATTAATTTAGAATTGAAATTTGATGGGGAGTTGTCATATATATTGTAGGTTTGTAAAAATTATAAAAATATGTTATGGGATGTTTGAACAACAATTTCGATTCTACTCTCCTTAAGTTAGTTTTGACGATAACAAATATTTTCATGTTATAAGAACAAAATCTGCATATTAAATTATTAATTTTAAAATATGCAGGATTAGAAGTTCTCAAAGTAAAAGAAGTTTTGACGCAGGATCTTCCTCTCTAAAGCAAAAGTTATATAACAAGAAGGTGTGTTGAAAGTCCTCTGAGAAGATCTCATTACGCAACACACGCTCAGAACAACTGCGTTGTTAACCAAACTCTGATACCTTAATATATACGCAAACTCTGATACCTTAATATATAATCAACCACATTTATTGAAGATCAAAGGATTAACGGCTCCAGACACAAATCTGTATTTTTGGAAACTCTTAAATGACGTTTATCATCATCCAAAAATAAATCAAGATGTCTCCAACAAATCATATTACTCATCTATAAAAAGGAGTCTACTGAAGAATTTGAAGAACACACCCGCGCGCATAATTATATTCAAATTTCTTTTTCTTCAAACCGTGAATTAACCTTGTGTATAAAATATCACAGTTGTGATAACAACTTCCTAGAAGCAAATTTTAGTTACACAATTTGTAATCAAACTTGATATACCTTGAGTGACTAAGTGTTTGTTAGTAGACTCAAGAAGACTTTGATAGTAGGTCATTGTGATTGTAATCCTTATTTGATTAGTGGATTAAGATTTCGTTGAGAGAGGCGAAATCACCTTGGCGGGTGGATTGAGTGTAGTTTGAGTTCAAACGAACCAGGATAAATCAATTGAGTTTATTGCATTATTTTTGAAAACCCCGATTCAAACCCTCCCTTTCTTGTGTTTTTAGCTCCTTCAATTGGCATCATAGCGCCTGGTTATGGGTGCTAACATTTAACCGTGTCAGAAAAAGATCCTGAAGAAAAACACTTTGGCGGAAAAATTCCAGAACAACAACGACAATCAGAATTACAAGATCAATGGCAAATCTTCAGTGTTCAACGGTGAGAACTTTGATTACTGGAATGATGTTCTGGAAAGCTTCTTTCTGACTCTCGATGGAGACCTCTGGGATATGGTAACTGATGGCTACATTCATCATGTTGGAGACGATGGTCAGAAGATTGAAAGAAAATATATGACAGTCCAACAAAAGAAAGAGTTCATAAATTATCACAAAGCCAAAACAAATTTTCTAAGTGTCATTTCATACACAGAGTATGAGAAGATCACAAACAGAGAATTTGTCAAACATATCTTTGACTCTTTGAGGTTGACACGTGAAGGAAACACTCAAGTTAAGGAGACCAAAGCTCAGGCACTTATTCAGAAGTATGAAGCGTTCAAGATGGAAGAAGATGAAACGATTGAACCCTTTTATTTCATGCAATCCCGTGTAATTTATTTTGTACCCCTCTCCCGATTACTTTGTACGCAATTTACTTTTCTGCATTTATCGATTTTAATTTGTTCGCGGACCATTGGTCCAACACCAAGTGGTTTCACTCGCACACTTGCACATCCATTTGGTTATGTTTTCGTATTACTAGGAGTACCCCTATGGACTAGGAATCGAGTCCACTTAACCAATCAAACAATAAACCTCCATTTGCATTCACTCGTAAGTCGAGTGCCTCGCGCATTGCCATCAAACCAAAAAAACCAAAATGTATGTTTAGATCCAAACCCTTGATCAAACGTCAAGCGGTCTTAGGTAATCATAACACCTAATTATTATCGAAACAAGGTGAAGAAGAAGTACATCTAATCTTCGGTGGGTTTCCTCAATTGCTTGGGTGCGAGTTTCCTTAATCGGGTGTGAAAAAATGACACCTAATAAAATCAACAAACTAACCAACCGTAGAACCACGAACTACGAGGCTCTGACTTTCCCATTGCACGAGGGAATACGTAAGCACAAGGATATTATTCCTTACCGAGCACCCTAGGAACAAAACCACCCATTTCTTATTTAGTAATTAACCTTAGATTATAATCGTTCGCATTTACTTTTTGTTTATTATTCGAAGAAGACAAATGACATCCGTTAACATTCAATCACAAATCAAACTCAGAGGTTCCCATTGAGTACAATGGACGTAAGAGGTGTTAATACCTTCCTTTTACGGAATCGACTCCCGAACCTAGAATTTGGTTTCAAAGACCATGTTCTATCCATTTTTCAAAAGGTTTCTCGATATTTTCCTTTTCCGTTTTTTTTGGAATAAAATAATTTTGATGGCGACTCTGTTCGAACAATCTTTTTTGCGGTCTTTTATTGCGATGTCGTGTTTTTCGAGGTGCGACATTGACCACATGTAGTTTTCACGAGTCCCACACCCAGACGAGGTTCTCTTGGGAGATGTTCTAAACTGCCTAGGCAGACCGTAAGATGTTCCCATTTGAGCTGCTAACTCTGGTGACCTTTAGGATGACCCATTCGTGAACTCGACAGGGGCACTCCTTGTATGGAGATAGTATTGTACCTTTCGGGATGAATGTATTATTGCTTCTCGACGACAGCTGCTGAAGTTGGGAACATATTGTGTGGGAGTTTGAGGGGAATCAATTGAGGCCTCCTCTTTTAGTGATTAATGTCATACCGAAAATGGTGACCGTATTATTGCTTCTTGACATGAGAGTCCGTGATATTGATGAACTTTGACCTCCGTCTAGCATACACCTGTGAGAGGGAGGGCTTTTGACATGATATTATAACCTCCATCATACCCGGTTTTCTGGTTTTCTGGTTTTCTTACAGCGGTAGAGTTCTGATCATGTTATGTTCATCCTATTCCATTATCAATGCGACAATTATCCAACATTTTTGGAAGCTTTGATCCCACGTCTTTGCATTTTTAGCATCATCATATTGTATTTGCATTCATCAGCATTGCATATCATTTTCCAGAGAGCTCATCCTTCCTTTGTCCATGATTAGCTAGCTGATTTCCCGGTACTAAATCTGAACAAGTGGTAACAGTGGAAGACAACAGAGTGTGTGAAGAAAGTTCGATTTGTGTTAAGAGTTAAGGAGTCGAGTTGGAACCCGTTGGTAGCAATGTCAAGGAAAAACCTTCTGAATGTTGATTCTCCACCTGGTTTTTCTGTGACGACCAATCCTTTGTATGATCTTTCTCCTGATGATGATCTTCCATAAGTGAACAACATTGCTCAAGCTCAGTCTATGCAGATACCATTTGTTAATCAGGGTGTACTTGAACCATCTGTTGTCTGAGGTGGACTTTCATCCTCTTCTGATGCTACAGATTATCAGAGTTTTGCTTTATCTATGTCGAACTTCTAAAGGGCAATCCTTGTTGTAAAAACCAAGGATCCTCAAGCTATTAAGTCTGATGAAATATATCGTGTGTTGGATGAGAAACTCAAAGCCATGGAGAGTCGTGATGCTTTTGATTTTAATGCTTTAAGCCTGTGTTTGGTACCCGGTCTTGTAATTCCTCCAGAATTCATAGCACTCAAGTTTGAGAAGTACACTAGTGTCAGTTGCCCGAAGTGTCATTTGGTGATGTTTTGCAGAAAGATGACTTCCTATGTCCGCAACGATGAGTTGATGATTCATTGTTTTCAAGACAGTTTAAGTGGTGCATCCTTAAGTTGGTATATGGATTCAGAAAGTAGTCGTATCCGATCATGGAGTGATTTATCCAGAGCTTTCCTAGAGCAATACCAGTATAATTTGGACATGACGTCCAGTCGCACGCAGTTGCAAGACCTATCTCAGAAAAGTAGTGAGTATTTCAAAGAATATGCACAACGGTGGAGAGAATTGGCAACCCAAGTGCGACCACCACTTTTGGATATAGAATTGGCTGACTTATTCGTGGATACCTTGCAAGGTTCATACTTGGAAAGAATGATGGGCATTGGGGCATCAAACTTCTCTGGTTTGGTGATAGCTGGAGAATACATTGAAAGCCTTCTCAAAAGTGGAAAAATCCAAGACTCCTCGAATATCCTAGTTGGTGAAAGTGAATTTATTGTTAGTTCTCGAGAGGAAGAGGAGTATGAAATCAGTGAGATCATGACAGATGTCAAGTATTCTCAGGGTGTACCAGCAAAACCTTATGGTTCTTCATCTTTTCAGTGGTCGTCATTTCCAGTGCCTTGTCATCATTATGGACAACCAACAATGCCTAGGGCACCATATCATAAACCCTGGACTCCTCCTCGTCCAAATCTACAAGTTCATGGTCAAAGACCTCAGAATCAACTCCAGATCCAACATAGGCCTCACAACAATCTGGAAAGAAGGAATGCTCATCTTCATCCAGTTCCCATGGCATATAGTGAACTTTTGCCACATCCAATTCAAAGCCCATTAGTGGTTCCTAAGTCCCTCAAGCCATTGCTAGAGATGTAGGGAATTAAAAGTGAAGGGATCTAGAATATTCTCAAATGATAAAATTGATGTCAAATGCTTCAAAACTTGAAAAATGATGATTTTGGCCAAATTGGCACTCGTGCAATCAATTGTACTTCTGAAAATTGCACTTTCTAGGCAAAAACAACATGGTGCAATCAATTTGTATATTGGTGCAATCGATTGCACAGTGCAAAATTTCG
This sequence comes from Lathyrus aphaca, assembly GCA_963966055.1. Classification (NCBI taxonomy): domain Eukaryota; kingdom Viridiplantae; phylum Streptophyta; class Magnoliopsida; order Fabales; family Fabaceae; genus Lathyrus; species Lathyrus aphaca. The sequence goes on from OZ014525.1 coordinate 7,966,459, forward strand.
ATTTTTGGGCAAAAAAAACATGGTGCAATCGATTTGCACAGTGCAAAATTTTGAAAAATTGCCTTGTGACTGGATTGTATAGGCTCTGAGCTCGATTCTTTTTACGCGTCGAAGAAGGCATAGAAATAAACACACGAATCTTGGAATTCCTTGAATAAATCAATTAAAACTTGGAAAATCCTTGATCAAGTAAATTTGAATTGTTTGCGGATCAACTTCGACTTTTAACTATGAAATTCATCTGAGCTGTGAGAATGTTCTTTTTGGCATTTTCACATGTTTTTTTCTTGAAAATGTTAATAAAAGAAAACAAAATATTTTTGGATTTTAATTAATGATTAGTAAACATAAACACATAAAACAAATAAAAGCAAATGGTGATCCCCTGTGAGGCATAAACCTACACCCAAGAAGAACCGAGAAACCAGTGCGATCTTGTTTGTGTGCAAGATGCAGATGAACTGCGAAGAAACTTTAGAGCAAAAATTAGGATGTTACATGATAAGAAAGAAATGGTCCAATAGAAGGTTCTGTCTAGCTTAGTGTAAGTATGCAGAAGACAAACTATAAATACCAGATATGCAGAAGACAAACTATAAATACCAGATAGATTAATGCAAACTCATAATCAACACAATCTCTTAAAGTTGATGCTAACATCTTATTATAAGGGATCTGTCTTTCATTAGTGCATATAGAAATACAATTATTTACCAAAAAACAAAAAGAATATGATATTATTGACTACAGATATTTCACATCAGAAGCAGAATCTTCATACAAACAAAATAAATCCTCATGTTTTGACTCTTCCCAGCAACATAGATAGAGATCTACTCTTCAATGTGCTAAAGGCAGGAATGAAGGAATGAAAAGATATGTTATATGATATTACACATCATGACACTTAACAAATAGAATGGAAGTAACATGTACTTCCGACATGCTTGCTAGCCCATTGCATACTTCTGAGTCCAGCTCCGAGCAGTCGTCTCGTACTTGGACCTGTCTGTCTTATACATGTGAGCTATTTCAGGCACCAAGGGATCGTCTGGGTTTGGATCCGTCAATAGCGAACAAATAGATAGCAACACCTGGAAAAACCAAACACAAGTCCTTCCCACCCACTTAAGAAACAGCAGTAATAATAAATCCACAGAAAGGAAAAGTAATCATGCATAGCAGAGACAATGCCAAATAAACATCATCATCATAAAGATCATAGTCATGCAACCTTTTACTACATGATACTCAAAAAATGTTTAGCATTTGCAACTAGACTCATTACAAAAGCATTTCACCGTGCTTATAAACATTTTTGCTGTACAGAAACATTTTCCTTCTAGCATAAGTGATTAGTGATGTCGATGAGAGATTTGAGTTAAAGAGTAAAGCAGTGGCAGAACCTTAGATATTGTCAAAGCGGGACTCCACTGCTCCTTTAAGATATCCAGACAAATACTACCATTGCTGTTGATATTTGGGTGGAAAACTTTAGTCCTAAATGCAACCTGCAAGTAAAAAAAAAGGTTAAAAGTTGAACAAATTGTGCTTTTTATAACCTAGCAGGACCGTCTTTGAAGGCTTGCAAGGAGGGCGGGCTACCACACATGGATTCAAAATTTTCAAGATTAACCTATAACTAAACAGTGCCTCATAAAATATTTGTCAGGTTAAATCGTGATTAAATAGGATCTCTGTTTGTTTTGCTTATAGTTAAACTGTGACTAACTTACACAAGACCTCCAAAAACTTGAGAGGACAATGTAACTTAGAATCTATAACTAGCTATACCAAGGCAAGAATTTGGATCACACAAATCTGATACGAATTTAGAAATGTTAAGTACAAGAAAAGTCCAAATTGTTAAAATTGCATTAACAATGCAATACCTTGGGTGGCTTGAATGGATAATCAGGAGGAAAATGAATGGTAACTAGAAAAACACCTCCAGCATAAGGACTATCAGGGGGACCCATTATAGTTGCTTGCCAATGAAACATATCTTCTGCTACAGGACCTGTGAAAGTGATATAGATAAACACAAGGAAAAACAAACTTTACCTGAGAAGAAAATATTCTAAAATTGTTTCATGAACTTCAAATAATATGAACAGATTTTTCACAAACCAAAACAAAATAATAATTATAAATATCAGAGAGATAAAATCAGCTTGATCTTAACGCAACAGTTATCTTACAAGACATGCATCAAATTGAATTAGCTTCTATAATCCTAGAATCAATTTTGATAACTCCAAAAGTGAAATTAAAGATTAAAAAAAAAAGCACTTATTTAACAAAACTTAGAAATCGTTGTTCATCACAGATAATTGAAACCATAGATAAAAGTTGAAAGTATGAAAGTTTACCGGCACTGCATGAAGTAGGAGGATCTTTCTGAAGGTCCTTGAGTTCCTTGAGGATCCGCTTGGAGGCCATGGAAATAGAGAACAAGGAGAGAGAGAGAGAGAGAGAGAGAGAGAGAGAGAGGTACGACGAACTTGGTTCAAGTAAAAAGGAAAGTGAAAGAAAAGCAATAAGAGCGGAAAGGAAATGAAAAGAAAGAGAGATTGATTGATTAATAATACTATCATCTTTTACATCGCTCTTTGCAGTTGATTGGATATTGTTTTCTTCAATAACAATAATTAAATATGATTTTTTTTTAAATGGTTAATCTATTTTATTTTTAGAAAAAAGTTATTCAAACGTAATTTTACATTACCAACTTCAAAAGTTTAAGGAAATCTAACTAGGTTGACAGTACAAAAAGATTACTTAACATGCATTCTAATAAAAATAATAAATATATTTTTAGTTTCTATAAATATCTTAACTTTGATTTTTAATTTTTATAAAAAAAATCAAGTTTTAGTCCTACAAAATTATTTTTATTCACTGTTTTAATAATTTTATAACTGCGTGCAAAAATAATTTTGTAAAAACTAAAACTCGATGTTTTTTTCTTATAAGAATTAAAAATCATAATTGAGATATTTATAGGATCAAAAATATATTTAATCTTATGAATAAATAAAGAAAAAAAAAATGAGAAAATGAAATATGTAATGACGTGGCAAACAATTTTACAATGTCAATCAATTATTATGTATGCCGTTACATAATATGTAATTTTTAAATTAGTAGTATGATATAATTAAATGATAGTATAAAATTATTTTTCACTTTGAATTTCCTTTAAATTCCAAAGAAAAAAAATTGGAGGATTAGACAAATTCAACATATGAGAATTTTTCTATCTCATACAAAATCTTAATAGAAAAACTCAATAGGATAAAATTTTGATAAAGAAAAAAAGCATAGAGATAAGACAATGGTTCAAACATAATAAATAGTAGTAAAATTAACAAAATATTTTAAAAATAAGGGAAATGTTAACATGTATCATAAGTACATATATTAATAATATATTTATAAAAATATTTTCTTAAAACTTTAAATATGATTTAATTACATTTAATATTTATTAATTATAGTATCATTAACATATGCGTTCTTGTTAGCATGATCCTTAAAAATATAATTTATAATGATTGAAATTATTCTAAAATAGAGATATGTCAGATATTTCACCAAGTGAAATTGGAAATAGACAAATCATTCTGAGTTATTTTATCCATACAACAATTCTTCTCTTTAAAAATGCGAGTGACTTTAAAATACATTTAAAAAGAAGAAATAAACATTTTCTTAATCTATTATGAAGAATTTAAAGAATAACGTGAGGTTGTTGAAAGTTAGGCTAATAATAATAAACTATGGCTTAATCATTCAAAAATATTTTAAATTTGTATTTGATATTTTTTTTCCGTATACTCTTGTATTAGAATGTTATGAGATGTAATTAAATATTTATTTTAGATGGTGTGAGTGTATTAGAGGTCTGGATTAGTTAAGTGTATATTATCTGTTGTAACAATTTTCACATAATATTATTCTTTGGTTGTCTATTGACACCGACAACGATTTTTTCTCTAGTTTTGGAATTTTCAGATAATATTCTTTTGTTGTTATTGTGTTTGTTTTTTTCCAGTATGTTTTGTTTTTTTCCTAACAACTTATAGAATTCATACTAGTTCTGCAATCTATTTTCTTATCTTTGAAACTTCAAATTGTTCCTATAAATTCAAATAATTTTAAGAGGTGTGCTATTTTTATACCTTTTTCTCTACACCGTATGTGTACATCGTATCCATTCAAGACCAACAAAATGGCTGTGCACATAAACCAAGTAAAATGAATTATTAAAAAATAACTTTAGTATGTATAATATATAAAAAGTCGGTGTAGTATTAAAATATAGTGTAAACATAGCTTTTCTTTAATTTTAAATGTATTAATAACGATAGTCTGGATGACAAGTATGTCTTTACTCGACCAAGATTTTTTTACAAGAGTTTAGAATATGCTGCACAAAATTAGTGTCATTATGGATACCAATGATATTCTGAACCAACTCCAAAGTTGTTGAGCAAAATGAAACAAGCTAAAAATTTGTCAAGATGATTTCAAGATGTACCACAAAGAGCACATTTGGAAACAATAACACAATCTCTTGAACACAAGTTGTCATCAATAGATAATTTATTGTGAATTAATCTCAAAATAGTGATAGACTTAATGGGGTGGAATATCTTTGTGTCAAACCATTTTGATCAAAGGAAGCATTTGACCATATGGCTTTGAAATTTATAAGTTTCTTTAAAATTAAGAGAGTCATATGAATGAAAACAAACTTGTCAAGAAATTTAACATTAGATATAATTATCTTGTTGAATAGGTTACAATTATCTGTATAATAATTTTGTCCCACCGAATTTATCTATTCATTTGTCTCATTTTTTACTGTATACATTGCATCTTTTAAAATCAATTTGCTTTAATTTTGTAGTTCATTCTAACACATTCATAATAATTCATTTGTCATCACTAATTTAGTTTTTTTAAACCATTTCATTAAGAAATGATGTTTTTGTTTAGAAGTTTCTTTGTAAAAAGTCAAAACCAAAAGTCAACAAAGAAGAATTTGTGCATTTGAGTGCAAGACATCCATTTATCCATTTTCAATTCGATCTCTTCATTGCATTGTATTTTATTACTATTTAGAATTTAAAAGTCATTTTTAAAAATAAATAGAAATATCAATTGATTATTTTACTCATCGATTATATGTCATTATTCATAACATCTTCATGCCCTATAAATCATGTGTGATTTTCTTATCATACATCATTCACCATATTGAAACACCTATATCATCATCATCATCTAGCACCGCCAACATTAAAATTCAATATCATATTTTTCACTCAAATCCAAGCATGTCCATAAACTCAATGTCCAAGTAACATCATCACTCAAATTTAGGCATAAACATATTCCATATTCCATCTAATAACAATAACATTGCCTTCATCATCCATAAACCAAACTATATTCCATTTCTCCATTCAAATATCAACATAACCACATTATGTTTCATTGTTATCTCATGTTATCATCACCATACATCACTAATCCATTATCCACAACTAAAATGCCGAAAACCAAATAACAACAAAAAAGCAAAAGAATTGAAAATATGAATGAACATTACATTGCAGCATTCATTCCATAAATATTACATACATACCATCGAAGCCATGAAATGAATTGAAATGATAATGAACAAAAACAAGTCAACATCATATTCATAAACATCATCCATGTCATCACAACATACATTCATCATAAGTAAAAAAAACAAAATTTTAATTTGAGACGAAGTGAAGCAAATTCAATTTAAATAAATTTTGTTACAATATGAAACATGATACATTAGTTACATCATCGTATGAATAACATCATCTCCTGCGTTTACACCATGACCATACATTCATATCATCCACATACATCATTTAGACTCACGCTTGTTACATGCTATGTCACGAAATCTTCACCACTGCTTACAAGTTTCAGCACACTAGCTTTTCACCATGCTCCAAGTATCCCCCAAAATCACTCACGCAAATCTCATTTCTTGCTCATGTGTTATTTTCGATTTGAAAAATAAACTTAGAGCAATTACCATGATTACCAAGTCAAAGATGAAGACGCATCTGTTTGGACTGCATCACAGTGACCGTGTCAAACTACAGTTCGGAATGCATCAGAACATCCCAGATTCCCCGACTGATCTTGGTCAATGACATCAAAAAAGTCAACGACCAATGAAATCTTAATAATGGAAAGACTTTGCAAAAACTGAGTGTCGTAAATGGAGGAACCATCGTGAATATGTCTTATGTGAACCGGTGATGGCAACCCCATCTATACCAACTAATACTTATATGGCTTGGTATAGATCGTTGCAACTGGTTTTCTCTTTAAAGATAGGTATCTACATGACCCACGTCAGACAACTTACACACACACACACGAAGCAACCACGTCTAACCAATGAGGAAGTTATCAGTCTTATTACTCACAACCCCCTACCCAACTAAATTACCGAGCGACAAACACACAAACCTACTTTCCAAAATATTAAGAGCGTTCTCCACACCATGTCCAACAAAATGACTATTATCAAGACATACAAACATCACACCACAAGCGACAAACACAACCATCACAACCACCCTATGACTTTCAAACCCCACAACCATTTCAACCTTTCGCCAATGAAGCCTTCACACCAATGTCCTCTTTCAATCATCCAGGTCGCACATCGATGACCCCATCATCACATCCAAACTACTTTGGCATGGGTCACGATCTCAGTTACGACATGACATCTTTCCATACACAAGACTACGTAATGCAAGAATTACTAAGGGAGTCTGTCTATGTTCCGGAGACCTCAACTCCCCAAACACCTGGAGTGAATCAACAACTGGGACAAACAAGTGATGACCTAGGGGATGTTGAATCGGTGGTCGATATGCCTAACCCGGTCGTCATCATTAAATTATATAATTTATTTTTTTATTATTTATTAATATAATCATATTTTTTTATTATTTATTAATATTTTTTTATAATTAAATTTTGCAAAAACACATTGTCTCCAATTGAATTGACAACCCTTCATATTCTTAACACACAATAGTCAATTGGATTGAAGACTGCATATGGTGTCTCCATTTCAATTCGCGACACCTCTTAACCTTTATACATGATCACCAATTGATATGGCGACTTCTCTTAAAAATGACAAAAAATGGGGTGGATGGGGAAATAGTTTAAAAAGTGAATTATTTGGGGAATTTTGTTGAAAAATAGAGATATTTCGATAAAAATTTCAAAAACTTGTGATATTTTAAAAAACGATTTTATAAAATCTATTTTTTAAAATACAAAAAAAAATAAAAAAATTTAAAGCTGAAACAAACGACATAAGTTATGTCCAGCAATTCAAGTTAGAACATTGTAGATCACAAAATATAACTAGAAAAAACATTGTACTACGAATATAAGTTTGATTTTAATTATCTCTTTACTATCACACCTTTTTAATAGAGTTTTTTTTTCTTAAAAAAATTAAAAACTAACGAGGGGCTCACATTTTAGTCGGAAAAACTAAAATTATAACCATTCATTAAATTTGTAATGAAATTTTAATTTAATACTACAAATATAATTATTAATGAATTTGTTAGTTTTATTGTTATATATAAAAAAACAAAACTAAAATTGTCAATTTAAAATTAAAATGGGTAAAATAATTGTGTCCTCTTCTCTCATCCCTCAAGAGGTAAAACAAACAACTTTCATTTTTCTTTCCAATGGTTTCCATCACCATTCTTATTCCCAAACACAAAAACCTTACATTTTCATTCTCTTCAATAATAACATTCCATTTTTCTTAATCAATCACTTAACCCAAAAACCACAACAATGGAACAACAATCATCGGAACCAAAACCCATAGTACTACAAAAACCACCGGGTTATAGGGACCCAACCACCCTACAAAAAAACCCTCCGCCACGAAAGCCTCCTCTCCCACCTTCTTTCCGACCAAAACCCAAGAAACGAAATTTTTGTCGCATATGTTGTTGCACATTCTGTATCCTTTTCATCATCCTCGTCCTCGTCTTCATCCTCCTCATTGCACTCTTCTACATTCTCTACCAACCTTCTCTCCCGGAGATTCACCTCGGTTCCTTCCGTGTTCCAGATTTCAAGATAATAACGAACGCAGACGTTAGCAAACTGGACGCAAATACAATAACGATGGTTGATATAAAGAACCGCAACTCAAAAATTGAATGGCATTTTGATCAAAGTAGCGTTCAAATATGGGCGGATAACGGTGACTTGAATTTAGGTTCGACAAAGGTGCCGGCGTTTAACGTGAAAGTGAGGGATATATCGAAAATGAAAGTGGAAACAAAGGTTAAAGATCAAGTATTGGATGGGAGACAGAAGAGAAGGTTGAAAAGTGTGTTTGAAAGTAAAGCTTTGAAACCTAGTGTGGAGGTTAGAACAAGAACAGGTGTTAAGGTTCAAGGTTGGAAATCTATGACGATTGGAGTTACCGTTGTTTGTGGTGGGGTTACTGTGAGACAAATTGATAATGGCGATTCATCTCTTTGTTCTGTCACTATTTTCAAATGGTAATCAACTACTCTACAACTATTTATTAGTGCATGTGCATGTTTTGGATTTTGTCAACTTTTTATTTTTGCATTTCTTCATAAATTTTGTTATGGAAAATAAAAATTACAAATTTTTATATCATATATGTCTATAACCTTGTTAATTACATAAAAAAAAATATGTTATTAGAATTAGAAGATTTTTTTTTCTGTTGTCTAATCTACACTAATATCAACCAATCATATGTGTTCTTACACGTGTGGAAGAGCATGAACTACAAATATATATTTTTCTATTAATGTCGTTTAATTTACATTAATCTTGATCGTTCATTTGTGTTATTGTATGTGTTGAAGAGTGTTTGAACGACTAATATGCACGTTGGATCATCCGGCTAGTGTTAGGATCCAAATCTGTATTAAAATATTATCATTTGTTTTGGATGACATTATATATTTGTTTAGTTTGTATTTTTCATCAAATTAATGATTTATTGTTGTAATTTAAGATGTTGATTGATTACAGGATCAAAATACGATGAGTTGGGATTTTGTTATTATATGAATATGTATGGATTGGGAGGATTGATGCTCATTTTGACAATTCAAAGAGGAAGGTTTTGTCCCAAGTTGGGTTGCACGTATATATAAGTCATTAGATTGTATATAATGTGAAACTATTAATATTTATTACTATAGGTATATAATGTGGTTGTTGATTGGATTTATCACTCCACCAAAAAATGAGAGAGTTGCCTTATTAAGGTGTAATATATCATTCTCTTTTGAAACTATTGTTAGGGAGAACTTAAGGGCCAAGAATATATTATGGTTAGTGGCTAGGAAGAGAAGGATATAAGATCTTCTTGATTGTGACATATATCTTGACAAATATGTTACATTTCTTTTCTTTAGTGTAAAGCGTTGTTCAATTTATTTTATTTTCATTGCATTTGAAATTTGGATTAAATCCAATTCATTTTACAAGCATTTCCTGTGTGATATACATCTAGGGATAGGATGACAATTAACAAGATATGTGTAGGGTACTATAGGATCCGTTCTCATACCCGCCGTTTAAAAGTTTGTACCCGAGTTCATATCCGCGTGAATATCAATATTTTTACCCGTACTCATAATAGATTGGTACCTAAGTATCCAAACTTATGTCTGTTTACCCATATTTCTAATAAAAATAATTGATAAACTATTATTTATCATATAATTTTACGTTTTTAATAACACAAAAATATTTTTAATAATGTTATTGTTGAATTAAGAAATAAACAAACATTTATATAAAAATACATACAAGTTTAATAGTGATGTATTTAATAAAATTGATAAATTAACTTATATAAATAATTATAAAAATAAAAAAATACATAAATATATATTGTGTGAGTATGGGGCTGTGTGGGTACTAAGGTACTCGTACCGGCGCCTATACCCGCTTATATTAATGGGTAATTGCTTGTGCCCGAGCCCGTACACATTTTGCGGATTTTTACCCTACCTGTTATGGATACATTTTGAAAGGTACCGCTGAGGATGAGTCTAATTGTCATCCCTATATACATCCAAAATTTCACAGTGTGATATTGAATTTATAACACCTCATTTATTTATTCATTTTTAAGAGATGAAAAATTACTAAACTAACTTTTTTTAGACAAAACATAATCCTACATGATCTTATCTGAATCAGAACAATCGTCAGTGGCTTGTAACATGTGAGCTTCTGCGGTTGATAAAGAGAAGAGGGTGTACATGCAAGACACTCCGATGTTAAAATGAGTTTAACAGTGAAGAAAAACAAGTATATAAAGGTTAAAGTGAATGATCCAGAGTACCTGACCCTCCACAGGAGGACGATATTTATAGAATGACCCCAACGATGGGCCAAAGTCTCCATTGTGGGCTGGATTCTCAGGCCCACAATGCATAACTTCCAGGATCCTATGTGAAAGTAGGGAAGACCAGCATGTGGTCTTCATTCTGCGTCAATTGCTCTGTGATCTTCGGATGGTGGAAGACTCGCTCATCACAGAGGGTAAAACGACTATGTGAATTACAGGGATCAATTGGCCACGTGTCCTCGGAGGTGCAGATAGAGAAAATGCTTCCAAATGGCTATAATATATTAGACCATTTCGTTAGACCTTCCTCGAAGTAGCGTTGGACTGAACCATGTCCGACGGTGGACCAACCCCAGACCTAATCCAGAACACTACATTTGACCCATCCATACAATTGAATGGTTTAGATTTTAACCTAAAGTTAACCAAAATAAAAATGGACGATACACTTTCAACCATATATATATATATATATATATATATGAGGATTTAAAATTCAACCACTCTTTATACTTTCTGGAAGTTAGACCGTTTATATTTAAAAATATTTTGTATTTTCATTTTTATATTTATGTTAATTTTACTGATTAACAATTTTTAAAGAAAATAAAATATGCAAGTGTAAAATAATTTAATGTTGAAAATCAATGATCTTGATATTTTTAAATTAATCGTGTGATACTGTTGAATGGTGAATCTCTATTAAATGAGAGATTAAAATTATTTTTTAATATTAGTGTATTATTCAATATTTTAAAAATCGGATTGAACCGGTTGTATTGTGAACCAGAGATGAATCTAGTTGGTTCAATCTTTCAAAATCGCTAGTGGTTAAAAATCGGAGTAAAAAAAAGTGAATTGAATCGTCTAAAACCATTCAAACCAAAGAATCAGAGCCGGTTTTATAAAACTGTCCGGTTCAAAAAAAATGCATTAAATTGACCATTTTTTATTTTTAAAATTTTAATATAAATATCTAAACTTAAAATAATTCTGTGTTTTTTACAACCATACAAATTTCTAAGTTTTGTCACTCCATTATAATTTTTTTCCAACTACACTTCATCATTATCATGCTGTCTCTTTTAAACATAGTCACGATGTCCAACTCAATATTGATTGTCATTTAAGTTAATATTGTTTGTCGTTGTCAATTAAGACTTATTTGTCGTAGTTCAACTCAAATTCTATTTTTGTCAATTGAGACTTCTTAGTTTGACATTTTTCCTTTACATCCAAATCTTTAAATGGATTCCTACATGTATTTTCAATAAAGCTAATTGCCATGCACTTTTCATCCCATTTTCATCTAATATTTTCCTAATTTTCTTCATGTCATCCCATCTTTGAGATTCCAAATACATGTTTGACAATAACACATATTTTAATGCAGTCATCTAAAAACACATCATATATGATATCAATCCAAAAGGTAGTTTGTGTTGGAATTAACTCAAAACCTATGAGAATTTCGACCCTTTTTCTTTATGAGCAATAAAGGTTCTTGCGGAACAATTAACAAAGAAGAAGAAGAAATATGAAGTAGAAAATAATTAGGGTTCTAAGAGAATTTAAAGAGAAAGTTTATCTACCCACAAACTATGAGATTTCTTCTATTAATTCACTCTACAACATGCAAAACTGTGAATTACAATGTGTTTTGATTACAAAAGGGATACTCCCTATTTATAGAATTAGGTTTGCTTGAACCCCAAGCCAAAAGCCCAAAACTATAAAAACCCAAAATATCTATTTTGGAACTAAATCAAATCTCGATCTAAAACCAAATCTAAATATAATCTAAATCAAATATGACATAATGAATTGCACTTTCAACACACCACCTAATTCATTGTGTCTAAGCTATCTACATTCATCATAGCTCTCAGTCTTCTGAATATTTTAACTTGCGTTCCCTCCGTCAAGATATCTACAATCTGATTCTCAGTTCTGTAGTGTTCCAAGTTCATCTTCCTTTTTGCTACCTGCTCTCGAAGATAATGGAACCTCATTTCAATGTGCTTGCTTCAACCATGCGTTATCGGATTTTGCGCCAGATTGATAGGTGACATGTTGTCGATCTTCATGGTCATTGCTCCATGACTCTTCGATATCTTTGACCAAATTCACCATTCATGTTGCTTGACATGCACAAAGAGAAACAACTATGTACTCTGCTTTGCATGATGACAATGCCACTACCGATTCCTTTCTTGAACTTCAAGCAACTGGTGAACCACCTAACATAAACACATATCTAGTTGTGGATTTTCGATCCCCAACATCACTACACCAACTTGAATCAATGTATCTCACTAACTTGCATTATTTTCCTTCATCAGCTGCAGGAAACAAAATTCCATAGTTGAGAGTTCCTTTCATATACCTTAATATCCTCTTCATCGATGTTAGGTGTGATACATTTGGCTTCTGCATGAATGCACTAATCTTACCAACATTGTATGCTAAGTCAGGCCTTGTGTGAGAAAGGTATCTTAGTGACCCAATAAGTCTTCTGTATTGGGTTGGGTCGACATCATCTTCATATGAATCTTTTGACGGTTGGAATCTGGGCTCAACTGGAGTCGAAGTTGGGTTGCAATCTCGCATCTCGAATATTTTTAGTATTTCGCCTACATATCTTCTTTGATGCATCATAGAACCTCTACCACTCTTGTAAAATTTGATGCCAAGGAAATATGAGAGATTTCCTAAGTCTGACATTTCAAACTCCCCACTCAGGTCACGTTTTAAATCTTTGATCTCCTTCTTGGAACTTCCTGTTATCAACAGATCATCGACATAGAGATATAGTATAAGCAATTCTCCATTACTTCTTCTTACATATACTCCATGTTCAGTTGTGCACTTCACAAATTCCTCCTCCCTTAGAAATCCATCTATCTTCTTGTTCCAAGCTCTTGGAGCTTGCTTAAGTCCATGTAGGGCTTTGTGAAGTCTGTACACATTTCTTTCTTTGCCTTGTTTCATAAACCCAATTGGCTGTGACACATAAACTTCATCTAAGGGGCCATTGAGGAATGCACTTTTCACATCCATCTGACATGTGTTCCAATTGTTCATGTTTGCTAGACCAACAACCAACCTGATTGTTTCGATCCTAACAACAGGTGTAAATACTTCATCGAAGTCGATTCCTTCCTTTTGACGAAATCCTTTTTCCACAAGCCTCACCTTGTGTCGATTCACTTCCATTCTAGGATTCAGCTTCATCTTATATACCCACTTCACATCAATTGCCTTTTTGCCTTGAGGAAATTCGACAAGTGACCAAGTGTTGTTGACTTCATCTCCTCATTTATTGCTTTCACCCACTTCGAATCTTTCAATGCCTCGGCTGCATTGACAGGTTCGACATCTGCATAGAAAGCATAGTGTATCAGCTCACCTTTTTCATCGAGTATCAGCTCACCTTTTTCATCGACCACATCATTTGATGTAATCACACATTCTTTCAACCTTGTAGGCATGTGTATTGTTCGTTGAGATCTGTTTGGGCTTGTTTCTCCCTTGACTTCTTCTTGTCGAACATCTCTATTGACTTCACTAGTTGGTTCTTCACACAAGATTCTAACTGAATCTTTCTTGACATTTTCATTCCAATCTCATTCTTTAAACTCATCTATGATCATGTCCCTGCTGATCACTACTTGCTTGTTCACTGGGTCTAACAACTTGTAACCTCCAGTCGAATGATATCCTATCAGAATCATTTGATTAGACTTGTCATCAACCACTAAAATAGTAACCTCCAGTCGAATGATATCCTATCAGAATCGAATTATATCCTATCAGAATCATTTCATCATTTTTGCATCAAAATCTTGATTCTTTGGCTTTTTTTGAACAACCATTAAAATAGTGACCATACTTCTGACAATTAAAACACTAAATATGACTCTTGTCTGGCTTTCGACCACCACCTCTTCCTCTACCTACAACACCACCTCTTTGGTTGCCTTGGTTCTAGGGTTTTATTTGATTCGACCAGCCTCATTCTTGCTGACTTTGAATAGTTGAATTGTTGTAGCCCCATTTACCTTTGTTGTCGAACACCTTTCCATTGCCTTTCTTATCTCTTGTTGATTGAGCCTGCAAAGCCACATCACTTTTTGACTTGCTTGCTGCTCTTTCAACCATTCTCTGTTCATGAGATTCAAGTGTCCCTTGAAGCTCTTATTTTGTCACCTTCGACAAATCTTTCGACTCTTCTATGGCTACTACCACATGGTCGAACTTTGGAGCCAACAATCTCAAAATATTTGAGACAACTGCTTTCGTCGTCAGCACTTCTCCACATACTTTGATTTGATTCACAAATTTCGTAACTCTTGTGAAGAAATCTGATATGCTTCAATTGTCTTCCATCTGAAGCAATTCATAAGCCCTTTTATGAGTTTGTAACCTCACTTCTTTCACCTTTTCTGCGCCTCCAAACGATTTCTCAAGAATCTCTCATGCTTCTTTTGCAGATTCAACATCAGTACTAACCTTTTCAAAGTTATATGGATCAACACATTGATGAATTATAAAGACGACTTTATAATCTTTCTTCTTCAATTCTTTGTGTGCAACCTTTTATTGATCTATTGTGTTCTATGCAAGTGTTGTTACTCCTTCCTTCACAAGATCCCATAAATCTTGATAACAGAAAACAACTTTAATCTACTTGCACCAATTCTCATAATTATCTTTCTTGAGAATTGGAAGGTTTGCTGGAAATTGCCCATTCAGATAATTCATTGACATCACTTTTGCTTCCCACGGATCGTTGAAACCAGAGCTCTAGATACCAGATGTTGGAATTAACTCAAAACCTATGAGAATTCCGACCCTTTCTTTATGAACAAGAAATGTTATTGCGGAATAATTAACGAAGAAGAAAAAGAAATATGAAGTAGAAAAAAATTAGGATTCTAAGAGAATTTGGAGAGAAAGTTTTGCTTCCCAAAAACTGTGGGATTTCTTCTATTGATTCACTCTGCAACCTGCAGAACTATGAATTACAATGTGTTTTAATTACAAAAGGGATACTCCCCATTTATAGAATTAGGTTTGCTTGTACCCCAATCCAAAATCCCAAAACTATAAAAGCCCAAAATATCTATTTTGGAACTAAATCAAATCTAGATCTAAAACCAAATCTAATCTAAATTAAATATGACATAATGAATTACACTTTAAACACTTTGTGCATCTAGTTAATGTATTACACAATACATAATACATAAGAACATAATTCAATTGTCATAGTTCTAAGTGGATGACATTAATTTTTACACTACTGAGCTCAACACAACATTTTAGTGCCACAAAAAATGAGGAATGCATCTTATGTTCACTCCTTCTTGAGGTGTTTAACATTGGTTGAAGATTGCATTGGAGTTAGGACTTCATCTTGCAAAATATCATCAAGAGTAGTTAGAATGGCAACCCTTTTAGCAGGAGTGTTGCTAGAGCAAGGACTACAAGTTTGGTTGATAGAAGTTGTTGGATGTTCAGAGAAGGTTTACTCATAAGATTTGGTCTGCTGCACATGACATAAATAATCGGTAATCACACAATGAGTTAACAAAGAAAAAACATATAAAAACTTATGCATGAGATTTAAAATAAATACATACATTAGGTTCATGTTGAACGTCCACACAATGGACCTCGTCATTTTGTACCCAGTGGTCGTTTCATTATTAGTAATACTGTGAGACCATTTTGTTGAACTTAACAAAAATGCTACCATAGAGAAAGAGGTGTCCATTTTGTTGAAAACCCATTAAAAGCATGAAAAACCAAACAACACAACTCATAGAAAAAAATGAAAAACATAAAAAACATGAAAAATTTGAAATACATTACAACATTTGTCCAAAAATAAAGCATTGTGCAAGATCTATACTTTCAACCAAATTTGATAACAACAACGTACATAAGAACCAGATTTGATAACAAAATATGAAGAATGGGCTGCAAACATTTTGTTGCCTTTGTGTTTCGCACCTTCTCTAGTTGTCTCCATGTGCAAACCTTTTTAGAAAATATGAAGAATGAGTTGCAAACCTTTTGTTTTAGATATGTAGAGGAAACATGTTTTAGATATAATGAAGAATGAATGACTACATATATAGCACAAAGAAGAACAATAAGAACAAAACTCAAAACACATTTAACAACACGAATATGTTCTTGCGAGGTCACGGACAATGAATAACACAAACATATTCAACAACACAAACATTTAACAACACGAACAATGAAAAACAAATACCTGTCACAGTATGTCCAACTCACCGGAGGTTATTTTTGCTGAGGACGTTGTGGAAAAGTGTGAGTCCACAAACTGATGTGTACAAAATGAAAAATTTAAAATGATTTACTTAATTGTAAAATGAACAATAATTATACAATTTTAATTCTATTAAATTATTATTAAAAAAATCGTGAGATGAAAAAAGAAAAAAAAATTGATATTTAAAAATAAGGATTTTGTCTCTTAAATTAAGATAATGATTGATTAAAATAAAATAGATATTGTGTTGGGGGTGGCAAAATGGGCCACCCGCCCAACCCCACCCTACCCCGCCTAAAGTCTGCCAAAAAAAAGAGCGGGGCGGACATGCCAACCAAGTTGAAATGGGCATAAAAGTCTAACCCGCCCCGCCAAGGTGGTGAATTGGCTGGCGGCGGATTTGCCCGTGTTCTTTTTTTATTTGTCTTTTTTCCATTTTTTAAAATAAATCAAAGGCTCATTTTTTACATTTCAATAAAAAAACATCAAACCAACATTTAAAAAACATAAATTTTATTAGCCTAAAACATCAACTTTCAGTGCAATAATGCTCTTATCATATATATCATTACTTTTAGGATTTTACATGATATAAATTCATACTTCGATCCCATTTTTGTCATTTTTCATTGATAAAATTCAAATACTTGCCCATCAATAGAGACAGAGAAAATAGATTAGTCATAATATTCTAAAATCAACGCATGTCCATATCACAAGCTACTTTCATAGACTATTTCAAATACCTAAAAAGTGTTATTAAATATGTGCGGCATGCAGATTTGACGGGGTGGTCTTTGGCAGGTGACATGCTTTAGCGGGACGGATTTTGGTGGACAACAAACCCAAAATCTCAACCCAACCCGCCATTTTTGACGGGTGCACGGGCCGGTTCGACTCGCCACGACCCATTTTGCCACCCTCAGTGTTGATAGTGACCCGTGAGATAAATATATACTTTTATTTTATTAAAATTACAAAAATAGGTATGTTCCTGATAGTTGCCCGTAATTTTTTTTTTTGACATTTGAAAATAACACTTTTATCCTTCGAATAAAAATAATTGTTAATTAAAAAAAATGTATGTTGCTGATAGTGGCCCGTAAATTTTTTTAAAATTTTGACATTTAAAAATATATTTTTATCGCAAATAATAAAAATAATTAATTAAAATAAAATAGATATTTTTCTAATAATAATTTGTAAGTTATAAAATTAATTGTTTGTTTGACTCATTATTGAAATGAGACAGATCCTCTACTCCACTAAAAACATAACAGAGGAAAAAAAGAAAAATAGAGATATGAGAAAATTTAGATTTAAGTGAAAAATGGAAATAAGAAATGAAACTTAAGAGATGAAATTATCAAATTTGAATTTCAACTCTGAAAATTTGAAATTGAGATAATAGGTGTGTGTTTGTGTATTGGGTGGTGGGAAATTCTTTTTTGGATTATGAGGTAATGAGTGTTTGTCATGTGTGAAACAAAGAGATGATGAAAAGAGTTTTAATTATTGAATTTAGTTGTTTACGAAAATATATTTTTAGTTGTGTAACTTTTTAAAGTGCAATAGACAAAACTGATAACTCGTACAATTTAATTTTGATATGTAGATAGTAAATTAACAAATTAAAATAAATATATTTTTTATAAGAAAATATCTAGATAAAAATATAAATATATTATTTATCCATCATTTATTTTCTACAATTTAAGAATCTAATATCTTAGGATAACACTTTAAAATAAGAGAATTGGTGATGCACAGAAAGAGGAAACTAATTTTATACCATTAATCAAATCAGACTATAATTTAAAAAAAAATTATATTTAATTTTGATATGTAATAGTAGATTAACAAATTAAAATAAATATATTTTTATAAGAAAATATCTAGATAAGAAAATAAATATATTATTATTTTCTATCATTTAAGAATATAATATCTTCAATAGATAACTATCAAAACAAGAGAAAATGAGTGATACACCGAAAGGAAAAACAAATTTTATATCGTTAACCAATTACGATCATGAATCAGCTAAATTAGACTATAGTTTTTTTTTTTTTTTAAATCAGACTATAATTTAAAAAAAAAGAGTCAAACTATAATTCTTATAGCAATGTAAAACTTTTTACAGTATTAGACTCTGTTTGGTAAAATTAAGTGATAACTGATAAGTTAGCTGATAGCTGATGACTTATAACTGATAATTTATAACTGGTGACTTATAGCTGATAAGTTAATTTAAGTGTTTGATAAATTAGAGGTTACACTAACTGATAAATATAAAATAACATAAAAGGACATTATTAATTAAAAAAATAGTAGTCATATTTATCAAATTAATTTTTATTCAACAAAAATAAACGTATTAACAATGAAATGCAAATTTTAAATATAACTATAAAACTAAATATAACACAAAAATATATTAAAATCTATGTATAAATTTTGTAATGGAATTTAAATATCTAAAATAACAATATTTCCATTTGATCTTATATTTCAATAAAGTTCATATTTTTATCTTTTTTTTCTTTTTTTTCTCTCTCAAAATTCATGATATGCCTACTAATAAAAAAAAAATATTAAATCATTCATTATCATATTTATAAAAAAACATTAATAATAAAAACTCAAATAATAAATAATTAAAATAATAATTTAAAAGTAATAAAGAAATTCATTTTAATGAATCAAAATATTTCATTAATAATAAAATGGAAGATATATTGCATCATGAATTTGTTCCATAAAAATAATGACTAATCTTTTTTATTTCCTCAACTAAAATGCAATTATTTTAATTTAAATTATATTAATACTAGTAGATGACTTGTGCGTTCGCACGGGCGCGCGTTGTCTCGTTTTATTTGTTAATTCATCTTAAAGATGTGTTTTTATTATTTGTTTAGAATTTATATGAATGTGTCTCGTGTTATAATTTAATTCCATGAATAATCATTCAAATGCACAATGAGAAGAAAATTTATGATTTTTTTTTCCCGTCTAAATCTAATTGTTAGTGTCTCATGTTTGAATTCCATTTTATGAGTATCAATTCAAATCAATTCAAATGTTGATTGAGAGCAATATTTATGCATGTTTTTTTTCCTGAATCTTATTGGTAGTTTCCCGTGTTATAATTTAATTTCATAAACAATTCAAATGCACATTGAGGCAATAGTTATGCATGTTTTTTTGTCTGAATCTAATTGATAGTGTCTCGTGTTATAAGTTCATTTTATGAGCAATTCAAATGCATATTGAGAGCAATAGTTTGCATGTTTTTTTGCCTGAATCTAATCAGTAGTGTCTCGTGTTATAAGTTCATTCCATGAACAATAATTCAAATACATATTAAGAACAATATTTATACATGTTTTTTTTTTTTATTTAAATCTAACTGTTAGTGTCCCGTGTTATAATTATAAAAAAAAAATATTGTGACATTAAGCAATGTTTATGCATTTATATTTTCGGATAATCAATCTTCCATGCTCAAGGATTTTCAGTGCAGTGGAATGTATTCTCATATCACACAAAAATCATGTATTGCTACTAATACACACCACCTATATACTTTTTAAGCATATATGAATTATATTATAATAATTATATTTCATATTGTTGTGTTAATTATATTATAATAATTATATTTCATATTGTTGTGTTAATTATATTATAATAATTAGTAAATATTATAATATATATGGTTACAAACAGGAAATCACATATAGTATATATTAATATCTCATGGTGTAAATTTCCATAGTCTATATTACATATTGTTGTATTAATCTCATGCAGTATATATTATTGTAATTAATAAATAAATCTTTGACAGTAAATTGATATCATGGCCATTTAAAACTATAAGATTACAAATAGTTAAACCATAAAATTAAATAACATGAAATCATAGTAAGCAGTTAAGCTAATTGAAATTAAGGTAATTAAGAATAGGATAAAAGTCAACGGAAAAATCTTAAATATGTTATTCATTTTTTTTAATAATAAAAGATTGATATAAAGTATATTTTATTAATAAAATGCAACAGAAAAAATTTCAAAATGATGTTTAGAAATTTGCTTGGATCATTAAAATATAATTGGATTAAGTGGAATGCAGTTTAATTGGACTTGTGGCTTTGACAGAAAATAATTATAAGTCTCTTTAGCTAGTAATACAAGCAATACTCAATTGGTTGATAGTAATCTTGTACATTGACGGGGCTACCGTATACTCACAATAAAAAACTACAAGACGTACACTTCATCTTAATCCATCATTAACTTTTTGTCCAAACATAAAGTGCTAGAACATTATTTACAGGAAAAATACCTATCGATTGTTTATATAGCAGGTGGCCAACTTAATCAGAAACTTGTTAAAGAGATTAAAGAATATGAGCAAGATGTTTTAAAATGGTTGAAAATCTTTGAGATAGTTAGCTTTTAGTATACAAATAGAAAGCAGTGACCAGAGATAGTTAACTTTTAGTAGACAAATATAAAACAATGATTGAATAAAGAATAAATTGGTATATTAATCATAACTCTCTATTTATCATACTATTATCATTCATACTTCTATTATATAATAATTCAAACTTTTATTTCCCTAATTAAATGACACATAACTCTCTAAAGTACACTTTATAAAATAAGTCAGCAACTGACTTTTATTTGCAAACTTAAATGACACACAACTCTCTAAAACACAACTTAAAATATAAATTAAAAATACAAACCAGATATATAAATATCATGCATGAACAATTGGAATCAAACACAACTCAATTTTTCTTCCAATAAGTCAATCTATAATGTTCAGTCATATCCAAATCCTCGTGTTTCATATTATTTGGTAATTCCCAATTAAAAGGATAAAGTAATAGTATCAATGGAAGCATAATACCAGCAATACCAAATGATAAACCAAGACATATTCCTCTACCTGCTCCAGACGTAACAGTAAAGCCTGATTATGGAACACAGAACAAAAATAAATGTAATATAAAAGTTAAAACTGGAAAGAAAAAAATATTAAAACTGAAATACATGTTTTCCGTATCACCAATCTCATCAAACCAATCTAGGTGATATGAGATACAAACATAAATGTAATGATAAAAGTCTAAATGATCTAAAATAACTTCTTATGTGACCTTGTTTTATCAAGAAATAAAGCTGAGTTTTTTACATCACTTATATGCAATGTATTGTAATTGCAGATTACCAACATTGAATTGAGTGTCAACTGACATTTTCTAAGACTATCAATAAATTAGCATTTCATGTAAAAATTAATTAAGTTAAAAAAATTCTAAGTGGTAAATATTACGTAAATCCATCGAGAATAATCGAGTTGAAAAACAGAATGAGATGCAACTATGTGTTTTAATAATCAAGAGTGAGTAAGTGTAATTGCTTCATAGAATACCTTTGTGTTTACCTATAAAGATACTAAGAATATATCATCGATATGTTGTTCCAACAACTATTGTCATACTTCTCAAGCTACAACCTATCATCAAAATGGAATCAATTAAAATTAGATTCATACATTTGAATACAAATTGAATACAAAAGGAGTAAAAAAAAAGCAAGCAAATTGGATGTCTCGTAATATATCAATTTAAAAGAAGAACAAAACTTTAAGAATATGAGTCATCAAACAAATTGGATATATATTATATAGGGTTAAATATACGATTGCTCCTGTCGGCGAGTTTTTGTTTTGTCCCCTAAAGTTTTTTTTTTTTTTGTGATTCACCCCTTATAAAATCAAGATTCTGTTTCCAGAACCCCCTATTTTTTGTTTGGCTGACTGAGTCCATGGTTGTTTGACTGACTGGGATAGAGAATCTACACAAGTGGCAGTCCGTGGAAGTTTTTTTTTATAATTTCTTTTATACTTTTTTTATCCGCATGGATATTTTTATTTTATTTTTCAATTTTTATATATATTTTTAATTTTAATAAAATAATTTCGTATTAGTTATATTTATTTAACTATTTTATATATATATATATATATATATATATATATATATATATATATATATATATATATATATATATTAATTTCCGTTCTATTAATATATTTTTTAATTTAATTTTATATTTTCAATTTTTTATGTTTTTTATTTTATTTTTCAGGTTTTATATATATTTTTAATTTTATTAACTTAATTTCGTATTAGTTATATTTATTTAACTATTTTTTTTTATTTTTTTTAAATTTTTGTTCTATTAATATTTTTTTAATTTAATTTTATATTTTCAATTTATTATGTTTTCTTAAATTATTTTTTTGAATTATTATTTTAAATTATCAAAATAATATTTTGAACCTAAGTCCCAAGTTGGCTTATATAGGAAGCCCAACTCTCAGTATTTTGAAAGGTTGTGTGTTAAAAAGGTTTATAAACCATTTTCTTTGATAAACAATTTTCGATGCGAGACTCTCTTTCATCATCTTCTTCAATGCCATGACATACAAGGAATGAAAGTTGTAGAAACACAAAACTGAACACAAGTATGGAAGAAACTAAACACCTCCAGAGACAAGAAAACACATATATTTCTCTTGAACATCATTGGTTCTTGTACCTCAACATATTTTTGAAGACTACAGAGCTAAAATAGTTGATTTAAACCTCTGTAATCAGGCCCCTGACATGGCTGCATGCCTTCATTCTACCCGTGTATTGGGAACCTTTCGGTATCATGTTCTAGAGTAAGTTACCAGCATTGAATTTATATATCTACATGTATATCTTTTCCTTTGAGTTCATAAATATGCTACTGTCATTTGTATAACAATGTATGTATCTTGTATCCTTTGAAGTTTTTTCTTTCTTTTTTCTGAAATGCTTTAGACTATTTAATGTTGCCTATTTGTGTTATCTTTTTACATACATACAGTTGCAATCATGTTTTATTGCTTAAGTCTATTAAATAGCAGTGACTCTTGATAAAGTAGTGGTTTATTAAATAGCAGTGATTGTTGATAAAGCAGTGGTTTAGCTGATGATACATGTTAATTCGATTCAAATGTGTAATATTCCTTGTATAACTGATGATAAAGCAGTGACTGTTGACATCAACCCATGCTGGTATCTACTGAGGGTCAAAAATCCTAATTAGTGGTTTAGCAAAAAAATAAGTGTCTGTTAATTGGTATGTTAATTGACATCTTTTCCTTGCTGAGTTTTCATTAATTTTTGCTTCTCATCTCAACTTGCCTTTGTTAGATTTAATTTTGTTTATCGGTTTTTAGCTGATGTGTATTGTTGCCAAACTTTGCAGGTATGCCATGACTGGCAGTTGACTCAAAAAAGTGATGTCTACAATTTTGGGGTTGTTCTTCTTGAGCTGTAACAGCATTGTGGGTGCAGTATGAAGCAAATAGTCCCACATCGTTTTACAAGTTAAAAACATTTATGTATATATACCAAAATACCATATATCTAAATAACTTGTAAAATATACTAAGATTAAATGAGTCAAAAGTACTGATAGCTTTGGGCTTTAGTGTCATTAATTTTGGCCCAATTAAAGTATGTTTTAGAATAATAATTTGGAAAAATAAAATAAAAAATACATATGATATGAAAATAATTAATACAAATAAATTAAGAAAAAGAAAAAAATATTAAAAAATGAAAAAAAAATTAAATAAAAAATTAAATCATAATTTAAAATTTACACGTGGTTTTTAAAAATTAATTCAAAAATAAAAAAAAATACCACGTGGATGCCACTTAATCAGATTCTCCATCCCAGTCAGCCAAACAAGAGATAGGGGGTTCTGGAAACATAATCTTGATTTTATAAGGGGCGAATCACAAAAAAAAAACTTTAGGGGGGCAAAACCAAAACTCGCCCTAATGACAGGGGGCAATCGTATATTTAACCCTATTATATATATGTCTTCTACTCTTTGGCATTGCAAACATGATAAATGTTTTCATCTTTACCTCCTTAACGGAAATACGCACACAATCGTTCTTCCATGGCTTCTTCAAATATTAACCCCATTTCACTTGCTGTTGCTGGAAAAAAAAGGCATTGCATTAGAAATTTGCACTCACCACATATTAATATTAAATCAAACAATAGTTTTTGCGAGACATGTTGGCATAAATAATTTGAAGTGTTAGTGTATGTTAACGAAGAAAAATAACGGAACTCGATGTCGCATAACAGCTCTAACAAAACCTTATTTTAAAGTCGACCATCTCTCATAGTTACTGTTACATTTTTTGCTGCACAAAATCATGATCCAAGTGTGGCATGCCTAGTTTGCAACAAATTAAATGAGTTAGTATTCTAAGAGTTAAGAACCAGATCTTCTCACCTCATACACCATTGCTATCTTTCTAATTTCTTCATCTTAAACTCTTGCATCATTTTTTCACTAAGTCACAAAGAGAGTGAAAATTTGAGTGAACATACAATATAATTGCTTTTGCAAACAACATACTAACAATGAGTAACAATAAAGATCAATCACTCACTTCATATTTTGCTAACAAAGTGTACATGTCATTCAAATCATGGATCTAATATATTTTGCAGGAAAATATCAAATCCCAACGGATACAGGCACAATACACTTATGAAGCCAATACACTTAATTGATACAAGCACAATACAATACAAATGGAAAATACAACGCATGATGCATGTCTGGAATATCAAAAGACAAAGTTGAATCATCAATTGTAAAACTCAACTTGCTTGTTGTTATTCTGTAGGTTACTAATTTGCACGCACAAATAATCTTCTTCTTTGTTGGTATTATGAAATCATAGATGTAAATGTAATGTTATAGAGTCAAATAAATATGAAATAATTTGGGATTAATTCATAATATTTGAGCATTATCCTCACAAGCAGATCCAACACCATCGACGAACACATGATGCAACCGGCCGCCACCCACAGCTTTATCGACGAAACCCACGAACCGCACCATAAACTACGACACCACTAAGCTTCTTATCGTATACCTTATACCTGGGGTTTGAAGAGAAAATAAGAGAGGGGGGAAGATGTAAGAGGGAGGAAAAGGAAATAAGTGAGGAAGACCAGAGAGAGAGAGAGAGTGTGTGGCAAAAGACGAGAAAGAGAGGGGGAGAAAAAAAGAGGGAACACGTGAAAGAGAGAGAAGAGAAGAAAGATAGTGAAAGGGAAAATGCATTTTTAAAAAGGGGAAATGTTTGAAAAAATCATGTCATGCCATGTGTACAAATCGAAAAATCTAATTGGTTCATGGTTTTTGAATTAGTCAATTACCATTAAGGACAATGTGACACTAGGAGTCATCAACTTAAACATCATTCCAAGATAAATGGCTAACTTTTATCCGTTCCTAATTTTAACTTATACAAATTAGGTCAAGAATTTGTTTAATATTTATTATTCTATTTTTCATTTTATCATTTTTAACCAAATAACTTTAATCTTACGTGACTAAACAACTTTAACCTGTGCGGGTTTGTTACTAGTGTAAATTATAAAATAAAAAAGGGTAAAATAAAAATAATGGTAACATACTTTAATAATGGATAGATAGTTGATAAAGGGTAAAATTAAGTTTTTGATAAAATAACGAGAGTATAAATAGAAGAAAAAATTATAAAGTAAAAACTATAAGCTTAAAAGCTACTTCAAATAACTTTTAAAAAGAAAGCCAAACGCTAGTAAAAAAAGTTACAAACTAAAAACTAAAAGACAATTATCAAACAAATTTTTTTCATTAATAAGAGCTGAAAAACTAAAAATCATAAGCTAAAAATTCTTTTTTTATGTCTTACTAATAAACCCTTAGTATTAGTGTATCTACTTTAACCTCTTAAAAACAAATTATTTAATTTTGAAAGTATAAAAATATTTAACCTCTTAAATACGTGAAACGACACAATATTGGCCACAACAAAATCTTCCGCCGAAAAACACTCATTCTCAGGCCGCCGCCGACGACTGCCGTTCGGACAGCAGCGAGCCGCCGATCATAGGTTTGTCATTGGCTCTCTGCAACTTTAATTCTCTTTCATAATTTTGATTTCTGAAATCTAAAACTGTGTGTCGTTGCCAAAGATACTCCTCTTTCACACTCCTAATGTTCTATACTTTCCTTTTATTTAGAATGAGATATTAGTACTTTCGTAAATCCTAATGGAAGAAATAACCCTAGCCAAGTTCTTTTACAATTTGTGTTTAATTTTGACGTGTTTTGTTCTTCTAATGTATAATTGATTTTGACGTGTTTTGTTCTTCTAATGTATAATTGATTCTGTCTTCAGAATTGATTCTACTTGAAGTTAGAATGCATAGCTTTTGACTTTAAACGTGATTTTTTACATTGAAAGTTCTTGTTCAACTCATTTCTATGTAAGTTTAGCCAAACATAAATTACTCTACCTTAAACTCACTTTTAACTATAATTACTTTTACATAATAACTCATTCAAATTCAATTCTTTTCACCTCAGACCACGAAAAACAGCATTGCCTGTATAAAATAATTTGAACTTCAGAGATGGAGTATGTCAGCCCGGAAGGACTTCGCTTGGATGGTCGCCGACCCATGGAAGTACAACTGTTTTCCCTCTTTTTTCTCCAATTATATTTATTTTTGAATTTCTCTTTTTTAACATTACTCTATCATCTTTCTCCTTCACTATGCAATCCTAGATGCGACAAATTAGAGCAGAGATTGGCGCTGTATCCAAAGCTGATGGGTAAATGTTTTCATCGTTTGCTTAAACTTTCTAATTTTCAATTAATTTTTTAAATTCGGTTGTAAATTTATTCAAAGCATTTTGCCATAATGTTCTCTTTCATTGTGAAACCAGCTCTGCCGTTTTCGAGATGGGTAATACCAAAGTGATTGCTGCTGTGTATGGCCCTAGAGAGGTATTATATGATCATTGAACTTTCTTATGCACCTTTTTACTCATGTAATTTGAAGATGGATAATTATAATGAACTTTAAGGGATTAATCAACTTTGATGTTTGGAAAAGTTTTGAGTTTGCATTGAGATTTATATAATTTTTCCATTTTTTCAGTAACTTCTATATATTTCAGGTTCAAAATAGGAGCCAGCAACTGAGTGACCAGGCTCTGGTATCTTTCTTCTATTAAGTTATAATATAATTCACCGGGTGTACTTAAGTTTATTTATATGCAATGTACTGAAAATTTAATCTGCTTTCCATGTCTAGATTAGATGCGAGTACAGCATGGCTAATTTTAGCACCGGTGATCGCATGAGGAAACCAAAGGGTGACAGGTAATTTTGTTTTTTACTTGTTTAATCTCCCAGTCATTTTGTATGATCTTGATACTTAATTAATATAGTATTAATGAACTAATAGGATGAGAGTGAGCGCAATAACATAATCACTCGAGAATAACTTGCAATTATGATTTAGGCATTTTTATCATTTTGCTTAAGTAGGATTAAACTAAGAAATAGGTGTTGAAATTAGGAGTTGTATGGATGGATGTTTTGTAAGTCCTGGTTGTTGCTGTGAAGAAATGTATATGCTAGTTTGATTGAGAGGCTAAGTGAATAAGGAAGCATATTAAGTGAGGAAATTATAGCAACTATGTTGATTGTCAAGGTAAAGCATGATTTGTTCATAGATCCAACTCACACAACCATAGTAAACAAAATGCCGCCAACCTTGCTGGTATTATGGATTGTGAAGGTTAAGCTGGTTATCTTTTAGTAAAGTCTCTAGCTGAGCGGCAGCTTAGCTGGAAATATCAACGGCTTATTGGAAACAGGCATGGCTGATCATTGAGTCCTGAGAACCTTATCAGGGACCAGCTGATTATGAAGGAGATTTAGCAGAAGTTAAGAGTTTAAAGAGATGTTGTGTATACATAGGAGAAATAAGAATGGGAGAGAGGTCCAGACCGTCCAGTACATTTGTTTGTTGTATCGTGAGAGGACGTAAAATTTTTGTGAAAGGGAAACTTAGGAGGAGAATCCACTCTCCTATTCTCTTTCATTAAATAAAATGTGTTCCTATTTTCTCCATTTCTTTCTATCAAATTTCCATTTCTTTCCCTTTGTCCTTAACAGACTTGGGGCTCAATGTTTTAGACATGAATATTCTCTCATTTTGTTTGTCTTTCAGAATTTGTTAAATTAGTTATCCTTGTAAGATTCCCTGACCCTTGAATGATGGGATAACCTCTTGTTTTTTACTTCTGTATTTGATTGAAATTTGCTCATGCTACAGGAGATCAATTGAAATTTCTTTGGTTATTCGACAAACCATGGAAGAATGCATATTGACACATTTAATGCCCCGTTCCCAGGTTCTATTACAGTCTTTGGAACTTCTTTTTAGATCATTGTAAGTTGTGTATATTGTTTTTCCAATGGTTTGGTTATTTTATTTGCAGATAGATATTTATGTCCAAGTTCTCCAAGCTGATGGAGGTAATTCATGTCTGATAATGAGATCTTGTGATCATTTTCTCACCTTGTTTTTATCTTTTATTTGTGTTCTTGTGCTCTTTTAAAAAACATTTCTCCTTTTAATTGTTGCAATCTTTAAAATGGGTCTATGTACTTTATATTATTTATATTTGTAATACGCCTTTTATAGGAACTAGGTCTGCTTGTATAAATGCTGCAACTTTGGCCCTAGCTGATGCTGGGATACCCATGCGTGATCTTGTAACGTCCTGTAGTGCTGGATACCTCAATAGCACCCCTCTACTTGGTATTTTTTCTGTTTTATTAGAAATTTTAACTCGGTATTTAACAAAGGCGTTTTGATTTTGTTTAATATAGTACTGCGTCTGCATGGTTCGTCATAATTACTGAAAGTTGCTGAATGAATATTGGCAGATTTGAACTATGTAGAAGACAGTGCTGGCGGTCCTGATGTAACTGTAGGAATTCTGCTGAAGTTGGATAAAGTGACGCTTCTTCAGGTAAATATTCATTCTTTGTGGACTATTGAGGCATCAAATTTTGTCTGCACTACTCATTTCTTTTGTTACATACGTAGATGGATTCTAAACTACCAATTGACATTTTGGAAAATGTTATGCAACTTGCTACAGAAGGTTGCAAAGCAATTGCAAACTACATACGAGAAGTAAGAATCTGTCTCATTTATATGACTGGTTCACATTCATTTCATTACCTTAATTCTCGAATTCTTTAATGGTTGACAGATTTTGCTGGAGAATACAAAGGAACTTGAGTATCGACGGGGTTCGTAGTCTTATAGAAGTAATATTTCCTTTTTGCTTGTTTCTTTTTCTCGGTTTATTTCATGCTATACATATAACCTGGTGCTATGGTGGTTGTTGCTAATAGTAGTCCTTTTCATGCACTGCAGGTTCATTTGTTCATCAGTTATGCTTTTTTTCTCTCTTTCAATTCTTAGGTTAGAATTCTTTAGTTATTTACCTGAAAATGTTTGAAGGTGCTTAAATGTTGTTGTCACCTAGTTTTCATTTCTCTATTATGAGGTATGTATTAAATAACACTAATTTTAGAGAACTCATTGAAATTCAAGTAGGTTTTATTCAATCATGGGGTCTGGACTTAATTTGGTGAGAGAGTGTTGAACAAGATTGTCAAACTCGAATTTTTACAACAATTCGTCATAAACTCAATTTATAAACTCATACGAGTCCTATGAATTTGTATTATATTAAAATGATATTAAAACAAATACATGCATGACAAATATTTAAATAATACCTATAAATACAGTATAATTCAAAATTTTAACTTAAGAACAAAGTAAATATACAAATACCATAATAAGGCATCATGTTTATAAGTACATCAAGCTACGTAAATTATTCTACCGGTTCATTATAAATCCAGAAAAAATTATTTGAAATAAGAGTTTTAGAAAATTTTGAAGTTGTTAAAAGTTAAAACTATTTAAAAACATAAGAGTTAATTTACTTAAGATTAAAACTCTGTTAAAGTTAAAGTTGTCAAAACAAGCTACGCAGTCTTAAAAGGTTCTGTCCTAGCGGACCTCGGGTTTTATAGGATGAATGGACATTTGTTTATTAATTAAGTTTTATATAAAAGTTAAAATAAAATTCTATAATATTGATCATAAATACAATAAAAAGTTATTTTATTTTAAATATAATATATTTTTAAAGTATATTATTTTTTATAAATATTATAATATGTTAATATACATCTAAATTATAAAAAATAGTATCATTTAATATAAGAGAAAGTAATAAAATATAAAAGAGAAATTGTAAAATAAAACACAACAACTGTCTACTAATTTGAATATATTATGTATAATAATTAAAAAAGAAAAATTAAATAAAATAGAGATAAATAAAATATACTGAAATAAGAAAGATCAATGTGTTAATTTTAGAGTAAAACATAAATATTAATTTTTTTTTAAATTTACAGTAAATTGGCAACCGTGACCCTACAGGATAATTCTAATGAATAGTAAGTTTTTTAAGACCGGGTTAAAAAGATTTGAAATATATAATTTATAATTTTTGTAACACCCTAAATTATGAACACACATAACTTGTGATTCTACAGGTCAACATACAAAACTTGCCTATCTGATAGCCTATGTAACACTTATATATTAAATATAATCATAAAAATATGAACATGTATGAAAATTATTTTTATTGTAGCGGAATAATAAAAATCACTTATAATTTCATGGTATATAATAATTATCATGAAAATCACATAATTTATCAAAATAACAATTAAACATAAAAAGGAGATGTCCGCAAATCTCAAAAGAAATATAAAACATAAACGCGTTCCAACGACTCCCCTGTGTTACAATCAGAGCAGACCCAAACTATAAAGAAAAGGTAAGAAGACTCCACCTTCAACTCACATCTGAGTCCTACTACAGAGTATCTTCACATTACCCACGTGGAGGCAATATTCAAACAGAAGGGGTGAGATATCATGATAATATAGAGGAAAGCATGATAAATAGTATGCATTAGGTTATCACATGCATTATCACCATTCTACAACACAACACACCCAACATCAACACTAAGTTAGCCAAGCGTAAAGATAACACAACAACAATTCGGCTAAATATATCAGATTAATCAACCAACAACATCATTACTAATTATTCACCAACTAACATGAAAATCACATGATAACAAGTCCAATTAATCACAACAATACCTCATATTTAACAACATAGCAACATAGTTAATATATAATGCAATAAGTCTCAAAATCTGACTCAATGCATATGCATGTGTACCAATTTTCATGAACACTCAGGTTCACTGTTTTGATCTCCACCTCATAGGATCAAAACCACTCATTGATCCATCACCTCCGAATCAGCTACCGACTCAATCGACACAATGGGATTTTAGGCTCACCGACAACGGATCATTGTCCACAAATGTATGCAATGCAACTATTTATGCATACAACAACGACAACATCATCGTGCACAGTAACTCACCACCATGGTTATTGTGCACCACCCAAATTGGCCAACAAGAATAACACACACACACACACACACACACACACACACACACACATATATATATATATATATATATATATATATATATATATATATATATATATATATATATATATATATATATATATATATATATCTTTTATGCAATCACAACAACTCATAATAATCACATTTGAAGTAATGCATTATACCACGCACCATTATAACATAAACTCATTCACATCGAACAATATAATATCACTTCTCATGTTCTACAACCTACTTAAAATGAAAGTACGTGCCCTCAGCTTCACGCTGCATCGAACGACACTCAAAACGAATAATTGAAGTAAAAGTTATGATCAAAACGATTTCGTGGTACGAAATCCGACACAACGGATTACTCAATCCAACACATCATGTTAAAGCATCAAGACTTTAACAAAACTACCCTAACACAACCATCCAACATCATATAAATAGTATAAATATTCAACATTTATAAGATATAAGCACATCATATGGTAGTATGTCACTAGTACGCATCATACGCAACACAACACACAATAACATGCAATTTTACACAAGTACACAATAATTAATTTCATCTACTGGAAGTAAAATCATTTTTAATGAAAAGTATATTGCGTTAGCTTTCTAACGCTTCGAACGACGCCTCAAACAAACTTACAGATAAAAAGTTATGATCAAAATCGTGTTTGGACCCAAATCTGTCTGGCTGCACCGGAGCTTCATGGCGTCCGCCATGAACTTTATGGCGCCCGCCATTGACCTACAGAATGCAGATTTTTGCATTTTTCATCGTTGGAGGCCTTCCAGACCTCCAATTTCGATTCAATAAAAACCCCCGATCTCAAAATTTGAAATACTACATTTATATGACAATTATAATAGCCCACGATACCTATTTAGAGATTCTAATATCATACATACATCATGTAATCATCAATTTCATGTTTATGATTCAAACTCTCATGACTCAACAATGGGGTAAACATATCAACAACCAAAATTGAATTATCACACATATAGACAACTGAAATTCATTACATCATAAATATATCACAACAGTATCATCATCCATTATTCCCTAACATTTATAGCATTATTGAAAACCACATAATTTATCAACAAAGAGAGATCAAAGTTCATATCATATAAAAATACAGCAATCCAACAATGCAAAACTTAAACCCTTACCCATAATTCATCATAGTATCCCTTAGAAAATTAGAATCTCACTCTTACCTTGTAATTGAGCTTTCTAAACCTTCACAGATGGTGGTTCTCTCTTCTTCTTCTTCTTCTTCTTCTTCTTCTTCTTCTTCTTCTTCAACCTTAGATTTCCCCTCTTTCTTCTTCTCTTCCTCTTTGCTCTAGCTCCCCTCTTTCTCTATTCTCCAAAAACTCACGTATCTGAAGTTCTAATTCTCAACTTCCCCTTTTTCTATCAGTTTATTATCTTATTATTATTATTATCATTAATCCCAACTAATTAAAATAATATTAATAATAATAATAATTTCCAACAATTATTTAATTAAGGTAATACCGACATAATATTAAATAATTATTACTAATAATTAATTTTACTTTCCACACAACATGTTTCTACATCAATACTCACACACCCCCACACTTTAAACTCTATACTTTAAGGCTACTATACCACACAAGGGTATCCCAAAAATAATAAAGCACACACAAACACATGCATATAAACATATTGCATAATTTAATTACGAAATATAATTAAAATAAAATGGGGCGTTTCAACTCTCTCCCACTTAGAATATTTTCGTCCTCGAAAGTTACCTGATGCAAATAACTCCGAATACACCTCACATATCATGTTCTCTAACTCCCAAGTCATATTTCCCCCGGAAGCGCCTCCCCATGTAACACCCCAAAGTCGATATGATTTAATTGATGTGTTTCTTGTGAATTTTGATGAATTTGTTGATGATTTGATTGTTTTGTGGAGTTTTGAGTGTGACTTAATATTTTAATAATATTAGGATATTAAGTATAGCGGGTTCACTTAAGTATTTGGGAATAAATAAATTAAATAAGGAGAATTATAGAGTAAGGGTATTGAGGTGTTTTGGTAAATGATTAGTGAGGGTAAGATGGGAAAAGACTAAAGAGGTCCTAGGGGCAAGAGTGACTAATAGAGTAAAGTTGGGTTGTACGATCATTTGAAATGATTGTACTTTTGGAGAGAAAGGAAAAAGAGCTCTGAGAAAGAAAAGCTAGGACTTGAAGGTTTGGGATATTTTTCGAGAAGTTATCGAAAGGATTACGAAACCTAAGGTATGGGGAGTATTTTCCGTTCGTTATTGTAATCTAGAGGTAGAATTTGGATTTTTGAGGTAGGGTTTTAGGGTTATGGGATTTTGTTAATGAATTAGTTATTGATGATGATTTTATGATGATTTTGATGAATATAATGATGTTATATGATGTATATGATGATAGTATGAGTAATGTTGATGTTGATTATGATTTTCTGCCATGCTACTATCAAATACGGAGCTTTGGTAGGTTGTATCACAGAGGGGCGACTCAGAAAATCGCAGAAAATTGGGAGGAATCGCGAAGCTTGCTTAGCGAGCTACAACTCACTTAGCGAGAAAATGGAACTTTTGAACCTCTAAATACATAGAGTTGGGAGCTTAGCGAGGGGGTCAGCTCGCTTAGCGAGACATGACATGTTTTGAAAAATTATTTAATTCAGAAAAATTAGATAATTGATGTGTTTTGTTGTTTTAATATGTTATGAGGTTTTATTGATGATGTATGATGTGTTTGGAGACTATACGAGTAGTATTTGATGATAAAATGATGTATGATGATTTGAATTGTTTTTATGAGATTATGAAGTATGATTACATGATTAAGAGCAAGATGTTAAATTAGTATGTGAAAGATGATTAACGATGAATGCGGATGCAATGCTTATGATGTTTTGATGATGATGCGTGTATATTGCGTCTTGCATTTATGACATGATTTATGAGGGGAATTAGGTCCATTGGTAGCTTCAATCCCATTGTACGGATTTGAGTGATATGATGTTATGATGTTGCTCTCTTGTGGAGGGTTGATGGCCTAGTGTCCATCCATGAGTATGTTTCGATACCACATGCATATTAAGAGTTGCATTTTTATTCTAAATGACATAACATCAATTGCATTAAGTTGTGTAATGATGTGATGTATTTGAGGTTGTGAACATGTGATGTATTTGATGTTGTGAATGAATGAGTTGTATGATGATCTGATTATGTTTGGTGAATCCATGTTTATAAATTCTCATTTTTATACTACTTTATTGAAAGTGAATTTACTCACCCTGTCTGCCTTTTGTGATGGTCTATTATGCCATTCTACAGATACTCAAAGTTAGCTCGGTGCACGTTTAACTCGGAGTTAGTGAGTTTGTCGTTATAGATAGAAGTGGAGTCCTGCTCTATTTCCAGTACCATCGGGATGTGTTTGCGTTTGAGTTTATTTTGTTTTCTTTAATTATGATGTTGTTCTTTGATTTTATGGAGATTTAAATGATGTTTTTGAATCAAATTATGAAGTTTTCTTTTAATTAATGATAAAAGATGATGTTTTGTTTTCCTCTGTGTAATCGTTGAGAAGAGCTTGAATTGTTTATGATTTTATAACCTGTGTTATGGGACATGACTAATATGAGTGGTTTGAGGTGTGTGAGTTATGAGAAATGTGATGCCTTTTCATGAGGGAACTCTGATAATTGATTAATTTGTTTTATATTTGTGTTGGGGTAGAAAGGATGTTACATTAGTGGTATTATAGCAGGTCGGTCTGTCTGGTCGTGTCGTTTCGTTGTCAGTCGTGTCAGTTATTGTGTTTGAGTGTACTCATGAACCGGTCGTGTCGTTTCATTGTCAGACGTAGTTTGAGTGCACTTGCTCAGACTACGACACAAAATAATGTTCATGATGAATTTCATGCCTTGGGGGTATTTCAGAGGAATAATCCGCCTAAGTTTGAGGGTACTCATGAATCGGAGAACACACATAGGTGGCTTAAGGCTATTGAGAAGATTTTCAGGACTATGGCATGCTCCGATGCTCAGAAGGTGCAGTTTGGCACCCACGTGTTGGATGAAAAGGCTGAGGATTTGTGGGATAATACCCGTCATAGATTGGAAGGAGTTGGGGTTGCGATAACTTGGGATGTGTTTAGGAGGGAATTTCTAAGTAAGTACTTTCCTGGAGATGCTTGTGGTAAGAAAGAGGTTGAATTTTTAGAGTTGAAGCAGGGAAACATGACAGCGGCAGAGTATGCTGCCAAGTTTGAGAGGTTATGAAGTTTTGTCCTCACTACAACCATGATGATGTTGAGTTGTCTAAGTGCTTGAAGTTTGAGAATGGGATGAGACCAGAGATCAAGCAAGCGATTGGGTGTCAGCAGATTCGTAGGTATGCTGAATTGGTGGATAAGTGTAGGATTTATGATAAGGATAATCGAGCTCGATATGCTCACTATAAGAAGATGAGTGAGAAGAAAGAGAAAGGCAGGTTTCAAGGGAAACCTTATGCGACTCCAAATGACAAAGGGAAGTCGAAGGTTAATGATGGGAAGACACCAAGTGGGGGAGAGGGTTCCACTCCTCTCAAGTGCTATAAGTGTGGAGAAGTAGGTCACAAGTCTAACACGTGCACCGCTACCGTGATAAGATGTTACAAATGTGGTAAAAGGGGTCATATGAAGGTCGACTGTCCAAATACATGACCAAATTGTTTCAATTATGGTGAAGAGGGACATATCAGTACTCAAGTGTCAAAAATCGAAGAAGGTTGCTACTGTTTCTCAGACAACTGGAAGAGTGTTCGTCTTGAGTGGCTCAGAAGCTCAGAAGAAGGATAATTTAATTTGAGGTACTTGTTTTATTAATGATGTTGAGTTGGTTGCTATAATTGATATTGGTTCTACTCATTTATTTATTTCGCTTGAGTGTATGACCAGGTTGAATTTACCTTTGACTGTTATGGATGGTAATATGATGATTGAGATGTCTGCTGGCGGTTCAATTACGACTAATCGTGTGTGTTTGAAATGTCCTCTGACCATTTATGGTAAGGATTTCTTAATGGATTTGGTGTGTTTACCTTTACGCCATATGGATGTTGTGCTCGGTATGAACTGGATGGAGTTCAACTTTGTGCATATCAAATGTTATGCAAAGACGGTGGAGTTTCCAGAGTTTGGTGATTTTGGGGAGATGATGTTCTTATCCGCGAAGCAAG
The DNA here is from genome assembly GCA_963966055.1 of Lathyrus aphaca. NCBI lineage: Eukaryota > Viridiplantae > Streptophyta > Magnoliopsida > Fabales > Fabaceae > Lathyrus > Lathyrus aphaca. Next base: position 8,004,053 of record OZ014525.1, read on the forward strand.
TGGATGAACTGCTAGAGGATGAAGCTCAGATGCTTGCTTTGTTTGCGGTGTTACAAGTTAACCGTGAACAGGTGAGTATTGAGTTACATGTTGTCAGAGAATTTCTTGATGTGTTTCCCGATGACATTAGTGATTTTCCTCCAGAGTGTGAAGTAGAGTTTGCAGTGGATTTGGTACTAGGTACTAGTCCAGTGTTGATGGCTCCATATCGGATGTCAACTTTAGAATTGAGTGAGTTAAAGAAACAACTTGAAGAACTTCTTGAGAAGATATTTGTTTGTCCAAGTGTTTCTCCGTGGGGTGCTCCAGTGTTGTTGGTTAAGAAAAAGGATGGTAGCACGAGGTTGTGTGTCGATTATCGACAATTGAATAAAGTGACTATTTAGAACAAGTACCCACTTCCGAGGATCGATGATTTGGTGGAGCAGTTAGTAGGGGCTTGTGTGTTTAGTAAGATTGAATTGTGGTCGAGTTATCATCAGATTCGAGTTAAGGCAGATGATATTCCGAAGACAACTTTTCGAACGAGGTATGGTCACTATGAGTATACTGTGATGCCTTTTGGTGTCTCCAATGCACCTGGTGTATTCATGGAGTATATGAATCGAAAATTTCATGAGTATTTGGATAAGTTTATGGTGGTTTTCATTGATGACATCCTAATTTATTCAAAGTCAGAAGAAGAACATGAGGGGCATCTGAGGATTGTATTACAAGTGTTGTGAGAGAAGAAGTTGTATGCTAAGTTGTCGAAGTGTGAGTTATGGTTGAAGGAAGTGAGTTTCCTCGGAGACGTGATTTCTAGTGGTGGAATTTCAATGGATCCTTCGAAGATTGGTGTTGTGTTAAAGTGGGAGACTCCGAAGTCTGTTGCGGAGGTCAGAAGTTTTCTTGGTTTGGCTGGTTACTACCGAAAGTTTATAGAGGGTTTTCTAAGTTGGAAGTACCTCTGACTCAGTTGACTCAAAAGGGTCGGACTTACATGTGGGATGTTGCGTGTGAGAAAAGTTTTGTTGAATTAAAGAAGAGGTTAACGATTGCTCTAGTATTGATTTTGCCTAATCCAAACGAATCTTTTGTAGTATATTATGATGCTTCAAAGATGAGTTTTAGTGGTGTGTTAATGCAGAATGGTCAAGTGGTTGCCTATGCGTCTAGAAAACTACGTGTTCATGAGAGGAATTATCCTACCCAGGACTTAGAGTTGGCCGCAATGGTTTTTGTGTTAAAGATTTGGAGACATTATTTGTTTGGATCGAGATTTGAGGTGTTCAGTGATCATAAGAGTTTGAAATACTTGTTTGATCAGAAGGAACTAAACATTAGGCAGGGAAGATGGTTAGAGATGTTAAAAGATTTTGATTTTGATTTGAGTTACCACCTTGGTAAAGCTAACATGGTTGCATATGCTTTGAGTAGGAAGACTTGACATATGTCAATGATAATGGTGAAAGAACTCAAGATGATTGAGCAGTTTAGAGACACGAGTCTGTTGTGTGAAACTACATCTAAGTTTGTGAAGTTGGGTATGCTGAAATTGACGAATAATGTTGTAAAAGAGATCCGTTTAGGACAACAATAAGATTTGAAGTTGGTGGATCAAATGACTTTGATTAACCAAGGTAACGGGGGAGAGTTCTGTATTTATGAAAATGGTATGATGAGGTTTCGAGATCATGTATTCCTGATGTTCCAGAGTTGAAGAGAAGTATTTTAGAAGAAGGTCACCGAAGTAGATTGAGTATTCATCCTGGTGCTACTAAAATGCATCATGACTTACATAAATTTTTTTAGTGGCCAGGTATGAAGAGAGATGTTGCGGAATTTGTGTATGCTTGTTTGTTTTGCCAGAAATCAAAGGTTGATTATCAAAAGCTTGTAGGTATGATGCAACCGTTGAGTATTCCAATATGGAAATGGGATAACATTTCTATAGATTTTGTGATAGTTTTGCAGAAGACGGTGAAGGGAAATGATTCCATTTGGGTGATTGTTGATCGATTAACTAAGTCGGTGCATTTCTTACCGATGAAGATTAATCATTCCATGTCGAAGCTAACAGAGATATATATTGATGAGATTGTGAAGTTACATGGGATACCTTCGAGTATCGAATCAGATAGGGATCTGCGGTTTACATCGATATTTTGGAAGAGTTTACAAGATGCGTTGGGAACTAAGTTTAGGATGATTTTTGCTTATCATCTGCAGAAGGACAGTCAAACAAAACAGACTATCCAATCTTCATAGGACTTGTTGAGGGCTTGTGTGTTGGATCATGGAAGTGCATGGGATAGTCATTTGCCATTGGTTGAGTTTACTTATAACAATAGTTTTCATGCGAGCATTGGTATGGCTCCGTATGAAGCATTGTATGGAAGGCGGTGTAGGACTCTATTGTGTTGGTATGAATCAGGAGAGAGTGTTCTACTCGGACCTGAGATTGTGCAGGATACGACTGAAAAGATTAGGATGATTCAAGAGAGATTGAAGAATTCTCAAAGTCGTCAAAAGAGTTATCATGATAAGAGGAGGAAAGCACTTGAATTTAAAGAAGGAGATCATGTGTTCTTGAGGGTTACTCCAGTGACTGGTGTTGGGCGAGCTTTGAAGTCGATAAAGCTCACTCCGTGTTTCATTAGACCATATCAGATTTCGCAAAGAGACGGAGAGGTGGCATATCAGATTGCATTACCACAGTCACTCACGAATTTGTATGATGTGTTTCATGTGTCACAGTTGAGGAAAAAATTTCAGATCCGTCGCATGTGATTCAGATGGATGATGTTCGAGTAAGAGATAATTTAACTGTGGAAGTTTCGCCGATACAGATAGATGGTGGAGAAATGAAGCGATTAAGAGGTAAAGAGATTGCCTTGGTGAAGATATTGTAGGGTGGACCAGCTGGTGATAGTTGGACTTGGGAACGAGAGGATCAGATGAAAGAATCGTATCTGATGTTGTTTGCTTCAAGTACATTTTCGAGGACGAAAATTCTTAAGTGGGGAGAGTTATAACACCCCAAAGTCGATTTGATTTAATTTATGTATTTCTTGTGAACTTTGATGAATTTGTTGATGATTTTATTGTTTTGTGGAGTTTTGAGTGTGAATTAATATTATAATAATATTAGAATATAAGTATATTGGGTTTATTTAATTATTTGGCATTAAATAAATTAAATAAGGAGAATTAGAGAGTAAGGGTATTGAGGTCTTTTGGTAAAGGATTAGTGAGGGTAAGATGTGAAAAGACTAAAGAGTTCCTAGGGGCAAGAGTGACTAATAGAGTAAAGTTGGGTTGTACGATCATTTGGAATGATCACACTTTTGGAGAGAAAGGAATAAGAGCTCTGAGGAAGAAAAGCTAGGACTTGAAGGTTTGAGAGATTTTTTGAGAAGTTATCGAAAGGATTATGAAACCTAAGGTATGTGGAGTATTTTTCGTTCGGTATTGTAATGTAGATGTGAAATTTGAAGTTTTGAGGTAGGGTTTTAGGGTTATGGGATTTTGTTGATGAATTAGTTATTGATGACGACTTTATGATGATTTTGATGAACATAATGATGTTATATGATGTATATGATGATAGTATGAGTAATGTTGATGTCGATTATGATTTTCTTCCATGCTGCTGTCAAATACTGAGTTTTGGTAGGTTGTATCGCAGAGGGGCGATTCAGAAAATCGCAGAAAATTGGGGGGGAATCGCGAACCTTGCTTAGCAAGCAAATGGAACTTTTGAACCTCTGAATATAGAGAGTTGGGCGCTCAGTGAGGGGGTCAGCTCGCTTAGCAAGACTTGACATGTTTTGAAAAAATATTTAATTTAGAAAAATTAGATAATTGATATGCTTTGTTATTTTAAGATGTTATGAGGTTTTATTAATGTTGTATGATGTGTTTGGAGGCTATACGAGTAATATTTGATGATAAAATGATGTATGATGATTTGAATTGTTTTTATGAGATTGTGAAGTATGATTACATGATTAAGATTAATATGTTAAATGAGTATGTGATAAGATGATTAACGATGAATGCGGATGCAATGCTTATGATATTTTGATGATGAGACGTGTATACTGCGTCTTGCATTTATGGCATGCTTTGTGAGGGGAATTCTGTCTATTGGTAGCTTCAATCCCATTGTGCGGATTGGAGTGATATGATGTTATGATGTTGCTCCCTTGTGGAGGGTTGATGGCCTAGTGTCCATCCATGAGTATGTTTCGATACCACATGCATATTGAGAGTTGCATTTTCATTCTAAATGACATAGCTTGAATTGCATTAAGTTGTGTAATGATGTGATGTATTTGAGGTTGTAAACATGTGATGTATTTGATGTTGTGAACGAATGATTCGTATGATGATTTGATTATGTTTGGTGAATTCATGTTTATAAATTGTCATTTTTATATTACTTTATTGAATGTGAATTTACTTACCCTGCCTACCTTTTATGATGGTCTATTATGCCATACTGCAGATACTCAAGGTTAGCTCGGTGCATGTTTAGCTTGGAGTTAGTGAATTTGTCGTTATAGATAGAAGTGGAGTCCTTCTCTGTGTCCAGTAACATCGGGATGGGTTTCCGTTTGAGTTTATTTTGTTTTCTTGAATTATGATGTTGTTCTTTGATTTTGTGGAGATTTAAATGATGTTTTTGAATCAAATTATGAAGTTTTCTTTTAATTAAAGATAAAAGATGATGTTTTGTTTTCCGCTTCGTAATTGTTGAAAATAGTTTGAATTGTTTATTATTTTATAACCCATGTTACGAGACAAGACTAATATGAGTGGTTTGAGGTGTTTGAGTTATGAGAAATGTGATGCCCTTTCATGAGGGAACTCTGATAATTGATTAATTTGTTTTATATTTGTGTTGGGGTAGAAAGGGTGTTACACCCCACACTACCTTCACAAAGGCAATCTCTTTGCCTCAGAACTGTCTCACCTCATGACCATTGTCCATTACATGCACATTGTCCATCAGAATCACATACGAAGAATCTGGAATGTACTTCTGCAACTGTGAAACATGAAATACATCATGAAAATTGGAGAAACTCGGTGGTAACGCCACTCTATAAGCAACAACTCATGCCCGCCTAGATATCTGATATGGACCAATAAACCGAGGAGTGAGCCTCTTCGACTCCAATGCACGTCCAACACCGACCATCAGTGTGACTCTCAAGAATACACGGTCCCCTTCCTAGAACTCAAGATCATTTCTCCTCTAGTCATGAATGTTTTTTTTGTCTACTCTGAGAAGATTTCATTTGTAATTGAATCAGTTTCAACTTCGCAGAAGTCAGTTGGACAATCTCAGGTCCAAACATTACACTTTCACAAAAATATTGCCAACACAAAGGTGTCCTACACCTCTTTCCATACAAAGCTTCAAAGGGTGTCATTTCTATACTATAATGGTAACTGCTATTATAAGTGAACTCAATCAATGACAAATGACTATCCCAATCACCCTCTTGTTCAAGAACACAAGCTTTTAACAAATCCTACAAAGACTAAATAGTCGTATTTGTTTGATCATCTATTTGTGGATGATAAGCTGAACTCTAATCCAACTTCGAACCCAAAGCCTCTTGCAAACTCTCTCAAAATCTAGAAGTGAACCTCAAATTTTTATCCGACATAATACTCAATCATCCAAATGGCAGCATGCCCTCTTGGAGTGTTTGGCAACCTAGACACAAAATCCATAGAAAAGTTGTCCCATTTCCACTCGGGAATACCTAATGATTGTATCAAATCAGTAGGTTTTTGATGCTCAACCTTCAACTTCTGGCTAGTCAGACAAGCATAAACAAATTGCATAACATCACACTTCATTCCTGACCACCAAAATATTTTCTTCAGATCTTGGTACATCTTATTAGCTCCCGGATGGATACTTAGGCTACTCCGATGACCTTCTTCTAAAATCATCTTCTTCAGTTCATCATTATCGGGAATACAAATTCTATTCCTGAATCTCAACCACATTTCTCATCTACTTTGAAATTATTCCCTTCTGCTTGACCATTTCCAGCCATAAAGTCCACCAACTTCACATCAAACTTCAGACTCTCTTTAATATTATTAAGAGAATCATTTTTAATCTTTAACATACCTAACATCACACTTTATGATGTCAACTCACAAACAAAATTCAAGTCTCTAAATTGTACATTAAGTTCTAATTCCTTCATCATCCTAGCAGACTTATGCAAATATTTCTGAATTTAAGCATCAACCACAATATTAGTCTTATCAGGATGATAGTTCAAGCCGAAGTTATAATCCTTCGAGAATTCCAACCATTTTCTCTGCCTCATGTTCAAATCCTTCTGATCAGACAAGTACCCTAGACTTTTATGGTCACTGAAGACTTCAAACCTAAAACCATACAAATAATGTCTCCATATTTTCAATACAAACACCATTGCAGCCAACTCTAAGTCATAAGTAGGATGGTTCCTCTCATAAATCCTCAACTGTCGAGAAACATAAGCCACACCTTTCCATCTTGCATCAACACACCCCTAAGCCCATTAACAACGCATCACAATATACAACAAAAGGTTCATTTGGTTTATGCAATGCCAAATACAGAGTTGTAGTCAACACCATCTGTCACATCACTCTCTACACTCAGAGGATTCAACATCATCAACACCTAATCGATCTCCCTAAATACATCCCAACTTAGCCGACAAACAGGAATCTTGAATTAGCAATATCTTCAATGTCAGAAACAATATAGCTTCAACATTGGCTGAGCTCTTGTAATCAACAACACACTACATTGTTCATCCAAACAATTGGTAAAGACATGGTTTAACTCCTACCAATCTGTTCCAATAACAACATCAACTTGTTCCAACTATTAAAAAAATAATTATGCTCATCCTTAGGAAACACATCAGGATACTCCTCACATCACTAACTCATCTCTAGCCAAAACATCGTCTTCCCCCTCAGGGAAGCGAACAACGAGAACACTTGACTGTCTTCCCTCAAAGATCACACCATTCCCAAAACAATTGAACTATCCAACACTACAATCTCTTATGTAGCAACGTGATATCCAATCTCTCAACAACTGTAATATTTGAGAGAAGCATACGCTTCTCCCCCACTTGTTTCATTACCAACCTGCAAATGAAAAACAAAACAAGCATCAACAGTGTTTTCACACACATGTCGCATATTAAGGAAAAAATGATTCAATAACCTGGCCGGACGAACCAACCTGCTCTGATACCACTATGTAACACCCAAAATTTCTCCCATAATTTTTTAAAATAAAACTTCGGAGTAATTAAATCAAACAGACACAACTTAGGATGTTATATGTCAACATACAAAACCTACTCATCTGATAGCCTATGTAACAATTATATATTAAATATAATCACAAAAACATGAAAATGTTTGGACATTACTTTTAGTGCAGCAGAATAATAAAAACTACTTATCATTTCATGGTATATAACAATTATCATGAAAATCACATAATTTATCAAAATAACAATTAAACATAATAAGGAGATGTCCACAAATCTCAAAATAAATATAAAACATAAACGCATTCCAACGACTCCCCAGTGATACAATCAGAGCAGACACCAAACTATAAAGAAAAGGTAAGAATACTTCACCTTCAACTCACATCTGAGTCCTACTGCGGAGTATCTGCACATTACCCACGTGGAGGCAATATTCAAACAGAAGGGGTGAGATATCATGATAATATAAAAGAAAGCATGATAAATAGTATGCATTAGGTTATCACATGCATTATCACCAATTCTACAACACAACACACCCAACATCAACACTAAGTTATCCAAGCATAAAGATAGCACAACAATAATCCGGCTAAATATCTCAGATTAATCAACCAACAACGTCATTATTAATTATTCACCAACCAACATGGAAATCGCATGATAACAAGTCCAATTAATCACAACAATACCACATATTTAGCAACATAGAAACATAGTTAATATATAATGCAATGAGACTCACAACCTGACTCAATGCATATGCATGTGGTACCAGTTTACATGAACACTCAAGTTCATCGTTATTGCTCTTTCTCACTTTTTCTCTTGCGTCTCAATTTCCAAAGTATTTCCACGTATCGTAAAAAGTTATAACTCTCACATTTTCTATTTAAACAAAAACCTAATTCCCTTTAATTGTGTTAATCTTCCTTTACCCCCAACTTACTCTCATATTCCCTATATTATCCTTACTCCTCTTACTAAGTGTAATTTCTTTTATTTTAATTTTTAATTATAATAACTCAAATTTTCACCAAATTCTACTATTTCTCTTATTTTTATTTTACATCTAATTTCCTCCCAGCAACATTATTTTTAATTATTCCACTCAAATTAAATTAATTAAAATTAACCCAATTAGTTTCTACCATTTCCTTAACTTTCTCAAATACCCAACCAAGACACGTATATGATTTATTCACCAATTATCCAAATAAAAGCGTATACATTATTTTTAATAATTAAATAGAAAAAAATAAATTTAATTAAATCCTGGGTGTTACAAGAATCACACAATCTATCATAAAAGACTAATTTTCATTAAACTTCACATTATTAAACATAAAGAGTTTAACTCATGGTGAGCAAGATATATACAACAACGCATGTTCTTAAAATTAACATTTCTAAACACTAATGGAAAGGAAATAAAAACCTAAGTGTAACACTTCTAGTTTTTGCAATTTTCAATCAGCAAGAGACGAATTATATCATGCATGATACAACTACATTCTTCAAGAGAAAGATAAGATATTTCCTTCACTTTTGGTTCATGATTATTCTTCTCCGCACAAAGTTTAATTTCAAAGTTATTTATCAAGTTTCTCAACTTTTGATCCTCCTTTCATTTGTCAAAGATGACCCTTTTATATCTTCCTAATTTTTAGGGCTTCCTTGAGTCATTGGATCATGCGCCTCATGATTATCCATTGATTTGGCCCTTGAAATTCATAATATTCCTTTCTCTTATCCTCTCATACCAATACTAAGTGTATTACGTAGCATGCAGGGGACAAAGCGTCTTGTGGTAGACCTGTTGTGCAAAGAGACAAACAACGTGTAACGCCCCGAAAATCTAAATTTAATTATTTAATTATTTATTTAATTAATTTAGAAAAATTTGGAGAGTTTGGATTATTTTGAGAATTTTGGAGAAAATGAGTATTTTTATATAATAAGGATAAATAGTGTTTTATTATACTATTTTATTTTTATTATTAAAAATATATTAAAGAAAAGGGTAAGATGGTCCTTTTGTGAAATTATGAGGGTAAGGTGGGAAAAAGCTAAACTGGGATATTATATCCAAAGAAGAGAATACGATCAGTTTTCTCATTTGGTTGTTTGCTATCGTGTTTGGGAAGTGCTCTGAAGAAAGGAGAAGCTCAGAGTCAGGAGGCTGTGGAGAACCCCAGAGAAGCGTGTAAAGCGGCGAAATTCTCTAAGGTATGGGGAGTTTTCATAATCTATGATAAATGTATAGGAATTGGAATATGAATGGATTAGGATGGTATGAGTTTTAGGGTTTTTTGGGGTTTTGAGTTAGGTTGAGTTTTATGAGAAATCTTGATGAATTAGAGCGATTAGAATGAGTTATAATCGTATATTTGTCTGTATAATTGTTGTCTGGATGTTGTTGAGGTTTAATTGATGTTTTTGAATGGTTTTTGGGTGTTATGATGTGAAATCCGTAATGGGGTTTGAGAGTTTTTGGAAATTGGAACAGTCTGTAATTGTGTAGCAGAAGACTGCTGAAACGCGTGCGTTAACCGGTTAACGCTTTGGTTAACCGGTTAACCATTGGAAATTTTGGGGAATTTTCTGAAATTACGCAGGCGTTAACCATTTAACGCTTTGGTTAACCGGTTAACACTGTTGGAATGACAAATTTTAATTCTTTGAAAATTCATATCTTTTAAACCGTAAGTCCGATTCGCATTCCGTTTGAGGCGTCGGAAAGAGTACAAACTGAAATTTATTTTGATGAATAGAAATGAGAAAAGTGCAATAGTTTTTGATAAATGAATTTGTGAAATAACCTTATAATTACCTTATAAATTACCGGGTACGGGTTAATTCTTGATGTGTCAGAGTGGTTAGAAAACCAGTGTTCAGGGTGTAATGTCATGATGATATATATGAATATTTGATGGTTGTTTTGCTGATTGAAATGAATGATGCGAATTGTTTTGATTAATTTTTCGATGTAGCGCATCATTGCATTTCATAACATTCACGATGGGGCTTCGGCCTATTTATTTGCTTCAATCCCATTGTGTGGATTGAAGTGTCTCGATGATTACGGTGTGCTCCCTTGTGGAGGGTTGATGGTCATGTATCCATCTCACGATGAAAATGGTACCACATGCATATTGCATATCAGGATGTAGAATTGCATATTCTGGATGAATTTCATGACTGTGTTGGTGTTGATTGGTTTCATGATAGTGTTGTGGTTGATGCTGAATTTTGTAGTTGACGATGTCATGATATGTGTACTAATTTATTTATGATTCTATATTCTTGTAAGTTTATGATTTATTATGATTACTCACCCTGCCTGCTTGGAAATGTTGCCTCTTTCGTGGGTAACTTGCAGATGTCGAAGAATAGTCCTGCAGTGCAATAGGAGTAATGCATGAGTCTCGGAGCGTGCTTTAGTGTCCCTTAGGAGTGGTTCTGGTTATGTGTCCTGCTCTGTGTCTTGTAACACTGGGATGGGTTTCTTTTGTTAAACTGTTTTCAGTATGTTGTTATCTGGATAATGTTTTCCATTTTATGATGTTAAATTCAGGATGGTGAAAATGATTTTTATGAAGTTTTGAATATTGAAGTTAAATTCCGCTGTGAAATGATTTATGGTATTTTGATGTTGATTAACCCGTGTTACGGGACAGGACACTGTTTGTGTTTATTTATGATGAAAATGTGATACCCTTTTAGATGATTACTCTGATAGTATTTAAATATTATGTTTTGGGTAGAAGGGTGTTACATTAGTGGTATCAGAGCAGGTCGGTCTGTCCGGCCAAGTCTTGTTATTGTCAGTCAGTTGTCAAGTCGTTATTTATTTAACGATTATTCTCTTCTGATGTGGTAAGTGTTGTGCAGAATGGCTGGAAACAACTCGCGTGCTCTCGTTGATGCTATTGTAGCTCTTGCTCAGACTGCTGCTAGAAACAATGTGCATGATGAGTTTCGTGCCTTGGAGAAATTCCAGAGGAATAATCCACCTGTGTTTGAAGGAACTCATGACCCGGCGAGCGCACAGAAGTGGCTCAAGGCAATTGAGAAGATTTTCTGAGTGATGGCGTGTGCTGACGCGCAGAAGGTTCAATTTGGAACTTATATGTTGTCTGAGGAAGCTGAAGACTGGTGGGATAATACTCGTCAGCGTCTCGAGGATGAAGCTGTTGTGGTGACTTGGACTGTGTTTAAGGCGGAGTTCCTTAAGAAGTATTTTCCGGAAGATGCTCGTGGTAAGTTGGAGATAGAATTCCTTGAGTTGAAGCAAGGAAACATGACAGTGGCAGAGTATGCTGCCAAATTTGAAAGGCTGGTGAAGTTTTGTCCTCACTACAACAGGGCAGATGCTGAACTTTCCAAGTGTCTTAAGTTTGAGAATGGGCTGAGGCCTGAAATTAAGCAGGGAATTGGATGCCAACAAATTCGCAAGTATGCAGAGTTGGTGGATAAGAGTCATATTTATGATGAGGACAGCCGAGCTCGGTCAACTCACTATAAACAGCTGAGCGAGAAGAAAGACAAGAGTCAGTATAGAGGAAAACCTTATGTGACTACTGGTGATAAGGGGAAGCAGAAGGCATATGATGAGAAGAAGCAAAGTAGGGGAGCTGCTAATGTACATGTTAAGTGTTACAAGTGTGGAGAGGCAGGTCATAAGGCCGATGTGTGTACCACCAGAGTTATGAAATGTTACCGTTGTGGCAAGCTTGGGCATAAGGTGAGTGATTGTCCTAATGAAGGCCCAACCTGTTACAATTGTGGTGAACATGGGCATATCAGCACCCAATGCCAGAAAACAAAGAAGAATGCTGCTCCTACTCAGAATGCTGGAAGAGTGTTTGCATTAGCTGGTTCAGAAGCTCCAAAGAAGGACAACTTGATCAGAGATACCTGTTTTATTAATAATATTGAGTTGATTGCTATTATTGACACTGGAGCTACACATTCATTTATTTCTCTTGAGTGTGCTAATAGATTGGGTTTAAAGTTGTCTAATATGAATGGTAATATGATAATAGAGACTCCTGCTAATGGTTCTGTGACTACCATGCTTGTCTGTTTGAAATGTCCTTTGACAATTTTCGAGAAGAATTTTGTGATGGATTTGGTGTGCCTACCATTACACCAAATCGATGTTATCCTTGGTATGAACTGGTTGGAATTCAATTATGTTCATATTAACTGTTATAGTAAGACGGTGCAGTTCCCTGATTTGAGCGGGAATGGTGAGTTGATGTTATTATCTGCTAAGCAAGTGGATGAACTTGTTTTAGATGAAGCTTTGATGTTTGCAGTGTATACCTCATTGCAAGTTGATGATAAGACTGTCAGTACAGAGTTGCATGTGGTTTGTGAATTTCAAGATGTGTTTCCTGGTGATATAAGTGATTTACCACCGGAACGTGAGATTGATTTTTCTGTGGACTTAGTACCGGGTACGAGTCCTGTCTCGATGGCTCCTTATAGAATGTCGGCTTCAGAGTTGAATGAGTTGAAGAAACAATTAGAAGAATTGTTAGAGAAGAGGTTCATTAGACCCAATGTTTCTCCTTGGGGTGCTCCGGTGTTGCTCGTTAAGAAGAAGGATGGTAGTATGAGATTGTGTGTTGATTACCGATAGTTGAATAAAGTGACTATCAAGAATATGTACCCACTTCCGAGGATCGATGATTTGATGGATCAGCTAGTAGGTGCTTGTGTCTTTAGTAAAATTGATCTGAGGTCTGGTTATCATCAGATTCAAGTTAAAGCCGATGATATTCCGAAGACAGCTTTCAGGACGAGATATGGGCATTATGAGTATACGGTGATGCCGTTTGGGGTTTCTAATGCGCCTGGTGTGTTTATGGAATATATGAATAGGATCTTTCATGAGTATCTGGATAAGTTCGTGGTGGTTTTCATAGTTGATATCTTGGTATATTCTAAATCAGAAGAGGAACATGCCGAGCATTTGAGAGTTGTGTTGCAAGTGTTGAGAGAAAAGAAATTGTTTGCTAAATTATCTAAGTGTGAACTTTGGCTAAGGGAAGTGAGTTTCCTCGGCCATGTAATTTCAAGTGGTGGAATTTCGGTGGATCCTTCAAAGATTGATGCGGTATTGCAGTGGGATACTCCGAAGTCAGCTACAGAAATTCGTAGTTTTCTTGGGTTGGCTGGTTACTATCGTAAGTTCATTGAAGGTTTTTCTAAGATAGCTTTACCGTTGATGCAATTGACTAGGAAGGGTCAAGAGTATGTGTGGGATGTTGCTTGTAAAGAGAGTTTCATAGAACTGAAGAAAAGATTAACGATCGCGCCAGTGTTGGTCTTACCAAATCCAGATGAGTCCTTTGTAGTTTTTTGTGATGCTTCCAAGATGGGTCTTGGTGGAGTTTTGATGCAGGATAATAAGGTGGTTGCTTACGCTTCTAGACAGTTAAGAGTTCATGAGAGGAACTATCCAACTCACGACTTAGAGTTAGCAGCTGTGGTGTTTGTGCTTAAGATTTGGAGGCACTACTTGTTTGGTTCGAAATTTGAAGTATTCAGTGATTACGAAAGTTTAAGATACTTGTTTGACCAGAAAGAGTTAAATATGAGACAAAGGCGGTGGCTTGAATTATTGAAAGATTTTGATTTTGATTTGAATTACCATCCGGGTAAGGCAAATGTTGTGGCTGATGCTTTGAGTAGGAAGTCGTTGCATATTTCAATGCTTATGGTGAAAGAATTGGAAATGATCGAGCAATTCAGAGATATGAGCTTGTTGTGTGAAACTACTACTGATAGTGTGAAATTGGGAATGTTAAAGCTAACTAGTGAGATTTTGGAAGAGATTCGTAAGGGTCAGAAATCTGATTTGAAATTAGTCGATCAATTGATGTTGGTTGATCAAGGTAATGCAGGTGACTTTCGAGTTGATGAAGATGGAGTTTTAAGATTCCGAGATAGAGTATGTGTTCCGGATATTGCAGGAATTAAAAAGAGTATTTTAGAAGAGGGGCACAAGAGTCGACTGAGTATTCATCCTGGTGCTACGAAGATGTATCAGGATTTACGCAGGTTGTTTTGGTGGCCGGGTATGAAAAGAGACATTGCTGAATTTGTATATACTTGTTTGACATGTCAGAAGTCAAAGATAGAACATCAGAGACCTTCAGGTATGATGCAACCATTGAATGTTCCTGAGTGGAAATGGGATAGTATTTCCATGGATTTCGTGACTGGGTTACCTAAGACTGCTAGAGGTAATGATTCGATTTGGGTAATTGTTGATCGGTTAACTAAGTCGGCACATTTCTTGCTGATGAGGATTAACCATTCCATGCAAAGGTTAGCTGAGATTTATATTGAGGAAATTGTGAAGTTGCATGGTGTACCTTCAAGTATTGTATCAGATAGAGATCCGCGGTTTACGTCGAGGTTTTGGAAGAGTTTGCAGGATGCTTTGGGTACTAAGTTGAGGATGAGTTCTGCTTATCACCCGCAAACGGATGGCCAGACGGAAAGAACAATCCAATCTTTAGAAGATTTGCTGAGAGCTTATGTATTAGATCAAGGAGGATCTTGGGATAGCCATTTGGCGTTAGTTGAGTATACGTACAATAACAGTTTTCATGCTAGTATCGGAATGACTCCATATGAGGCGTTGTATGGTAGACGTTGTCGTACGCCATTATGTTGGTATGAGTCAGGAGAGAGTTTGGTGCTTGGGCCAGAGATTGTCCAAGAAACAACTGAAAAGATAAAAATGATTCAGGAAAGGATGAAAACATCGCAGAGTCGTCAAAAGAGTTATCACGATAAGAGAAGGAAAGCACTTGAGTTCCAAGAGGGAGATCATGTGTTCTTAAGAGTTACTCCTATGACTGGTGTGGGAAGAGCTTTGAAGTCTAGAAAGCTCACTCCACGTTTCGTCGGTCCGTATCAGATTATGCAGAGGATAGGGGAAGTGGCCTATCGGGTGGATTTACCTCCCTCTCTTGCGAATTTACATGATGTATTCCATGTATCACAGTTGAGGAAGTACATTCCGGACCCGTCGCATGTAATTCAGATAGATGATGTTCAGGTGAAAGATAATCTGACGATTGAAGCTGTACCAGTAAGGATTGATGGTAGGGAATTGAAGCGACTTCGAGGCAAGGAAATTACTTTAATGAAGGTATTGTGGGGAGGACCAGCTGGAGAAAGTTGGACTTGGGAGTGTAACACCCTTCTACCCAAAACATAATATTTAAATACGTACAGAGTAATCATCAAAAAGGGTATCACATTTTCATCATAAATAAACACAAACAATGTCCTGTCCCGTAACACGGGTTAATCAACATCAAAACATAATAATTCATTTCACAGCGGAATTTAACTTCATAATTCAAAACTTCATAAAAAATCATTTTCACCATCCTGAATTTAACGTCATAAAATGGAAAACATTATCCAGATAACAACATACTGAAAACAGTTTAACAAAAGAAACCCATCCCAGTGTTACATGACACAGAGCAGGACACATAACCAGAACCACTCCTAAGGAGCACTAAAGCACGCTCCGAGACTCATGCATTACTCCTATTGCACTGCAGGACTATTCTTCAACATCTGCAAGTTACCCACGAAAGAGGAAACATTTCCAAGCAGGCAGGGTGAGTAATCATAATATATCATAAACTTACAAGAATATAGAATCATAAATAAATTATTACACATAACATGACATCGTCAACTACAAAATTCAGCAACAACCACATCACTATCATGAAATCAATCAACACCAACACAGTCATGAAATTCATCCAGAATATGCAATTCTAACATCCTGATATGCAATATGCATGTGGTACCATTTTCATCGTGAGATGGATACATGACCATCAACCCTCCACAAGGGAGCACACCATAATCATCGAGACACTTCAATCCACACAATGGGATTGAAGCAAATAAATAGGCCGAAGCCCCATCGTGAATGTTATGAAATGCAATGATGCGCTACATCGAAAAATTCATCAAAACAATTCGCATCATTCATTTCAATCAGCAAAACAATCATCAAATATTCACATATATCATCATGACATTACACCCTGAACACTGGTTTTCTAACCACTCTGACACATCAAGAATTAACACGTACCTGATAATTTACAAGGTAATTATAAGGTTATTTCACAAATTCATTTATCAAAAACTATTTCATTTTTCTCGTTTCTATTCATCAAAATAAAGTTCAGTTTGTACTCTTTCCGACGCTTCAAACCGAATGCGAATCGGACTTACGGTTTAAAAGATATGAATTTTCAAAGAATTAAAATTTGTCATTCCAACAGTGTTAACCGGTTAACGCCTGCGCATTTTCAGAAAAATATTCAAAGTTTTCAATGGTTAACCAGTTAACCAAAGCGTTAACCGGTTAACGCCTGTTTTCCAGCAGTCCTCTGCTACACAATTGCAGACTGTTCCAATTCCAAAAAAATCCCCAAACCCCATTACGGATTTCACATCATAACACTCAAAAACCATTCAAAAACATCAATTAAACCTCAACAACATCCAGACAACAATTATACAAACAAATATACATTTATAACTCATTCCAACCGCTCTAATTCATCAAGATTTCTCATAAAACTCAACCTAACTCAAAACCCCAAAAACCCCAAAAACCCCAAAAACTAATACCATCCTAATCCATTCATATTTCAATTCCTATACATTTATCATAGATTATGAAAACTCCCCATACCTTAGAGAATTTCGCCGCTTTACACGCTTCTCTGGGGTTCTCCACAGCCTCCTGACTCTGAGCTTCTCCTTTCTTCAGAGCACTTCCAAAACACGATATAAACAACAAAAATGAGAAAACTGATCGTATTCTCTTCTTTGGCCATAATATCCTAGTTTAGCCTTTTCCCACCTTACCCTCATAATTTCACAAAAGGACCATCTTACCCTTTTCTTTAATATATTTTTAATAATAAAAATAAAATAGTATAATAAAACACTATTTATCCTTATTATATAAAAATACACATTTTCTCCAAAATTCTCAAAATAATCTCAACTCTCCAAATTTTTCTAAATTAATTAAGTAAATAATTAAATAATTAAATTTAGATTTTCGGGGCGTTACAGGGAGCGCGAAGATCAGATGAGGGATTCGTATCCGACTCTATTTACTCCAGGTAATTTTCGAGGACGAAAATTCTTTAAGTAGGGGAGAGTTGTAACGCCCTGAAAATCTAAATTTAATTATTTCATTATTTATTTAATTAATTTAGAAAAATTTGGAGAGTTTGGATTATTTTGAGAATTTTGGAGAAAATGAGTATTTTTATATAATAAGGATAAATAGTGTTTTATTATACTATTTTATTTTTATTATTAAAAATATATTAAAGAAAAGGGTAAGATGGTCCTTTTGTGAAATTATGAGGGTAAGGTGGGAAAAGGCTAAACTGAGATATTATATCCAAAGAAGAGAATACGATTAGTTTTCTCATTTGGTTGTTTGCTATCGTGTTTGGGAAGTGCTCTGAAGAAAGGAGAAGCTCAGAGTCAAGAGGCTGTGGAGAACCCCAGAGAAGCGTGTAAAGCGGCGAAATTCTCTAAGGTATGGGGAGTTTTCATAATCTATGATAAATGTATAGGAATTGGAATATGAATGGATTAGGATGATATGAGTTTTAGGGGTTTTGGGGGTTTTGAGTTAGGTTGAGTTTTATGAGAAATCTTGATGAATGAGAGCGATTAAAATGAGTTATAATCGTATATTTGTCTGTATAATTGTTGTCTGGATGTTGTTGAGGTTTAATTGATGTTTTTGAATGGTTTTTGGGTGTTATGATGTGAAATCCGTAATGGGGTTTGGGAGTTTTTGGAAATTGGAACAGTCTGTAATTGTGTAGCAGAAGACTGCTGAAACGCGTGCGTTAACCGGTTAACGCTTTGGTTAACCGGTTAACGCTTTGGTTAACCGGTTAACGCTTTGGTTAACCGGTTAACCATTGGAAATTTTGGGGCATTTTCTGAAATTACGCAGGCGTTAACCGGTTAACGCTTTGGTTAACCGGTTAACACTGTTGGAATGACAAATTTTAATTCTTTGAAAATTCATATCTTTTAAACCGTAAGTCCGATTCGCATTCCGTTTGAGGCGTCGGAAAGAGTACAAACTGAACTTTATTTTGATGAATAGAAATGAGAAAAGTGCAATAGTTTTTGATAAATGAATTTGTGAAATAACCTTATAATTACCTTATAAATTACCGGGTACGGGTTAATTCTTGATGTGTCAGAGTGGTTAGAAAACCAGTGTTCAGGGTGTAATGTCATGATGATATATATGAATATTTGATGGTTGTTTTGCTGATTGAAATGAATGATGCGAATTGTTTTGATGAATTTTTCGATGTAGCGCATCATTGCATTTCATAACATTCACGATGGGGCTTCGGCCTATTTATTTGCTTCAATCCCATTGTGTGGATTGAAGTGTCTCGATGATTACGGTGTGCTCCCTTGTGGAGGGTTGATGGTCATGTATCCATCTCACGATGAAAATGGTACCACATGCATATTGCATATCAGGATGTAGAATTGCATATTCTGGATGAATTTCATGACTGTGTTGGTGTTGATTGGTTTCATGATAGTGTTGTGGTTGATGCTGAATTTTGTAGTTGACGATGTCATGATATGTGTACTAATTTATTTATGATTCTATATTCTTGTAAGTTTATGATTTATTATGATTACTCACCCTGCCTGCTTGGAAATGTTGCCTCTTTCGTGGGTAACTTGCAGATGTCGAAGAATAGTCCTGCAGTGCAATAGGAGTAATGCATGAGTCTCGGAGTGTGCTTTAGTGTCCCTTAGGAGTGGTTCTGGTTATGTGTCCTGCTCTGTGTCATGTAACACTGGGATGGGTTTCTTTTGTTAAACCGTTTTCAGTATGTTGTTATCTGGATAATGTTTTCCATTTTATGATGTTAAATTCAGGATGGTGAAAATGATTTTTATGAAGTTTTGAATATTGAAGTTAAATTCCGCTGTGAAATGATTTATGGTATTTTGATGTTGATTAACCCGTGTTACGGGACAAGACACTGTTTGTGTTTATTTATGATGAAAATGTGATACCCTTTTAGATGATTACTCTGATAGTATTTAAATATTATGTTTTGGGTAGAAGGGTGCTACACAACGCGTTCATTTCAGTGCTAGACAACTTTTGTAGATTTTTCCATGTAGTACTCATCCTTATCCCTTTAACTTTTGGATATCATCTAGTGCTTCCATCCATAGGTTTCTGCCATGTTTGCCATATTATTGAAACCATTCACTTCTTTCAGCGTCTTCTGCCTCTAAGGCATACTAGGAAGTGAAGTTGCATTCCTGGTATAAAAGAACTTATCACCAGAGCACTCCTACACAAACATAAAACATATAAAACTCACAAAAGATAACACCTAATATGTTCCATGCTAAACTAAGATAAAAACAACAAAGCATACTTAATTAATCCTAATTATTCTTATCAAAGTAAAGTAAAGTCAAGTAATAAGGGCTCAAATATCTCACAAATAATAAGTTATCAAACTCATATTACACCCACAAAACAGAGTTGTCCTATGTCGCCCTACATAAACTAAGTTGAGAGTCGTCCATGTCAAAAGAGGCTATCAACTCATGAAAGAAATGACTGTAAGAAAAAGCACATGGTCAGTACAAAGACAAACTTTGTGCCCCATCAAAGTCATCTACAATAAGAGAATTCAATAAAGTACCAAACAAAAAGATAAAAACATATAACCATTGTCTATAGAAAACCTAATAATGTAAGCAAGTATGAAAAAAAGAGAGAGTTCATGCTTATATGTTACGCTAAAAAAAGAATAACTTAATGGTCCACACACTGTATACTTTACCAGAAGAGGTGTCACAAGTACTCCATCCGTCTCATAAAAATGTCTCATTTATAGTTTTTCTCCGTCTCAGAATAACTGTCCCTTTACAATACCAATGCAACATTTATTATTACTTTTCCACTACCATACCCTTATTTATTAACTTTCATTTTATTCAACCACTTTTTAAACTACAATTAATATGAGTGTTTTAGTAAATGATATTAGTTTTATCATCAAAACTAACACATCTAATCATTCTCTTAAGAATCATGCATTGCTCAAATAAAACACTTTTTACAAGACAAAAGGAGTGTGTTAGAATTAATAGCTAACAGAAGAAGATTGGCGAAGATGTGCGAGATTGCAGATGCGAGAGAAGAGCTCTCAAAGATTAAAAAATGGTGAAAAAGGGAACATGGTAAGCCTAAAACTCCTGATATCTCTCCAAAGGAAGTGAACCATGCAATCATTGATGTTAGGAAGCATGAATTGCACCACCAATAATATAGATCTTATTGCACACTGTTCAAGAGCACTTAAAAGCCTTAGTACTAGAAGAAACTATTAGCATCATGCGTAGGGAGACATGTTGAAATGTACCTGTGAAACATGTCTAATCCCATGGGAGACATTTAATGCATCTATTTCCAAAGACATCAACTTCCTATCAAGACCCTTTTATTTTATTTTACCAGAGGCCAAACTGAAGACGAATTCAGCAAACCCTTGTAATATGACGTAAGAACAAGGTCTTAAAAGGGGGACTGTTCTGGCCGTCCACAAGGCACACAGAACAGGTGAACCCTCTTCCCTACCAATGAGACACGATCATGCCCTCTATCACATCTGTCACTGTTGAATCTAATTGAATGACAACCCTCACAAGATGATGAATCACATGAAACAATTTTAATCACCCATATCACGCCATTTAAAGTATTCAATTCATTCACACTCTCAAAAGCTATTTTTACTTAGCTACTAACTTGAGTATTGCAGTGCTAATATTGTCGATTCACCCCCTCTCAACCACACTGAAAATCCAATCCACCGCACCTAAAATTTGATCAAATGTGTCAGAGATTCATTTTATCACTCCATCACTTATATCCGGTTTTCCGAGTAGAAAATATATCAACCACAATGTGTCTTTAAAACAATATATTAGAGAGAGTATTATGAGCAAATTTTCAAAAATTGAACCAAAGATCAAACCGGTGAAACATTCAAGTTAAGGTTCAATTGGTTAAACCGGTTAAACCTACAGTCGAACCGTTTGTTAAATAAACTAATAATATCAAACTAAATTTCATAGATATGTCACACATAATCATATGTTTACAACTTAATAAAATAAATATTTCAAAAATCCATTACAAACTTAATATGATAATATCAATAATACATATAATAACAAGACAAAGCTATAATTGTTCACTTAATTTCAAACTTCATTTAAGAATTATTAAATTAACGAATTAAAAAAAACCAATTAAACTAATTCAAACCGAAATTAAAATAATAGAACATAGCAACTAAAATTAAATTCAAATAATTATGAATACCTAAATTAAATAAGATAGAGTAACCATAAATAAATAATACAACATACTTAATTGAACAATAATAAGCAAATTCGAGTTGAACAACGACAAACAAGTCATAATTGACAACTAGGGATGTAAATGAGTTGAGTCGAACTCGCCTTAACTCGGTTCAACTTGTTAAGAATTGATTCAACTTAAATATCGGTTCAAGTTTGACACAAACTTTTTTTAAAGTTCAAATTCAATTTATTATAAGCTCACGAACAACTCGTTTTAACTTGTTAGATTCAAATTATTTGTTTCACAAACTTAAATTATAAAACACGATTTATATAATGTTGATTTTATTTGTATAATTATTTTTGAAAATAATTTGCTCACTTGATAATATAATTGATCAATTAAAACTGTTAGATTAAAAGAAAATATAAACTAAGATTTAGAGTAAATTTTGTAAACTTACTCTTAGGGACAATATAACCCTTCTTATATATAATTGAACTGATTCATAAAACTAACGAGTCGAATAAAATATAGTTTATTTAATTAACGAAATTAGTTTTTTTTTATTAACATTCAACTCATTCATTATCAACCCTATTGATAATGAAAAATAATATTAACTTGAACAAAATTCAATATTAAAAGAAAAACCTTAACAGAATGATAAAACGTAAAAATTTATATGGTTGTAAAAAAAATAAGGATGTTTTTATTTTTTTTTTGTGTGTTTAAGAAATCTTTAAGTTTTGATTTGTAAATTAATTTTTTTTAATTATTAATAAATATTCATTCAATGCATTTATTTAAACTAAACGGTTTTATAAAACCGACTCTAATTCTTTGATTCGAACAATTTTAAATGATTCAATACACTTTTTATCATTTAATCCGGTTTTGATCCATTAGTGATTTGTAACGATTGATTGAAGCTGAATCCAAATTTAATCGATTAAACTAATTTTTAAAAAATTGATTTTGAGCAACTCTCAATACTTTTCATCATTATTAATTTTCAAATTAATTTGAAAGAATTAAACACAAATCCTTTGCAAATATAGATAGCAATAAGTTATATCCACCAAACAACCACAAAATCCAAACCCAATCCAACGTTGAATGGAGTAACTCTTATCAATTTCCCTCTCATCAAACCATATAAAATTATGAATCATAAACTTTGCATTAGTCAACATCTCACTCTCACCAAAAGGGGAGCCAGCAAACTTACAATGTTTCATACGCTAAAGAAAAAAATAAAGTAGTAATAAAGTATTTAACGACATGGCCGTTTTTGGCCATTAACCATATAAACGACAACTTTGCCACCTCCAACTTTCCCTTGCATACATCAATATTTTAAAATATTAATATTAATTTTTTGTGTGGCGTTAACCATAGGTTAGAAGCTACAGAAGAAAGTAAAAATATTTAATCCAAAATAATATTTTAGATAATTTTTTTATTTATTTTATAAAGTGAATGACATTTTATATATAGTGGCGTAAACAAAACAAAAAAATCAAAAAGTAAAAAGTAATGAAAATATCAGAAACAGTAGATGCAAGGCGTGGCGAAAGATTTTGTACAAGTGGCCATTACTGGATTTGAAAGGATCTATTCAATTCAATTTAATTTCAATTTCAAATTTCAAATTAAATAATCAACCCTATTAAACCCTGCCAGATAATCAACAATTAATTAATTTAATTTAATTAATATGAATCTGAAAGGGCACATGCACATGGACTTGTTGCTAGGGTGGACCCCCTAACAGAAGACGCGTAGATCAACTCTTTAATCAACACGTGTACGGCTCTTATCGCGTTGGAATATTATAGCCAGCTCAACAACCACCACGCTATACACCGTATATACGTCGTATATATACGGTGTCCCCGACATACGACACGTGTGTGATGACGTGGACATCACCCTCGCGCTCCTTTCTTCTTCATCTTTCTCTCTTTTTTTCTGTGTTAAACAAACTTTTCATAGAGAGAGAAACAGTTTTCTCTTTCCCTCGTTTTCTAGAGAGAGAAAATGCATAATTCTACTACATCACTCTAATTTCTTCTCCAAATTTCAACTGTTTTTTCTTCTAATTCTTTTAGGTATGAAGAATTATGTTATTTATTTAGTTGAAAATTGAATGTGTGCTAGTTTTTCAAGTTTCATGATTCAGTGCTGCTTAAAACTTCTAATTATCTTCATAATTTTAGTTTTTTATTTTTTTAAATTTAAATTCTAATTTTTGTTTGTATTTTTTTCTTTTTGTTGTTGATTTGATTCGAAATTGAGATTTGGTTTTTCACTATCACTGAATCAGTAGCTGAAAGAAACTGGATCGGGGTTAATTCGAGTTTAATCACTTTTTTTAATTTTATTTTCAGTTTTTTTGTTATCAATATTCTTTGAGACATGTGAAAGTGGAAAAATGTTTGGTATGGAAGGGTATTTTTGTCATTTACTTCTGGAAAAGTCTTGTTGGGTGTAGATTTGATTTGGTGTGCCACGTTGTATAGGTCTTTCTTTTTCTATCAGGCTTGTGGTGAGGTGAAAAGACTGAATTGACCCTCCACTAGTTCTGTCTTTGACTGACTATCATTTCAGTATTTTTTTTCTTTGTTTCTTGAATTGAAATATTATCTCTAGCTTACCAATGATATTACAGTCTTTTTGAATCTCTCATGAAAGGTATTTGTTAAAGAATATATTTGATGATTTAGTTATGTTTGTGTGAAAGCTTTTCTCAATACTATCATTTATAAAAAAAAATGATTTTCATGTAAAAAGTGAAATATCTACAACTTGAAATTACATGATTACCCTCCTTCTCCTTTTTCTTGCAGGTTGCATTTATAGTTGTTGTAGTCATGCATTTGTCATATTTTGAAAAGAATTGATAAGGGTCCTTTTGTAATATTGACTCAGTTTTTTATTTTTGCATTAAGTGCTTGCAATGGGAACCAGTGAGGAAGAGAAATCTACCAAAACTGAAAAGCCTTCTTCACCTGTAACAGTTGTGAGTTCTACTGTTCTTATGTCGTGTGGATTCATTTGTAAAGAGAAATGAAATGGTTTTTTGACATCAAAATATTGTTATTCTTATGTTCTTATGCCTTTCACTTTTTGTGTGTAAGTTGTTGAAGATAGAAAGAAAGGGAGATAGAGATAAACAAATAAATCTCATATAGTGTCTGTATTTTAATGTTCAAATAACATTACTGTTTGTAAAAAAGCTTGAATTTTGATGTATCTGTGTACTTGCCTTATGAATAGGATCAGACCAATCAGACCAACCAGGCAAATATTCATGTTTATCCTGATTGGGCAACCATGCAGGTTACCTCTCTTTTTTCTTTTAGTCCTTTATCTGATAATGACTGAAGTACTCAGCTCTAGTTTCTTGTTAGCTTACTTCAATATTAACAACTGCTCTCACATCTTAGTTGCTTAAGTTGTGCTAGTCTCACTTAGTCAATCACTGCAGCGATACAATTCGTACCGTGTATTCTATTATATATTTATGTATCATGTGTATTACCTCTAATTAATATCAAACTGAATTTATGCCTTAAATTGCTTTCAAGTACCGACCTAGTTGGGTAATATATTGCTTTGGCTCAGTATTGTTTTCTCGAGACTATGATTTTGTATAGTGTGCATAGGAAGTTTACTAACAAATATGTCCATTTACAAACTGATTATCATGATCTAAATTTCCATCTTTATCTTCAGGCATATTATGGACCAAGAGTTGCCATGCCACCATACTACAACTCAGCTGTAGCTTCTGGTCACCCTCCTCACCCATACATGTGGGGGCCACCACAGGTAACAGCCTAGGTTTCAATTATTATGTTATATAAACATCCTTTGCTTGTTTTATGTCTTAGTGTATACCCTATATGACATGAATGAGCAATTTTTCAACTTATTATTTCTTGCAGACTATGATGCAACCTTATGGACATCCTTATGCAGCAATGTATCCACATGGAGGGGTTTATACTCACCCTGCAGTTCCTATTGTAAGGCTTCATTCTTGTAATTTTTTTTTTTATTGAAACTAATGTTAATTGTCTAGACCATGGTTTGGTTCATATTTTACTGAAAATTGATCTATAGAGATAAAGTTTGAAAAGATATTTGTGATTTGATTATGCTGCTTTTGTTAGCTCTAGGTGATTTTGGTGTTATTTGTATCCAGTTGCCTCTCTTCTGTTATGAATTCTTTATTTGTCGGAATTTTCCCCATGGTCTTAAGAATTATGTCTTGTGAAATATATGGGCCACATCCACATGGTCAAGAAATTTCATCTTCACCTGCTGTAAGCTATAGTTATCTCTATAAGATCAGTTCTCAGTCTAGTCTCTGAATCTGATCGGTTAAAATTGGGGTAACAATGCAGACCGGAACTCCTTTAAGCATAGAGACACCTCCCAAATCATCTGGAAATACCGATCAGGGTCTGATGAAGAAATTAAAAGGGTTTGATGGACTTGCGATGTCAATAGGAAATGGCCATGCTGAGAGTGTAGAGCCTGGAGCTGATAGTAGGCTATCACACAGGTTTGTTGATGTACTCTCTCTATATATGAAGATTGCCAAGAAAATACATACATTCTATTTATGTTTATCTCGGATGATATATTTTGTCCATAAGTTGGTTATTGTGGATAACCAAGTAATTTTATGATGATATGAACAGTGTGGACACTGACGGTTCGAGTGATGGAAGTGACGGGAACACTTCAGGGGTGAGAACTTGCTTGCGTTACAATTCTTTTTATGGACTTAGACCATATGCAGTTGTTTACCTTTGCAAAATCAAACCATTAAATTATGATATTTGCCCATCTTATGCTCAGGCTAATCAAACAAGAAGGAAAAGAAGCCGTGAGGGAACACCGACTACTGGTATGACTCTGTTCTTCACCAAGTGTCACATCTTGATGAACAATAGAGTTGTCATGGGATCACAATTATACTTGTGTTATCATCATGATGTTAACCAGTTTATTGAGTAGGGTTTTGATATGTCAAATTGTATCATATCATTGTTGCGCAGTAAGGGGTATTGCTCAAGTTTTTAACTTCCCAATCAGATTCAGACACATAGTAGACTCTATAGTGGCTATTTTACCCTTATTTCAGATATGATACAAAATAGATATTAGAGTTTTATGCCTGAAATTACTAATTAAATGTCATATACCGAAAATATGTTATCAGAATAATTAGTGTTTGATGGTTACACTTTCCCTACTGTTTAAGCAGACGGAGAAGAGAAAACTCAGACACAAGGAAGTGATGTTTCCAAAGAAATTGTAGCTTCAAACAAGATGATGGCAGTTGCCCCTGCCGGTGTAGCAGGACAACTAGTTGGACCTGTAGTTTCTTCTGCAATTACAACTGCACTGGAGCTGAGAAAGCCCTCCATTGTTCATTCTAAAACAAATCCTGCCGCAGAAGGTTGGTTACAGGTATGGTCAGCATATAATTCATCATAACAGATCAAAATCAATAGTACATTTGAGACATGTGCTGTCTCTTTACTGACATTCAATTAACTCATCTTGTATGTTTGGATTCCAGAATGAGCGTGAACTGAAGCGTGAGAGGAGGAAACAATCAAATCGAGAATCTGCTAGGAGATCCAGACTAAGGAAGCAGGTATAAATGTTGATTTATTGAAGACACTATATACCTTCTAATCGGTTCTTCAAGACACTATAATGCTCACATTTCCCCACTTCAGGCTGAGGCCGAAGAGCTGGCCCGAAAAGTTGAAGCCTTGAATGCTGAGAGTGCCTCGCTTAAATCAGAAATAAATCGACTGGCTGAGAGTTCTGAAAAATTGAAGATGGAAAATGCTGCACTAAAGGTAATGTTCACATAATATTTCTGGTGCATTTCGTCGTGTTCTTCTGCGGCGCTGTTGCTAAGTACTTAATTGTTTTTTGTTGACTCAGGAAAAATTTAAAATTGCTCAACTGGGACACCCAAAAGAGATAATTTTGACCAACATTGACAGCCCGGCCCAGAGGATCACACCTGTAAGTACAGAAAACTTGTTATCAAGAGTTAACAATAATTCGGGTTCTAATGATAGAACTGTGGAGGATGAGAATGGTTATTGTGACAATAAACCAAACAATGGTGCAAAACTGCATCAACTATTGGATACAAGTCCTAGAGCCGACGCCGTGGCTGCCGGTTGATACAAGAAAAAAACCATGATCATGTAATTTTGGCATATTACAAACCCAAAATTACTGCTAACAGTTATTCTGAGGGATGGATCAGCTGAATTTTAGTATCAAATCCATCAAAACCAGAACTAATTCATTGCTCATATCATGGGTTACTTAGGACAAGAACTCTTTATTCTATTTAGATTTGACAAATATGGATGGCTACTAAAGTTTGTATAACGAAGAGAATTAGATATTTTAGTTTAGATAGGGATGTTGAAATCGTTACATATTATGGTGTGTATTAATAATTGGTGTGCCCCTTATAATGGTGTATTTGATAAAAGTTATGATGGTTTTTTCATTGTTTGCCTTGTAATTCTCATTATCTGCCTTTTTGATTCTTTTTTTGTTGGTTATATCTTATATAGGAAGGAGTGATGTTTTGTGAAGGTAAGGACAGAAAATCATGAGTTATGACACTGATTTTTATAAAACATTTTGGTTTAAAAGGAGTTTAGCATAATTTGAATATAATATTATTTTCTTGATGAAGAATTTTAACGTCTATTATGGACCAATCCCGAGGACTAATTTTTGAAATTGTGCTTAGAGGTAGAGAATACCAGATACGGTGCCTGGGGGTGCCTGTGCTTGTAAAAAAATTGAATTTCAGCTGAATATAAAACGAAGGGTTAAATATGTTTTTAGTCCCTCAAAATATCTCATTTTTTGAATTAGGTCCCTATAAATATTTTCTTCAAACATTGGTCCTCCAAAACTTTTCCGTTTCAAAATTTAGTCCCGTTAGTTTGAACTAACAGATGCTGAGTTGGCAGGTCATGTGTGCGTAAATAATTTGTCATCTTGTATGAATGTGGCCAGCGTGGATAATATGGAAAAAAGAAAAGGTAAACAGGAAGAGAAATGTTAAGAGTTACATTACATTGTGTAATCAAAACATAAGTCAACGTACCTCCAAGTGATAAATTCTGTCTTCTCCTTCTGAAGCTTCGTTCCAAGTGCTTTGATTCTGTATTCTCTTCTCAAGTTTAGAATATAGTAGTTTGCCCAAGTCAACTTTCAGAGTGGTCCCAAGCAAGCGTTGTTTTCTTGAAGGTGGTCCCAGATTAGTAAATCTTGTCTGCCATTGTTGTACTTGTGTGGTCCCATTGTTTTCGATTTAGGTTGTTCGATGCATTAAGTGTTTTTGTTTGTTACCGTTTGTTACTATGAATAAAGAATTAGGGCATCGCAACATGTTTATGTTTTCAATTTAGATTTGGTGAAAATTCAGGGTTACTATAATTTCCTATATTAAACCTAGGTTAAATTAAGTGTACAGGTAAATTGATAAGTTCAAGATAGTTTTCTTCACAAAGGGTCGTTTTGTAAAAGACACTAACTTAAAATATGAGGGTGGGGATGTATTTGCGTTTAGGGGACAAGAACCCGATTATTGGAGTTTCTTTGAGGCTGTTGATCTGGTGAAATTGATAGAACCTGAGTTTGATTATTCTAAAGTTACATGTGGTGGAAGCATGAGGGTGGTTTGCTTGAAGAAGACTTAAAAAAATTTATGGATGATGGAGATGCACATGAGCTAGTCATGTATGCAATTGGATACAAGTGTGATATAGAGATTTATTGTGAAGCTAAGGTTGATGGAGAGGAAAGTTTCATGACTAAATATAAAGAGAAAGGTAAGGCAATGAAACGTGTAGAAAAAACTGAGATTTTAAGTGAATCAAGTACTGATTCTGTTGGTAATTCAGTGGAAGATGTACACTTTGAGGATAGTGAAGATGAAAGGATGGCTGATTTTGAAGAAGGTCTTGTAGATGTAACTGTCAATAGGGATGATGAAGGCAATAAAGAGGATGTAAAAAAGGTAGATAATTCTGAAGATGGAAAGAGTAAAGAAGATGACAAGGTGTTTATTACTCAAGAGATGGGTAAGGAGCATTTGATTGAGGATGAATATATAACGGATGAGCTTGATAGTGGAGGTGATGATGAAAGTGGTGATGAGAGACCTTGTATTTTGAGGTATAATGAGGATGAGACACTATGCAAAGATTTTGCTTTCAAAGTTGGAATGGAGTTTTCATCTCTAAGACAATTCAAAGATGCTATTTTAGAGCATAATGTGTTGAATGGAAGGGAGGTAAAGTTTCAGAAAAATGACTCTAATAGATGTAGGATTGTGTGTAAGGACAAGGCTAAATGTGACTATACCGTGTTGTGTAGTAGGGTACTCAAAACCACCACATTTAGAATCAAAACCTTGTATTCAAAACATAAGTGTGGAAGGAAATTTTTTAACAGAAATGCTAGAGCTGAATGGGTGGCTAAAGTTATTGTGGATGGTTTAAAGAATAATTCAAAGATGAGGTTAACTGAGGTTGTAGCTGATGTGAGGCAAAGGTATGCCACAGAGATCCCAGCATGTAGGGCATTCAAGACAAAAAAGATTGCAAGAGCCATTTTTGAAGGTGATTCTAGCAAACAATTTAGTCTTCTATGGTCTTATGGGGCTGAATTGAGAAGGGCATCAACTGGAAACACTTTTAAAATAAACACAAGTACTCCTACTGAAGGGATGACTCCAAGATTTGAAAGATGCTACATGTCCCTAGATGAAACCAAAAAAGCTTTGACAAGATCATGTAGACCTTTCATAGGATTAAATGGTTGTCATTTGAAACACAAGTATGGAGGGATTCTCTTGATTGATGTTGGCAGAGATCCTAATGATCAGTACCTTCCAATTGCATTTGTTGTGGTAGAGATGGAAATTAAAGATTCATGGAGCTGGTTCATGAAATTGCTAATTGAGGACATTGGTGATCGTAGGTGGTGCTTCATCTCTGACCAACAAAAGGTAGTTTTAATATTTTGTTTGAAACATTGTTATTGCAATTATTAATTTTGAAACATTGTTATTGCCTGCACTAAATAATTCTGAAACATTGTTATTGCATTAAATAATTCTGAAACATTGTTATTTCCTGCACAAACAGGGTCTGGTCCAGGTTTTTGAAGAAGAGTATCCAGCATACGAGCATAGGTTTTGCTTGAGACACCTATATGCAAACTTTAAGAAGAAGTTTGGAGGTGGCACATTGTATAGAGATCTCATGATGGCTGCTGCAAAAGCAACATATTTTGAAGCACATCAGGCTAAGATGTCAATGATCAAAGAGATTAGTGTGGAAACATTTGAGTGGATAGAATCAATTCCTAAGAACAAACACTAGCCATAGATGCAAATTCTGTTTTGAATTGGGACATAACAAGAGGACCTGCAAGAAATTGAAACAAGAGGTAGAATCAAAGTCACAGACAGGACATGCTACTGTTGAGCCTACACAGCCTAATGTTGAAGGCATTCCTACCCAAGCTTCTCAGAATATACCTAGTCAAGCAAATGTACCTTCAACTGTGGCAAGCAAAAAAGGGTAATACTTATGTTGAGATAATGATTTTTTATTAGGTCTAATGATAATTTAAGTGTATTCTAATGTTAATATCATATATGTTGTAGGGGAGGCCCAAGGGCACCATAAACAAAGATTCCAAAAAGACCAAGGGAGCACAATCTAGCATGGAAGCAACAACTAGCAGAGGTACCGTGAACAGAATTCAAGGGGTAGCAAAAAGGAATTCAACTTCAAAGGATGCACCAATTATGAAGAAACCAAGTGTGACTGAGAATGTAAAACCTACTTTCAAGGAACCACCTGTGAATGAGAATGTAAATGAACCTATTGTCAAGGAACCAGTAGTGCACCAACCAGCTATAAAAGAACCAGCTGTGCATCAACCAGTTGTGAAGGAACCAATTGTCAATGAACCTGAGCCAACTGAGAATCAAAAAACTGATGATCATGAACCACAACCAATTGTCATTGAGAACCCTACATCATTGGATGGGATCATGGCTGCCCTACTTAAAGGTGATGGTGTATTGGACATTCAACCTCTTAGAATTGATAGGTCACCTCTCAAATCACCTACTAAGCCTAGTGGAGCAAGAGTTTTTTTTTGGAAGAAACCAAAGGTGTTTTGAGCTACTCCTTTCAAACCACTAGGGATAAGAACAACTTTGTCAAGGCCATCGAGCAGTGAACCTATCAAACATAGGACACAAAGCAGGTACAAATCTGGAAGCAATGTGTTACCTGAAAAAAGGCAGAGTGAGAGGTTGAGGACTTTGAAGTCCAAGAACATACAAGGGTCTGGAAAAGAACCTGATGATCCACTGGTTATAGAAGAAAAAGTATGCACAAGCAAGGGAAAAACTGAATGAAGTCGCAAACCATGTTCTTTGTTTTTTTTTGTTTTAATTAAGTATCTAAGAAACAATTCTGGTGTGAAGTGTTTTTTTGGTTTTGGATTCAGATGTAATGCACTACTTGTTTAGTACTTGATGTTAAACAATTATGATATTTTTGTTGTAATGCACTTCTGTTTTAATGATGTACAATGATGCTTTGAAATTTTAATATCATATTTCTGGTGTAAATCTTACTGGTTTAACAAATTATGTACCAAAGCAGACCAGAACAAAATCTGGATTTTTATGTATGCCTTTGTAAAAAACAACATATTGTGCAATTTGTATATCAAAACAAAAACATATTGTGCAAAAAGAAATAAGTACTCATCACCAAATTTCGAAACATATTTTTTCATAACATTCCAACATACTAAATTACAAACATTCCAACATACCAAATTATAGAGTACCTAAACATTAGTACCTAAACATTTCAAATTCAACTTACTACCTAAACATTACTTGTTCAAAACAACATTAAGATTTACATCTAAGAACAAAATACATGTTGACCAACATTGAAATTACAATATATATGGTCTTAAACTTTCCAAATAATTCCTCCTTCTTTAACTTCAGCTTCAACCTGGTGTTCTTCTTCAATGATGCTTCATAAAGCTCTTTAAACGTATCAACAAACTGCATATCTCTCTCATCATTGTGTCATTCAGAATTTTCCTTCTTTAAGCCATACTCATCATCCCAGACGAACATATTACACGTTTCCGCATTCTTCCAATATGGGCATCTCCAGAACAATCTCTCATTATTCTTTCCCTTCTTGCACATGTATGCAATCAAAGTAGCCTTGCATCCACACTTTTTCTCTTCATTATTGGTGGCAATGATGGATTGTTGTGACCTAAAGTTACTTGCCCTAGATGAAGACGACATCACGATTTGGAAGAAGGAGAAGAATTTGTGGATGTGACGAAGAGATGAAGAGAAAATATGAACCCTAATTTACAAATTATGTGCAAATATGAACCCTAATGTTTGACTACATATACACTGCAACGCATTCACATGTGGGTTCTTTCAGTTACACCATGGCAAATTATTTACGCACACATGGCCTGCCAACTTAGCATCCGTTAGTTCAAACTAACGGGAGGGACTAAATTTCGAAACGGAAAATTTTTGGAGGACCAATGTTTGAAGAAAATATTTATAGGGACCTAATTCAAAAAATGAGATATTTAGAGGGACCAAAAACATATTTAACCCTAAAATGAATATTGAAGTAAATTAAAAAACTCCTAAAAAGATTACTGAATGAAAAAAAATATTTGATGTTCAAAATTATTTTTATTTCAATAAATATTTCTTTTAATGCACAATACAAGCAGGGCATTCAAAACTTCATTAGTCTGTAAGTTTCACATAAATTTGAAATATGGTTTCAATCCTATTCTTCTGATTTATGGCTTGTTTATTTTGCATGAAAGTGACAGGAAAGATCAAAGAAGGAAAGAAAATAGTGGCATTAGTTATCCTTCCTTCTGTTGGAACCACTTGAAAAAGGAGAGATTTAAAGAAGGAAAGGAAATGATGGCATTAGTTATCCTTCCTATGGTTGAAACCATTTGAAAAAGGAGACTGTTCCTTTGAGGACGGAAACGCAAAGCATATAAGGGCATTGTTTTAATCAAAATGACATAAAAGACAAACTCAATCTTTTTCATCGCATCGAATAACCTATGGCCTGAACATGTATTTATATGGTATTAAGTGGAAAAATCTTCATTCTACAAGTCGGTTTCGGAGAGTTGAGTTAAATTCTATCACATTTTTTTAATATGGTATCAAGGTATCAAGAACCTATCGAATTGGTTTACCCACCATTTATATATGTGCACACCAAGTCCCAAAAAAATGTTGGACACAAGGGGGTGTATTAGAAAAACTAAATCCCATATATCGATAATTCGGACCACCCACCGTTTATATCCACACACCAAGCTGAATAGTGCTTGACGTGAGGGGATTATCTACTTGTGAGACTAAGGCATTTATA
This sequence comes from Lathyrus aphaca, assembly GCA_963966055.1. Taxonomy (NCBI): domain Eukaryota; kingdom Viridiplantae; phylum Streptophyta; class Magnoliopsida; order Fabales; family Fabaceae; genus Lathyrus; species Lathyrus aphaca. The sequence goes on from OZ014525.1 coordinate 8,038,384, forward strand.
ACATTTATGTGGAGGAGAGGGCCCTAAGTACTCACATTATGTACTCCTAATTTAGTTTGTTCTTATTATAAGGTCTCAATAGTGGGAAACAAAAAAAAATAGCCAAACACTTTCATAGATTGATAATCAGGATTTTTGTTGTACAAGGCATGAAAAAGTGAGTTAAAAGTGACTAAAGCAATTGTATGTAGCCTATTTATCAGGTAGGTAGCTTTTATGAATCCATGATCCAAATATTGTAATGGTAGCTTGGCATGAGGAAGGAGAGTAAGCCTCATTTCAACTATGGATCTATGTTTTCTTTCCACATATCCATTTTGATGGGATGTGTGTGGACATGTCAGTCTATATATGATTCCGCACTCATGAAGATATTTAGTGAATGGTCTGAATTCTCCTCCAAAATCAGTCTGTATAGACTTTATAGTGAGGTTAAATTGTGTTTGAACATACTTGAGAAAGAGTTTGAAAACACTTATTGCTTCAGATTTCTGTTTGAGTAAGTAGAGTCAAGTATACCTTGTTTTGGCATCAATACAAGCTATGTAATAGTTAAATCCAGAAGAAGACGCATTGGGAGATGGACTCTACAAATAAGTATAAATTAGATGAAATGGTTTCTCATATGTGTTTGAAGACATATGAGCATGTAATATATGGGACTTTCCCAAACAACAGGATTTGCAAAGTTCAAGAGACCTTTTATTATGAATTGATATATTACACAATTTGAGTACACTTTTGACACTAATGAAACTGACATGTCTTAGTCTTAAATGCCATAATACATCATATTCATCTAAGCACCTAGTATTTTGTACAACAGAAGAAAAAGAATTATCTATATTATTAGTACTTGATACAACAGAAGAAAGACTATGACTCGTAAAGGTATCACCAGACCTGACTTGATTGATAATGAGATTAGGAAAGCAATAAAGACCATTAAAGTCAAGAAAACCTTCAAGAAAGACTTCCTTAGAACCCCGACGTTTAACATAACACTTGTTAGGGTGGAGTTCAAACATAACATGATTATCATGAGAAAATTTGGACACTGACAATAGATTCTTGGTGATAGCAATCACATGTAAAATATCACCAAGAAGAAGCTTATTTTTGACATATGAGTTACCTATGTGTTTAATGTGTAGGGTTTGGCCATTTCCTACATAAACTTGACAGTTTCCTCTGTATGATTTTCTATTTTGCAAGCACGTTTCAAAAGGAGTAAGGTGATGAGAGGCACCTGAATCAACAAACCAAGCTTGAGAATTAAGTTCACTAGGTAGTGAGTATTCTTGAGTGAAAGCAGTAGGCTGAGTTGTGATAAATTTCATTGCCATTGCTTGAGAGCTTGTACCTTCCCCTTTGGAGTCTTTGTCATTTTGAGCCACATTGCTCTTTGACTGAGTGTTGTGAGGGCTAAAAGATTCATCATACATGTGCCAGAGTTCAAGGCCACATGACTAGGCTTCCCACATAGTTGACATGATGACCTGCTTCCTTGAGTATAACAACCTCTTCCACGCCCTACTTATGTAGGCTCGACCTTTTCCCCTTACATTGTTGAAGTTTTCATGTCCCCCTCCATGACCTGTATGAGCTACATTAGCAGAAACTTGTGCAACAATCAATTCTTGCCTAAACTTGTCAAGTTGAGCTTCTGTACATACAAGAGAGATTCAACATCATATATAGAGAGAGAGACCCGATGCTATCATACATTTGCATCACGAAGGGGTTATATTCTTTTGGTAAACCATTGGGAATTGAATCAATTTGATCATGCTCCAAGATTGAGTTACCAGCTACAAGTGGAGAACTTGTAATAACCTTGATCTTAAGCATAAATTCAGTGATTGATTGGTTTCCTTTCTTAGTGGATTTCAGTTCTACTCTTAGATGACGAACCTAGCACGCATTTGGGCATTGAAGAATTTATGAATTTTGTCCCAGACTTCGTAAGAGTTATTACACGATAGTACGCGTGAAAGAACGAACTCATAAAGGGTTAGAGAATCCATATTAACAAGGCTTGATCTTGCACAATCCAAGATTCATATTCTGCAGATATGTTATTAAGTAACCGATCTTGATCAGTCTTAAACTTCACAGAAATTTGAGGACTCGCCACGAACTTGTGCATCTTCTGCGTGAGAATGACTTCTTCCACCTGTTGATTCAAAGAAGATAGTTGTTATCTTTGAGCTGAATGGAAAGCTTTAGGCCATAGGTGTTGTTGGAGTTTGGTGTGAAGAAATTTGATGAGTTGTTGCATGCTGGTTCTTGATTCTCTGTAGACGAGTTTTAGTTCTCAGAATCTTCCATTGATGACTTGAAACGAGATCGTTGCTTCTAGGGAAGAAGATGAAGATGATTGGAAGCGGAAGAACATGGTTCAGTTCTGAATCATTCCTAATACCATATTAAAATTAAATGTGTTTAGAGAGAAGTATTTCATATCTACATCTTAACTATACAATGAGGGTGAGAGTGCTTATATACACTTTTACTAATTAGTTTTGGTTTGTTAGCAAGCTTAACAAACTCTTAACTGCAAAGCCAAACACCTTAATACTCTCTCTACTAAATTTACACCTTAATACACTTATCCTTAATGCAAATATTCACAAGTATATCTAACAAATAAAAAAGTGAAGCTAATATTTTTACTTTTTTTAAGCACATGTAAATGCATTTTAATGTGATGTTAAAAGTCATGTTTGTTTTAGGTTTAAAAATTTTGATTTTTTTTTTGTATTTTCAAAAATGGATTTTATAAAACCGTTTTTTAAAATATTACAAGTTTTTTTATATTTATTTTTTATAAATTGAAAGACTAATTTTAACATCGTACAACATAAATATACATTATTGTAGATCAAAACATAGTCGAAATCACAATTTTTGAAAAAATTTGTATTTCAAAAATAATTTTTATGAAAAGCTATTTGAAATAGCTTCAAAATTAAGTGATTTTTCGAAATTTTGATATCCAATTTTTTTTCCCGATAAAATGATGAAATGTCTAAAATAACATTTTAAGAATAACTACTCAAACCAATTTTTCATTTGAAGCTTTTATAAAAAAATTATTTTTAAAACTTTTTCCTTAAAATTATGTTACACTATGAAAATTATTTAAAAAGAAAAAAAAAAGATAAAACAAACGGGCCCAAAATATGGATGGGAGGGTATGAATGAGAATAACTCGGTCTGTCTATAATGGACATTATATATGATGCTGGAACTCACTTGACTTATATAATCTCAGTTGACTTACTTAATACAAATATTAGATTTAAACTTATTAAAAAGCTTTTTTAATTAAATAGGTTAAATTTTTTTATTAAAAAATCTATATAAAATTTAATAGACTCACACACTCACACACACATAATCTCAGTTGACTAACTTAATACAAATATTAGATTTAAACTTATTAAATAGGTTAAATTTTTTTATTAAAAAAGTCTATATAAAATTTAATACACACACACACACACACATATATATATATATATATATATATATATATATATATATATATATATATATATATATATATATATATATATATATATATATATATAAGATATATTAAAGATCGTGTAATCAATTTAAAAATAGATAAAAATAGACTTAAAATAAAATAGGTTTTAAGACCGCGTTCAATCTCTTTCAACATCGTTTACTCATATTTATATATTAATATAAAAGAAAAGAAATTGATGTTAAAATAACAATAATAAAAGTTTAGTGTTTTCTGCCGTGTCTTATCTTAATTTTTGACAAAAATCATGTTTTAGTTCTTTAAGTTATTTTAAAATATAAATTTAGTCCTTTAAGTTTCATTTGTAACAATTGGAACCTTTAAGTTAACAAAAGTTTGCGGTGTTGCCTTTTTTTAAAGTCCCGTTAAAAAATGTATATGTGGCACTAACGAAGCTGAGTTGACAGTTAAATTAGATGTGTTGGCTTTCAGGCATGATGATCTTACTTTTATGTTATTATTCAATAGATTAAGAATTGATTACTCGGACTCACCCCTCTCAATCTCCAATCACCATACCTCAACAATCTCCCACCATGGATCTCGTCGTCGCCATCATGGCCCCACAATCCCCTTCTCCACATCTCCGTGTCAAATCAATTGTCACGATTGTAGATGTTTAGAATTGGCAGAATTTTTGACCAACAAGAAATATTGAATTCAGTTCAGAATGTCCTATCAGATGTTGGGACATTATCAAACAGAGTATAAGAACTTAATTCAGGATGTCACACCAGATGTTGGGACATTGTGTAAATGATTTAAGTTCAGTTTTTCAGGATGTCCCAACAGATGTTGAGACATCTCAAACCTGCTACCAGAATTAATTAATGACTAACTGATCTGAGATATTTAAGGAAAGTTATCTGGAATTAATTATGGATGGACAAAAACAGAATAAGGCGCATATGTAGGGAGTATTGTTATGAGGCTTCAGCATAATCAGAAGAACTAAATCACCTAGAATCTAGGAAGTAACAAACCCTAATTCAAGGTGGAAGCTGCATGCGTTTTTAGGACTGGATTAACCTACAGAAAGCCCAAAATACAAACACCTATTTAATCAACAGAAACTCACAGAATTGAGTACGAATTTCAGAAGACAAAATAGGGTGTTGTGTTTAATAGCAGGTTGTTTTTATTGTACCACTTTATGAGCTTTTAAGCATAAGTGTATTTGTGACTTGATTGAAACTGTGAAGTAAGATCAAGCTGTTTTGTTTGAAGTATGACTTCAATTTTATTAAACTTGTAAACTAGATCACTGTGTGATTGAGGGGGAGTGAGTTGGTACTCATATCTAAGTTGTGTCTTAGGTAGAAATTGCATTGGGTAGATATTAAGTGAAAGATTAAACTGGGTGGTTTAAGTCTAGAATTAATATTACTTATAGTGGATTTCCTCCTGGCTTGGTAGCCTCCAGATGTAAGTGTGGTTATACACTGAACTGGGTTAACAAACTACTGTGTTGTTTAATTTTCTTGCACTTTAAATTTTGGTTAAATCTGTCAAGTGTTGGAACATCTCATAGGACATCTCATACCTGATCACAGAATTTCAATTGGCATCAGAGCAGGCACCCTGCCTGTTTATACTGGGTGAGATCTAGGGAATACAAATTCTGGAAACATGGACAGAGATATAGGATCAGTAAATAGACCACCTATACTGGATGGATCTAATTATGACTACTGGAAGCCAAGAATGATTGCATTCTTAAGATCACTTGACAACAGGGCCTGGAGAGCAGTCAACATTGGATGGGAACATCCTGTCCAAGACACCAAAGATGGATCAAAAGTGTTGAAACCTGAAGAAGAATGGAGTAAGGAGGAAGAAGATTCAGCACTAGGCAACTCCAAGGCCTTAAATGCTTTATTCAATGGCATTGATAGAAACATCTTTAGACTTGTGCATCACTGTGAGCTGGCCAAAGATGTTTGGGACACTCTCAAAACAACTCATGAAGGAACATCAAAGGTAAAAATGTCAAGACTTCAACTTCTCACCACCAAGTTTGAAAACTTGAGAATGAAGGAAGATGAGACAATTCATGAATTCTACATGAACATCTTAGATATAGCCAATACTTCTGGAGCCTTGGGAGAAAAGATGACTGATGAAAAGCTTGTAAGAAAGATTCTCAGATCTTTGCCAAAAATATTTGACATGAAAGTCACAACAATAGAAGAAGCTCAAGACATATGCACAATGAAAGTTGAAGAGCTCATTGGTTCCCTTCAAACATTTGAGATGGGAATGAATGACACAAATGTAAAGAAGAACAAAAGCATAGCCTTGGTGACAAATACTGATGAAGAAGAAGATGATAAATCAGAAACTGGTGAAAGCTTATCAGACAACATTGCTATGCTTGGAAGACAATTCAAAAAGATTCTCAGAGGGATGGAAGGCAAATCCAAACCCAGTGGAAGATACACAAACTCTTCTGAGAACAAAAGACCTTATGATGCTAACAGAAGGCCAAATTATGATGAAAAGACTAGTCAAGAAAAAGGAATTAAATGCCATGGATGTGAAGGATATGGACACATCAGGAATGAATGTCCTACCTACTTAAAAAGGCAAAAGAAAGGACTCTCTGTAACCTGGTCTGATGAAGACTCAGGAGGTGATTCAGAAGAAGAATCAGCTAAGCATATCACTGCTCTAGCTGGATTATGTGAATCTGAAAGTGAATCCAGTGATGGGGAGCTTACTTTTGAAGAACTTGAGCAAGCATACAAAGATCTATACAAAAGAAGCACTGAAATATGCAGTGAGGTTATAAAGCTAAAGAAGCAGAATGAGGCACTAAAGGATGAAAAAGCAAGTGATCTAGAGATCATTGACACCTTGAAAAGTGAAGTAAGTCTTCTCAACTCCAAGTTGGAACACATGTCCAAGTCTATTAGAATGCTGAACAGTAGCTCAAGTACACTGGATGTTATTCTAAACAACAATAAGCATTCAGGGGATAAAAGTGGACTGGGATTTAACAGAGTTCATAAGGATGAAGCTAGCTCAAACAAAACTAATTCAAAGTCCATACAGTCAAACAAAATGTCCCAACAGATGCTTCAACATCATGAAAAGAACACAAAGTCAAACATAATGTTCCAACAGATGTCTCAACATTCTGAAAAGAACAAAATGAAGAAGAAATATCAAAGATGGAGATGTCATCATTGTGGAAGATTTGGACATATCAAACCTCATTGCTATAAGTTGCATGGATATCCAAATCAGATGTATCAGCAACCCCCTAAGAAGAAGATAGAAGTTACCAAGAAAGTGCTGCATAGACATCAAAGAGATCAGCAACCATCTAAGCAGAAGACAGAGGTCATCAAGAAGGTATGGAGACCAAAAGCTAGTCTTCATGCTGATCAAAGCTACATAACCAAGAACAAGATCAACAAACAACCTTGGAGCTCTACTGATGAACAATACACAGGGCAGAGGTATCAAAAGAAATCTCAACTCAAATGGTCAAAGAAAGGTGTTGCATATATAGCACATACATCACTAAGAGTATCAGCCAAAGAAGACTGGTACTTTGATAGTGGATGTTCAAGACACATGACTGGATTGAAGAATCTGCTAGTAGACTTAAAGTCACATTCATCCAGATATGTAACCTTTGGAGATGGAGCTAAAGGAGAAATCAAGGGAGTTGGAACCTTGGATTGTCAAGATGTACCAAGACTAAATGATGTGCTACTGGTTAAAGGTTTAACTGCTAACCTGATCAGCATAAGTCAATTATGTGATCAAGGGTACAGTGTAAACTTTACCAAAACTGAATGCATAGTGACTAACAAAGAACAAGAGGTTGTCATGAGAGGAGCCAGATCTAAAGACAACTGTTATATGTGGGAATCTCAAGACTTCAGTCTCACTTCAACTTGCTCTTTAGCTAAAGAAGAAGAAGTGAAACTATGGCACCAAAGACTAGGTCATCTTCATTTCAGAGGCATAAAGAAGATAATATATATGGATGCTGTAAGAGGTATTCCTAAACTGAAGATTGATGATGGCAAAATATGTGGTGAATGTCAAATAGGCAAGCAAACCAAGATGTCCCATCCAAAGCTCCAACATCTGACAACTTCCAAAGTTTTGGAACTTTTGCATATGGATCTTATGGGACCTATGCAGGTTGAGAGCCTTGGTGGTAAGAGGTATGCCTATGTGGTGGTTGATGACTTTTCAAGATATACATGGATAAATTTCATCAAAGAAAATTCTGATGTATTTGATGTATTCAAAGACTTATGCCAAAGAATACAAAGGGAAAAAGCCAGCTGTGTGATCAGAATAAGAAGTGATCATGGAAAAGAATTTGAGAACCAAAAATTCTTAGATTTCTGTTCTTCAGAAGGAATCAATCATGAATATTCTTCTCCAATCACTCCTCAACAGAATGGGATTGTTGAGAGGAAGAATAGAACTATTCAAGAATCAGCAAGAGCTATGATCCATGCTAAAAAGTTACCTTTGTACTTCTGGGCTGAAGCTATGAACACAGCTTGTTACATCCATAACAGAGTTACTCTAAGGAAAGGAACTTTGTCCACAATCTATGAAGTCTGGAAGGGCAGAAAACCCACAGTTAAGTACTTCCATGTGTTTGGAAGTAACTGTTATATTCTGGCAGATAGGGAGCAAAGAAGAAAAATGGATCCTAAAAGTGATGAAGGGATTTTTCTTGGATACTCTATAAACAGCAGGGCATATAGAGTATTTAATTCTAGAACCAAGGTTATCATGGAGTCCATAAATGTGATAATTGATGATGCTCCTACAGATGTCCCAGAAGATGTTGGAACATCTGTTGATATTAAGACTGAAGCTGAAGAAAAGAGTGATCATTCTGACTTCACTCAAACTAATGCAAGGACAGAACAATCCAACAAACCTCCCTCCATCAGAATCCAGAAGGATCATCCCAAAGATTTGATAATTGGTGATCCCAACAGAGGTGTAAGCACTAGATCAAGAGAAGTGATTTCAGGTTCCTGTTTTGTTTCTAAAATAGAACCTAAAAACATCAAGGAAGCTCTTACTGATGAATACTGGATTTGTGCTATGCAAGAGGAATTAGGTCAATTCACAAGGAATGAAGTGTGGAACCTTGTTCCTAGACCTGATGACATATATGTGATTGGAACTAAATGGGTGTATAAGAACAAGTCAAATGAGCAAGGAGTTGTTACAAAGAACAAAGCTAGACTTGTAGCTCAAGGATACACACAAATTGAAGGAGTAGACTTTGATGAAACCTTTGCACCAGTAGCAAGGCTTGAATCAATCAGACTACTGTTGGGAATTGCTTGTATCTTAAAGTTCAAGCTATTTCAAATGGATGTGAAAAGTGCCTTTTTAAATGGTTATCTTAATGAAGAGGTATATGTAGAACAACCTAAAGGATTTGTTGATCCAAGCTGTCCAAATCATGTATACAAACTAAAGAAGGCTCTTTATGGTCTGAAGCAAGCTCCAAGAGCATGGTATGAAAGGCTGACTACTTTTCTTATCATGCAAGGGTACAGGAAAGGTGGAATTGACAAAACCTTGTTTGTTAAAGATGAAGAAGGAAATGTCATGATTGCTCAAATATATGTAGATGACATTGTCTTTGGTAGGATGTCAGACAGGATGGTCAAACATTTTGTCAACCAAATGGAATCTGAATTTGAAATGAGCCTAGTAGGAGAATTAACCTACTTTCTTGGACTGCAAATAAAGCAAATGGAGGAATCCATGTTCATTTCCCAAAGCAAGTATGCTAAGAACATAGTCAAGAAATTTGGAATGGACAGTGCTACTCATAAGAGAACTCCTGCCCCTACACATTTAAAGCTGACTAAAGATGACAAGGGTGAGAATCTAGATCAAAGCCTATACAGAAGTATGATTGGAAGCTTGTTATATCTAACTGCTAGCAGACCAGACATAGCATTTGCAGTAGGTGTATGTGCAAGATATCAAGCTGATCCAAAAGTTAGTCATCTTAATTAAGTCAAGAGAATTCTGAAATATGTTAATGGTACTTGTGAATATGGCATAATGTACTTTCATGGATGCAAACCAATTCTCACTGGCTTCTGTGATGCTGATTGGGCTGGAAGTGCTGATGACAGAAAAAGCACTTCAGGAGGATGCTTCTTTCTAGGAAACAATTTGATTTCTTGGTTCAGTAAGAAACAAAATTGTGTATCCTTATCTACTGCTGAAGCTGAATATATTGCAGCTGGAAGCAGTTGTTCACAGTTGGTTTGGATGAAGCAAATGCTCACTGAGTACAATGTCCCACAAGATGTCATGACATTGTACTGTGACAACTTAAGTGCTATTAACATATCAAAGAATCCTATCCAACATAGCAGGACCAAGCATATTGATATCAGACATCATTTCATCAAAGATCTTGTAGAAGAAAAAGTGATTTCACTGGAACATGTAGCTACAAATCTACAGTTGGCTGATATATTTACCAAAGCCTTGGATGCTACTCAATTTGAAAATCTAAGGGGCAAATTGGGAATCTGCTTATGTGAAATTTAGCAGTTATGGAGATGTGCCAACATATCATATGACATTGTGTGGCATAAGCACCAGATGGCAACACCAATCTGGTCAAGGACCTTGAGTATTCCTCTCCTAAAAAGTCTCAAAGTAACAGCTACTTATATTATATCAGCTTGCTTTCAGCTATCCATCTTCTCATCATACTCTCAAAAACGAATTGCATTCTCTAACTGCTTTTCAGAACTCATCAAACCTAAAACTCTTCATCCACCTTCTTCGAAAATGTCTCAAAACCCTAACATTCCTGAAGAAATCCTTAACAAGGAAGATGTGGTTCATGCAACCCCCATTTCTGTGGTACCCATGGATTCAACTCCAATGGACGAAATCAGAGGAAGTGTTCCTCATGCTAAAAAGCCAAGAACTCCAAAAAGAACAAAAGATCAAGTTTGCAGCAAATCCAAAGGCATTCCTTCACCAGCAAACATACCTCCAAAATCTTCTGATTATGTGGATGATTCCATAAAGGAGTTGGTAAACAGGATTCTTTCTGAACAAAGAGTGGTTAGTGGCATTTCTATCCCTCTGAGCACCATGCCAGCTCCACAAGAAGATCAACAACCTCAGGCTGCAAAGGACACTCCTGCTCAACAGGATGTCCCAATAGATGTTGAAACATCTGAGGATCAGCAAAAGGCCTCATCTGATGCTGCTGTTGAAACATCTGAGGACCAGAAAAAGGCCTCAAATGATAGTGATGAAGAAGCATCTGAGGACCAGACGAAGGCCTCAACTGAAGAGCACATCTCTGTTGATCCACCAGCTGAAGAGGAGACTGCTCAATCCCCTCCTGTTGTGAACCTAGAGCATGATTCTGATACAGAAATCATTGCCTCTGTAAAACCTAGCATAGCCAAAAGGCTCAGAACTAGGAAAGAAAAGATGCATGCAGGACATGCAATTCCTGAGAAGAAGCAAGCTACCCCAAAGAAGGACAAAGCTAAAGCTGTTTTTGGTCCTACAAAACAATGGAGCAAGGTGCAAACACAAAAGAGGAAAGTTGTCACTCCTCCAGATTCAGATGTTGAAGCAGATGTCCCAACATCTCATCCAAAGAAGAAATCAGCACCCTCAAGGTCATCAACTGCTGTTCCAGAAGCTCCATTGGACAACATCTCATTTCATCATATTTCAAGTGTGAATAGATGGAAGTTTGTCTATCAAAGAAGGGTAGCACTTGAAAGAGAGCTGAGCAGTAATGCACTTGAGTGCACAAAGTTAATTGATCTCATATCTGCTGCTGGCCTCTTCAAAACTGTCTCCAACTTCTCTCCCTGCTATGAGCTACTTGTCAAGGAATTCATAGTCAACCTTCAAGAAGATTGTGCCAATGGTAAGTCTGCTGACTTTAGAAAAGTATTTGTAAGAGGCAGGTGTGTAGAATTCTCTTCTCAGGTCATCAACCAATACCTTGGAAGAGAATCTGATGGTCCAAATGAGTTAGGGAAGACAGATAACCAGGTTTGCAAGGTTATCACTGCTAACCAGGTCAAGGCTTGGCCAGTAAAAGGAAAGCTCTCAGTGAGCATGCTGACAAGGAAATATGCCATGCTAAACAGGATTGGTACAGCAAATTGGGTTCCTACCAATCATACATCCTCAATATCCACTGGCCTAGGCAGGTTCATTTATGCTGTAGGCACACAAACAAAGCTGGATTATGGAGCTTACATCTTTGATCAGACATTGAAGCATGCTAGCTCATCTGCAACAAAGCTGCCAATTGCCTTCCCTTCCTTGCTATGTGGAATAGTGCTAAGTCAGTTCCCTGGGATCCTCACTGAAAAGGACACAATGTGCAAAAGAGAAAGCCCTCTGGCCTTCCACTACAAGCTGTTCCTGAGTCATCATGCAGCTGATGTTGAAGCACCCTCTGAGACATCTGCTGGTCCTTCAAATGCAAAGTCTCCAATCTCCAAAGCTGCATTGATTGCTGAACTGAAGAGTACTTGCAAAGAACTGGATGCAAGGAAGCAGAATCTTGAGGAGATTATCCAAAGGCTGGAGATTGAAAGTGATCAGAAAACTGCTTCTTCTGATGAGGAAACTGAGAAAGATGAAGAAACTGACTGTGAGGAATCTGAGTGAAAATTGTATGTGAGGATTATGTAATGACAGCTTCTGCATTGTATTTTTAAATTAGTCTCTTTGGCCCCAAATTTATGTCTAACAAGGGGGAGAACATCAACAACAACAATGTATAATGTTGTTTGATTATGAATGAAAAAATCTCTGTTTGCTTCTGAACTAAATCTGTAAAATATTTCTGTTGAAACAAGACTGAACACATGAATGTTTGAGGGGGAGTAATCTCACACATGATTCAACAGAAAAGAAATGATGCACTCTGATAAAAGAACTTCTGCTGCACTCTGAAAATCAGAAAAGGATGTTAGCCAAAAATTAGCCAAAGGGGGAGTTTGTAGATGTTTAGAATTGGCAGAATTTTTGACCAACAAGAAATATTGAATTCAGTTCAGAATGTCCTATCAGATGTTGGGACATTATCAAACAGAGTATAAGAACTTAATTCAGGATGTCACACCAGATGTTGGGACATTGTGTAAATGATTTAAGTTCAGTTTTTCAGGATGTCCCAATAGATGTTGAGACATCTCAAACCTGCTACCAGAATTAATTAATGACTAACTGATCTGAGATATTTAAGGAAAGTTATCTGGAATTAATTATGGATGGACAAAAACAGAATAAGGCGCATATGTAGGGAGTATTGTTATGAGGCTTCATCATAATCAGAAGAACTAAATCACCTAGAATCTAGGAAGTAACAAACCCTAATTCAAGGTGGAAGCTGCATGCGTTTTTAGGACTGGATTAACCTACAGAAAGCCCAAAATACAAACACCTATTTAATCAACAGAAACTCACAGAATTGAGTACGAATTTCAGAAGACAAAATAGGGTGTTGTGTTTAATAGCAGGTTATTTTTATTGTACCACTTTATGAGCTTTTAAGCATAAGTGTATTTGTGACTTGATTGAAACTGTGAAGTAAGATCAAGCTGTTTTGTTTGAAGTATGACTTCAATTTTATTAAACTTGTAAACTAGATCACTGTGTGATTGAGGGGGAGTGAGTTGGTACTCATATCTAAGTTGTGTCTTAGGTAGAAATTGCATTGGGTAAATATTAAGTGAAAGATTAAACTGGGTGGTTTAAGTCTAGAATTAATATTACTTATAGTGGATTTCCTCCTGGCTTGGTAGCCTCCAGATGTAAGTGTGGTTATACACTGAACTGGGTTAACAAACTATTGTGTTGTTTAATTTTCTTGCACTTTAAATTTTGGTTAAATCTGTCAAGTGTTGGAACATCTCATAGGACATCTCATACCTGATCACAGAATTTCAACGATCATCTCAACCAGCATCATCTCCATCATCACCAGAATTAGAATCTTCCACCATGGTCCCACACACCTTTTCCTCCTTACCTGCAAAACACATTCGGGTTGCTCCATCACTCGTTTTCACTTCCTCCGGTACCAAAAACCACTTATTCCAACAACACTACTCCGTTTCACTTCACCAATGATGTTTCACTCGCCGATAGTCTAAGAAGATTAGGGTTTTCGATTGAGAGCAATAACAATAATCGTGTTAATTCTTTCATTCAGAAACATCAAAAGAAATATGAATTAAAGTTACAGTTTGGTGGAAGAACAATTAACATCAACAAAAAGAGGGGTTATTGGTGTTGTTAGGGATGTTTTAGTCTTATTAAATTAGAAACCACATGTGATGCCAAGAAGACTTATAACAGTTGCATGTCATAAGTGTGGAGCCATGAGACATAACATAAGGAGTTGTAAAGGAAAGACAGTTGTTGATAGAGCTACTCCAAAAGGTGGAAATCATACCAAAACAAAAAATAAAATTATACTATGATAGAAACAATACAAGAAGTATGAGACAAAAACCACGTGTGATGGAAACTAGACCAAGAAGACAAAGACAAAGAAAAACACTAAAACTGAAATTAGGTCTTCATCACAAGCAATTGACAAATAATTGTAATGACAAAATTAATTATAACGAGAGTGAAACAAAAGTCATGTTACACTTACATCATATTCGCTCAACATTAAAATATTATGAATTATCATAATTTTTCAGCAATGGACAAAGAACTAATCCAATCAACTACTTTATTTCATTACACATAACTAATCCAATTAACAATACAAAAGTGATGGACAAACTAAGTTTTATTGTTATGATTATATTTTTGTGTGTCTAATATGATCAGACATGCTGTATATTTATATGTAAAATAGGTATACACAATAGGCAATAATATAATTTACACTTATGACTAATTGAATTTAAATCAATACTAATTGATTTGTAACTGATTCTCAACACTCCCCCTCAAGCCGAATCGTATATATTGTACGATCCGAGCTTGTTACAGATATAATTCACTCGAGAACCCTTAAGAGATTTGGTAAACATATCGGCCAATTGATCTTTAGATTGACAAACTTTGTGGTTATTTCTCCTGAAAATACTTTTTCTCTTACATAATGACAATCTATTTCTATGTGTTTGGTCTCTGTTCATGGAATACCAGATTGGATGCAATGTGAAGTGCCGCTTTATTGTCACTTATGAATCTTGTGTCCTGTAGGTCTCCCAACCTAAGTTCTGAGAGTAAATTCTTAAGCTACGCAAGTTCCTTTAATGTTGCTGCCATATCACGATATTCAGCTTCAACACTAGATAATGCAATTGTGTTTTGTTTCTTGCTTCTCCATGAGATCATATTTCCTCCAATAATAACACAATATTCGAAAGTGTATCTTCTATATGACAGTGATCCTACCTAATATGCATCTGAATAACACATGATTTTAGCATCACCATTATCTTCATATAATAAGTCTCTTCCTGGTGCATTCTTTATATATCTGAGAATCTGAATAACTACATTCCAATAAGTATCACAAGGAGCATTCAGAAATTGACTCACAATGCTCACTGCAAAAGTAATATATGGTCTGGTGATGGTAAGATAATTTAATCTACCTACTAGACATCGATATCTTCCCGGGTCTTTCAACAGCTCCCCCTGACCCGGAAGAAGCTTGACGTTGGGATCCATATGAGTATCAATTGGAGGACAATCAAGCATACCAATTTCATTGAGGATGTCTAATGCATACTTATGTTGGTTAATTGCAATGCCTGATGAGGAATGAGCAACTTCAATACCCAAGAAGTATCTGAGAGGATCCAAGTATTTTGTCTGAAAGTTGTTGAAAATATGAGTTTTAAGTCTTTGGATACCCTTTGTATATCTCCAGTGATAACAATGTCATCAACATAGACCACGAGAAAGATGCGCTTATCGGTGGAGGAATGAAGGAAGAAAACTGAGTGATCTGATTCACATCTAGTCATCCCAAACTATATTAAGAAAGAGCTGAAGCGACCAAACCAAGCACGTGGAGAATGTTTCATCCCATAAAGAGACCGACAAAGCCGACAAACAAATCTCGAATTTCCAGGGACGGTAAAACCTGGAGGTTAGTCCATATATACTTCCTCCTCTAATTCTCCATGTAAAAAGGCATTTTCAATGTCTAATTGATGAAACAGCCAATGATTAATTGCAGCCATTTTAAGGAAGAGACGAATTGAACTAATCTTGGCCACATGAGGAAAAAGTGTCACCATAATCAAGGCCAAATATTTGTGTATATCCTTTGGCTACCAAACGAGCTTTGAAATGATCAATCTGACATCTGGTCCAACCTTCACTGTATAAACCCATCGACATCCTACTGTAGTTTTGTCAGAAGGTAAAGTAACAATATCCCAAGTGTTATTTAAATGCAATGCAGCCATTTCTTCCACCATCGCCTGG
Source organism: Lathyrus aphaca (assembly GCA_963966055.1). Lineage (NCBI taxonomy): Eukaryota > Viridiplantae > Streptophyta > Magnoliopsida > Fabales > Fabaceae > Lathyrus > Lathyrus aphaca. The sequence goes on from OZ014525.1 coordinate 8,054,423, forward strand.
CGCCAATTGGGATCATTCATAGCCTCACTTGTAGACTTAGGAATAAATAGAGAATCCAAAGAAGACACATAAGAAGTAGAAAGACAGTCATAATTTAAAACACATGCATATTTAGGATTTGGAGTATGAGATCGAATACCTTTTCGTAATGCTATTGGGAGGTCAAGTTCAGGTGACGTAGCTGGAGGAACATTTGGAGCAGGAGATGGTGTTGGTGGATTGATATCATCTCTAACTTCCGATGGAAGAGGTGTCCGTCGCTGGTAGACCTATAATGGAGGTTTAATGGGTGTGGGGATGACATAAGGGACATCTTGAGCATCTAAGTTACAAGTCTCATAGGCTGACACAGAGGCAGAGAAAAATGGGGAACCTTCAAAGAATGTAACATCAGAGGAAACAATGTACCGCTGAAGTTGAGGGAAAAAACAATGATATCCTTTTTGTATACGTGAGTAGCCTAGAAAAATACATTTTAGGGATTTGGCAGAGATTTTGTCTTTACTTGGACTAAGATCATGAACAAAGCATATACAACCAAAGACACGAAGCGGAATGGGCTAGAGGTCATGTTGTGGATGCAAGATAGAGTATGGAATCTGATCATGAAGGATCAATGAAGGAATTCGGTTGATAAGGTGACAGGCTATGAGGAGAGCATCACCCAAAAAACGAGAAGGTACATTGTGGTAAAGTAAAAGAGTTTGTGCGGTTTCAACTAAATGGCGATTCTTCCGTTCAGCAACACCGTTCTATTGTGGTGTATGAGCACATGATGATTGGTAAATAATTCCCTGTGATGTTAAAAAAGAATGAAACTGGGATGACATATATTCACGAGCATTATTAGTGCATAAAATTTTAATGGAAGTGTTAAATTGGTTCTTAATTTCAGCATAAAACTCTTGGAATATAAGGAAAACATCTGAACGATTTTTCATTAAAAATAACCAAGTACATCGTAAGAAATCGTTGATGAAAGTTACAAAATAGTAATATCCTAAGGTAGACTTCAAACGACTAGGACCCCAAATATCAGAATAAACTAAAGAAAAAGGTGATGCAACACTTTCATTTACTCGTTGAGAGTATGTACTGCGAGTATGTTTGCCTAATTGACACAACTGACACTCAAATAATGAAAGGTTAGAAAAACCAGGGACTATAAGACGCATTTTATTAAGACTAGGATGACCTAAACGTTGATGTGTAAGGTCTTGAGAAGCAATCAAACCACATGCCACCAGTGGAGATAGATGATATAATCCTCCAGATTCACTCCCTGCTCCAATCGTCCTATATGTCGATCCTGAACATAAACATAATTATCATTAAAAATGACCGAACAATCAAGAGTACGATTAAGCTTGTGAACATATATCAGATTAAAAGGACAACCAGGAATGTAAAGAACGAACTCTAAAGATAGATTTGGAAGTGGGTGTCCCTGACCCAGATCTTGAACTTTGATTTTAGAACTATCAGCCACATTGATAAAGGGCAATGAATCAAAATAAGACATGTGAGATAAAAGGGATTTATTACCAGTCATATGATCAGAGGCACCAGAGTCAAGGATCCAAGGACCAAGAGAAGATGTTGATACAAAGGCTACAGGATTACCCGACTGAGCAACATCAACTGATGATGATGGTTGATGGACTACTTTGAATTGGAGAAATCATTGTAATCAGCTGCAGGAATATTAATGTCTTTAGTGTTGTCCGAATGAGCAACGACAGAGACCCGTGGCTGTCATTGTTGTTCTCTTGCCTTTGTACGACAATCAACTTCAATGTGACTGTAACAATTGCAATAGTTACAATGAATACCATTAAGTTGTCCACCCCATCCTATGGTTCGTCCACCACGACTATGATAGTGGGAAGCAAGAGTAGATGATTCAATGGGAGATGGAGTGGAGACCGGCCCAAAGGCGTGCGGTGTAGCCAAACACAACAATTATTCATTAACTGCTTCATAGTTAAGAACATTAGATCCTGATAAAATCTAGTTTCAGATGGAATCAATATCTGATGGTAGTCCGACAAGTGCCACGATCATGAAATATTTACTTTGTTGTTCAATATAAGTTGTTTGATCTTTGGTAAAGGGCATTAGGGTTGTAAAATTTTCCTTTAACGCATTCATCTTACTCAGATAGACTTGCATATCCATATTCTCCAATTTCAAAGAGTTGAGTTTGGTGATCACACTATAAAGATTGTGTACATCATTGAAGAACAATTTCTTAGCCTTTTCCCAAACCTCATAGCAGGTGGTAAAAGTTTGATATTGTGCTTGGAGATTAGTTGCTATGGAAAACCATAACACAATGCATAAAGAAGCGTCGATTTGTTTCCACTTATCGTGTTTTGCGGCGGGAATACTATCAGATTTTGTAGTTAAGTGATCCTCATATCCTTGACCATGAAACCACATTTTGACAGCTCCAGCCCATATATTACAGTTGGTTGTTCCGGTGAGTTTCTCACACGGGATAAGTGAAACCTTTGTAAAAGTGGCGGAATCAGTATTGACCATGATACATGGTTTAAGGTTTGGGGTTTAGTTTAGTGTTTAGTGTTTAGGCGATGTCGGCGACAAAAAAAAGATGCGGCGGGACGACGTGAGGGCGCGTTGAAGGGCGGATCGTGGCGGCGAATTTGGGTACCAGCCAATCGGAAGGAGACGATGTCGGTAATATGTTACTTCACCGAAAAAAAGTCGTCGGGAGTGGTGGTGCGCTCGTGTCGTGTCGTGAATGGCCGAATAATTTACGGAAACAGAAAAAAAATTATTCTGGAAGACAGTGGGTCAACCAGCTCTAGATATCATGTTATGATTGTATTTCTGTGTGTCAAATATGATCACACATGCTGTATATTTATATATAAAATAGGTATACACAATAGGCAATAATATAATTTACACTTATGACTAATTGAATGTAAATCAATACTAATTGATTTGTAACCGATTCTCAACATTTATCATCATCTTCATAAACTTCATCTTAATTTTCATTTCCTCCTCTTTTATCTTGGCATCATTCAATTCCAGCTTCTCTTCACTTAATTTTTGGTGTAGGGAAGATATTACATTCTTGTCTCTTGGAGACATTTCTTCATCATACTAGAAAAATGATTACACTTTTTATAACCTTATAGTTGGAATTACAGTACAAAATGAGGGATTTGAAGAAACATGGAAAAACATATAGCACACAAAATCTAACCAAGTAATACCTAAACATCCCACAACCATAGAAACAACGACTTGGGTTCAAATCGACCAAAGATGTCATCAATGGAGATTCCAGTCCACATTTTCACTTGTCCTGAAAGAAATGCGAAAGTTTTAGACAACTTGATTTGGAGCGTTGAGACATGATGACTTGTCACAGTGTAGTATAAATTGACATAAAACAATAAGGGTTATTGCAACAACGAACCAAAATTTGTCAGGGTTTCAGAAAGAGGAGGAAAAATATGACCTACAATGAAGAAGATGACAAAGAAATGTTTCAAATTCTAATTATTTAATAAAATCTGATATTTTAACTTTTAATTACAAACGAATTAATTAATATGACATCATGTTTAAAATATTTTATTATTATTTTAATGACGTGGAAACATAAAAAACTTTTCAAGTCATAAGTTGATATGTCACATCTACAAATGAAATAACCATGTGAAGGGGGGCATACAAAACATGAAATGTGATAAAAGGGGACCAAAAAGTTGATTTTATTTAAAGGGGTATTAAAAAGTTATCAAAATTAATATAGGGGGATCAAGATTGCATTTGATCCAAACTTAAAAATACAAATATGTCAGAGAGAGAGTAAAATTTGGTAAAAACTCATACTCTTTTTGAAAAATCCGATAAAAAATCATAAATATTTTGAAAAATATGATAAAAACTCAGAGTGTTTGAAAAATCCGGTAAAAAATCATAGGATTTTGAAAAATTTGATAGTGTATTTAAAAAATATGGTAGCTCAAATCCGGTAAAAATTCATAGGATTTTTAAAAATCTGGTAGCTAAAATACGATAATTTTTAAAAATTCATAGATATTCCAAAAATCTAATCAAAGCATGTGAAATTCTTTAAAAATCTGATAAAAACTCAAAAAATTTCAAAAATGCAGAAAACATACAATTTTTCAAAAACCTAAAAATTATAAAGAGTATTATGGTAAAAGCATAAAGTTCCTGAGGTGTCAAATAAAATTTAGAGAATTTAACATATCACCCTCTAATTATACCTGACACCTCCAATAGTTTCAAAATTCCAAAACTTCCCTTGACAAAAAATTGAAACAATTTTTTGTCCAAAATTTTCGATATGCAAATAAGAATTTTTGATACAAATTAAATTTCAGATAGTGTATTTTAAATTTTCGGTATACCGAAATCTATGAAATTTCCTTAAATTAACAAATAATTCCGGAAATTCTAAAATTACCATTTTATACCCGAAATTTCAACTAAAGTGGAATTTTCGGTAGTGTTATTTGTTTGAAATTTGAAACGCTCAGAATTTTGCTGACAAATTTGGACGACTATGATTGCACCTACAATTTTGTGTGGTTCAGAATAAATGCAAAGTTATATAAATAGAGGGTCACCTATTGTTTGATAAAAACATCTCAAATAACGATTATTCCTCAAATTTTGATTAAGGAAGAAGTGTACTTCAACAGAGCTTTACCTCTCGTAGAGTTCTGGCTTCCGGATGACACCACATCTTTCGCCACCTTAATGTCCAAGTTGAATGAGTTATTGCCTGATATCAAAAACATAATGGTGAAAAAGATCGAGTTTTGTGAAGATTGGATTGATACTGCCAGAAGGGTGAAATACAACCATATTAAGGTGAAGACCGTTGAAGACGTGAATGATATATGGAGATCATTTCGCTGTCAGTTAACAAAGGGTTCGATCGGGTTAGTTGCTAAGATTACAAGGTCTGCCAACGACATAATTAAGATGATGAAACGTCCAAAATCATCTGGTAGTGTCTTGGTTTTCTCATTTATTGTTTTTTTTTAAGTTATGTAATCCATTTTCAAATGTTAGTTTATGTTGATGTTACATCAATGGGAGATCAAAAATATTATCTGATAAAAAGTTTTGACGAAGAAGTCTGAGTAATGTTACATGTAATATAGAAATAATACATAAAGATAATAATAACGTCTAAATAGGTCCCAAGGGCTACGTATGCAATACAAGATAATCCATTATAAACCTCGACATCTGGGTTTACCAAACCCATGAGGTTATCCATAATAACTGCAATCATCTGAAGGCACTATCGGTCATCAATATCAACTTTAGGAGGCGGCGACAACGACACATCATCGACAGGTACCCAGTCATTAGAAGGCCCAACATCATTTATCTGGTCAACGGGTGGGATGATGTGAAGGTGTGATATAGTGAGGTACCACTCTAAGTAACCATCCTCACACTATGAGGCATGTTGAACCGTAACTGTGCGATCTCTAATGGAATGACCATATCTGATGATGTTAATCTGAAACCACCTGTCAATGCCCGCATATATTATATCCAGAATATAACCATATTATCACAGACACCTCTCAGGAAAATGTATAACATCCATGGTCTCCCACTGCATATAACCTAAATATAAAGTAGAGTCATCAAACTCACGATGGACTCTATGATCAATGTATGGTGTTCAGATGACATAATCTATAGTCAACATATCTAGCCTCCTCATATACTCAGCAACACCACCGAGATGTGACTTCGTGTCACTCAATCTCCTCGCCTGTGGGCCCTCACTGGAGAATGCTACACCCTTATGTCACAGATGGTGGATAATGCTTGTATATCCAAAATTGATAAAAGAACACAAACACAACAAAAAATAATTAAGAAATGTTATTCGTAACAATTAAATAAGAAATCAACAATATATAATAATTTCAAGTATATCTGTAATAAACTCAAATAATAATGAAGTTGTCTAGTCTAAAATAATGTTGATACTCCAAGTGTTGTATATAGGATGAACAACGCAACGCACCCCTAAATGCAACCGGTAACGTCGAGGCTACTGAACAACCACACGTATTAGGCGTCGATATAAACACATGACTTATCCTAAAAAAGAGTACATGCTACTAGAAGTAGCATGTACACCCTAGCAACAACCTCATACCTTTGTGCTAGAACAAACTCCTCGTAGGTATCCCGAAGCCAAGACATATGAAGGTGAATGCCATTTTTGAAGTCAAACTCCTTCAGCAGGACTCCTCAAAAACTCCCAAATATCGTGTATAAGTCAAACATGAAAGCGACAGACTAATAATAGGAGTCGTTTCCAATGACGGGGATATGGAACAATAAGGAGACATCATCCAGAGTGATAATCATCTCCCCAAACGGAAAATGAAATTAAGATGTCTCCTTGTGCCATCTCTCAACAAAAGTAGTAAGTAGTGGAACGCCGAGCATGGTAAGGGAGCATTGGGAAAATCAAGGAGATCAAAATCACGTTGTAACACGGTGGGAAAACTGACTTGGTGTTTTTGTTTGACAAAAACATGTGCGGATAGCAAGAGTCGCCACCGACTTTTATTTTATCCAATATGAAAGGTTATAAAAGAACAAGAAAGACCTTTTAAAAAACTATTTGAGTTCAGGGGGTAGGTTATACAAAGGGAAGGTATTAACACCCTTTGTATCCATGGTTATCCATGGGCTCTTAATTACTTAGCTCACTTTAATTTATTTGAAAGAATGTGTAGTGTGTGTTTTAGAAAAGATTTTCAGAAGTTCTTTGTAATGATCCTCGTATGGATGTATACAAAGTCTTGAATTTGAAAATGTTTTAAAAGTGGGGTGTGAAAAGAGTTTTTTGAAAGTGTGAGCAAGTAATTAAGAGCTATCTACCCTAAGTTGGTCTTTCATGTTTTTCTATTTCCTTTCAAGAGTAAGACTGTCCTTACTATTAAGGAGTAAGTAGTCACATACCTTGGATTTATTAAGGGATGGGCGTAGGGTCATCGTATGGTCATAGAAGGAAACTGGTAGAGGTGTCTTAGTAATTCGTAGGGACTATCATCAATTTTTCCATAGGGTCATCGAGGGATGAGATCATTTATTCCGTAGGTAATCTCGAAGGTGTAATACCTCAAAATTTGCCCTCCTATTTATTCTCTCCATTGGCTTATCGCTTCATATTCATCTGCATTCTCCATTAGGTCATAATATTCATAACCCTACATTTGCATTAAATCCATAAGGCATGGGATCAAAACATTTCCTGGTGATTGGGATTCTTATATTATAGGTGATCTATCGGGTCATTATATTCGAGATGAACGAAGTTTGAATTTACATCATCAAAGTCATGTTCTTTGTTATAGGATTCATCAAGTTCAGAAATCTTCCTTATCTAGAGGATTCATTAGACTATTCTCTTCTTCTTGGTATCCTAGGTTGCACTGGTGATTCAAGAAGCATGGCCTAAGGTGTTGGCTTTTAGATTTACTATGACATCACGGTTCATAAGGATTGGTCTTGGATCAGGAGTTGGGTTCACGTTAAAGGTGGAGAGCGCATGATCATGGTTTATTTGGAAGGCATCAAGGTGTCATTGTTGTTCATTCAAAAGTCACCATAAACTCATTCGAATATTCTTTTCAAGTCTAAGTCTTTACCATTGTTTTATCCATTTGCCGAATCCATTATAATCCACATAAAACTATTGTTCTACACATATTTTAGACCAAGTCCATTATCCATTCCAAATCATTTACCCAATTACCAAAAATCTCTTATAACAAAAATTCTTTCATTTTTTCTATTTTTTGAAAACCATATTCAAAATTCAATACCATTGTTGCCCATTTTCAAATACTATTTTCCTAATCGATTTCCTAAACCTTTCTTAAGCCCATTAATCCATATTTCCATCTATTGACCATTATTATGAAAGATCATTAGGAAATAAATAAGTTTGTGTGTATTTTCCAAGGCTCATCACAAAAGTCATAAAATTTCATTTTTTTTACACATAAAAGCTCATATCAATAGTAGGGAGGATATAATCTCATAAATAATTTCTTTTGACAGCAGAAACTTACACCAGAAAAAAATCAGAGGAATTCATGAGGAAATTTATAGCAAAACTAGTTCAGTTATAATTTTGTATAGAGCCAGTTACATTCACAACAGGAAATTCTCTTTACAAATAAAGCCCAATTCAGTTACAAAGAGAAAAAAGGGGAGAAGGAATTTAACAAAAGGAAAAATAGGGAAAAAGAGAAAAAACTCAGAATACGAAAACAAAGGGTCTTCTCACGTCATTTGGGGGCTGGCTGCATAACTCATCTTCAACCTCACCTCTTGCCATCTCATCTTCATCCCTCTAAAAATTCAGAATTTCAATAACCTCTCATCAGCCATCATTCATAATCATCATCACCAAATAGAAACTCCTCTTCGATTCTCCAATCATCTTCATCAACCAAAATCTTTCATTTTCAACCAAGCCTTCCACAGCTTCAACCTTCTTCAAAAGATCTTCTGCCTACACCAATCTTCATGGATTTCAATCATCATCTTCATATAACCTGCAAATCATCGACGCACAATTCAAGAGTACACCGCATGAGCAATCGCAGAAAAGTAATTCTAGAAACATCACAACAATAAATTCAGAATGGATTAGAAGAACGAGATGGGGAGAAAATCGAGAATCGATCGGCAGTGACGTCGTGAAATCACATGAACAACAATCATTGCGGAGTCGAGTCAAGAATGAAGATGGGTCCGTACCTGAAAGCATGGCGGAGCCACCGTTATCATCAACACAACAAGAATTGCGCAGACACAAAAGAGAACGGAAACCTCCAAGCTTCAGATCATCATCATCTCTCTCCAAAATGAATCGGTCGAAACCATTTCAAGAACTCAATCTGCAACAAGTCACCATTGAACTTCAACCTTCATCACCATTCACCGATTCTCTCGTACCTACAAAACATCAAATTCACATTCATCAATGCCATTAACAATTTCCTGTATCTCGCAGAATTAATCAAGAATCTCCCTGTTGCAATTTTCTTTTTTACTCTGATTTGTGTGTTCATCCGTTTCGAAGACGTCCCGCAGAGTTGTGCCTCACCCACAACAACTTCGCAAGCCTTCACAGATCTCCATCAACAGCTTCTTTGACCTTCAACCTTTGCTGAATTTGATTTGAACAGGTTGAGAAGTTAGGGTTTGTACTCCATTCTGTCAGATCAACGCAACAAGATTCACATCATAACTCAATAACAAATTGACGCAAGAATCTATTATACAAGCTTTCGGAGATAACGAGTCGATATCGGAAGAAGAAGGGGTGAAATGAAATCGAAGTTCATACCTTAACCTTCAGCGACCCAGAACGAATTCGCCTACACGACGATGTAACTCAGCGGATTCGGAGCAAATTTATTCTCGCGATTTGTGTACACGTTGTCGCGTCTAGCTTTGCATTTGAAGTTTGAGACGACGATGAAGTCACAGCGGCGGCGCCTCCTATTTTCAGGAACGAGCTCGCGGCGAGATGATTTTGAGGAGAAATGAGCGTTTGAAAGGGGGAGGTAAGTTTCTTCCTCTGAGTATCATAAATGAGGTGACGAACGGAGGGAGCCGAAGGTTTCGATCGCCACCAATGGTGACGTGTGACGGCGCTGTGAGATTGATGGTGGCGGCGGAGTTCCTTTTGTTTATTGAAGGTAAGGCGTTGGCTGGTGAAGAAGGAAGAAGAACGGTGATGAAATTAGGTATTTTTGTGAAGAAGAAAGGATGAACAATGGTGTCTCGAGGAAGAAGAAAAGCGGCGGTGACGAAGACATAGGAAGAAGACAGAGGGAATTGTATGAAGCTTAGGGTTTTTCTTTGGTGATTGTTGGGATTCAAGCAAACACGGATCGGGCTCGGGATTCACCTCCAAAGCCCCATGGAATCGCTATTCAGGCCCCCAAATTCCTATTTTCACCCCTGATCCGAGTTTGGAGAAGAGTTGGGCCTTAGGCCATTTTATTATTCTATCTGCACAATATTTTATTGTCTACACCTCCTCCTGCCTTAATTATTTTAATTTTTATTCTTTTTCCAATTGTAGAATAAATCTTGATAATTGTTGGTGGATTTTTGTTAATTATCATAGTGATTATAGCTTGGAAATTTTAATTAGGATTTTAGTAAGAATTTTAATTATTGGTTTTGAACTAATCTTGGATGAGTATTCATGTGGTTTTGTTGATCGATAATACATCGATTTCAATAATGGTGGATTCTCACAAAGCGATTATGGAGGATAAGCATTTATTTTGCTTATGGGGATTACAAGACCTTGCTTAAGGTTTTTTTTTCGAATTTCTTTTTGTGAGGATCGACACTTCGATCAAGTAAGTGATTTCGAGCTTTTTTCGGCTTTTAAGCATCATTATAGTCGTATGCGGCTTAGGACCATATAATTTAAGGTGCATACTGAGCCCTCCCACCTGAGGCATTGGTTATATTTGTGATTTTTGATGATATGTATCGATTTCGGAACTTAGGGATTAGGTTACGAACCATTAGGATCGATTCCTTTCACTTTCCCTTAAAATCCACTTTTTTGCCCGTTTCGTCGCAATTATTAAAAATAGTTTTAGGTGAGATAAAATTCTGGAAAAATTCATGAGTAATATTAATCCTCTTAATTAATTTGTCATATTTTTTGTTTCCATATTTGGGTGGTTTTAATAATTAATTTGGATTTTAGATCACAAGCTGTCCCAAAAAGGGGTGTTTTGGCATAAGGGATCGAAATCGATTTTTCCCCATAGGTGTGAGACCTATTTTTTGTGTATGATTAATCACTGTAATTTGTGACATTTTGATTCTCATAGGGCATTTTTTTCATAATTTTTAGTGTCCTTTTTGATCCACTTTGTGGAGTTGTTTTTTGGTGATCATGATTTGTTACCTTGCTAATCAAGGAATTGTTTTGGCACTTTGGTGCATAATTTTGTAGAATCCTTTTGGACAATGTGAGATAATGACTTTATTATTCCATGCATTTAATTTCATAATTTTTAAAGGCTTTTTTCTATTTTTCCATGTCACCTAGATCCTAGGTTGATTCATGTGTGTATTTGCTCCATATCTTAAATGATAGGAAGGCATTCATGCCATTCTCTTGAGGGAATTTTTGGTAACTTTTATGAGTTGATTATAGGTCATTTTTATGTCTTTAATTCCAGTTATAGACCACTTTTTGAACCATACTCATTTGGTTTGTTTTAGTGTTTCAAAGTGCATACTTATGTGAACTAGTTTAACTTAAATGGGTTGCTAATCTCTTCTCATGTTCAACTTGAATTATGTGGAAATCATTAATGCCTATTCATGCATTCTAATTGCATCTCATACCTTGTATGCTACTGACCCATAATCATTTCATTCATATTCACATGCCATTCTTCCTTAGTTTGCATCATGTGCGATCTTATGCGATGTTTGTTCCATTTCATCTCACATCTTCTTCTCATTGCTCCATATGCCTAATCCATTGCATCCATGATTGTATATTCATTCATTCATCTTCATAAGCATTCACTACTGACTTTGATGCTCATTTCATGTATTAATTCATGTTTGTAAGCCATATGCATTCATACTTCATCCATGAGCCCTAACTTGCATTTATGTGAACTTAGGTGAGCTTTTTGTACATAGTTTGACATAGTTTGATCTTGTGAGGTATCCTAGCATCCTTAGGAGCCTATAACATGTAGTTACTGACTTTAGAAGTCATGTAACCTTTAGGTACCTTCACCTTTAGACTTAGGTCTTATTTTGAACCCTAGTTCCATTCTAGGACGTTTATGGTACTTAATCGCTTTCATGCTTTTATTTTACTTTCAATATGCCTTGTCATGCTAACTTTTGTTTTGTAGGGGGGAAGATTGAGGTAAGCATTACTTCATTCCTATCTCTTATGCATTTTAATTGTGTTTGCCTTAGCACATTGTGCTTTGCTCTTAGGTTTTCCCTTTCTTTAGAGACAACTTAACTTCCTTAGGAAGTAAGTTAGTTTCTAAGCTCTCTTTTCTTCTTTTCCTTTTCTTTCTTAGGATTAGAATACCTCATTAACCATAGGACCTCTCTTGTACATAACAACTAACTTAGGGTTGTGTCTTAGTCCCTTTAGTTTGTCATTTTCCAACTTGAGTCATTCTTTCTCATCTCATAAAGAAAAGCAATAAAATACTTAATAAAAGCCGAATAATCTTGTACAACACGAGACTTTGTTGCAGAGTGTTTATACGCGTCCTGTTTCGGGGCGAGGTGTAAATACTTCCCGCGATGGATAGGTCTTAGTACAAGACCGTTCACAAACAAATTCAAAACACTTCTCATAAAAGACAAAAAAAAAATAACAAGCGACTATCCTGCGGGAACTTCTCTTTCTCATCTCATTCACTCACAACGCGAACTCGCGACGACTTGTCACACATGCAAGACGGTAAACGCACTCGTACCAGACGAGCCTGCAACACCTGAGCATAGACATACGCAGTTCCAGCTGTAAAAAAACACAAACAAATAGTTCCCGCCTTAGTTAGGCGAACTACGTCGACTCTGATCCTCATTATCCCGATGAGGTACGTAGGCAGCGGGGTATGGCCCGTTCGAGCACATTCTTTATTTTCCCTACATTTCCCCTTTTTATTCTCATTCTCTTATTTCAGTTCCTTTTCTCATTTCCATTTCCATCCCAGTTAGCGGTTTTGTTCAGCAGCAGTTATATTTTCTCACCCTTTGAAACAAACAAGCAAGCGTGGATCCCGTCGGGTACGACGGACGATCTGGGGTGCTAATACCTTCCCAGGTCGTAACCGACTCCCGAACTCAGATCTTTGGTTCGCAGGACCTTGTCCTTTCCTTCTTCCTCAGGTTTGTGCAACATTACCTTTCCCATTCTTTCGGGATAAAAATGTCTGGCTGGCGACTCTAACCTTTCCGCGCCACTTTCGCGTTTGTACTAGGATGAAAATCCCGGGAGCGACAGAAGGGACTTATGATCTTTTAAATCTGAAGGGACTTGATGATTTTTCAGTTTGAAGGGACTTTTCTTAAGACACCCCCACTTTCGAGGGACTTGACCATATTTTCATAAGGCAACCAAGAGGAGTAACCCTAGGGGGTGCAGATGGCGATCGTATAATGATCGACTTACGTGTGTGAATATCAATTCCAGTTATTTATCTTAAATTTAGTGGGCTATGTCCAATTAATTTAGCATACATGTCTTTCCACACCCTATTATTACTAACCACACAGTTTAATATTTTTGCGGAATTTAAAAGCGAAAAATAAATTCTAAGTTATTACATCATGGGGAGGGGTACATAATTTAAACTGGGGAGTGCGAAAAATAAAATGCGGAAAATTAAATATTACAAAATAGATAATAAACCTATACACTTGTTCTAATAAAGAATAAATGACGAAAAATAAAATCGGGAAAGAGATAATAATGTAGGAGGAAGAAATTTTGGAGGATTCGATAAAAATCGGTTAATTAAATTTATTAAGAAAATATGGTTCTTATGAGTTTTTGAAGTTTTAAATTATTAATTTAATTAAAAAAGTTTTTATTTTTTATTTACAAAAAAAAAAGACTTAATTAATTTATTTACAAAAACAAAAAGAGACTTGATTAATTAATTTTGATATTTTTTTAATTAATTAGTTTCTACATAAATAAATAAGAAATAAAAATACAATTACGATAATAGACATAACGACGTTGGATCGTTGAAAAATAACAAAAATTAAAATAACAGACAAATTGCTATCGCGTAAACAGTCAAGATTCTTCTGGATTCTCATCTTTGCCATCTCAGCTTGCAATTGTTCCAACTGATTACCCTTGTTGTCTTCAGGATTCTACTTTTTCGTGTTCTTAGTGAGGAGGGCTTTCAACTCTTCTTGCCCCTTGGACAAATTCAGGATCACTTCTTCAAATTGAGCATTCTGGGTTTGGAGATCTTTGACAGTCTATTCGAGAGCCATTTCCACTGAAATAAACAACGAGAAGATAAGAAACTTGTCGCGGAAACCTGTTATGCAATGGTATGGTATGTATATGCATATGCAATGTTTTCAAGGACCACATAAGATTTAAATTTGTTAAAGGAATAACAAAACTTTTATTAGTAAAAATATAATTGCCCATTGGGCTTACAATGAAAGAAAAAAAAGTTGCAAAGAAAATAAGGACATCTGAGACTCAAGTCTCCCACGGACGCTTTCTCTTTGGGTTGAGATATGTATTCAGGTTCCACTCTTCGTGAAATTGCCTTGTTAGCTCTAACACTTTCTCTTTGTGAGCATGGAACTGAGCTTCAAAAGTATCCCTTTCCTCCTTCATTTGAATCCAAGATTTCTGCAGCTCTTCCAGATCCGTGGGCATGTCAGGATGAATAATAGTATAAGGAACATCTCCTTCAACGATTGGCTCAACAATTACTGGTAGATTATCAGGATATGACATCATAAGAGTTTGAGCACGAGATCACACCCATATGAGGTAAGGTTCCATAGGGATGGAGTGTTTTGGTTCCAAAGTATTGTTGTTGATCTTGTTAACCTTGCTCCAAGCTCGTATAAACCTTTGACGATAACCTTGAAGATCATTGTCCTAATCGAACACAATACCTTGAATAATCATATCATGAGAACCATCACTCCGAGCATAACCAAACTGACGTAATGCTAAGGAAGGATTGTAAGTAATGCTCCCTCTTATCCCAAGGAGTGGCACATTAGGGAATTCTCCATAGCGGTTAATGATATTGATATTTTCCATGGATCAGGAACACCAATGAATATCTGAATGAGAGAGTGACATTATTCTTCTAGACCATCTCAAACACTGGTCAGTCTTCATCACATATCGAGGAAGGTGTGAGATAAACCACCTTGATAGTAGAGGTATGCAACACATCATAGTTCCTCGTGCCTTTGTAGTACGAGTGTGAAGAGAGTGTAAGATATCTCCAAGCAAGGTAGGCACAAGATTGTGAGTCAGAAATATGTTGATGGCGTGTACATCTATGAATTGGTCTGGATTAGGGAACCAAACCAAAAATCAGTAAGGCTAAGATCTCCTCAAAAGCATCGTAACTCATAGCATCCAAGAACACATGAGCCTTCTCTATCAATACATTAGCAAGAATACCCTTAATTCCACTTTTGGTTTCTAGTACAATGTCTGATTTCTTCAGATACAAGGCTGCTGCAATAACTTCAGGTTTAGGCTCTTTCTCTAAGCTTGTGAAAGGTTTCTGATCAAGGATAGGCACACCAAGTAATTTGGAGAATTCTTCCATTGTGGGCCCCAGCTGATAATCGGGAAATGTGAAGCAGTGATGTTTAAGATCAAAGAACTGGAACAGAACACTCATCATATCTTCATCAAACCCTGAAGTAACCAAATCAAGTAGGTGACCATGCTTTTTGGTGAACTGAGAGCTTTCAGAAACTTTTGAGACCAATTCCTTAAGCTTGGAAGGTATCCTTTCAAAATTGACCCGGATAGTGTTTCTACGAGCGGAAGCCATAACGTGCAACAAAGAACAAAGATAAATCCTTCCTTGAAATGGTTAGTGAGAATGCTATGCTTATGATGTCATGATGTTATGATGTTATGTTCAACACAAGCAAGTGGCACACACAAACAAGTCACATAATAACCTTAGGTTTAAACGCTTGCATGAAGTCCATAGGTAAGTACCCTTCCCACTGGAGTTTAGTTGGTTCATCATGCCCTATCAATAGTAACCAGGTTCTAAGGGATCTCAATATCACTGATTCTTCTTAAAGGTTGTTGTTGAGTATGGAAACTGACTTTCCAACCAAAACTCCCCAAGATTAGAATCTCAATGAGCGTAGCATCGAGTATCAACCAACTTTAGACTTCACCCAAGGCGGTCATCTCACTACTTTATAATGGCCAAAATGGGTCAATTAGGGTTCTAAAGGTTAGTTAGTGTTAATGACAACATATGGCAACCTCATGTTATCCTCAACTAACTTAAGGAACATAAGAACCAACCAAGAAGTCATACTAACTGTAGCCACCAGATCAACCATATCGGTATACGCCATTGTTCGCTGGTGTTTTTGGCGAACAACCTCTGGTTTACCAATTCCTTGGAAATGGGTTACTTGCAGGACCAACCACACAAGTCCTATGACACATGTGTTAAATTCTTAGGGGTTGTTCCTTAATTAACAAGTCTTACTAGTTTTCTTGTATGTTCTGTCAAACGATTTCTAACGAAGTTGTTCTTATTTATATTGAAGTATAAATGTGTTTGTATAATAAACTAACAAAAGGACTTAAACTTTGCATTTAAAGGATTTATGGAATATAAACTTGCTTGAAAATTAAATGAAAGCATAAACTTAAACAAGGAATAGAAGAAATATAAATTTTATAACTGAAAGATAAATGGTGTTTACACGTACATTTCCAGACAATTCTCTTTTCTCTTACACACGAGTATTAAAGTAATTTTCACAGGAATGTTGTACAGAATTTCACACACTTTACACAAATCAAAACTATCTTATTTATATACAAATAAAATAACCTTCGAATAACGGTCAATTCCTAAGAATTTGCCACTTGGCGTTCTGCATGTTATTGATCTATAGGAATCCTCCACGTATCTTCTACCAGGCGAGGCCTTTATTCATATTAAAACTGCACTTTAACTGGAGAAACAACATATCTTCTTGTCACGTCGAAACCATTTGAAATTCAAATAGTCATAACATCTCCTTCGTCAGATTTTTCCCTTCATATCTCTTGTCGAAAACACAAGAAGACTCATTTGTAGTAATGTGAAGAACTTTCAACTGGCATCTTTTTCGTCCCTTCGACAGACACCTCTTTCTCATATCACGAACCAAATCATCATAAACATTCTCAAGATTCTGGACATGTTTGGAAGAAAGAGTGATCCTAATCTGTCGAATATCCTCACAACTACGTACATCATTATTCAAAGCATAATGAGATGAGGAGTTCTGAGAAACTACCATGTCGAATAATGGTGACTTGTGGAAAAATAGTTGACAAAGCCATCAGCTGCTAAGGCTCATATTTATCAAAAACCCTGGTGTCGAAATTATGTGTATACAGCCGTACAATTTCCATGGTCTATTGCTACTTACCCAAGGTACACTAGGTCCGAGTTAGGATCTATCACACAGTAACCCCGCAACAAGTAAAGATAAATCAAGAAAATCAAACAAGTAAAGTGATCTTATTCCTAAGGTAACCCCTCATTTACTTAGTACTCCCCAGCAGAGTCGCCAGTTCTGTAACACGGTGAGAGAACTGACTTGGTGTTTTTGTTTGACAAAAACATGTGCGGATAGCAAGAGTCACCACCGACTTTTATTTTATCCAATAGGAAAGGTTATAAAAGAACAAGAAAGACCTTTTAAAAAACAATTTGAGTTCAGGGGGTAGGTTATACAAAGGGAAGGTATTAGCACCCTTTGTATCCATGGTTATCCATGGGCTCTTAATTACTTAGCTCACTTTAACTTGTTTGAAAGAATGTGTAGTGTGTGTTTTAGAAAAGATTTTCAGAAGTTCTTTGTAATAATCTTTGTATGGATGTATACAAAGTCTTGAGTTTGAAAATGTTTTAAAAGTGGGGTGTGAAAAGAGTTTTTTGAAAGTGTGAGCAAGTATTTAAGAGTTACCTACCCTAAGTTGGTCTTTCATGTTTTTCTATTTCCTTTCAAGGGTAAGACTGTCCTTACTGTTAAGGAGTAAGTAGTCACATACCTTGGTTATTATTAAGGGTTGAGCGTAGGGTCATCTTATGGTCATAGAAGGCAACTGATAGGGGTGTCTAAGCAATTTGTAGGGACTATCATCATTTTTTCCGTAGGGTCATCGAGGGATGAGATCATTTATTCCGTAGGCAACCTCGAAGGGACTTATGATCTTTTGAATCTGAAAGGACTTGATGATTTTTCTGTTTGAAGGGACTTTGCTTAAGAAACCCCCACTTTCAAGGGACTTGACCATATTTTCGTAAGATAACCAAGAGGGGTAACCCTAGGGGGTGCAGATGACGATCGTATAATGATCGACTTATGTGTGTGAATATCAATTCCAGTTATTTATCTTGAATTTAGTGGGATAGGTCCAATTAATTTAGCATACATGTCTTTCCACACCCTATTATTACTAACCACACAATTTAATATTTTTGCGGAATTTAAAAGCGAAAAATAAATCCTAAGTTATTACATCATGAGGAGGGGTACATGATTTAAACTGGGGAGTGCGAAAAATAAAATGCGGAAAATTAAATATTACAAAATAGATAATAAACCTGTACACTTGTTCTAATAGAGTTCTTGAAGTTTTAAATTTATTAAGAAAATAGAGTTCTTATGAGTTTTTGAAGTTTTAAATTATTAATTTAATTTAAAAAAAAATTATTTTTTATTTAAAAAAAAAAAGAGACTTGATTAATTTATTTACAAAAACAAAAAGAGACTTGATTAATTTATTTTAATATTTTTTTAATTAATTAGTTTCTACATAAATAAATAAGAAATAAAAATACAATTACGATAATAGACATAACGATGTTGGATCGTTGAAAAATAACAAAAATTAAAATAACAGACAAATTGCTACCGCGTAAACGGTCATCGCAAATCGAATAAATAAAAAACAATGACATGATAAAATTAAATTAAATTAAATAGAAAAAAAATATAAATCGAAACGCGAATCGGTAAGCGTTAAAGGTGAATTGTCACCGTGCAAAACCGTCAGACGCGTGCAAAATCAAAATACAAGAATAAATATAGAACATCGCACATAAACCGATAAAATCCATTACTAGCTTGCTACACCTAAAGTGATCATCGCAACAGGGATAAAAAATTGTACGGATATAAATAAACATAAAATAAAAAAAACGATGTTGCTAACGCAAAATTGCGATCATCGCAACTGAATCAGATCAATACAAGTGACACGTATAATACACACAAATGTGTAAACAGCGTATCGACACGATCCAATCTGAATAGTAAAAAAAACTAAAACTAAATTATATTATATATTATATTAAACTTATTATAAACATAAGATATTTTATATATATATATATATATATATATATATATATATATATATATATATATATATATATATATATATATATATATATATATATATATATATATATATATATATATATAAAATAACAACATGTACCTACTATATTTTAAAAAAACAACATTACGTACATATTTGAAAAGGCTATTGCAAAGTTTTACGAAGAAAATCAAACAAGTAAAGTGATCTTATTCCTAAGGTAACCCCTCATTTACTTAGTACTCCCCAGCAGAGTCGCCAGTTCTGTAACACGGTGAGAGAACTGACTTGGTGTTTTTGTTTGACAAAAACATGTGCGGATAGCAAGAGTCACCACCGACTTTTATTTTATCCAATAGGAAAGGTTATAAAAGAACAAGAAAGACCTTTTAAAAAACAATTTGAGTTCAGGGGGTAGGTTATACAAAGGGAAGGTATTAGCACCCTTTGTATCCATGGTTATCCATGGGCTCTTAATTACTTAGCTCACTTTAACTTGTTTGAAAGAATGTGTAGTGTGTGTTTTAGAAAAGATTTTCAGAAGTTCTTTGTAATAATCTTTGTATGGATGTATACAAAGTCTTGAGTTTGAAAATGTTTTAAAAGTGGGGTGTGAAAAGAGTTTTTTGAAAGTGTGAGCAAGTATTTAAGAGTTACCTACCCTAAGTTGGTCTTTCATGTTTTTCTATTTCCTTTCAAGGGTAAGACTGTCCTTACTGTTAAGGAGTAAGTAGTCACATACCTTGGTTATTATTAAGGGTTGAGCGTAGGGTCATCTTATGGTCATAGAAGGCAACTGATAGGGGTGTCTAAGCAATTTGTAGGGACTATCATCATTTTTTCCGTAGGGTCATCGAGGGATGAGATCATTTATTCCGTAGGCAACCTCGAAGGGACTTATGATCTTTTGAATCTGAAAGGACTTGATGATTTTTCTGTTTGAAGGGACTTTGCTTAAGAAACCCCCACTTTCAAGGGACTTGACCATATTTTCGTAAGATAACCAAGAGGGGTAACCCTAGGGGGTGCAGATGACGATCGTATAATGATCGACTTATGTGTGTGAATATCAATTCCAGTTATTTATCTTGAATTTAGTGGGATAGGTCCAATTAATTTAGCATACATGTCTTTCCACACCCTATTATTACTAACCACACAATTTAATATTTTTGCGGAATTTAAAAGCGAAAAATAAATCCTAAGTTATTACATCATGAGGAGGGGTACATGATTTAAACTGGGGAGTGCGAAAAATAAAATGCGGAAAATTAAATATTACAAAATAGATAATAAACCTGTACACTTGTTCTAATAGAGTTCTTGAAGTTTTAAATTTATTAAGAAAATAGAGTTCTTATGAGTTTTTGAAGTTTTAAATTATTAATTTAATTAAAAAAAAAATTATTTTTTATTTTAAAAAAAAAAAGAGACTTGATTAATTTATTTACAAAAACAAAAAGAGACTTGATTAATTTATTTTAATATTTTTTTAATTAATTAGTTTCTACATAAATAAATAAGAAATAAAAATACAATTACGATAATAGACATAACGATGTTGGATCGTTGAAAAATAACAAAAATTAAAATAACAGACAAATTGCTACCGCGTAAACGGTCATCGCAAATCGAATAAATAAAAAACAATGACATGATAAAATTAAATTAAATTAAATAGAAAAAAAATATAAATCGAAACGCGAATCGGTAAGCGTTAAAGGTGAATTGTCACCGTGCAAAACCGTCAGACGCGTGCAAAATCAAAATACAAGAATAAATATAGAACATCGCACATAAACCGATAAAATCCATTACTAGCTTGCTACACCTAAAGTGATCATCGCAACAGGGATAAAAAATTGTACGGATATAAATAAACATAAAATAAAAAAAACGATGTTGCTAACGCAAAATTGCGATCATCGCAACTGAATCAGATCAATACAAGTGACACGTATAATACACACAAATGTGTAAACAGCGTATCGACACGATCCAATCTGAATAGTAAAAAAAACTAAAACTAAATTATATTATATATTATATTAAACTTATTATAAACATAAGATATTTTATATATATATATATATATATATATATAAAATAACAACATGTACCTACTATATTTTAAAAAAACAACATTACGTACATATTTGAAAAGGCTATTGCAAAGTTTTACGAAGAAAATCAAACAAGTAAAGTGATCTTATTCCTAAGGTAACCCCTCATTTACTTAGTACTCCCCAGCAGAGTCGCCAGTTCTGTAACACGGTGAGAGAACTGACTTGGTGTTTTTGTTTGACAAAAACATGTGCGGATAGCAAGAGTCACCACCGACTTTTATTTTATCCAATAGGAAAGGTTATAAAAGAACAAGAAAGACCTTTTAAAAAACAATTTGAGTTCAGGGGGTAGGTTATACAAAGGGAAGGTATTAGCACCCTTTGTATCCATGGTTATCCATGGGCTCTTAATTACTTAGCTCACTTTAACTTGTTTGAAAGAATGTGTAGTGTGTGTTTTAGAAAAGATTTTCAGAAGTTCTTTGTAATAATCTTTGTATGGATGTATACAAAGTCTTGAGTTTGAAAATGTTTTAAAAGTGGGGTGTGAAAAGAGTTTTTTGAAAGTGTGAGCAAGTATTTAAGAGTTACCTACCCTAAGTTGGTCTTTCATGTTTTTCTATTTCCTTTCAAGGGTAAGACTGTCCTTACTGTTAAGGAGTAAGTAGTCACATACCTTGGTTATTATTAAGGGTTGAGCGTAGGGTCATCTTATGGTCATAGAAGGCAACTGGTAGGGGTATCTAAGCAATTTGTAGGGACTATCATCATTTTTTCCGTAGGGTCATCGAGGGATGAGATCATTTATTCCGTAGGCAACCTCGAAGGGACTTATGATCTTTTGAATCTGAAAGGACTTGATGATTTTTCTGTTTGAAGGGACTTTGCTTAAGAAACCCCCACTTTCAAGGGACTTGACCATATTTTCGTAAGATAACCAAGAGGGGTAACCCTAGGGGGTGCAGATGACGATCGTATAATGATCGACTTATGTGTGTGAATATCAATTCCAGTTATTTATCTTGAATTTAGTGGGATAGGTCCAATTAATTTAGCATACATGTCTTTCCACACCCTATTATTACTAACCACACAATTTAATATTTTTGCGGAATTTAAAAGCGAAAAATAAATCCTAAGTTATTACATCATGAGGAGGGGTACATGATTTAAACTGGGGAGTGCGAAAAATAAAATGCGGAAAATTAAATATTACAAAATAGATAATAAACCTGTACACTTGTTCTAATAGAGTTCTTGAAGTTTTAAATTTATTAAGAAAATAGAGTTCTTATGAGTTTTTGAAGTTTTAAATTATTAATTTAATTAAAAAAAAAATTATTTTTTATTTTAAAAAAAAAAAGAGACTTGATTAATTTATTTACAAAAACAAAAAGAGACTTGATTAATTTATTTTAATATTTTTTTAATTAATTAGTTTCTACATAAATAAATAAGAAATAAAAATACAATTACGATAATAGACATAACGATGTTGGATCGTTGAAAAATAACAAAAATTAAAATAACAGACAAATTGCTACCGCGTAAACGGTCATCGCAAATCGAATAAATAAAAAACAATGACATGATAAAATTAAATTAAATTAAATAGAAAAAAAATATAAATCGAAACGCGAATCGGTAAGCGTTAAAGGTGAATTGTCACCGTGCAAAACCGTCAGACGCGTGCAAAATCAAAATACAAGAATAAATATAGAACATCGCACATAAACCGATAAAATCCATTACTAGCTTGCTACACCTAAAGTGATCATCGCAACAGGGATAAAAAATTGTACGGATATAAATAAACATAAAATAAAAAAAACGATGTTGCTAACGCAAAATTGCGATCATCGCAACTGAATCAGATCAATACAAGTGACACGTATAATACACACAAATGTGTAAACAGCGTATCGACACGATCCAATCTGAATAGTAAAAAAAACTAAAACTAAATTATATTATATATTATATTAAACTTATTATAAACATAAGATATTTTATATATATATATATATATATATATATATATATATATAAAATAACAACATGTACCTACTATATTTTAAAAAAACAACATTACGTACATATTTGAAAAGGCTATTGCAAAGTTTTACGAAGAAAACCAAACTACGTACGTATTTGAAAAAGGCTATTGTAAAACTTCTTTATAACAGTAATCGGTTTACCTCATTTACCATATATCGTCGTTCTCTTTTTCTTTTATTTTTCCGGTCTTGTTTCTCCTTGAGGCAAGAATTTTTTGTCCTTGAGGTTGGTGAAGGTCATGATTTTATATAGGAGAAAGAAATAGGTTTAAAAAGTTGGGCCTTGTTGATGGATTTGAGGTTGCTTGAGGATGAAGTTATAAAGTTTCCATTTTGGTCAAAATTTGGTATTAAGACATACTCTTTTGGTTTTGAACGAAATTGGATCCTTATAATGATCATAAACATCAAATATACTTATAATGTATTGGCTCATATCTTTCAAATGAAGCATTTTTGGACTTGGCCTGTGAGTCAAAAAGTTGTAGAGAATTGAATTTCCTTCAAAATGAGTTTTGGATGAGAAATTTTTGATGAAGTGTGTGAAAGTTATGATTGGTCAAAATTCAGTTGATTTTTCCTGCACAAAACCCTAATTTAGTAACTCTTGATTCTTGATGATTCTGAGGTTTCCTTGATGAATCATGACCAACCCTTGATCAAATGATGAATTTTACCTCATAATCTTGATCTTGACCAAAAATCTTGAAGTTTGACTTTATGTTGACCACAATTGACTTTTTGACCAAGTTAACTGATTTTTGGGTATCTGAGCATCTGACTGGCCAAACTTGTGAGGAAAGCTTTGAAACTTGACATGAGGATTCTTTAAGGTATGTGGGATGTTATGAAGTCTACTTGTGGCTTTGGAAGTCCACTTTTCTTGGGGAAATTCAAAACCCTAGTTTTTAGATCCATTGTTTAGGAGGAGGCTTTATCTGATGAAACCTTCAATCCCTTTGACCAATTGAGAATCTTGTGGCTATTAGGAGACCTCTTGAGACACATTGTCTTGAATATGGGAGGACATATTTTGGGGTACAACACACGTACAATACGTATGACCTCCTTAGGCATCAGAGTCTTGGGGAAGCTCTTCAGCTTCGACTCGTGTGATGTCACCTTCAAATAGAGAAGGTCTTATAACAACAATTTTTTAAAACTAACACTTAGCTTTCATGGCACAATAGCAAATAAATTAAAGTTAAGCATATAATATATATACCTCTCCCTGCCATAGTCAATATACCACATGGTCAACATACTCGATCAACACCGATCGATCAATGGGTTCTCCCAGGAATTCTCCATCAGTGTGCACAGACGACTTAGTCGAAGGAGACATAACCCTTGTGTACGTAGTAGCAAATATGATTGGATAATCAACAACGACATCTGGCTGGATGATTGGATCATCAACAACGACAATTGGATGGACGACCAGATCAGTAACAACGACATCTGGCTAGACCATCTCATAAACCACCGTATCAGCAACCACTTCATCAACAACCATCTCATCAGTAATATGTGTCGTATCTGTCTCGACCGTTAGGTCATGAACATCCTAAGCATGAACAACCTCAACATCATCTCTCAGTTGCTAAACTGATCTAAGCGCTCGACGACGGGTGCTATGTGGTGCGTGGAACTTCCCCTGCTCATCCATCTGTTTCCGGTTGGAACCACCCATCCAGACCGTATTAGGGAAGACTCACCCTCTACAATCCTAGTCTGGTAATCGCTCTATCTGTTTCTCTGCCTGCAATAGTGTCGTCTCTGCCCCTGTATTTCAATGCAAAAAACGAAAAAAATAAATATAAATAACTACTGGAAATTTCACTAAATTTAAAATTTTCCTACTTTTTATGGAATTTCTGAAAATTCCGGTAAAAAACTAAGTTCTTATCACTACCGAAAATTCTGGGAATTTGTAGGTCATTTTGTACCGTAAAATATGAAATTTTCGGGATAAATATTTTCACTATTACTAGAAATTTTAAAATTTACAGTACAAAATCACACAAATTTCATAATTTTCATTAAAAAATATTCTGTTTTTCAAATTTTCGAGAGGTAAAGTAAAATTTCCAATATCGCCATAAAGAATTCAAAAATCGTGCAGTAAAGAGATGAATTTCAAAAAATGAGTAAAAACTGTTGCTATTGTCTATTTATACGAAATCGGGGAAGAGGGTGTAAGATTCAAATGGGGTTGACAAACTAAATTCTCTAGAATTTGTAGAGTGACAGAAAGAAACCTATTAAATTTACTACCAAACCCGGCCCATTATAACTCCACGTTCTTCTGATGACAATTCCTCTTTTAACCATGCTTTATTAAAAAATTCAAATGCTCTGGTTCGGTATCTTTCAGAATCAACACAACAAATAGAAAACATTATCAGTACTCTAAGGTACCCAACATATGAATCTATTCCTACTTTCATAAAAAGATTCCACCTTTAAATTCTTGACTTGACTTATTGTCTCCATATATATTTTCTTCAAAAAGATAAATAATTAATCTTATAATATTTTTATTTTATTAAAATTTTCCCTAAATATTAAATTATAATTTTCCTAATATTTTAATTTTATCTTAATTTTCCCTAAATATCTTTCAAATTAAATTCTGAATTACTAAGGTGTTTTTTTCTCTAAAAATCAGAGGGTTAAAAATAGAATTAAAAAAAATTATATTTTAAATTTGTCACGTCTCAACGTAGTTGTAATTAAAAATAAAATAAAATGAAAAGTGTTTCCATGATGATAGAGAAAAGAAAAATAAGACAAATTTAAGATAAGCCCGGAATTTGACTGACAAATCCATTTTCCACAACACATTAGTACAAAACCGCAAAAACCTCAACACATACGCATTTTCTTATAATAATACTATGATTATGATGTGAATTATCTCATACCTAAGTTCACCATTCAAATTTATTTTCGACTTCATCCTCAACCACCACACTCCAAAACCTAAACGTACCTTTCAACCTCAACCAAAACATTTTCTAATATTTTACTTTTTTCAACAATTCAAATTATTATACATTCAAATTATCACATTAAACAATTTTAAATTATTTGTTTGTTTCTACATGTGTTTCTGTGTCTTTGTTTGTGTACATGTTATGTAATCTTAGATTGGATCTGTTTTGTAATCAACACAACACAACATAGTTTACAATTTACGAAACTGTTTTTTTTTTCCTTATCTTAAGGTTGTGTGTAAATTCAATGTTTATCCCATTTTCCTATAATATTGCCACCTACTACTATCAGTTGATGATGTAGTTTTATTTTTTATTGTTTTTCAAATCTTGGGTTTGGTTGAAAGTTTATAACTTTTTTTAATTCATATGCAAGTTTTGTGTTTGATTGAATACTTCTAAGAAAAGAGTACCTTTCAACTTTTTAGTTCTCTGTTTGTCACACATCTCAACACTTCTATCTCTATCTCATCATCCCTTTGGCTTGTTGCATTTTTTTAAAATTGGTTCTTCTTGTCGTTGGATGCTTGAATTTCTGAACATATTTGACAGCATTCATGCATTGTCATTCAAGACCGTGTGTCGATTTGTGGGTTCTGCTAGAATTACTAGTTCGAGATTGCTAATGTAAGTACTTTTTTGAATGCTTGATTAAATAGAAGTTAATTTGTAGCAATGTCTTGAGTTTGAGTTGGGCATTTTGATGTTGTATTTTCCGTATGTTGCATTTTCTTGAAAGAACTAGTGTTATTGTCATTGTTATTTTGGTTTTATTCTTGAATCTTGAAGAAATTTATTTTTGTTATGTGTCTTAGTGTTATGCATTGTGTAAAAGTTGTTGAATCTTTCCAAGTTCCTTCGGTATATAATTGTCTTTCTCTGCTCTGAATCGGACACGTTTCAAAAGACATGTTTTGGTGTGTTCCAGGTTGATTGATATTCAATTGTCAGATGTTAATGTTTTTGTCTTTCGGGGTTTTAATGGAATTTTCGCATACACCCATGGTTTCATGTTTTTTCTTTTAAATTGATAGATTTAGGGCTCCTTGATCTGAATCACACTGCTGAGGATAGATTAGCTGAGTAATTGTATTGAGATTTTGGTTTTGATTGAGAAAGCTAATTCACTTGTCTGTTTCAGTGTAGGGGTGGACTAGATCTGGATGCCTCTACAATCTTTGGCTTTGGCGAGTTCCAAATTCAAGAAACATTTTTATTAGATTTACTCTGGCGAGTAGAGAAATAGAGGACCTAAATTAATATACATGGGGCATTCTGCAGCAGTATGGGACTTTAGAGCAGCAACTGAAATTACAAAGGATCAGAATGGAATTGGTCAAGTTGTGCTTCGGACTCCACAAGGCGCTTCGGCACGGGTGAGAAGAACTTGTTCGCATAAGTTTTAACATTCGATGAAATCGTGATTTTATCATTTATAACTTTCAATATCAATACATGATAAGGAAAACTTGGTTCATATCTTTCTAGTTTGGGCTTATAATTGAAGTGGTATTTGGAAGATTAACTGTCTTTTCTTGAAATTAGGTGAGCTTACTTGGAGCACAGGTCACTTCATGGCGTAATGAGCAGGGGGAAGAACTTCTATTCACAAGCAGCAAGGTGTTCAAATATAGAATTGTAA
The DNA here is from genome assembly GCA_963966055.1 of Lathyrus aphaca. Taxonomy (NCBI): domain Eukaryota; kingdom Viridiplantae; phylum Streptophyta; class Magnoliopsida; order Fabales; family Fabaceae; genus Lathyrus; species Lathyrus aphaca. The sequence goes on from OZ014525.1 coordinate 8,082,424, forward strand.
CCAATTTTACTTTGTAAAGTGGTAAACAGACATAATTTGTTACTTTCTCTTATTTGCAATTGATTGTAGACAATTTCGAAGGCGCTGAAAGCAACACGGGGAGGACTTCCTATATGTTTTCCTCAGGTATGTATAATTACTTACTACTATTTTGAATATTCAGCCCCAAATCTTCTCAATAAATGTTAACATGCACAACTCATATAACTTAGAGCTAAATTTGTATATAATAGTTTGGAAACTGTGGATCTCTGGAGCTGCATGGATTTGCAAGAAATAGAATGTGGGCAGTCGATGAGAATCCTCCTCCTCTGCCTGCGAATGATTCCAGTGGAAAATCCTTTGTCGACCTGCTACTCAAATCATCTGAAGAAGACATGAAATGCTGGCCATATAGGTACTATCTTGAATGCCGTAAAACCACTGCTCAAAGTAGAGATTACTGTTTTTCTTTTCTACCATTCGATTGTTTGAAGCTGACATCTATCTGATATTACTTTTCCCTATTGTTGGAAGCAAAATTCAAATCACAATAAGCTAATGGTTACCTAATTGTACCAGTTTTGAGTTCCGCCTTCGAGTGTCTGTTACGAAAGATGGAGACCTATCTCTAATATCTCGAATCAGGAATATCAACGGAAAGCCATTTAGTTTCTCATTCGCATATCACACATACCTATTGGTTTCTGACATTAGGTATGATTATGAATAATGCTTTCTTGTACATGGCATTAACAACATTTTGTATAGTGAGATGATTAGCATTCACATTAACATTTTGTATAGTGAGATAAGGATCGAAGGTCTCGAGACACTTGATTACCTGGACAATCTTTTCCAAAAAGAACGTATTACAGAACAAGGAGATGCGATAACATTTGAATCCGAGGTAAATCTTATGGGGTATTTATATGTTTAGTTACATGACACTAGTGATTTGGAGCTTTTAATTTTCGGTCTGCATTCCTAGCCTATGAATGAAGAGGTTTTCAAAATTGATCCTTTCTTCTGAGCAGGTGGATCGTGTTTATCTTAGCTCCCCAAATGTAATTGCAGTTCTAGATCATGAGAGGAAACAAACATATGTTATAAAAAAGGAAGGTCTTCCCGATGTTGGTAAGCTATTTACTATTTAGCAGAACACTATCTTTCTAGTTCCTTCAGTGGCAACAACACTAATTTTCATAACTTGACTTGAAATGTAAACTAGTTTTTAAATCGTTACAGAGAATAGATAATCTATGCAACACCTTTCAGCCATAGTATTTAGTTTTATGGTGATTTCCTTGATATTGGTGGCACCTTTGTTTGTGCTTGAATTGCAGCCGTGTGGAATCCGTGGGAGAAGAAATCGAAGGCCATGGTGGACTTTGGGGATGAGGAGTACAAACAGATGCTTTGTGTTGATGCAGCAGTTATAGAAAAACCTGTGAACTTGAAGCCTGGAGAGGAATGGACAGGGCGGCTTCAACTCTCCATTGTGCCATCGAGTTTTTGCAGCTACCATGTCGATCTCGACAGTAGTGGTCTTTGAGAAGATGGAACTGTACAAAAATATAATTTTATCAGTGTGTTACTTTCTGATATGTAACTTATGGCAAATAGTAGTGAGTTGTAGGAGTATAAGGTTTTCTGCTGTCTTCTTTTTATGCTACAAATTCAAGAAACAAAAGCCTACTTTGTTTTGTGAGAATGGCTGTTAAATTTCGGATATTATAAATATTTTGTGAGGTGTTAAATTAATAATTATGAGTCACTTTCTAGTTTACATAAGATTTATTCACTCAAGTCTATTTCAACAATTTCCCCTTCAAACTTGTCTCCCACATTATTAGACATGATTCGCACTAGAATTTCATATCACCCTACTACCAAGCCGAATCTAAGCTCCGATACCATTATTTGGGAGTTTGAAAAGTGCAGGGAGCGTCAATGCATTGTATGTTAGATCTTCTAAGTTAAACATAAGATGATTCGGTAGTGTACGTGCGAAAACCACACCCTCTTTCGGGAGACTGTGAAATATTGGATCGACTCTAATTGATCGAAGGGTAACTTCTGGTTCGACATGAATTAAGCATAAGGCCGAAGTCTGATAGCATGCTACTATCGAAGTAATGCATGTTGTAGTCGAAGTTATTCTAACATGCATTAGTCAATATTGCTAGATTTGTTAGCATGTTGAATTGGGCCTTGCTTGTAAGTCCAATTGTTTAAGTTAACTTGTACCCTAAGTTGAGTTGTAATGAGTAATTGTTAAAATGCCCATTAGATTAGTGTGTTAGTTTTCTTATAAATAACATGCTAGTCTCTCATCTTGCAAAAGGAAAAATAGGAAGATAAAATCCTAATACAAGAGAGAGGTTATTTGTTATTCTTGTATACTTGTAATCTTATTTGATAGAGAAAGGAAAAAATAACAGTTTATAACCAATTCTTGTTGTTATCCTTATTTTACCGTAAACCTTAACCCTTGTGAGTTTCTTGATCATAAAGAAATCGTTTATACTTTGTTTCTAGGGCATCCGATTCACAACAAATTGGTGTAGTTAGCGTGGAGAAGATGCCTTCAACAAAGTATGAGATTGAAAAGTTCACCGAAGTGAAGGATTTCGACCTGTGGCGCTTGAAGATGAAAGCCCTACTGGTTCAGCAGGGTTGTTTGGAAGCATTGAAGGGAGTTGTAGCCATGAACGATGTGCTAATGAAAAAAGAAAAGACAACCATGATTGAGAAATCCCACAACACAATATTGTTGAGCCTTGGTGATAAGGTTCTCTGATAGGTATCAAAGAAGACGATGACATCGGGATTATGGTTGAAACTTGAAGGTTTCTATATGACCAAATCGTAGGTGAATCGACTCTACCTGAAGCAAGCTTTGTATTCATTCAAGATGAGTGAAGAAAAAGTGTTGGCTGAGCAATTTGATACGTTCAACAAGTTGATTCTTTATCTTGAAAAATATTGATGTGAAGATCGATGATGAAAATCAAGCTCTATTGTTGTTGAGAGGATTTGGAAGAGGAGGCAGAGGCCTAGTAATAATCCAACCTTTTTAAACCATCATATGGTACAATTTAGTATATGTCTTTGTGATAGGATCAAAGTTTTACCTATTACGATACTGATTTTGTCCAGCAGTCGGATCAGACGAGGAAGAGTTTGAACTAGTTGAGCATTGTTAACAAGAGAAACTAGCTATATATTGTTGAACATATTATTGTTGCTTGCAGTAAGGTTTCATTTCTTTTGAAACAACAAAAGCATCACCATCCTTTTTCTTTTGAAAGTTCCCAATAGACTTTCTTGCACCATTAAAGGCTTCAACATTGGTAATATTACCCTTCTTAATAACTTTCTCTAGTCTTTCTCCTATAGTGACTAGGTCAGTAAAACCAGATGGTACACTACCTACCATCTTCTCCCAAAATAACGGTTGAAGAGTGTCCTTGAACAAACCAGTCAGTTCCTTTTCTGCTAAGGGTGGCTCCACTTAAGCAGCCAACTCTCTCCAGCGTTGAACGTACTCTTTGAATAATTATTTCTCTCTTTGAGCATGTTTTGAAGTTGACAGTGATCAAGTGCCATGTCCAAATTATACTTATACTACTTTAAGAAATCATCATCTAAGTCTTTTCATCTTTGGATACGGTTCTTCTCAAGTCTCGTATACCATTTCATTGAAGCACCACTCAAGTTGTATTGGAAACAATGAATGAGCAGTTTGCCGTTGTCAGTATAGGCAATCATATTGTGGTAATACATCACCAAGTGGCTCTAGGGACATGTGTGTCCCTTGTATTTCTCAAATTCAGGATTTTTGAATTTAGTAGACATAACCAAGTCCGAAACCAAACACATGTCCATTATGGCAGCACCAAAGACATCATTTCCTTCTACAACCCTTAACCTTTTCTCTATAGTCAAACATTGCTCTCTAACTTCATAAATGTATCCAGGTTCTCCCTGACTTTTAACTTGTGGACCAACAACATGGTACACGAATAGAGAATTCTCATAAGTAGCTTGAGCAACAGTATGCACAACTTGCCGATGTTTAATGGGTTCATTGTTTATGTCATTTCGTTGTTTTTTCCGGATACTATCAGTTTGTCATACTGCCATTCCTAAGCTTAACGAGGAGAATGGCAGTTGTAATATTCCATTGGTTATGTTATTGGAGGAAGGGAAACAAACGTTGTTGATGCCAAATAGGAGAATGATTGTATTTCATGAATCTCCAATAGTAGTGTTTCAGCTTATGAAAACCAAAAGAAAGATCATGACAGTTCCTTCGGTGAAGAAACATCTAATGTGTTAGTTAAAACATGACATATTTATCCCAAAGAGTATGTTATTTCACTCTTTTTACACTTATTCTATACACTTAATCTATTTATTCAAACATGAGCTTGGTCTATTGTGTTAGTTTGTATTACATTAAATTGTGATGTTGATGTTGATAATTGTATCATTTACTTAGTTTACAAGTAGTGGTTGTCTGTATAGGTTGTATTGGAAGTTAAAACATATTCTAAAATTTTGCTTAATGTTTTTACAACACTCAATTGTAGTTTATTTTGAAGATGTTGTTTTACAGCTATATCAGGAATGACATTCACAATATCTATATCAGTTGCATAATACTTTCTCTTGAATCATATTCTGGTTCCTTATGGTAAATCTCTAATGTCAGTGATGTATGATTATGATTATTATTGTGTTAGAATTGAGTAATTTATACTCTTACTTCACAAACCAAGGAGAATTGAAGGAGTATGCTAAATTATTACATATACCTGAAACAGTTCAGTCTGTTATCAACCTCGTTGTCGGTATCATAAATATATAGGTGAACATACTGCGGACGATGTCCAATTTCAGGTAGTAGAGTACCTATGCAATGACAGGTTTGACCGTGCAGTCTTAAAGTGGGTGGCCCTCCGATCTTCTAGTAGGTTGTGTCGAATTTCATACCAGGAGAGGTGAATGAAAACATGGCATTATAGGTACGAATGTTGTTCTGATAGTTTTTACTCTGTGGACATGTACCATTATGCAAAAGATGTTGCAACACTTGTGGTGGCTCTTGTAGGAATCAGAAGTACCACTCACACCAGATTCATCATCAGAATTAGAAACTGCATCATCCGAAGGACGATGTTCTGCTGTAATATCAGGAGTTGCATCTTCAGTAGAGATTCGGGGATTAGACATAGAAGTGTAACTCGTGATACAACTCGGTTGAACTGTAGCAGTCACGGATTGTTGTGAACTTCCAAGAAAGCAAATTTGTTTAGCCACCAGTGGTTCTTGGGGATGTCTCGGCAATGGTCCACTGTTTATCAAATTAGAATTGCTAGAAGAAAGAGGTGTACGCAGACCAATGAAAGGCTCCTGATTACGAATAACATTGTGTTGCTGGCCCCCGGTGCAATTTTCCTTATTTGAATTATTACGGGACTGTTTTTGTTACTTAGAATTAGCTTCCTTCTACGTCTAGCAATAGTAGGATCAAAAGAATTTTCCAAGTTTTCATAGTTAGTAGAACAAACGGTACCAACTGGTGTAGTGGATGAAGGAAATGAAAGAGCAAGCGGTATACCGAGAACATAACCACGCGTATGTACTTGAGTCATTTGGCGGGTATGTACAACATACCGAGCATTTGAATAAAGATTGACTCCATGGTCGGAAAATGAAATCAGCAAATTTATGATAATTGTCTGAAACCTCCCTTACACCGATGGTTCTTATTTAATCATCTTGTTCAAGTAATAAAAAAAATATTACCTTTAACTATACATGAAATGTGTGCGCAGGAATGTTGTCTGAGGAAACCTGTTGGTCGGTTTGGAAATTAACACATGCGAGATGAGCAATAACTTAGGAGAGAAATTGTCCAAGGCTGCATCTATATCTAAATATCATTAAGGAAAATAGGTAACTACCAGTATGACTCCCAACACTATTTTTACAAAACAATGTTTAATGTTATGTAGGCATTAATTCTCAATGGACCCTGTTGGCTTATTAAAAAAAATTGATTTTATGAGATGTATACACTCATGAGACTGCAAACATTTCCATAGAATTTATTCAAATGTTGAGAACGAATAACCGATCTTGCTTAATGTAGGACGCTGCCAAACGATGTAGGCGTACACAAAGATGGTCACCAAGAAACTGATGTTGCTGCTAATAACAGGATATTGTGAATTCTATGGATTCTTATCCACTATTTAGAGGATTATTTGTGGATCTACGTCGGTGAAAGTTGGTTTACAATGCCACTGATTTTGTGCTTGATTACATTGACTGAGTTAAAATATGAACACAACATGTGAATAAAACTGACACGTGGTTGACAACATTCAGTAAAATATGAATCAAACTCCAAATTTGTGCGTTAAATTTAGAATTAAGCGTGGATTTTGGAATTCGATAATAGTCATGTAGGAGTACAATAATACGAAAATGTCGAGGTAACAATAGGCCATTATTAGAAAATATACTGCATTATGAATAAATAGTTGATGTTGTTACACATAACACAAACGATAAAATTGATATGAATGGATAAAAGGAAAACAACATGAAGAAAGAAAGAAATTACAACTGAAGCAAATAAACAAACTATAGCTACAGCTAATCCTACTTCTCAGTTTTGATGATCTTGTGAAGCTTGGTTGAAGAGAGTTCTCCCTCAGACACGCCTCCAACACTCGTTGATTCACTTGATCCATCAGGAACCCGTCTCTTAGCAGTTGGAGTTTTTGGATCAGGATGGTGTTTTGACGTAATCTCAAGATCCTGTTGCACAATCGAATATAGTCAACTAACGCAATATATGAATCAATATGTGTTATTTGCATTGCTAATTAAATTTACACAGTGCGAGATCATCGTGTAGGTATACCATAACAAAATTACAGTCCTCAGGTGCTTTAGTCTTTGCCTCATCGACACTCTCTTTAATATAAGGATAATCCAGACAATTTGCAATGTCCAATATACATCAACAGAACAGAACCAAACAAATGTAAAATAAAAATTAGACAATGCTAAGAGGAAAAAACCTGCAGCAGCTCCGATGTCACAGCCGCGACCTTCTCTGTTACCTAATTTGTTGTGATCATAGTAAGATCAGTACCAGAAAACATGTTAGAAATTCAACAACTCTAAAAAAAAAAAAACATATGTAACCAAGTTATACCTCTAGCATAGTCTCCCAAGGAGCCTTAAGTTGTTTGATGACAGGGTCGTCTCTCAGAATCATAACAACCGAGCAATTTTTCCAACGCGGATGCCACTTTACTTTAAAAGCCATCTCCAAATTCAACATCGCATCAAGTGCTAGTGGAAATTCTAATGGATCATGAATTCCAACCTATCGAATGTAGCAATACGATTAATATGACAACAACTTACAATGACACTATTATAATCCTTTTCAAATAAATAATAAACCTCAAGCATGGAATCGCGCATCTGAGCAGCAGATAAATCCAAAAGCTGTGAACATTCTTTGTCCCAGAAAACAAAGTTACAGGTTGTCCCTGCGTAGCATACTTCAATTTCTATCTTATACCTGAGATACGTTCAATTTCAGGCGATAAGAATTAGTATTCTTTGTGCGTACTAATACACGTAACTATATAAAATACAACAGAATGCATACAACAGATCATAAGCAACCATACCTAAATATCTCGGCTTCGGTGGAATGACCCGCCTCACAAAGATATGGGGCCTTCTCACCGCGTGCAACCCCCGGGCATAGATGGCAAGCTCGATAATACCACCCAAATGGAGATGCAACTAAAATCCTGATTTCGGCAAAGCACAAAACGTGATCTGTAAAAACCGTATATTTAAATAAAACGTCAACCGCAAAAGGCATGGAGATGTATATGAATCCACAAATAATTAAAGTAAAACCTATGAAGAAAGAATAGTCCATACCTCAGTAAGATTGGTAATCTCAGCGAGAGGCATAACAACAGCCTTGGACAACAACCTCTGAACATGAGTCTGTTGAGTATTTTCAGAGCCTTGCGAGGAAAGCTGAGAATTATTACAGCTTAGTTGACCCGACACACTAACCACCAAATCTTTGGGCATTCTGCAGAATTTTGATCCAATTAACACAAATGCTTGAGAAGAGAAATCAATACATTGCTACTAACAAAGTATACCTGTCAATAAACTCTTTGATTGGAGGAAAATCAGTATCGAGGGACAACACGGTAACATTGAAAGTGTTTGTCACAGACAGGGGGAACTTTCCTGCATAAAGAATGGTACACTTAAGCGTGAGTATCAAACAGGTATTTCGCTATTCACTACAATTGATAAAGAAACTAACCCCCCTCCCAAAGAGTGCAGTTCACGGTGTTGTTGCTGCACAAAGAATACATGAGAGTCAGGTACGAAACATAAGATCAACAAAGAATGTCGGGAATTAATAGCGAAATACATGTGGTCACGCAACAGTAAATTAACTTGTTGCTTTTTCGCCCCTGACTTTGTCTGTGAAAATCCAATTGTATCAACCATTCCAATGATGTCTGCGCAAAGAACAAAATGTTATAATATATTGTAACCAAACATTACCCGCAACTGACATAACAAAAAAAGAAACACATGGAAAATCATAGACAGTTACCTAATAGGACATCTTTTTTGAACTTTCCGATGATGATATCACTAAAACTTGTAAACTTTAGTGGTTTAGCAGGTATTTCATGTTTATTATCATCAGCAAGAGACATACCTCCGGTAAACTTCAGCATAAACCTGTGAGACGACGACTTGAAGGTACCCATATTAGGCTGAACCTTGAAGTTTGCGACAATATATGTATGGTTTAATTCAAGCTTTTGATAGAAAGCAAACATATGGACCGTTGTTACAACAACATGTATATCAATGCCTTGCGATTAACAAATCGTACACCGCAACACATACAATTAGGACAGTAAAAAAATCAATGGAATTATGAATTTTATGGCAAAATTATTATCATGATTACCTCCTTGTCGACGAATAATATTTCGAAATGCTCCTTATTGTTCGACACAACCGTCCATTTGTGATGAATCCTGACAGCAACTTTCCAAAGCTCTTTGCCATCGTTGATGTCAGCAAGTCGCTCAAACGGTCTGGCCATGAGTAAATTCCACAAATTGTAATCAAACAATTCAAAATTTCCGCAGCAAAAGAGAGAAGGGGGATGTTTGGTCTGAAGTTATAATTTTCAATCATCTTATGAAAACCAATTTGAGAGTGTGCGGTTTGTGGGAAGTGGTGGTGGGAGTGTTGGTTTTTGGAGGTTTCAAAGAGAGAGGGTCTTGCACGTTCCATTCAAATTTTGTGTGTAACAAATAATTAGTAATTATTAAATAAATAATATGAGTTAATTATCCAGGTGGTAACTTCTTAGAATATGCAATTAATCAAGTGGCATCATAATTTGGATTAGAGGATAATTAGGACTTTTAAACAACACATATTTTTCTTATACGATAGATATGTGATAATATAAAAAACATTTTCATAATCAAACAGAAACAAACAGTAATTAATAAGGGAAAGGATTTGCTACCTTTCTTGTTTAATAACTTTGATACCTTTTAACAGTAGTAATGCAATGAAAGGTATGGGGCTTAAAGTAGACGATCCTTATTCAATCAATTATGCAAGTATAGTAAATTGTAACGATTCTTAACATTAATGCACAATAATTACTTTCAATATTCAACCTAAATAAATATAATAAGATTAATTTTTATCGACAAGAGAGTCTAAAACCGAACAATTCTTACACATATAACATAACCATGTGAACCAACCTTATCTCAAACAAAAGTGTTTTGTCTAAAACAGTACACCCAATATTTTCCATGCATGTGTTCAATCATTAACAAATATTAATTGCTTCAGTGATTTTAAGCTTCAAAAAATGAGTTCAAAGACATTGATGAATACAACGTTGTTGTTGTTCCTTTTTACTTGGTTGGTTGGTTTGAGTAATGGTGAATGTGAATTCAAAGCAATCTTTAACTTTGGAGATTCAAATTCAGACACTGGTGGATTTTTTGCAGCTTTTCCTGCTGAAGCTCCTCCCTTTGGAATGACTTATTTCAAGAAGCCAGTTGGTCGGGCTTCAGATGGCAGACTCATCATTGATTTCTTAGGTAATTGTAATCTAAATGTATTTCATATGATATCATTCCCTATGATTGTGGACATGAAGTCATAATTCGTGCCGTTTATACAACCAAACATTTTTGTTGATTTGATTTTGCAGCTCAAGCTATTGGAATTCCATTTTTGAGTCCGTATCTACAATCAATAGGATCTGATTTTAAACATGGAGCAAACTATGCCACATTGGCGTCTACTGTGCTTCTTCCGAACACTTCTTTGTTTGTCTCCGGAATCAGCCCTTTCTTCCTTGCTATTCAGCTCAACCAGATGAAGCAATTCGTTGCCAAAGTTAAAGAAGCCGATCAAAAAGGTACAAAAAGGATAGTGTAACCGTCGCCATTACTTTTGAAATGATGTGAGAAAATTGCATATGATTCTGTTGTAACATGATGGTTTTTTTGGTTGTTGTTCAGATACAAAACTTCCTTCTCCAGATATATTTGGAAAATCTCTATATACATTTTATATTGGCCAAAATGATTTCACTTCCACGTTAGCAGACATTGGCACAGGTGGAGTGGAAGGGTTTCTCCCTCAAGTTGTTTCACAAATTGCTGCAACCATTAAAGTAAGAGTAACTTATGTCTATTAGTTAATCAGGAGACACAACACCAACATAGAGTGTGTTGTGATCTTCTGTTATGCAGTGACAAAAATTGATTCACTGTAAGGTAAAACAACAAATGATTATTAACAAGGATTTTTGCTTACTGAAATTTGTAGGAGCTGTATAATCTTGGTGGGAGAACATTTATGGTGCTTAATCTTGCACCAATAGGGTGCTACCCTTCATTCTTGGTAGAACTTCCTCATAATAGTACAGACCTTGATGAATTTGGATGCATGGTTTCTTACAACAATGCTGTTGTGAACTATAACAACATGTTGAAAGAGTCATTGAAACAAACTAGACAAAATTTATCAGATGCTTCTGTCATTTATGTGGATACCTACACTGTTCTGTTAGAGCTCTTCCAACATCCTTCTTCTCATGGTTCAACCACTCATCTCTCAACCTTGTTATTGTTTTTTATGATACATAGTTTGGCTACTTAAAATTATCTCGTGTCACTTACACTTATGATAGAAGACATATCATGTGTCCGTATCTGGTGTCTCATCAAATATGTATGTGTCAGTGTCTGACATCAGACACATGTTGATGTGCCTTGCTAGATAGATGTCTGTGGTTTGTCGTTGTGTGTGATTTTTATGTTTTTGGATTATTTGAAACAGGACTTCAGTATGGTACAAAAGCATGTTGTGGATATGGAGGTGGTGAGTACAACTTCAATCCAAAAGTTTATTGTGGAAATACTAAAGAGATAGATGGGAAAAAAGTGACAGCAACAGCATGTGATGACCCTTACAAGTATGTGAGTTGGGATGGGATACACACCACAGAAGCTGCAAACAAGCTTATAACATATGCAATTCTCAATGGATCATATTCTGATCCTCCTTTTCCATTTCAAAAACATTGTGATCTTCAACCATTAGGTTGATCCATTTCAACAGCATTGTTTCTTATCTATTTATCTAGTTTGTCTCTTGATGAATGTTTGAGATCTAATAATGTACTCCCAAGATTATGGTGAGATATCAATTTAACAAATCATCCAAATTACATTTTGAAAAAATTATCAAAATTAACATATGATTTTAAGATTGTGTCATGTTGGTAAAAATCAATAACTTAGTTTTGAAAAAATAATGGTAATGAAAATGCAAATGATTAAAATATATGTTTTTGAAAAGTAAAATCTCATGGTTAAAAAATATTTACCAGATCATTAGATGATATTTTATACTAAGAACTAATTTGGAATTACCCTACACACCAAACATTTTAATTTGGCAGCAGCCAAACCCTTGTGGTTGCAATGTGTCTCACAATTAACAATTAAAAATATGAATGGTTTTCATTCAGAGTCATAAACATATATATAAGATTTGCTGCATTATTTTCAACAATGAAATGGATTAATACAGGGTTGATACTGATAGAGATTGAGCAATTCTATTCTATATCAAGGGATACAATTACGAATGTCTCTCATATAACAAGACATACAGCAAAACAAACAAATGATGAGCAAGGAAGATCAACATGACTTGCTACTAATACAGTTCTACTCGGTTCCGGCAATTTTCTTTTTCAGTGCCTCAATATCCGTAGCTAGTTCCTTTCTGCTAGACTGTACAGAAAAACAGTTATATCAATAGAACGTCAAATCAGATTCTGATTGCAGAAAGAGAATATCCAATGCAAGAAAGTACACATAGACATTCTAATATGGTCTATCATAAAATGCGAGAAATTTATGTTTGGAACCTAAGCAATATACAGATAAAATGGCAATTACATATGCATTTTACGAGTTGAATTCATTGATAATCATGCCACTTTCGAATTTTTTTCAATTTCTCATTTTTTAGAAAACAACATATTGATGAATGAATATGCATTTGGTATACCTTAAACAGAAGGTACCGGTAGACAAACCATCCAGTGTACCCTAGTCCTACCAACTCCATAATCTTTGGAAGCTGAAAAACAAATAAAGTTGTTTCATATTGGTTCGAACTTCAAAATGCATTATAGAGCAGAAAACCAAAGCATTGCATTCGATCGTACTCAATGAAAAAGAAGTGAATTCTGGCTTACCAAGGGGACTGAGTTGATGGCACCTACAAGAATTGAAGATAACCAAACAGCAACTAAAGCACCACCACCATACAGAAGCACTGTGGACTTGTTTTCAAGACCATCCCACTGATAATGAAAAATGCAGGAAGATATAATTTCTACTTTATTAGTAAAACTGTAAAAAGACAATAGGGTTAGCACCAACACTTCAAATTAAAGGTGTATCCGGTATCGTCATGACTCCAATGTGTTAGTGTCACGTGCAGTTTGTGTTTCTTACTTAGAATAGAAAATGGAACATAATGGATATGACAGAAAATAAACTCAACATGAATCTAAATTATTGAAATCAACAAATTATATAAGCTTCTTGCCTTCTCCTTCAAATCAGTGAACAACTCATTGGTATCGAGAGAAGTAGATGTATCATCAGAAGAAGAAGCTCTAGTCTGATGCAGAGAAAACTTCCGTGACTCTAAATAGGAAGAAACAAAAAAATAACTTAGAATTGAAAAGAAACAGATAAATAAAAAAGAATCATAGGAACTAGCAGTTTGAAGTGAACATTAAGCGTGTGTTTGGTTATGCAGTGAAAAAAATTGATTCTCAGTGAATTGATTCAGGTTAAAAAGCGAGTTGAATATAAAGTGATTAATGTTTGGAAAAATTCTTGCAAGAGTGAATTGAAGAGTAAATTCCAGTATAAAAATCACATTTAGACTCAAAAGCTACAAATTTTAGCTTCCATTAGAATAAATTCTAAAAAGCTAAATCAATTCTACTCAAGAGCAACCAATCATGACAAAATCAATTCTACTCAAGAGCAATCAATCATGACAAAATCAATTTTAGGCATCAAGAATTAATTCTAAATGCTCCAACAGTGAAACCAAAGATAGACTAAAAGTAGAACAAAACAAAGGTAGAACTTGAACTTCCATTCTCAAGTGTAAGGATTCATCTTAAACTAAACACATGGAATACTTTGTTATAATCAAACATGGTTGGTTACATTGGCTCCAATTTTATAGATGCCAAAATTGATTATAGAGGTTGTATTTAGTATAACTGATTCTAACTTCGGTTTGTAGCTTTTGACTCCAAAATAATTTCAATTCGTTACACTCAAATTTATAGTTCAATTTACTTATACATACATAATCGAATCTAAACCACCTTACATTTAAGTCAGTTTTAACTTAAATCAATTTTAAGAAATCAATTGATGATTGAATTGAAGAACCTACTAAAAAATGTGCATATTAAGAGTTACAATAGAATGAAATTGAAAGAGTAGATATAAAGAAACCTGAAAACTGTTTAAGGAAAGGGGAAGAAGAAGAAGTGGTGGTGGAGAGGCGAGGAGGAGGGAGATAAGGCAAAGCAGAGCAACGAGTGGTGCTGCTGGTCAAGAGGCGAGGAAGAGGAGGGACTAACACTGTGCTTGTGCTTGCTGCCATTGCCATTATCTCTCCAAATTCCTTCTTTTTCTCTCACTCCTTTTTTTTCCTCTTATCTGCTCTCTTGTTTAGATTGAGTTTGAGAACAAACCTGCTTGTTATCCACACTGTAATGTGTTTTGGGACACTGGTTTTCGGTGCTTGACACGTGGACCAATCTCAGCTTTTTATTGGCTCATTATCTATCTTCACAATCCAGATTGAAGGTTTTTTTCAATTTTCATTTTTCAAATATCATTTTGCTTTTTGTTTAGGGTCAATTGTTTGAAAGAAAGAGAATGTTTTACTCTATCAAATAATATTTTTAGCCACCTAACGAATTTTTTGATATGCCCCCAACTTTCGTATGTATAGATTCGACTGCATCTTTTTATTCTTTTTCAAATTTTGATTATTTTCGTAGATGTACACGGAAGTATAAAAAACCTTTAAAAAAATAGTTTAGGAAATGTTTCGGATGTACATTAGCGGAATGTTTAGCATCAGATATTTCCGTATGTATATCTACGAAAGTTTTTCCTATTTTTAAAAAATGCATGATCAGTCCCCCCATTGTTGCATAGCTTCATTTTCATCCTCTAAAAACTTTCTTCAATTCATAAAAACCTTATATCATCTACATCATTTTTCAATCAAAAACTTCAACTTTTTTGGTGCAACAAATCAAAGGGAACATGAGAAGACTCAATTTTAGGTAAATGTTACACTTTGTCCACTATATTGCTCACATTGATCATCAAACTTTTGTAAAAAAAAGTTATGTTACAGCCGCAAGTACATCAACAAAACATGTTCATGAAGAACACGTTCCGCATGTACATTTAGGGAACTTTCGCTGTTTGTTCTGTTTTGAATTCCTGTCCCAATTTTTTGATTTTTTTTTAATTTTTCTTATTATTTACAAATAGATATGGTGCACCCGGATAACATCTCAAAAGAATTAGTTGTTATAAACGATGTGGTTCTTAATGTACTCGGGGTTGTTGTGAAAACGGTAGATATCAGCATAACTTTAATCACAAGCAAGAGTTTGATGATCGTGATAGCATGATCACATGGATTCGTAGGATCGTTATTACTCTTGGTTTTGATGTGGTTATTAGAAGATCAGGTAATGGATCGAAAATAAGAAACGCTTTTGTAACCTTGTTGTGTGAAAAAAACGAGATATATCAAGTTCCACTACATAAGTTTAAAAGAGACGACACGGGGTGTAGAAAATGCGAGTGTCCTTTTAAAATTCGTGGTTACATGTTGGCTAGCAAGAAGTGGAGATTTAGTGTTGTTTGTAGTTCGCATAACCATGAGTTGTCCAACAAATTACAAGGTCATCCCAGTGTATGTCGTCTCAAACCGGAAGAGAAGACATCCAACAATGACATTGAATCTTGTCCAACCCAAAAATATCCTTGCCACATTGAAACGGAAGGAACCGAAAAATATTTCAAATATTAGGCAAGTTTATAACATTTGGTACCTCAATAACAAGGCTATTAGGGAAGACATATCAGAGATGTAATAACCATTGAAATTGTTGGATGATAACAATTATGTGTCTCAATACCGAACTTGTGCCGATGGAGTCACAGTTAGAGACATTTTTTGGACTCATCCGAAATCGATAAAGTTGTTCAACACTTTTTCGACCGTGCTCATTCTTGATTCCACCTACAAGACCAACACGTATAGGCTTCCGTTATTTGGGATGGTTGGTGTAACCTCCACCGAGAAGACATATTCTATTGGTTTTGCTTTTTTGGAATGCGAAAAAGAGGATAACTTTATTTGGGTTTTAGAGGTGTGTCGGTCACTTTTGAAAGATCAAATTGAGTTGTTGAAGACTATTGTTACGGACCGGGATACCGCCTTGATGAACGTCGTTACAAAAGGTATTCCTATCTTCTTATGCATTATGTAACACCCTAAATTCATATTAGTTATTTATTAATTATTTGTGAATATAAGGATTTTGATGATATGTTGTTGTGTTACATGAGCATTGTGGTGGAATTATCTTAATAATATTGATAGTAAGAATAATTGTATCATATTATTCAAATTATTATTATTTAAAATAAGAGTGTTAGAAGCCTTAAGAGTATGATGATCATTGATGAAGGATAAGTGAGGGTAAGGTTGTAACGCCCCATTTTTATTTTAATTATTATTTGTAAAATAATTGTGAATTGATGTAATTGATTGTGTGTTTTGGTGTGCATGTGTTGTAATTTATGCACACATAGTAAATGATAGTAGCCTTAAGAGCGAGACTTTAAGGTAGTACGGGTGTGTGACCAAAAGTGTAGAGATTGGTGGTGTGGTGAACAAAACTAATTAGATTATGTTAGTTAATATATATTTAATTATAATATTAGGAGAATATTAATTTAATTAAATATTGGGTGAAAGAATTATTATTATTATTATTATTTCATTAGTTAGAATAAGTGATCATAATAATAATAATAATAATAATAATAATAATAATAATAATAATAATAATAATAATAATAATAATAATAGAAATAGTTGTATGAATGTATGGAGGTTTGGTGATAATTTAAGGTGAGTAAGTAAGGGTAAATGAGGTAAACCACAATTGATGGACTTTATAAAGAGACTTGGAGAATGAGAAAATCAGTTTTTTTTATCATACGTAGAATTGATAAGAGAAAGGGAGAAGAGGCTAGGGCAAGAAGAAGGAGAGGAACCCCTTGAGGAAGAGAAGAGCTCATCAATA
The DNA here is from genome assembly GCA_963966055.1 of Lathyrus aphaca. NCBI lineage: Eukaryota > Viridiplantae > Streptophyta > Magnoliopsida > Fabales > Fabaceae > Lathyrus > Lathyrus aphaca. Next base: position 8,099,489 of record OZ014525.1, read on the forward strand.
CAAGGTAATGGTGAAATTTCTTTAATCCCTCAAGGGTTAGATGATGTGTAAGTATGTGGATAGAAATCATTAGGTTGATGTCATGGATTGTTGTTTGGTATGAAGAATCTATTACTAAAATGTTTGGAATTGACGAAATTGTTGTATTTGAATTGTTGTGATCGTTGTGGATAATGTATGTGTGATATATATGGGTTTTAATTACTTAAATTGGGGTTATTGGGGTTAAAAATGTAGTTTAAAGGTGTGGAATCATAGTGGGAGAAATGTTGTCATCGCAGAAAAATTTTGTTGAATCGCGGAGCGGGCTTAGCTCGGTCTAGCAGGCTTAGCACGGTCCCCGATGGCAGCTTTATTTTAAAAACTTCAAAAATTCATAATTTTTGACTTGTAAGTCTGTTTGGATCGCCATTTGAATCATTGGAAAGCCGACTTCATATACTTTATATTAAAATCATTTTCAATGATAGATTTCCAACTATTTGACGCACCATATATGTTTTCCGTGTAGGTTCCGATATGTTGAATTGTGAAATGTGGGAGTTAGTCGTAGGAATGTGTGTTGTGGTTGTTGCTTATGATGTTGCGTGATGTTGTTGATAAGTTGTTGTAGCATACCGTGTAATTATAATCATTGTTGCTCATGACATTGTGTGATGAAGTTGTTGATTTATTATGGCATGATGTGATGTGGCCTAGTCGATAAATGCAATATGGTTATTTATGTAGTGTCGCAGTAAAGGTATTGCTTTGCGTTAATGTGATGTATGATTATTGATAAGTGCAAATTGTAGCTATTTTTGTATATAAGTTTTGTTGCACTTATCGATACTTTTTGTTGTAATCGTTTGAATAAACCCCACTTTGTATGTAAATGTGTATACTTAGTGTATAATCAATATTTAGTGTATTTGTATATCATTTGTTAGTTTTCTACTCATTTTGTAGGTATTGAGGTGTATTCAGAGCATGAGCAATAAAGTGTCGAAGACACAGCATCAAACACCCGATTTTGAGCAAGGCATCACCGAATAAGGATCAAAATGAGGATTATAAAAACCACCAATTTGGTTGATTTTTATTCATTGTTAGATAGGAAATTGAATAAGCTTTCCAACGCTTCGAACATGGCGCAAATTGGAGTTACGGTTCAAAAGATATAAACAAAACAGTTTTGGTTGCTCGTTGAGCAAGCTTAGAGCAAGGTTTCCAGCAGGTTTCTCGCTGAGCGAGCTGTTAAGGCGGTTTAACAATTTTTTAGGTCTCGCTGAGCGATCTGGAGCTCGCTGAGCGAGCCCTGCGATCTTGACAGCTTATAAAAGGAAAAAAATAGATTTTTTAGGGATGGTTTGGGTATTTTTTGCTCCCACTCCATCAAACTTCATGTCTTCATAGGATTTAGCTAGAAAACATCAATGGAGCTTGCAATCGGATGATCAGGAGTCGAATATCTCGTCGATTGGTGTTGACAAACCAAGAAACGTTTGGTTCTTCTTCTTCTCTTTTCTTTGTAATCTCTATTTATGGGTTTTGTATGCATATTTACTTTGATCCTATGTATATTTGTTGATCATGGTGTTATATTAAACTTGCTTTACGAATCTTTATCGATGTTGTCCTTGATTTTTGCTTTATGCGTGGGGTTTGGGTTGTGTTAGAGATAAACATCACAAATTTTGATTAGGGGTGATTATCTGTTAGTTTCTGGATGGTAGAGATAGATTTAGAGCTAATAATCTTTATGGGTGTCAGATCTTAATGCTTCCATATCGGTTGTGTCGGGCGCGAGAGTGTCGATGCGAGTGATATGGATGTCTTCCGTAACTTGAGTTGGGTGCGAGAGTGGCGACAAGAGTAATACAGTTGTTCTCTCAACTCAATGTGTCAGAGATGGACACTGTTGTGAGTGATGTCAGATGATATTGATGAGTATTGTATGTTGAGTATAAATGGTCGATAAGTTTAAGTTTGTGACGAGTAGATTATATGCATGCCTGATAAGTTTCTTCTCTATGAAAAATTAATTCTTTTTATGTTAATATTTACTTTTCTGTTTTTATGTCTCAACCCATTCAAACCAAACTCATAAACTTAGAGTTATCGAACGGAAGTTCAGTAGCACCGATCTCTGTGGATACGATAAATTCCCAGAAAAATACTTCCAAAACTTTTGTTGCTTGCCGCTCTACCGCATTCTAACAAAATGGCGTCGTTGCCGGGGAATCGGTGTTTCTATTAGATCGCATTGCGATAGTTTCGATGTTTTTGAGTTTTGTACATAATGTCTATATTGTTCATACTTTATTTCTTGTTTTTCTTTGATACATTTATACTTGTCAATATATACTTGTTATGTTTAATGTTTGTTCAAGTGTTTGGTTAGGACACTTGCTTTTGGTTTGCACGGTGACCCATCACCATGGCATGACGGGAGGAAGTTACTAGCTAAGCATTGTAAAGGCGTCGAGCTTATGACGTAAAACAAGCATGTTTTATCGTTTTTGGTCCGATATTACTTTTGTATTATAGCATAGGTAGTGTGGTGAACATTCATTAAACAAGTTGTACTCAGATTGTTTGTAAAATTCTCAAATCTTCACTTTACAACTTGTTTAATTCATTTTCACCCGGTCTTTCTGGACCAATTTTTGTATTTGAGTTTGTGTAGGTGTTAAGTGGATGCTTACACCAGAACCCTGTTGTTGTACTAGTTTTTTCCTGGTTCTGGTGTAGCTCGTTGAGTGGGCATACCCTCACTGAGCGAGCCCTGCTGTGCTGAGCCAATAAATTCTTTTAATTGTTCACTTGGCTTTTCCTTCTTCCACTTCCACCAGGCCTTATATATTAGTAATTATTAGTAATTTTTCTAATTCTTTTGTTGATTGTTTGGACTCAAATTTTGGCCCGATAACTTGAATTCGCATTTGGTGATTTTTTAAGTTTGATTGTTTCAACTTGCGAATGCGTGGTAATGATAATGTTTAAAGTTTTGTACACGTTCAAGGTATGTGTTTATCTCTTTCTAGACTTTAGCATATTCATGATACTTAGACTTTTTACAACTTCCATGCCATTCATTCTTTTGTATACTTGTTCATTTTGTGAATCACTTTAGTTCCCACCCTTTTTGTGAGAAAGTCTTCCATTGTTCATATATGCTTGGAGTACCAACATTCTTGTTTTAACTGAATTTCATTATGTTTAATCTTTTGTTTGTGTTGTTTATACGAAAGCATGAAAATGATAAAGGCATTTTTGTTTCATATTGAGCATAACTACCTAGCCAAATAGTCAAATTACCATGTGAGTGTGTGCGCATTTGCTAACCCCCTTTGAGCTTTGTCAATATCCGTATTTCTTGTGAACTTGATGTTTGTCTATGAGTGTTAGTTCTCTTTTTGTATGTATTTTGATTCTTTTTTCTTGAACCCTCAACCATGACTTATGGTTTGAATTTTTACCTTGCCTTAGAAAGTATGGAGTATTCACACTTTGATGTTGGTTGAATTCAAGTTGGGGAGAGCAATGTTTGCTCACTTATGTTGTTGGTTTCTATGAGTTTGTGAAAATAAAATAGAAAAGTATGTAAAAGAAAAGAAAAACAAAATTGATAAGAAGCTTTGAAAAAGAAAAACAAAAAGAGTAGAATAATGTTGTGCTAATAAGTACTATTGTGTTTGGTGTAAAATTTGGGATGAAAGAAAAAGTTTGATTGGAATTCTCTGTTTGAAACTTTGTGAGTTGATCACTCCCTTAGGTTTAGGCAAGTTTTTGTTTCGATTAGCTTTAGGAATTATCCTTTGTTTGTTCACCCAACCATATTATAGCCCTGAAAGTCCTTTTGATTCTTGCTTTTGTGTTTTCAACATGATTTTTGGATGATTGCATAATTTAGTCTTTTGTTTGCAAGATTGTTGTGTGAGTGAAAAATCCCTCATTTTGTGTTTTTCATCTACCGGTGATTGTGTGCTAGGTGTGATTCATTTGTGAACTAGTGTTGTTTTAGAATGTTTGGCATGACTTTTGTATTGAACATTTGTTTCGTGATTATACTATTGTTGAAGTTTAGTGGTAAGTATTTACTTTGGGTGTACCGTTTTCGTTTGAACCATGCATTTGTTTTTCGATTTCAAAACCTGTTGATTCGTGATTCTTGGATTATCGTCCTTTGTTTCTTTATATGTTTGGTTTTGTTTGAGGACAAACAATTATGTAAGTTAGGGAGAGTTTGATAAGTGCAAATTGTAGCTATTTTTGTATATAAGTTTTGTTGTACTTATCAATACTTTTTGTTGTAATCGTTCGAATAAACCCCATTTTGTATGTAAATGTGTATACCTAGTGTATAATCAATATTTAGTGTATTTGTGTATCATTTGATAGTTTTCTACTCATTTTGTAGGTATTGAGGTGTATTTGGAGCATGAGCAATAAAGTGTCGAAGATACGACTTCAAACACCCGATTTAAAGAAAGTCTTACTCAAGACCTTACGGAGGACTTATAGTCTACACTTCTCAAATCAACGCCCATGCATACACAACGGATACCTCAAGTCCTTATAGATGCTCTAGTGAAACACATAGTAACCACATAGAGACTTATACAAGACCTTACGGAGGATCCTAAAAACAAAACATAAATCATAATTCAAACGAGTTTAAGGGGAACTTATATACCTCACAAGTCGTACCTTTCTCTATTTCCATTAACTCACACGTTCCATTTTATCAAGTTTTGGTCATTTGAAAAAGTCGGGTAAAAGTCGGCTCGAAAATAATGTTTCTTGATCTTAATAGATAAATTATGCCATTAGCTTCAAAACAATATGTGGAACACTCGAAACGGATACCCGAATCATAAGTTACGAATTAAAAACCAAAGTTGGAAACTACAGGTCTTGCTGAGCGAGCTCCTTCTCGCTGAGCGAAAATCGCCCTGGAACTTTCGCTGAGTGAGGTATGCTCGCTGAGCGAGCTACACCAGTTCAAGAAGTTCTAGCCTTACGAGAAAACACTCTTTCCATGCCCAATCCCTCCCAAACATCAACCAATGCAACAAGACATAATCAAACATATTCATTATCATCATGTGAGTATTTTAGGTAGGTTTTAATCGAGTTTTAACCGTTAAACTTCCGATTTTTCTTAGATTTCCAATTAAGCCCTAACCATAAACATCTCTAAAACTCAACCAAAATCAAAGATAAAAGTTTCTAACTAAGAACCCACCTCGAGAGATGGAGATTGGCGGAAAGATTGGGTTGATTCGACGGACAGATGATCGGGAATGAGGAATTGGAGCTTTAGGGCTTTTCTCTCTTCTTCTTCTCTTCTCTTCTCCTTTCTTACCAACTTTCTCTTTCTCTCATAATCTTTCTATATATAAAAATATAAAAGCTTATATTTTTACCAATAGGTCAAAAATTAGAGAGTATCCGAAAATGTCTCTTAATCCGATATTTTATAAAACCTCTGAGTCAGCTAATATCAATTAATAAAATAAAATCCCATGAATTACTCTATTTAGTTCCGTTAAAATTTCTTAGAGTATTCCAGAATAATATTATTACCAATTAATATTGTCCAGAGCTTTAAATAAAATACGGGGTATTACACTTCTTGACAGTACCAGATTATAGTTAATCACACCTTTCCTACTGAGCAAAGGCACATTAGGAAAATCTCCGCAACTGACAAGTAACTCCTTGCCTAACAGGTCCCTGTTTCATCCCTAAGTTATATTATCAGAAGTTAATCCCATCAATCTCCTGGACCATCTCCATTCTTCTTTCAAATCTTTGAAAGTTCCTGATTTCGGGAGTTGCTTAGCGAACCAATCAGCAAACAGTGGTGCACAACAATTCACTGGTTCACCTCTTCCTTTCTCATTCCGGTAATGAACACTGTAATAGAAATCTTCCACCAAGGTTGGTACGGGGTTTCCCTTAGCAAAGATAGACATCACTTCCATGCTTACAAACTCTTTTTCTCTTGGGAAAAGACTACCTCCATACACCATCAAGGCCCGTATAACACCAAAATCAACCCACTTATTTTCTCATGCATAACCTTCAGCTTCTGCTATGAGTGCATTCCAATGGAGTCCTCTACCTTCACTAACTTGCAAACCCTTCTTCACCTTTGTAGCTGATATATGGCACACCTTAGTTATCTCTTCCTCCCGAAGAACCATCTCTGAACCAAAATAAGGTAAACTGTCTCTAACAGGAATACCAAGGATGCTAGAACTCTCTTCCAAAGTAGGAGCCAAAATGTAATCTGGAAATACGAAACACTGCAATGGAGGATCATAAAACTGGAGTAAGGTATGCAAACTATCTCTCTGATCTGCAGTTGGCTTATCTACATACTTCAAAATCTGACCGTATCTCTTTATGAAGTCACCTAAAACCTGATCGTTCATCAAACCCATCAATTTCTGAATACTCTTGACCTCTGGTTGAAGAAAAGTATAATGAACATTTCTCTTTCTTAACCCTTTCTTGACTTCTGCCATCTGGATAAGGAATAGCTACCGAAACTGGATACGAGTAATGACCTGAGAAAATGAAAACAAAAACAGTTAATGCGAGTATGATGCAATGAAAATGCAATGCAACCATATGATCAATCTCTGGGACTGCCTGGATACTGAATATAAGAACCAAGTGACCAGGAACCAGAATTCTCTGAATAAGGCCCCATGAGCAAGAACTCAAACTCAAACAAACCCAACTCAAATATCAGATAACTTAAGAACTCCAGAATTCAAGTAACCATGTCAAGTGATAGAACTGTACTGATAATGAGGTATGATGAGGTTAAGGGCTCCTGCAAACCTGTAAACCCTTCCCAATCTCACGAGTGTGCTCCGAGTCAAACATCACGGACTCTCAAAGCCGAATAACAATAATACATTCACCATTTCCGAGAAATGGCTCATGACCAAATCAAGGAATCGGTTAAGCATTATGTACTACTCATGGAGGTCTCAACGTGAGTCTGGAAAAACAAGCATCCCTTATAAGTTCCCGTGGGATACAGTATTATCGTCATACGACCAGATGCTTTGACTGAGTTCCTATAAAAGAACCAACCCATCCTATGCGAGTTCCTAGTGGGCCCTCGGATGCGAATGGGTTTGCCACAAAATGTGGTCTGCCACTGTCACCACTGGAGAGGGATGGTTCCACAAAGGTCCTCAATGATCGGTCCCCAGCTACACATAACTATCGAGGTCGTGAAACAAGAAGGATAGATCCCTAAATCAAGAAATTTCCAAGACGGTCGCAAATCTGGGCATGGAACTCACTACTACCCCCATGACAAGATCTCATGAGGTAAACATGGCATCTCAAAGCAACATGAACTACTTATGAAGGAGGAAAGCATACATGAGATTCTACACATCATTCAAGCCCAACAAGCATCATATATCTCAAGACCAGAATCACATCATGTTAATAATGTGCCTAAACAATAAGTAAAATCATGGGAAGAAGCATACAAACTCAAACAATATCATCATAGAGGGCAAATGAACAAAGAAGGTGAGGTGAACATGCATACATTTGTGAGAGACTTCAAATACAAGTAACACGAAATTTTCTAAAGCACAAACACCAATCAAGGACTAGGGGAATATCCTCATATAAAAATAGCTCTAAACATCCTATAAGAGTTGGCACAAGTGCCCTCCTAGCCTAAGAACTAAGCATGTGACAAGAAAAGACAAAAACTAGGGCAAGCACCTATGAAAATTCAAATCAAATCAAAACTTCACTCAAAAAATCCAAAATTAAACACAAGTGTTCCTTAGACTCATAAAAACAAAATTCCAAAAGGATAGATCCCCAAACAGAAGCAAACTATGGTAATGGTGTTCCTACATTGCAACTAGGGTTGTGAAGATCATGCACAAAGCAACTAGACAAAAGGCAAGCAAACACCATATAAAATTCATGAAATAAATCTCAAGTGATCTTCAACCCATTAAGAATCAGAAGCAAAAGAACCAGGTTCATATCTATCACCAATCTCAAGATGGAAATTCAACAAGATAAGGTGTGCATTAAAGGAATTAAAATAAAGAAAATAAAGTCACCAATTAATTCAGACATAAAAAATTAGAAAATAAAGAAAATAAAATCATAGAAAAATAAAGAAAACTAAAAGAAGCTAACATGATTATTTTGGTGATTTTTGAATGATTTTAACTATATTTTAAAAAATAAAATGAAACAAATGAAAGAAAAAATAAAATAAAATGAAATACGCAAGGGAAGGTAGGAATAGCAACCCAAACTAGTTCAAATGATTTGGGCTCATATGCAAGGGGTGTGGAAAGTAAAATAGGCCCAAGTCCTAACCAGTGTATAACACAATAATGCCATGGAAATTCAATAAAATCATGAAATAAAACCAGCCACCAAATCAATCTCACGCATGCAAAAAGGTCAATGGATCCACACAGTCAACCAGATCAAGCAATGTTAGGGCGCGTACATGATAGTTATGATAGGGTGCCAAACAATTTGCATTATTCAGACTTAAAACATAAAACACATGCACGTGAGAGGGATGATGCAATTTTAATGTGGTGGCGCGCTGTGGATCGTCCAGGTCAAAATAAGAACGACTAAGATTACATTTTCCTCCCAAACCTGCAAATCCAAATTCCCAGATTCCGGTGACGGAGCCCTAGCTCCAGTCACCGGAAAATTCATGTGTATGAACACAAATTCACAGAAATTAATAAAACTCTCTAGATCCAATCATTCAGCTATGGAGATCACGAATCCACCATTATAATTCCACAAAACTCAAAGGATAAAGCAAATCGAACGATAGAAGTTTCAAACATCAAACTTTAAATCACCATAACTCAACCAGTACACACTCAAATTCAAATCCAAACACAACATTATAACCAGCAAAACATGTAGATCATAAAGCACACAATTAAAATTCCTTTTAGATCTATGAATTTATGAGTTACCTGAAGCTTGCAGATCTTGAAATTCACCAAGAAAAGCCTCCAAATGGTGCATATCTATCCCTTCTAACCTTTTCTTGCAAAATAAATGCAAGAGAGGGCCTGAATAGATCTAGATCTTGAAACTCAAACCAAACTGCACTTGAATGGCAATGGAAGAAATCCTCACCCTCTGCTTGAATTAATGGTGGGAAAGTGTTCCTTATGCTTCAGGGATCAAGAATATGTGGTTTGTCTTGGCAATGTGTGAATGTGTGAGGAGATTCGAAGAGAAAAGCAAAGATGCAAGAAAATTGAAAATGGTGAAATGAGAGAGAGTCAGCTTCCAAATTCGTGTGTGTTGCTTATATATCATGATCTTAGAATACTGATTAGGGTTTTTGATCAAATAAAAGCATGGAGAGTGTGATGGGGGTGAAAATGCAATTTGGAAAGAAAAGTGTGACACCCTCATTCATGCGTGCAAACCCTGGCCCATGTGCACACACTGATTCTTTGTGATGCCTTTATCACCCTTGGATTAACCTCGTAGCTTATGATTAAGTGGACCATGCCCTTTGGATGAAATTGAAAAAATTGCATTTTGTGAAATGCACATATATCAAGCCACAAATTTTCTTGCTTCTTTGGACAAAAGTAGCTTTCATGCATTGCTTTTGAATATTATGGTCACAAATGAGCCATAAAATAGCTTGAAAGTAAATTACATGATAATTTGCAACTTGGTGGAAAGTGATATTTCATGTGAAACCCTAAAAGCAAGCCAAATTCAAATGATCATAACTTCTTAACCACAAATGCTATGGTGATGTTCTTGTACTTTTTAGAAATGAGAGACAATTTCCTACAAATTTCATGTCCAAAGAATTTCCATTTGAAGTCATTTTGGTCATGAAAGAATGCTTTGAAGATTAGGGCAAAAGTTACTAAATTTGGAAAGTTAGTTATATGCCATATTTCCAAAAATAGAAAGCCTTGCAAAAACCCTAGATTCTTGACTTTTGACTTTACCAAACCTCTTTTATGACCTTAAGAACATCCCTTGGCTTGAAAAATAGGATTGGAACCCTTGCATTGTCACAGTTGACTTTTCAAATAATCAGTTTGACCAATTTCTTCTTATGCAAGTAACTGATGAATTGACTGCCTTCCTCAATGAGTTTTCTCTCCAAATTTCATCCATAGCATTCACATATCATATGAATGACTTTGCCCACATGAAATGGCCAAAGTCACAAAGAATCCTTGCTTGAGAATGAAACCCTAATTTGAATGCCATTTGTGTAGGAGCTTGCCCTTTCTTGGATCATCTGATGATCTCCAAACCTTCTGGGCTCTTGTAACGGACCTTGAGCCTGTATATGACATAGAGACACTTCATGGGACTTGGACAAGTTCACTTGTCTTTTTGCTTTGACTTGTAAGGATTCAAAAGCACCAATGATTGACCATATGCCCAATGTTAGTACATGAGAATGATATGCTTCTTCTTTCTATGCAAAAATGCTAAGGATATGACATGCTTATGATGATTATGATATGATGATGATGCTAGAAAGAAGAGGGAAAATTTGGGGTGTTACAAAGGGTAAGGGAGTCAGTTACAAAAAGGGTTGGTATTAACACCCTAGATCATCCGTCGTACTCGACGGGATCCATGCTTGCTAGTATTGTTTCAAAGGGAGAGGGTATCCGCTACTGCTGCAACTGCTACTGAAAAGGACTGAAAAGAAATAAGGAAGAATGAAATGAAAATATAAGGATATGAAATAACACGAAGAATGAGGAAAGAGACTAAAGGATTGTGTTCGCCAAGCATCGTCGCTTGTGCCTACATATTCCCTATGTGTAATGGGAAAGTCAGAACATTGTAGTTCGACTCAATAAGATTGAAACAACTTCCTTGTGTTTTTTATAAGTGAACTGCTTATGGCTTAGCTCAGGTGTTGCAGGTTCGTCTGAAACAAATACGTTTACCATCTTACAAATTACAAGTATGAGCAAGTTCTTTCATTTAGAATGAGGGAGATGAGAAGAGAATTCCCGAAGGAAAGACGCTTATTGTTTGTTTGAAGCTTTTTTGAAGCTTTTTATTTGAGAGTTTGCATAGGAGAGTGTTGATCTGACCTGATCAGGAGGGCCTTCCAAGGTCTTGGTGAATGGGCCAGAGAATGAAATGAGGAGGGGGGTGTACCTGCAAGGTGCTCCAATGCTCAAGTCAGAAGAGGTACAGAATAAGGTTATCAGAGTGTCAGTAAGAATACCTGTCCCTTTGCCACGAAAGGGGTATTTATATTGAGCCCCCAGCGCTGGGCCAAGGCTCCTAATGGGCTGGATTAGCTAGGCCCAAAGAGGAGCTGCCAGGGGACGCGTAAGAAGCGTTAAGACCTAGACCAAGATCTGCCCCCTGGTCCAACTGCCCCTATCCCTAAGGAGACAATATAGGGGAGTTGGGTGACGTGGTAAGTGAGGTGCTGTTATGGTTCTGCCCGACACAAGCTAGATGCCCGTGATGTGGTCGATGATGTGTGGACGGAGACCATGGGACGGGCAACTCGCTCTTTGCCCGACACGTAGTTAGAGACCCGAGGAAACATCCCTCGGGTGAATGGTCCTACGTCTGACGTGTCCTCGTGCTTGGTCGTTTGGACATGGGCCTGACGAGCACTGGGCCATGCCGTGCATAATGCCTTGGCCCAGTCCAGAAAATGAGCCCCCCAAGTCGAGTCTCTGAGCCAGAGCGATGACTTATGTTTCAACTTGTGGTTCCCCGAGCTGACGGGGAAGTATGATCGTTCGACAGATGGGGTTGTAACAGACTTGTTCGTGACTGATCCTTTCGCCGAAAATGTCGGGGATGGAGGTGATCGGTTGGTCTGCACCTCTTTTGTGGCAGACGAGGGTGTGACGTGGGGATGTGGCGTCTAGGTGAGTCGGGGAGACGGATAGGTGCCCGGGTCGTTTCAGTTTCTTATTTTGGAGAGACGTGTCTCAGACTTAATGGTGTCGCTTCGTTTAGTGTGCAAAGGCGGCGTAGGCAGGATAGGTAATGATGGCCTAGCGCGTTGGTCCACGCGCCAGGTAATATAAAAAGGGGTTGAGTAACTTCATTTCTACTTTTTTCGTTCACACGTTCACCAGAGTTCTCCACATCCTCTATTGTTTGCTCGCTCATCCGTCTGAACCGCCGTCTCCGCCCGTCCTCCTATCTGAACCACCGTCTGCTGCTCGTGCGCCACCGTACCCTTTTCAACTTAACTATGTCAGGTATGATTTTCCTTGTGATCCACTGTTTTTCCTTGTTGTTTTCCGTCAAATGTATGTTATCTTTGTGGAAATGTGGTTAGGTTTGACTTAGGAATAGTGTAGTGGACCGTAGATGTACAGTAGATGGTAGAAAATAGGGTTAGGATCATACTGTACCGGGCATAAATTTCATGTGCCGGGCAATATTTGCATAGGCTATATGAAATTTCTGCCCGGCCTCCATAGAGTGCGCGTGTCACTGAGTTGAGTAGTTAGTGTCCGTCGCCGCTACGCCCTTTCACTTGACCTGCGGTGGAAGGGTGGATTTGATATGACGTCGAATTCACTCTTTCTGTCTGCGTTTCAGGTGCTACCGGGCGTTTACGACCGAGGAGGGAAGATTCCGGGTCCTCGACCGAAGATGCGACAATCGCTCGTCTCCCTGTCGGGGATGGGAGCGTCCGAGATGGTACCGAACACGCCTCATCTTCCGGGCAGGCTGACTTCTCCTGGGTTGCGGACGAGCCTTTGGAGGAGGAATCAGACTTTTGCGATGAGGCCATCACTGCTTACGCTATGGTCGAGACCATAGGTCGGGAGGATCCACCAAACTGGTACTGCTGCGCCCCCAAGGAAGAAGATCGCATTTGTCATCATTTCCCGGGGAAGCAGTTCACCATGTATGAATTTGCTTTCCGTGAAGTGGGGATTAGACTGCCCTTCAACTCCTTCCAGATGTCGGTCTTCAAGTGGCTTCGGCTGGCGTCGTCCCAACTGCATCCTAATGCTCTCGCATTTATGCGGGCATTTGAGTTAGTCTGCCAGTTCCTCGGCATTGGTTGCACCCGGGCTCTCTTCTTCCACGTCTTCCATCTCCAGCGGTCTGGCTCCCGTGGGCGTCATAGTTGGGTCTCTTTCAAGCAGCCCGTGCGCCTGTTCAAGGCGTACGAGGATTCTGTTCGTCACTTCAAAAACCGATGGTATGTGGTGATGCCGATCACCCGTGCTGCCCTTCACTCTCTATACTACTATCAACGGAAGCCAAACGGGGAGGAGACGCTGATGTCGAAGATACCGCTGAGGTGGCAGCGTGATCATTTCGATCTCTCCATGGCCCATTACCGGATCAAATATGCGATGCTCGACCAAGAGGATAGGCTCGCGTATAAGAAGTTGGTTGATTACGTGCAGAGCTTCAGCTTGGGGTTCTGGGCGAATCGACAGGGCGTGCCCTATCTGGATGAGGCCGGGGAACTAATCACCGAGACGCGCTATATTAATACGAAGGCTCTGCTCGAGTGTGATACCGAGGAGGAAGCTCTAGCGTTATTGAGTAGGTAGATTTTGTTTAGCTTTTTGTTTCGGTTAATGTCTTCGCTCGCTAATGTTTGTGTGTAATATTTTGCAGGTGCCATGCCCAGTGCCCGTGATCGGGTGTTGAAGTTAGCGAATCAGGTCGGTGCGGCTGACCGGGTGCCCAAGAAGAAGAAGAAGACTGTGGTCCGTGTCTTGGAGACCGCTGGTGATGCTGGGGCCGGTCCTTCGAATGTGGCGAGCGTGACTCCTTCCTCTCCTCCTCGGGCGATAGATATACCTGACAGCCCGCCGCTATCTGCCTCTCCCCTCCACAAACGGAAGCGTCCGTCGGGGACTCTTTCGAGGTCGTCGCTGGGAAGCCCGAATGGACCGGGCAGCTATCTGCTACCTCCTTGCTATGTGGAACGGTCGTTTTTCAAGGCCGAGGAGGCGATTGCGGTGCCGGCGCCCGAGGCCAAGGCTATTCTGGATCAAGACGCTGGTGCTCGGCGCAAAGATCTGGCTAGGGACATTGCCGCTGTCATCCGGGTGATGGAGACGGCCATGGTCTTGACCGACACTTCGGTCTCCACTGCCTCGCTGGAGGATGCTCTTTTGCAGGTCCGATCGGAGAAGGACAAACTGTCCAAAGACCTGTCGGACTACAAAGAGGAGCATCAGCTGCAGGAAGGGCTGAGCCAGAAGCTGGATGAGGTGGAGAAGGAGCGAGACCAGTTGAAGGCTGCTAAGGCGAGCTTGGAAGAGCAGGTGGCCGATCATCAAAAGTTGACCGAGGACAATGCTGGCCTGAGGGCTCAGATTGAATCTCTCGAAGAAAAGGTCCGTTCTCTGGCCGACGAGACCGAGGAGGAGCGTGCCCTTGGTTCGCGCGGTGAGCTGCTGGGGCATATCCGCACTCTCAATCAAGAGCTGGTGGCCGTTTTCAAAGAGGGTTTCGATAATGCTGTCGAACAACTTGGGCTTCTGAATCCCGAGTTGGTGACGGCGGGGTCGGCCCATAACTACTGTGTCAGGGATGGTGAGATCGTCTGCCCGTTCGAAGCGGAGGAAGAGCTGGGTGGTGAGGAAGAGGAGGAGGAAGAAGAAGTGCTCAGAGCGGAGTCTTAATTATGTAATTTTAATTGGTAGTTTTGTTATGGCCTGCGTGCCCGTTATGTACTTTGGCCTTCGGGCATTTGTAATCTGGCCTTCGGGCGTACTTGGCTTCGGCCGTTGTTATTATTTTTAATATATGAATGTTTTTGTTGTCATTCATTGTGTTCGTTTATGTTTGATATTTGCTTTTATGAATTCGTACTCTGCTCGACCTCGTTAATCTCCTCGGTTTAGGGAACCGATGAAGTGTCAGGCTTTGTGCCCGTTGGGATCGAAGCCCGGGTCCGTTGTTCGAACCCTGGTCTCGAGGCTTGGGCTTTCCCATCGCGAGCTGGGTGCCCTGCCTGTCCTGGTACTTCGACGTTGAGTCTTGGTCAAGATCCCACGCGTCGGGGAGGGTTGTGTTCGCTATGAGACCCCGGATCGTTCCCGGGTCTCTTGGTTCCTCTCTGGGGTTTTGGAGACGAAGAGCGTGGTCGTACCACCCACGTTTCCCCGTGATACATTTAGCTGTAATATTGTCTAAGTTTTTCTGCGTTCCATGGTCGAGCGAGTTGTTCTCCTTGTAGGTTTTCTAGGTAATAGGCCCCGTTGCTCGTCTTGTCGCGGACGCGGTAGGGGCCTTCCCAGTTGGCCGCCAGCTTGCCCTCTCTTGGGTTTTTCTGGTTTCTTCTGAGGACCAGGGTGCCGACCTGGAACTCTCTTCTTATGACTTTCGCGTCGTGGCGTAGTGCTATTTTTTGTTTGAGGGTCGTTTCCCTGAGGGCTGCTTCGGAACGTATCTCCTCGACCAGGTCGAGCTCGGCTCTGAGGGTTTCATCGTTCATTTCCTCGTCTAGGGGTTCCTCTATCCTCCTCGTCGGTGTCCGTATTTCCACCGGGATGACTGCTTCGGTGCCGTAAGTCAGTCGGAATGGGGTTTCCCCGGTGGTAGAATGCGGTGTCGTGCGGTAAGCCCATAGGACGCTGTGTAGCTCCTCGACCCATGCCCTTTTCGCCTCGCCGAGTCTGCGTTTGAGGCCACGTAAGATTACTCTGTTGGCCGCCTCTGCTTGCCCGTTCGTCTGCGGATGTTCGACAGATGTGAAATGCTGTGTGGTGCCCAGGCCAGCGACGAAGTCCTGGAATCCTCCGTCCGTGAACTGTGTCCCATTGTCTGTGACAAGTGCCTGGGGTATACCGAATCGAGCGAGGATGTTGCGTTTGAAGAACCGGAGAATGTTCTGCGCGGTTATTTTAGCCAGTGCCTCTGCCTCGATCCATTTGGTAAAGTAGTCCACCCCGACGATGAGGTATTTATTCTGATTCGATCCGGTTACGAAGGGTCCGAGGATGTCCATGCCCCACCACGCGAAGGGCCATGGGGAAGACAGTGATTTGAGGTCGTTTGGGGGTGCGAGGTGCATGTCGGCGTGTCGTTGGCATTTGTCGCATCTTTTGACGTGCTCTTTCGAATCGCTTTGCATGGTCGGCCAGTAGTAGCCTGCTCGAAGGGCCTTTCGTGCGAGCGATCGCCCGCCGAGGTGTTGAGCGTTGATTCCCCGGTGTATCTCTCCAAGTATGTCGGGGACTTTCTCTTCCTCGACGCATTTAAGTAACGGGACGGAGAACCCTCTCCGGTAGAGTTTTCCTTCGAGGAGTACGTACGAGCATGCTCGTCGTTTGACAGTGGTCGCCTCTTTCGGGTCGGCTGGGAGCTCGTCTCTTGTGAGGTAATTGTAAATGGGTGTCATCCAACAGTGAGCATCCCCGATAGCGTTGACCTCGAATGGAGGAGGAAGTTTGTCGATGCTGGGTCGAGGAAGGATTTCCTGAATTACTGATTTATTCCCACCCTTTTTCCTCGTGCTGGCTAGTTTCGAGAGAACGTCTGCCCGTGTGTTGTGCTCGCGGGGTATGTGTTGAACTTCCCACCTTTCAAATTTGTCAAGCTTTTCTTTGACAAGGGACAAGTACTCGAGGAGGTTGTCGTTCTTGGTTTGGTACTCTCCTCGCACTTGTGAGGCCACGAGCTGGGAGTCAGTGGATATCTTTACCTCTTTCGCTCCCAGGTCTTCGGCTAACCGTAGGCCTGCGAGGAAAGCTTCGTATTCGGCTTGGTTGTTCGATGTCGGGAACGCTAGTGCCAATGATACCTCTATCAGGATCCCTTCTTCATTTTCGAGGATGATCCCGGCCCCGCTGCCTGACGTGCTAGAGGCGCCGTCGACGAAGATCGTCCATTTGTGGGCGCTCTCTGCTGGTGTCGGGCAGTGGGTCATTTCCGCGACAAAGTCGGCCAGTGCCTGGGCTTTCAAGGCTTTCCTACTTTCGTATTGTATGTCGAATTCGGAGAGTTCCAGTGACCACTTGAGCATCCTCCCGGCCATATCCGGACGCCCGAGCAGCTGTTTGATTGGCTGGTCGGTCCTCACCTTTATCGTGTGTGCGAGGAAGTAATATCGTAATCTCCTCGCCGTATTGATGAGGGCCAGGGCGACCTTTTCGATTTGCTGATATCGGAGCTCGGGGCCTTGGAGTGCTTTGCTCGTAAAATAGATGGGCTTTTGTCCTTCGTCGGTTTCTCTTATTAGGACGGCGCTGACGGCCTCGGTCCCCACGGACAGGTATAAGTATAGGGTTTCTTTTTCTAATGGTCGTGATAAGACCGGGGGTTCGGAGAGAACCTTCTTTAGATGCAATAATGCTTGCTCGCATTCATCGGTCCAGTCGAAGGTAGCCTCTTTGCGAAGGAGTCTGAAGAATGGCAATGCGTGCTGGGCCGACTTGGCGATGAAACGGGAGAGTGAGGCGAGCACTCCATTGAGTGACTGGATCGATTTCTTGGTCCTCGGGGTCGGAAATTCCGAGAATGCCCGGCATTTGTCGGGGTTGGCCTCTATTCCTCTTTCGGTGAGATAGAAGCCGAGGAACTTTCCTGCCCGTACGCCGAACGTGCACTTTTCGGGATTGAACCTCATTTTACACTGTCTCGCCTGCTCGAACACCTTTGTTAGGTGTCGAGCATGGGTAACCTCCTCATGTGATTTGACGATCATGTCGTCCATGTATACTTCGAGCATGTCCCCTATTTCATCCTTGAAGACTTTGTTCATCATGCGTTGGTACGTAGCGCCAGCGTTCTTGAGCCCGAACGACATCACATTGTAATAGTAATTGCCCGTTGGGGTCATGAACGCTGTGTGTTTCTTGTCTGTGGGCGCCATAGGGATCTGGTTATATCCACTATATGCGTCCATGAAGGACAAGAGTTTAAAACCTGCAGAGTTATCAACGAGCATATCTATATTAGGGAGGGGGAAAGCATCTTTCGGGCAAGCCCTATTAAGATCAGTATAATCAACACACATACGCCATTTTCCATTATTTTTCTTAACGAGGACTACATTTGAGAGCCAGGTTGTGTACTGGGCTTCAGAAATAAAATTTGCCTCTAAGAGGTCTTTTACAGCTCGCTCGGCAGCCTCTGCCTTTTCGGGCGACTGCTTGCGCCTACGTTGTGCTATGGGCTTGGTTGCCCTGTCTAACGCTAGCTTGTGACACGCGATCTCGGGGTCCAGCCCGGGCATTTCTGCGGCGTTCCACGCGAAGAGGTCGGAGTTCTCCTTGAGGCATGCCACGAGTTCTTCTCTAGTTTCCTCGGGTAGTCCCTTACCTATCTTCACCGTCCTTTCTGGATCGTCCCCGAGGGGAATGAGCTCGAACTCTCCGTCGGGGATTGGTCGAACCGGGGCGAACTTCCCCTCTTCGGTCTCGTCCAACCCGATGCGACAGTCGAGGTCGATGGCATTAACTCCCCGGGGAGGATCCTCGGTCCTGAGTTTTTTGTTGTTGCAGTTGCTCTTCGTGCTGACCACGGCCTGTCCTTTCACTGCGGCGTCGTAGCATCGCCGGGCTGCTTCGATGTCACCGTGGATGGTGACCACACGTCCCAATTTGGTGTAGTATTTCATCTTTAGGTGGACGGTGGATGGGACCGCGGTGAGTTCGGCCAGCGTCGGGCGTCCAAAGATGCAATTGTAAAGGGACGGACAGTCCACGACCAGGAATTGGATTTTGACTTCCCTGGCCGTTTCTTGTTCGCCGAAAGTGACGAGGAGCTCGACATATCCCCACGGTCTGGTTGTTGCTCCGTTGAATCCTTGGAGATCTGATCCGACGTAGGGGGCTAAGTTGGTCTTGTCTAGCTTCAGAGTCTTGAAGAGATGGACGTACATGATATCCACTGAGCTGCCTTGGTCGACCAGGATGCGTCGGACGTCGAACTGGGCCATCTTTGCCCTTATCAATAGTGGGATGCCTGAATTCGGGGATCCGCCCGGAAGTTCCTCCAGGAAAAAGGATATCGGGTTGGATTTTCCCCGGTACTTTGTCAGTGTCGCTTTCTGCTCGGGGGCAGTCAGTAGGAGTTCGTCGAACTTGCGTTTGACGGAGAGGGCAGCGGCTTCCCCGCTAATTCCCCCTCCCGATATCACCAGTGCGGTTGGGAAGTCTTCCCAGGGGCTGAGTGCAGCGATTCTGCCTTCGGGCAGTGGTTCGGGGAGGAAGAAATCTTCCGGGCGTGACACGCAGAGGGCCACTTGGTAAGGAGAGTTGTCAGGGGGTGTTTCTTCCCGGGGTCTCTTCTTTTCTGGCTCGACATGTCTGGGAGCTTCGTTCTTCTTCGTATACTGCTTTAGGTGCCCCTCTTGGATTAAAATCTCTATTGCATCCTTTAGGTGGACGCAGTCTTCTGTCACGTGCCCGTGACTTCTGTGGAACCGGCAGTACTTGGATTTGTCGGTGTGGGGCTTTGGCGCAGATGGTTTTGGGAACCTGACCCTGCCCTGCTTAAATTCAGAGTTGATACATTCTGCAAGGATACGCTCTCGAGGAACTGTTAGTAAGGTGTACTCGCTATATCTGCCCGCGGGGCCTCTTCCTTCTCGGAGCTCGCGAGGTCTTTCTTCTCTTTGCTTGTCCCCGTTGCGACGGGGGATGCTCGTGTCCTCGCGTTTGGAGTGCTCGGTATCGCCGGCGTTACGTCCGCTGCGGGCGTTGTGTGCCACCTGTTTTTCCTCGTATCTGATGTAGGCCTGGGCCTTATGCAGGAGTTCGTTCAAGGTGCGGGGAGGCTCGATTCCGACGGCTCTGCTAAGCTCACTGCCGGGCAAGAGACCTCTTTCGAGGAGATACTTCTTCATGTGCTCGGTGGTATCCACCTCGACAGCTTCCTGGTTGAATCGCTCGATGTACGAGCGTAGTGTTTCATTCTTCTTCTGTACTATGGCTTCAAGGGTCGCCTCAGTCTTGGGGTGACGACG
This sequence comes from Lathyrus aphaca, assembly GCA_963966055.1. NCBI lineage: Eukaryota > Viridiplantae > Streptophyta > Magnoliopsida > Fabales > Fabaceae > Lathyrus > Lathyrus aphaca. Next base: position 8,119,446 of record OZ014525.1, read on the forward strand.
GGAAGCTGTAAAGTGCCTGGTGAACATGGACCTCATGACTCTCCATGACGTAATGGATTCAGGGGCCAAGCTTTTGTACCAAGCCATGGCCCCTTTCCTGAGGGTCGTTGAGAACAGTCGGCATTTGAGGTGCCCGGTTATATCATTACGGTAGTCGAGCATCGCGTTAACGTTGTCGACGTGGTCGTCTGGATCGGTAGTCCCGTCGTATACAGCCAGATTGGGTGGTTTCTCCATGCCTCTGGGGAGCGGAGCCTCCATTATTGCCCGTGATAAGGGACAGTGCAGGTCCTCCTCGTCGCTCCTTAAGGGGGATAGTTCGTTGTTGTCGGGGCTGTGCCCGTGCCTTGGTGATGCTCCTGCTCGGCCTTCGTCACGACGGGCGCGTGCCCTGCTGACGTGAGGTTCTGGGGAGTGACGTCCTCGCTTCTTTGTTGGTTCTGAACGTTGCTGTGTCCTCCCCTCCGGCTGGAGTCGGGTCTCTTGGCGCTCGGCTTCGAGGGCCATGATTCGTTCGTGCTGTTGATAGAGCATAGAACCGGCCTGATTGAGGGCATTTACCATGGCAATCATTGTGGCGTCTCCTTCGACGGGAACGGGAATGGGGTGAAATGTCTTTGCCCCTGAGTTGTGAGCATGAGGGGCATCCCCGTTGTTTTGTGGCTCTGGAGACGGGGTGGATGGACGACCGTCTCGAGCGTCTGTTTCGCGGGATGGTGGGCCGTCGTCCATAGTGTAGTCGACGAGGGGACGGCTGCGCTCGCTAGGTTGTTCTCCGGCCATGTTGGAAGGACAGAAATAAATGAGCTTTGATCCTCTTTTGATGAAGATGGGGATAGCTAGTTTCCCACAGACGGCGCCACTGATCTGACCTGATCAGGAGGGCCTTCCAAGGTCTTGGTGAATGGGCCAGAGAATGAAATGAGGAGGGGGATGTACCTGCAAGGTGCTCCAATGCTCAAGTCAGAAGAGGTACAGAATAAGGTTATCAGAGTGTCAGTAAGAATACCTGTCCCTTTGCCACGAAAAGGGTATTTATATTGAGCCCCCAGCGCTGGGCCAAGGCTCCTAATGGGCTGGATTAGCTAGGCCCAAAGAGGAGCTGCCAGGGGACGCGTAAGAAGCGTTAAGACCTAGACCAAGATCTGCCCCCTGGTCCAACTGCCCCTATCCCTAAGGAGACAATATAGGGGAGTTGGGTGACGTGGTAAGTGAGGTGCTGTTATGGTTCTGCCCGACACAAGCTAGATGCCCGTGATGTGGTCGATGATGTGTGGACGGAGACCATGGGACGGGCAACTCGCTCTTTGCCCGACACGTAGTTAGAGACCCGAGGAAACATCCCTCGGGTGAATGGTCCTACGTCTGACGTGTCCTCGTGCTTGGTCGTTTGGACATGGGCCTGACGAGCACTGGGCCATGCCGTGCATAATGCCTTGGCCCAGTCCAGAACAAGTGTATTCAAGTATCATTCAATGGAGTGTGCACTTCTTACATCACTCCAAGATAGAATGAAGAAGAAGAACACTAGGTATGGAGAAGACCCCAAACTTAGTTCCAATGATCAAGGCTCAAGCACACTAGGATATTTTCTTTAATTAAGTGTATTTGTTATTTTTGAATGAAGAAGTATTTTTTAGATTATTTGTGAAATAACTTCATGTTGGAGACTTGTGCGTCATGCTAGACAAGCTCACATTACCCCAAGATGAGATAGATGCAAGTACCCCATGCAATAAGGCTCATGGTACATGAAGTTATTTCAACCTTTATTAGGTGTTTTTTATTTGATTTTTAAGATGAGAAAGAAGACTCAAAGAGAGCAAAAGGAAAACTATAAGGGGGACTAAGACCAATCCTATGAATTGTTATGCATGGAGATCCTAAGCATTAGTAAGGTATAATAACTATATTCTAAGAGAAAGGAGAAGAAGAAGAGAAGAAAAAAGAAGAAGAAGAAGAAGAAAGCAACTTACTTCCAAGATGGAAGTTAAGTTGTTTCTAAGACGAATGAGAGAATATTATACAAGTAAAGCATATTTAAATGATTAATCAAACACAAATTGAAAGATCAAATGATGAGGGAAAAAGTTAGAATGTGGATGCACATCCACACTTTCATGACTTACCATAGCCCCTGAAAAGTTAGTGAAATGAATCATAATTGCACATAAGAAATATAGAAAATTTAAATAAGTAAAGAAACCAAATAAAAGGGATCCTAAGGTAGGATAACATATAAGAATTCCTACGATGATATGAGATGAATATACAGATCATGAATGAGTTAGTTCATAAAGAGATGAGATGAAGAAAAGATGACAAGTTCATGTTCACACAAGACAAAAGAAACAAGTCAATGTTATAAGTCAAAGATGAAAAATGGATATAAATGAATACAAGTCAGTAGTATATGACGAATATGACATTATAAGAATGCAAATGTGATCATACCAAATTCACAAATGAAAGATGTCAAGACAATTCAAACAAGCAAGCAAAAGATGTCACATAAGAATCAAATGAAAATTACTTGAGATGCAAGTCATAAATGCAAGATGACATACAAGAATGGATACATATGAGTATGGTTCAGTAGCATACATAATATGAGATGATCATGGGATGAATGAATGATCATGTTCAATGAAAACAAGAAGCATGTTAAGCATAAGAAGGAATGAAGTGAGAAGTTAGGTTAAATGTTCAAGTAAGGTTGCACAAACACAAATCAAATGCAAACATAAACCAACATGACCTATAAATGGGCAAAGGAGGACCCATAATCTCTATAAGATGACCTATAATATCCTACAAGTATCCTCAAACAATGGTACAAGTGTCTCCTAATGAACTAGGGTTCAAAAGATGAAGAGAAAGTTCACAAAATATGACCTCAAGCACAAGCTATCAAACAAATGCCAAAATACAATCAACAATTACGAAAATTCATCACAAATGACCTAAGTTATAGGCTAATGACATGTCAAAAAATTATACCAAAAATCAAAGGAAAACCTAAACAAATGCTCAAAGCCACATTGGATCAAAGAAGAACAATACACAAGATGAAGATCAAAATGCATGCTAAAACGATTTTAAAAAATGTATGAAAAATGTTTATTTACACTTAAAGATGTTTAAGAATCATAGAAAAAAGAATGGAAGAAAAATGTTTCATGAGCTATGCAAAACAATTCAAACAAGTTTAACTATCAAAGAGAGAACAAGTTCAAAAGAAAATAATGATTTAATGATGAAAAATTAAGAAAATCAGAAATAAAAATATGAAAATTAGTTAAATGCATGAAAATGCTTCATGATTTTTTTGAGAATATTTGGATGCATGGAGTTAATTTTTAAAATTAAAAATGAAATGATATGCAATAAATAAAATAAAATGAAGAAACAATGCATGGAGGTGCACAAATAGCAATAAACCACGTTCAATTGTTTACTACAGACAAAGTATTTAGTATACTTAGACATAATATTATTTCATTTTATTTCATGTTTTGTGTTATTATAACTTCGTATGTTTTTCATCGACAAATTTTTGAGAGCCGAGCCGACGTATTAGCTTGGGCACAAAATATTGGAAAGAAAGATGCTATTATTGTTGTCATAATTTGTTCTGATAGTGCAACTTGTAAGCGAGGAAAGAAGGATAAATTGATAACGATTGTGAGAGAGGAGGAAATTATAAAAGGAAAAAGTCTGAAACTAGTCATTCATCGAATAAGGATGGTCTCTCTAGTATGAAAGTGAAATGTCCATTCCGTCTGAGGTCTTCACCAAGTGGTATTGGTTAGAGGGTGAGCGTCATGTGTGGGTTTCATAATCATAGACTAAGTTAGGATTTATCAGGGCATGACATATTGTGAATGACATGAAGAAGTATAACATGCCTCCGAGACACATAGTTTCCGCGTTGAAAGACAAAGATCCAGAATACCTTACGAGTGTCGAGCAAGTATATAAATTTATATCTACATACCATGAAAGCAAGAGAGGTTCATTGACGGAAATGAAAATGCTGTTGAGTCTTATTCAAAAATAAAAGTACATGTGTTGGACAAGAAACAAGGAAGACTCAAATGTTATTGCTGATATTTTCTGGAAACATCCCGATTCAATGAAGCTGTTGAATATGTTCCATTTGGTTTTGATTTTTAATTACACATACAAAACCAATAGGTACAGATTACCACTGCTTGAGATTGTTGGCGTTACATCAACAAAGTTGACGTTTTCGGTAGGCTTTGCCTACTTGGAACATGAAAGGAGGAGAATTTTAAATGGGCAATGGAGAAGCTGAAAGAGTTGTTTTTTCTGAGAAATTGCTACCAAATATTATTATGATGGACATAGAACTTGCCTTGATGAATGAACTTAAAGATGTGTTTCCTAATTCAACATATTTGTTATGTGTGTTCCACATTTCCAAGAATGTTTGCATGAAATGTAAGGAATATGTTAAATTAGAAAGACATGAACATGTCATGGAGTTGTGGAATAACATCATGTATGCTAATAGAGAGAGTGAATATCTCATAAACTTGAAGCACTTGGAGCCAATTTGTGTTGATATATCTTTGTTTGTTAATTATGTGAAAGTAACATGGTTGACACCGTATAAACAAAGGCTTGTTTCTGCATGGACAAACACAATTACTCATATGGGAAACACAATAACAAATAGCTAAACCGACATCTTATTTGATTTAATTAATTAATTGATGTCTAACTGTGCTTTATTTATTGCGGTTTAGGGTGGAGTCTGCGCATTGGAGACTAAAAAGTATGTTGTCACATAGTCGGGGAGATTTGTGCCGCAATTGAGATGGTGTTAACACCATGTTGAAGTTGCAGTTAAGCTCAATTAGAGCGTCATTTGAAAAGAGTATTGTAAACATTAAGCACCAATATAACACTTCATTCTACATCAACTTGCATGGTTTTGAGTCAAGGCAATGTATGCAACACATAAGGAATGAGCTAGAACATGTCAAATTTGTTGGTATAAACAATGATATGTGTGGTTGCTTCATTAGAACTACACATGGTTTACCCTGTGTGTGTCAACTTGTTGGCTTTCATATACAAGGTGTGTCTATTCCATTAGAAGACATTACACATTCAAGAGCATACTGACAGACAAAGGATAATGGATCAAAGATGGATTTAGACGCATAATGTGGGGATTTGAAAACATATTTCAATTATGTGGATATTGTAGGTCAGAGGGTGTTGAAGAAGAAAATCAGAGAACTAACTTACCCAACCACGTCTTTTATGCGTCCATCACCAGTGAAGTACAAGCCGAAGCGAGGAGTTAAAAATAGCAGAAAGGTTGAAGAGAGTGATGTGCATTGTGACCCCTCATAGTGGGAGTATGCTGCCGTTTCGTAGGGGAGTTAGACTACTGATACATCATGCACAAAACCAATAGCAAGTCAACACTCTAGTCAACCGTCCACTGTATCTTCTAAGCACAAATATTTGTCTCAATTTCCTCGATTCATGCATCCATACATTGATGACATAATTGATGTGGGTGACGATGAAAATTGTGGTTTTGGGGCTGTTGCAGCATTACTTGGATGGGGTGAAGAGTCTTGGGCGTTGATTCAGACTCAATTGGATGCTAAAATTTATCAATAACCAAAATTGTTTTCCAAGTTATTTTATGACACCGTGGATGTGGTTTGAAATTCCTTAAAAGTAACACACTTGGGTGCACAGGGTAGAGATAAATGAATGTCGATTCCTGATATGGCTTATCCTATTGCGAACCGATAAAATTTGGTTTTTGTCTCCCTTTCAATGACACTTAACCAAACCTTCTATCTATGTTTGTAAGTAGACATAAAATGATTGTTGTTGGATTTGTAAACAAAAATTATTGGGTTCAGGTAAAACTAAAACCTGATAGTCCTTTGCCTCCAGTCACAACTCGATGGAGAGAAAACTATATTGAAGAGGCAAGAGCCCTGGAAACAACATATGCAGGACGGATTAAACATTGGGATGAAGCAATTAGGAAGTCAAAGTAGTTTTATTTGTTATCTTATTGATGTTATGTATTTTTTTCCGTTGCAAATCATTACATTTTATATTATCCTTGTTGATGTTATTGTTGATCATACACAATAGGGGAGAACTGTACTGAAGAGATAAGAGTCTGGGAAACAACATATACATAATGGATTAGACATTGGGAGGAAGCAATTATGAAGTCAAAGTAGTTTTATTTGTTATCTTATTGATGTTATATTTTTTTTCCGTTGCAAATCATTCACATTTTATATTATCCTTTGATGAAGTTGTTAATAAATGCAAAGAGACGGATAGATCTACAATTAAAACACGTCGTATTAAGTGAGATTAAAAAAATGACAATTTAAATATTAGAAATTTTTTATGAAAACTATTTTATTTTCATTTTCTTTATAAAAAAGGTAATTTGATGTTTTAGGTAAGTAGAATACGATGATATTTTAGAAAGAAAAAAAGAAGCCAGATAATCAACACGCAAACAATTTTTCCATTTATAATCATTCAAAGTATTTGATGAAAGATATTTGTTAAATTTTTTGTTATGGTAACTTAAATATAAAGATAATTTTGAAATTAGAAAAAAATTATTCAGTAATATGGAAAATTTGGAACGGAAGGTAATACCAACAAAATTATATAAATTATATCTTACCAAAAAAAAAAATTCTATAAATTTTGTATAACATTCAAAGGATTCTAAAAATAAAAAAGGGAAAAATAACTATATCCTTATTTGTATTATATAAAATAATTTAAAAATATTCTAATATTTTCATTAATTAAATTGCAAAAATAAATAAATATTTATAGAAATAATCTATAACAAGGGTTTAATCAAATGTATATCATGAAACCGTTTTAAGTTCAAGTAAATCCTATTAATTAATCCATAGTAATTTTCTTTGCACTGTTCTTTTCAACAATTTTATTGTGTATAAATAGAGGAACATTTCAGTTATTTTGATTGCCCTTGTGTTGTTACGTATTCCATCCTCTTTGGCATTGTCCTTGTTCTTCATTGCCAGAAACTTCTGTGTCCCTTTATTCGTGATGGAGTCGGAAGCCTGTAGTAACGGATGTTGTGATGATGTCGATTTTAGCTTTGCCTTCAATGATCCTAGTTTCTCTGATAGGATCATTCTACTGGAAATTACGAAGGATCTTAATGAAGTTTTTCCTAATGTCGAGAGTAGCCTCAGCAAAAGGAGAAGGGAGGACATTCAGAAACACAATGGTATAACTAATATTTTTTCTGCATAACTCTTCACTTCATTGTGTTTTTTGTTTTTCGTCTTTTTGAAATACAAGAGGTATAGTTCATTTTAAACTTGATTGGGGACCATTTCGTGACCCTACGTGTTTAAAACTCAGATCAAAATGTGCATTTATTTTGCTTGTGTATAATTATGAATCGTGTCCATATTCTTATTGCATTGCTTGTGTAGTAACACCATCTTGAGCTGAAAAACACATTTATTTTGCTTGCAAGTTAAACATTTCTTTTAATAAATGTTGAGTTTTAATTGAGTTATTATTAATATAGGTGATGACGCTAATGCTTATGACACTACAAATCTTCACATGGACTACTTTGCAGTCGTTAAAGTAAAGAAAATGTATGTTAACTCCTCCATCCTAGCTGCCAAGAGCTCGTTCTTCTACAAGGTAGACAATTCTTCTTTATTTGTTAGCTTTCAATATTTTCGGTAAATATTTTTTGCTTAGTTATGTGTATTATTTTGCAGCTCTTTTCTAATGGGATGAGGGAGTCCAAGCAGACACACATCACCGTAAGAATCACAAAATCTGGTATAAACATATTTAAAAGGCTTTTAGAATTATTTTCTTAATCAAATTTGTTTCTCTAATAGTTTGCTTACTAATGTTGATTCAATTTTCATGTTGCAGAGGAAGCTCCATTCATAGAGCTTTTGAAATTTATGTACAATAGTTCTCTGAAGGTGACCTCACCGCCTAGCTTGCTAGATTTCTTGATGGTGGCAGACAAGTTCGGGGTGGCGTCATGCATGAAATACTGCATTCGGGGATTGCTGAACACACCTATGACACCAGAGTCTGCGGTGCTTTACCTAGAGCTTCCTTATAATATCCTGATGGATGATGTTGTTCAACCATTGATTGTAGCAACAAAACAGTATCTCGTTGCTCGTTACAAGGAAGTCACAAAGTATGTTTCTTTATTCCTCGTAGTTTAATTAAATAATATATATATATATATATATAATATATGTTACAAATGATTTTAGGACATGGTTGATATATTTATAATCTTTTATTGAATCATTGCTGATAAGTTTTATTATTATTGACTAGGCATCAGGAGGAGCTGATGGGATTGCCACTTACGGGAGTCATGGCATTATTATCCAGCGATGAGCTGCAGGTCACATCTGAGGATGCAGTGTACGACTTCATGTTGAAGTGGGCTCAAACCCAGTACCCAAGACTGGAAGAGAGGAGACAAATCCTTATAGAAAAGCTTATCCCCTTCATTCGCTTCCCATATATGAGCTGCCGGAAGCTGAAAATGGTCCAGACTTGCAACGACTTCGACCATGAATTAGCTTCTAAGCTAGTATTTGATGCCTTGCATTTCAAGGCTGAGACACCACACCAGCAACAGATACTAGCTGCAGAATTGGCTTCCACTAGTCGCCTCTTCATTGAGCGGTCGTATAAGTACCGTCCTATTAAAGTTGTAGAATTCGAACTTCCACATAACCAGTGTATGGTCTACTTAGACCTGAAACGGGAGGAGTGTGCTAACTTGTTCCCCTCTAGTCGCGTCTGTTCACAAGCCTTCTATTTAGGAGGTCATGGGTTTTTCTTGTCAGCACACTGCAGTATGGGCCAGACAAGCTTTTGCCATTGCTTTGGCTTGTTCTTGGGCATGCAAGCGAAGGGCCCTGCCAACTTCAGTGTCGACATTGAATTTGCTGTTCGGATGAGGCCAACCTTAGAATACATCACCAAGTATAAAGGCAACTTTATGTTAAGAGCAATTGAATACAAGAACTTTTTTTGTACACGATGGACATCGTTCATGGCGGAGGACAGCCTCTACTTTATTAACGACATTCTCCATCTTAGAGCAGTGGTAACAATCAAAAACCAACTGGATTTACAATAGACTTTTAGTTTAGTAGCTATGTAATTATTTTGTTGTAAGGTTTTGACAAATAATTATTGGTAGCCATTGATGCATATTTCACATTGGAAAATATCCTGTAATCCAGCTATTGCTTGGCAAAACTTATCTAAACTTGTCATTGAATGATGTATATTGGGATGAATGAATTCGATTTTGTAAAGTTGTTTGATTGAATTTGATTGAAATTAAGTTTTTTCCTCGATATTTTTGTTCTATAAAGAGAGTTTGATTCAGAATAGTGTGATTCTTAAATATATTGTAAAAGTTAATGCACTCATAATACCATATAAGAAGGAGAAATGCAATATAAATAATGAGGATACAAGATGGTTAAGAATTGAAGAAACATGATATAGATTCTTCAATGATATGATATGCATAAGAAAATCTTACTTTTGTTTGGCATAGTCGCTTTCCAATAGAAGGATGTTGAGGCCTCTTATGTTTCTCTCTCTTTTTCTCTTCAACAAGCCTGAAGACATTCTCATCATCTATATTCTGCTCCTTTGAAGCCAACAAGAGTGATTCATTCCTCTAGTCTTCTCATTATACTTACACTGCATTTTGTTGAGGTTTTCATTCGTAATATCAATTCATTAGTCAGGTCTTCCACAATGGTATTTCTATTTTCAGATGCTTCTTGAACAATATTTGAAATTAGTCTCAGCCTTCCTTTGTTGCGAAGGTACTCCCCAATTGACCCTCCACCATTAAAATATCTGAACTAGCCTGCTAGTCCGTCGAATGGGCCAATTCATTTTTCCATGATGCTTAGTTTTCAAGGATTTTTCAAATTCACATGCATTTATGAATCCATTCCAATCATTGTGGAGTCTATTACAGCCCGAGCATTGCATCCATCATGAATACATGTACATCCAATGATCTTTACTTGGCAAATTCCTTTAGCCAATATCTAGAATCATGCAATTTCACTCTTTATGTTAACAATTTTTAGCTTGCTGGACAGGTTGAATGGCATTTTGGGTCACAACTGGGCAACATATTAGTTCTGCTTCAATAAGAATATCGGTGTTGCAAGAATTTTTTATATTTGAATTCCTGCTTCATATTCGCTGATATCTGACTTCTTGGGAGTTTTAGTCCATTGACATAAAATAAACAGAGTGAATATTGGAACTTAATACATTAGATAGAACTAAAGTCGTTGAAGACTGAAACAAATGCGCAATCCATACATACAAACCATCAACCAAATGAACATAATCTAGTATTTGGAGGCAAATTAATATGCACTTTAGTATAGTCTCGAGTCTTTTGAATTTTCACTAATCATTCAAATCCATTCTTCATAAATAAGGCTCAGGCTAAACTTCAACAGAAATAAAGAGGGCCTTATCCAAATATTATATTTAGAATAACAACAAAGACACATGCATGGCTTCAATAATCCCTATATTTCAACATGATATGCATCAAAAATCAAAGATTTCTTCATAAATATAATATTTGGATATCCATAAATCTTTACCGTTATATCTTATAAGAGAAAAAAGATCTGATAAATCTAAATATTTTGTAGATGTGATATGAAAAAAGATATAGTGAATATCAAATATTAAATAAATGTTAGGAATTAAAAATATTTAAATATAATCATTGTTTTCTTCTAAAATATTTTAATCATAATCCAAGATGAGGGTTACCAAAGTTATATTAAGGTTGTATCATTAAAAAAGTTCTACCGTTGATGTTCTTTCACAAAAATAGGTAAAGGTATGTGAGCATTCTCAGGATCAAATGCATCGCCATTGAAGTAGTCGTGAACCACCAAATAATACCCAACTATTGCAACTGATCTGTTGCATCTCTGTCAGCAAGTTTCCTTCACAAAATATCAAATTATTATATCACAAAGAAGCCATGATGTTGGAGCAAGAATTCAATCAAGATGAACCATAATATATGAAAGGTTTATTGTAATTGAGCTTTTTATCACAGGCTATAGAAATAATTGTGTCAAAGGCTTTTAGATATCCCCTTTAATTGCCAAATTTCCATGTTTGCATTTGTTGTCTAGCACATTTATTGCTTCAACGAATCCTCTCCTCTCTTTAGAAATCGGGATAGACAATATTATTGAAAAAGTCTATCAACCATAATTTTTGAAATGATCTCTAATATTTATATATTGTTGTCTTTCTCTATTCGACGAATTAATCTCTGCAATTGCGCACAGTGAAAATCCAATTTCCATTGGAAAATAAGTAAGTGAACATGCAATTGCACTTGTTGAAAGTTGATGTTGGTAATGCATTGGTCAAAAAATCTTCCGGTTGATCATGTGTTGAAATAGGAAGCAAGCGGAGTAACCCTTGCTGAAGCTTCTCTCTTACCAAGTGACAATCGATTTCCAAATGCTTAGTACGTTCATGAAACACGGGATTAGAAGCGATATGCACTGCAGTCTTGTTGTCACAATAAAGGACGTGTAATTTGGAAGATGTGATGTTTAATTCCTTCATTAAGAAGGTTAACCCAAAGCAGCTCACAAGTTGCAAAGGATAGTGCACGGTATTCAGCTTCTAAAGAAGACCTGGAAATTATTTGTTGCTTCTTGGCATGCTAGGAAATAAGAGAGGAACCAAGGAAGAAGCAATAACCAGAAATAGACTTGCATGAATAAAGACAACCTGCCCAATCAGCATCCGAAAATCCTAGAAGGTGAGGTTCTGATTTCCTAGGAAACAAGAGGCCTCTGTCAGGACTGTTCTTAAGGTATCTTATGACTTTACAGGCAACCTCAAAATGTGCCATGGTAGGACTGTGTAGAAACTGGCTAAGCTACTAAGTTGCATAAGTAATATATGGTCGAGTGGTATTAAGATACAACAAGCGACCAATTAACCGTCTATATGCTCCAATGTCCTCAAAAGGTTTCCCACTGTCAGCATGTATTTTGATGGAAGGATCAAGGGGAGTGACACCTGGATTAGAACCAAGTAATCCATATTCTTGCAAGAGATCAAGGCAATATATATTTCCGTTGAGACAAACAAACTCCTTCTTTTGAATGTGAAACTTCTAAACCAAGGAAATATTTTAATACTCCTAGGTCTTTGATGCTAAAACTTTCATCAAGACACTACTCTAAAATTAGCTTTTCGTAGCACAACAAAAGACAACGCTTTTAGAAACAAGCGTTGTTATATGTTTTTTAAAAAAATCGCTGTAAAAAAAACGATTTTTAAAGGGTCACCTTAGAAAGCGCTGCTAAAGGCCTTAAGTTGGCCTCATCTTTGAAAGTGCTTTCTATAAAGCGTTGCTAAAGGTTTACCTTAGAAAACGCTTTTAGAAAGTGCTGCTAAACGCCTTAAAAATGTCCCACCTTAGAAAACGCTTTCTCAAGACGCTACTATAAAGCAATGAATAGAAAGCGCTTTCAGTGAAAAAGCGTTGCCTTAGGTCTTTCATTAATTAAAAAATAAAACACACCAAATTTTCAGAAGCCCTTATCATTTGTTTCGATCATTTTCAGAAGCTCTATGATCGTTTCTTTCTTACTCTTCGTTTCTTTCTTGCTCTTCGTTTCTTTCTTGCTCTCCGACCGTTTCAATCATTTGTTTCAATCATTTGTGACGTTGTTGTTGTCGTTCTACGTCGTGCATGCCATTGTTAGTCGTTATCCTCCATTCTTGCTTAGGGTTCTGTTCGTGAAGAAGAAGACTTACAAAGACGAAAACCAGGTATGTTGTTGTTCTCTACTACCATCTCACGATATTCTCTACCCCCTCTCTAGTAGAGTTTTTTCCTTCCATGGGAATCGAACTATGTACCATGGGGTTCAAGTACATGTTCAATCCATTCCCACTACCAATTGAGCTAGTAGCTCAATTGGTAGTGGGAATGGATTGAACATGTACTTGAACCCCAGGGTACAGGGTTCAATTCCCACGGTAGGCAAACTCTACTAGAGAGGGGGTAGAGAAGATCATGGGATGGCAGTGTCGGGATTGTCTTGCGAGGGTTCGGACTGTTACAATAAAATACATGTTATTAACATTAAGGGTTTGAGTATTTTTACATCCATGTATTGAAAGAGAGAAGTCTATATAATATTTTGTCATGAGTATTTTTTGAAAAAATTACAGTCACATCTAAGTTAATGCTACAGAGAATTATTCTCAAACATATACTGCAGTTGCATCCTGTTTTCTTAAAATTTTGATGTTAGTCTATCTCTGGTTCTAATTTTAGAGTGTCATTGTTGTAATTGATTCTAATTGGATAAAGTTGATTTCGACATGTTTGTTTGCTTTTGATTAAAATTTATTTTATCTTTAGAATTATTTTAATCTCGAAATTAAATATTTTAACTTTAAAGTATAAATTTGAGTATGAATTATGCAAAAATTACAACTTAAGTGATTCTATCAATCTGATCGATAATTTGAATAAGGGACGATGACACTTGACATGTTTGTTATACATGCACATGTAAAAAGAAAAACTATAGGCTAGAAAGTAATATTGTCAATTATATTTTGGTTGGAATCAAAGGTGAATTCATTTTCAGTGCATTAACACTCAAATTTGATTGTTTGTGGAGAGTCCTCCATAATTGTGATGCATTTGAAGCAAAATAGAACATTGTTCATAATTCACAAATTAAATGATGAATTTAGAATTATTTCATCAACATACACTAGGATATCTATAAAATATTTGTCATTTTCAAGGTAAACAAAGAATAATCAGAGACAGATTGAGTATACCCTAATTGAATCAATAAAGCTGTCATTTTTTCATACCACTTTCGACTTGCTTATTTCAATCCATTGAGGCTCTTCTTCAGCTTACACGCTTGATTATATTTGGTACAGAAAACACCTTCAGGTATTACCATATACACATCTTCTTGCATATCTCCAAGTAAAAACGCATTGTTCACATCAAGTTGATGAAAGAACCAGTTGTTCATAATTGCAGTTGCAATAAGTGTTCTAATTATAATGCTTTATTACAGAGAGAATGTATCAAATAAATTTAATCCCTCAATCTGGTTATATCCTTTGGCAACAAGCCTGACTTTATACCTTTCTATTATGCCATCTACCTTATGCTAAACCTTGAAAATACATCTATTTCAAATAGGTTTGACATGAGAAGGAAAATAAAATATGTCCCAAATTCCATTCTTGTGTGTCATACTCTAAATTTTGACCCTAAGATATATACCTCAGTAGAGGAAATCCACTGACCAAAGGACTATGCCAGACTGGTTTTAACAATATCCCCGCAATTGATCAGGATTCCTGAGTCCCTCAGTGGATTCAGGAAAGGACCAATCATTAATACATAAGATTTTCAACATTTCAATCACCAATAAAAAGGGTTAAGGAATCTCAAATGATGGAAAATCATTCAAAGACTGTACTGAAATTTCAGTGATCTGGGCCCCGAGCCATCAGAACCACTAATTAGGGTTTCATTCATCTGATCCCTCCAGATGAATTTTTTCATGGGAAAAGGAGAAAAGACATCCACATATCATTAAGAAAGTTTTACATGACTTTGACAAGTCATTTACAAGTACAAAAGATGCAGAGATCAAGGACTGCAAGTTTAGGGTTTCACAGTGCCCAAATTAGGGTTTCTGACCAATTGAGGATCCTAAAGTCAAAATTTCCATCTGGGCAAAATCATATACCATAGGTAATGGTTTAAATAGCTCATATACATCATGGAAGTCCATTCACAAGGTCAAAATACGTCAGAGGATGACCAGTCAAAAAATCAGAAAATCATGGGTATCTAGTGTAATTTCCACCTGGGCCAAAAAGTCAAAGTTTGACTTTTCACCCAAAATGATCCTCATAACCTATATTACAATAATATATGGTCCATGAATGCATTTGATCACAAAAATCAGAAATTTGAAGATGAATTGTAAAAGAGGCAATCTTTGAAACTTTGAAATTTATCTAAGTTATGGAAATAAGTGTTCAAGTAGCCTACTTCCAAGCATCATATTTTGGTGAACCAAAACTCAAATGAAAGATCTCATCATAATACACAAATGATTCAACTACAAGAAACTCCAATTTCTCATGGATTTTAAATTATGATTGGATCAAAATCTAGAAAAATATTGATTTTCAACACTTACACAAAATTTATCAAAGTACAAAATCATAAAAACACCAAAACTTGGAGGAATATTTTTCACCAATTTCCAAGATGATTCAGATCTTTCTCAAAACACCAATGTTGTTGCAAATGTTTCCAACAATTCAAAGAACCAATTGGCATGAAAAGATATTGTTTGTACATGAAGAAATCCTGAATGAAAGTGACCATCCAAAACTGTTATGCAAAAAAACATATTTTCACAAACTTTTGAGATCTGATTTTTTGAGTCAAAGGACAATGTGGAGTGGTCTTAAGCATCTTAGAAATCATTAAAAACCTAATCAAACCATCAAATTTATGATTGCTCTAAGGAATTCCCATCAATGGTCTTTATGAATTTCAACACTTATGCATTTTGATCCAAGGATCACCAAGCTCCAAAATGACATATTCTTGGATCTCTTGTTCAAAAAGCAATAGGTGGACACAATCCAAGCATAAAACTTCTGAGGAATGTGAATTTTGTTGCTGCAATAGTTGAGCTATTTGAGAAGTTCATCATTTCATGTGTAAGAGATATTTTTACAAAGCATAACTCACAATTGTGACCTCATCTCTTCAAGACTTAATGGATAAGTAATCTCAACATCTTTGCCTATAAATAGAGACCTCATTTGATCATAAAAATTACACCAAAGCCTTTAACCTCTAAGATTTCTCTCTTTCACTCCTAAAAGACTCAAAACTTGATATTTTGAGCAATCACTAATGGTTTTTTAGTTGTGGCCACTATCAACTCAAACCAATTGCTCAAACACATCACATATGATGTTTATGAGGTGTTCAAACACTTAGATCACCTCTGAAACACCTCCTACCCAAAATCACCCTTCAAAACCTCAAAGAAACTTTGTTTCTACAATTTGAAGGCCACAACTTGATCCAGCCATTTGCAATCAAGCCCAAGGTTCAAACACACTCCATATGGTGTATGGAAGTTGTCCAGATCATCACAATATCTCTAGAACACCTCCAGCTCAAAATCACATTTCAACGTGCAAGCTCAAGTTCAGGTAAGCCTCAAACTTGGCCAAATATGGTTGATTTTATGTGACTTTTAAATTTCAACTCATTTTCTTTTGTGTGATTTTTTTTCTTCGGATAACCTAGTTTTTAAAAAAAATACCAAAATAACCTAATTTTCATAGTAATTATATATACATCATATGAATAGGAGTATAAGTAAAAAAGAGTTTTCTTTTTAATTACACTTATGTGCCAATTGAAATGACTAATGAGTTATTTTATAATTTTTTTTAAAATGAATGCATTCGCATTTGGATTGACGAATGAGTTAATTTTTTTCTTATTTTGAATCATATTCATGTGCCAATCGAAATGGCTAATGGGTTTAAATTTTTTAACTCATTCGTCAATCCAAATAACGACCTATTCATATTAAAAAAAAAAAATCCTTTTGTGTTACCTCATGTATTTCCAAAAAGTGGGAAAACAAAAAAAAACAAATAAAGTGAAGAGTTTTGGAGAAAAAAATTATTAGTGTTGAAAATAATATGTGTAGTGAAATTTTATATTATTATTGAGTGTTATGTCGTGTTGATGAATTTTATTAAACATTTTTCATCCAATTTGAGTGTTAAATATGAGTATAATTGTATTGAATTGTGTTAAAAAAAAGTTAAAATTTTAAAAAATTATTATTTATTATTTATTTAAAAGACATCGCGAATCCAATCCAACAAAACTCAACTTAACTCATAAATGAACGACTCGTTCAGATCGATTTTGACAATGAAATTACAGATTAGACGAAGAATCCATCCCATTTAAATTTAAACGGTTGAGTAAAGTCAAACTCAGTCCAACCCAACCCATATTCCTCCCCCAATTCTTATTACATATTCAACTCAACTTAAATTTTATCGAAAGCATAATTAATTTTAATTTCCATCGAATCAAAATTATAAAAAAAAATTATTTGTAGAAATAATTTGAAAAAGTGGTTTGAATATTCAATGTATCAATAAATAAAAATAATAAAGATTTTGAATATATATAAAGTAAATTCTATGAATTAAGTAAAATAAAAGAATTATTGAAAAAAATTATAAATTAACATTTTAAAACAAAATTTCTTTTTCAAATAAATAGAGAAGCACTTTGAGTTATTTTCATTACAATTGTCTTCTTCTAAATACATTCTCTATGTCGTTATTTTCATTGTTAATCACAACATGAGTAGTATGAACAACAACACTAATGTAGTTGAGTTTCTAAACCTGATGGACTCAGACGCCTCTAAGAATGAAGGTTCTGAGAATGACGATCTCGGTTTTGCCTTCAACAATTCTGATTTCTCAGATAGAATCATTCAACTTGAGGTCATGAAGGATAGCCAGAAATGCAATGGTATGTATAAATCTTGTTTTTACACCGGCTATATACACCGTAAATGTTGGTTATCGAAACGCATCTTCCGGTAAATTGATTATTTGGAAAACATTCCTCTGTTCTCTGCAGTCGTTCAACTAAAGACTTTGTGTGTCGGCGAAGAGCCCGTTCTTTTACAAGGTACGTCTCTTCTTTATTGGTTAGATTTCAATTGTTTTTTGTTGTAAATTTTGCTTGTTTAGTTAATTGTATTACTTTGTAGCTCTTCTCGGAGCATAGGCACATCACTCTGAGAATCGCTACATCAGGTATAAAACCTTTTTAATTTATTTTCTCTGATAGTTGGATTATACTAATCATGTTTTAATTTGCTTGTTATAGAGGAAGCTACATTCATGGAGCTTCTAAATTTTATGTACACTGATTCTCTGAATGTGAAGGCCTCACCACCTATATTGTTGGATATACTCATGGTTGCTGAAAAGTTTGAGATACTGCATCCGAGTATTGCTCAACATACCCCTGACACTGGAGTCTGCGTTGCTCTACCTAGAGCTTCCCTCTAGTGTCTTGATGCAGCTAAGCAATACGTTGCATGTCGGTACAAGGATATAACCAGGCATCAGGAGGAGCTGATGGGATTGCCTTTGGTTGGAATGGAGGCATTACTGTCAAGTGATGACCTGCGGGTTGCCTGTGAAGATGTAGTGTACGACTTCGTGATGAAATGGGCAAAATATCAATACCCAAAACTTGAGGAGAGGAGAGAAATCCCAGTTCATACGCTTCCCGTACATGTCCTGCCGTAAGTTGAAGACAGTCCAAACTTGCAATGACTTTGATTGTGAAGTTGCTAAGCAGTTAGTATCTGGCGCCCTATATTTCAAGGCTGAGGCACCACACCGGAAACAGATACTAGCGGCGGAGTCAGCTTCCACTAGTCGCATCTTTGTTGAGCGGTCATACAAGTTCCGCCCTGTTAAGGTCGTGGAATTTGAAGTTCCATGTCAACAGTGTGTGGTTTACTTTGACCTCAAACGAGAGGAGTGCGCCAACTTGTTTCCTTCTGGCCAAGTCTATTCAGTGCCATTCCGTTCATGTGGCCAGAGGTTTTTCTTGAAGGCACACTGCCGCATGGACTTGTATTTGGGCGTGCAGGAGAGATCTTTCAGCTACGAAATCGACTACGAATTTGCTGCTCGGTCAAGGCCAACCGAGGAATACATCAGCAGATTTAAAAGCAGCTATGTATTCACACGGGGAATGGTTGTAGGTCATAGAAACTTGTTTGCTACACCATGGACATCGTTCATGGCGGAGGACAGCCCCTTCTTCATCAACGGCGTTCTCCATCTCAGGGCGGAATTCACCATTAGAAATAGACTGAATTCACAATAAAAAACTTAGTCTTTGTAGTTTGTAACTCTGATTTTGGGGCAGTTTCTAATCCTTATGTAATTAATTGCAATATTTTGCTGGCAAAGTTGCACTTGGTGACTTGAGAAGAAAATTTCAACAGTTAAAAATGTCACGACAAAAACTCGACCTTTTAATGTATATTGGGATCCATGAATACAATTCTGTAAAATTGTTTGGTTGAACTTGAAATGGAGTATATGTCTGGCATACCTGAGTCCCTGATTTTTATATTTTTGTTTATTAAGTGAGTTTTATAATATAGCAGGAATGATATGAGGTGACTTGATGGCTAAGGTAGCTAGCATAGAGTCACTTTCTAAGAAGAGTCAAATATCAGTGAATATGAGATTGAAGACTAGTCTGAAGAAACAGGAATTCAAATATAAAGACTTCTCGCAACACCGACTTTGTTATTGAAGCGGAACAGATACCTCGCCCGGTTGTGATCCAAACTGCCATTCAACCTGTCCAACAAGTTGAAAATTATGGACTTGCAGGCTTGTTCAGAAATTTTTATGGTGGAGGCCATTTTTATAGGGATAATTGTTCACAAAAAGAGTGTATTGTATGATTCTAGATATTGGCTAAAGGAATTTGTTAAGTACATACCATTGGATGTACATGTAGTCATGATGGATGTTTATGCTTAGGCCATAATAGACTTCAACAATGATTGGAATGGTTTCATGAATGCATCTGAATTTGAAAAATCCTTGGAAACCAAACATAATGGAAAAATGAATTGGAATTCGACGGACTTGCAGGCCAGTTCAGATATTTTTATCATTTTATGGTGGAGGCCAGTTCCTTAGAAACTAAGCATAATTGTTAACAACAAAGGAAGGTATTGAACAATTTCAAATATTGTTCAAGAAGCATCTGAAAATAGAAATATCATTGTGGAAAACCTGACTAATGAACTTGATATTAGGAATGAAAACGACAACAAAATGTAGTGTAAGTATTATGAGAAGACTTGAGGAATGAAGATAGATGATAATGATGGCTTCAGGGTTGTTGTAGAGCAAAAGAGAGAAATAGAAGATGCCATAAATAAAATCCTTCTATTGGAAAAGCAACTAGATGCCAAAGAAAAGTAATATTTTCTTATGCGTATCGTTGAAGAATCTATATCATGTTTCTTCAATTCTTAACAATCTTGTATCCTCATCATTTATATTGCATTTCTCCTTTTTAAAACTCATCAAATATCTAATCAACACATATACATCATGCTATGTCATCAAGAATGAAATGCAACTTCACAAAATGTATGTGATACCGATTTCAACATGTGATAGACACTGAGTCATCTACCCTCCATCAGGGAGCACAACATAAACAACATAAACAACACCCCAATCCACAAAATGGGATTGAAGCCTCCATCACCATAAGTATGTCATGAATGCAACGATGTAATAACATCAACATAATCAACACTCGCATCAACATTCATGTAAATATTCATCATACTCTTCATACGACATCTATACAGCAGTCATGTAATCTATCAACATATACTCATCATCACATAGAAATCATAAACATCATACTAAAGCATCACAACTTCATTTCACACCCAGTCATCATAATTCGTTTGATCGTCATGTTCGTCACGTAGAAAGTATAAACATCAAAATATTCACAACATAATTTATTCCTTCATAGCATCATTGTTCACATAACTCATACCATCATAAGAAATCAACACATAATCATCATATAATCAACCTACATCTTAACTTCATCTCTATCACAAATTGATCACTAAAACATCAACATAAAACATGACAACAAGTATAATACCTCATGACATCAATATATCATATTTACACATCATTAGACAATTTTCTGCAATTAAATCATTAATTTTTTATTTCAAGGGATCACTAAGCGACTCCCCTCGCTCGCTAAGCGACCTCCTATCGGGTTTGAAAAAATTCACAATTATATTGCTCGTTAAGCGGACAAGGCAAATTTCAGCTTTTCAATTTTGCGATGACAGCAAATCCCTGTTACGATTTTTCACCCAAAAATACAGTTTTTTATCATTTTTAATCACAAATTCAGTAATAAAACCTATAACTAACACACATACATCATTCACAACATACAATACACAACAATTCATACTAACCTTCAACCCATATATCATTTACCTTTAAATCTACATAAAGGACTCATAAAATCTTCCTTCCAAATTATGAGCATCCCTCCAGCCAGCCCCAAAGAATCTGATGCACTCCATTGGCATTTTGAATTCCCCCACATACTTACCACCGTATCCTCTGTCATCTTCGTACACTTTGTCTCTTGCAAGAAGTACAAGTCACCCATAGCTCTTATTTTCCTTCTCTTAATGGAACTCTCACACCCTCTAATATTATAACTAACAAAATTCATAAATTCCCCTAGCTGTCGCCTTCTTGTCTTTCTTACTTTTTCTATCCACTACCTCCATATTACAAATAACACCTTCAAAAACCTCATCGTCTTCTTCCGCTTCCACTCCCAACATTTTAATCGACTCTCACACCTTGACTGGTAGACTTTCTAGTTTCTTTTTAATCCTTGAATTACTTTGATGAACTTCCACATCCCCTATGGAACCATCACCAACTTCAGAATCCTCCACCGAATTCAAATAGAGTCTCTTTCAGAATAATGTAGATGTTGAGTTGTTTCAGAATACTGTAGATGCATTGGAAGTTGGTGAAAATTTGAAAAGGTGATCTTCTCCCCATAAAAACGTGAAGTCAACATTACACTTTTCACATTTCAGTTCAAAAAGGTAGTACTCATCCAACCATTATTTCCAACCTTGGCATTTGTATGAGTTAATGCTGCAAACCATGTTTGTTCTCGGTAACCATTCACTAATGCATTTCCATTTGGTCAGTTTTAGACATGAATTACCCCCTAACAATCCTATGTGGCATATTTAATCAAAGGTCAATGTAGTAGTAACCAGAACAAAAGAAGTCCATATAGATGTTAGAAAAGACAAGTCACATAGTTGGCTAATTTTAATAACATATTCGATACTGGTTATTAATCAACTAGAAAATAAAAAGACCCAAAGAAATACTATGTAAATAATTATCTAAGATAAAGTAGAATGAATGACAGAGAATTTGAGAGTGTTGGAAATTAAATTCTTCATTTTTCCAAGTAGTTAATTAATTGGATACCAAGTTCTATGTATCTTGGTAAACAATATTAGTTTAATTTCTTTCTTGTAAATTGCATATAATTATTATTAAGTTGTAACAAAAATGATTATAAATTAAATTATATGTTGAGAGCAATTAATCTCAAGCACATTCACAAATATTTTCTCTCTATTTTTCACATAGTATCAGAGCTCCTAATCTAGGGGACTCTACTTCCACTAATCATTAGTTAGAATTAGAAATCTTGATTGGACAATACTTGCTATCAAGTTTTTCAATTAAACACTATTAGATACTCCATCCATTGAAAATCCAACCATGATGGTTGGAAATCTTAAAGGTGGAGGAGGACAAGCAAAGATGGAAAAGAAGGGCGAATTGTGGTGTACTTACTGCAATAAGCCGTGTCATACACGTGAGAAGTGTTGGAAGTTGCATGGAAAACCTCATAGTCGTGAAGAAGGACAAAGATGAGGCCCTTCCGGAGGTGTATCTCGCAAAAATAGTAGGTCTTATGTTGTTGAAAAAGTTGAAGAAAACAAGGCAGAATCTTCAAATAATTATGGATTAAATAGTCTTAACCAAAAGGAGATTGAAAGAATGAAGGCTTTCCTTAATAGCTTAGAGAAACAAAAAGGTATTTTTACTTTGGCGTATTCAGGTATGTTTCTTCCAATTTCATTTGGGTTTAATGCCTCAAATATACTCTCTACTTCCCTTTGGATCTTAGATTCAGGAGCTACCGACCACATGACACCTTCATCCAAGTACTTCTCCACATATCACCATAGTCCTAGTAATAAGAAAATTTCCACTGCTGATGGTACTTTAATAACAG
Source organism: Lathyrus aphaca (assembly GCA_963966055.1). NCBI lineage: Eukaryota > Viridiplantae > Streptophyta > Magnoliopsida > Fabales > Fabaceae > Lathyrus > Lathyrus aphaca. The sequence goes on from OZ014525.1 coordinate 8,142,616, forward strand.
TGGCTGGTATTGGAGACATCCAGATAACTCCTTCCATTGTCTTAAAAAATGTCCTTCATGTCCCAAAATTGTCCACTAACCTTGTCTCTATACAAAAACTCATTAAAGATTTATCTTGTAGTGTTATGGTTAGTAATTTTAGGGTGTGTATAACCTAAATGAATAAAATGACTTAGAAAATTAATTAAAAAGATAGATATTTGAAAATAAACACTCACACACGTAAGTCGATCTTTGATCGCCATCTTGCACTTCCTAGGGTATTCCTCTTGGTTGCCTTAAAATAATATGGTCAAGTCCCTCGAATACAGGGATGTCTTAAGAAAATTCATTCAAATATAAATCATCAAGTCCCTACAATTTAAAAGATCAAGTCTCTTCGAGGTTGCCTACGATAATGATCGTGTCCCTTCGAATAAATGATGATAGTCCCTACGAATTGCTAAAGACATCCCTTAAGTTGCCTTCTATGACCATACGATGACCATACGCTTGTCCCTTAACAAATCCAAGGTAATGACTACATATTCCTTAATAATAGGGATATTCTTTACCCTTAAAAGAACATACGAGAACATGAAAGACTTAATCTAGGGTAGGTACCTCTTAGTTGCTTGCTCACATTTCAAAATACTTTTTACACCTCACTTTCTTAAACATTTTTCAAAACAAGGCTTTGTATACATCCATACGAGGATCATTACAAAGTACTTAGAAAAGTTCTAATCACACACTACACTTTCAAAAAACAATTAAAGTGAGCTAAGTAACTAGAGCCCATGGATAACCATGGATATAAAGGGTGCTAACACCTTCCCTTTATATAACATACCCCCCGAACCCAAGTCTTTTCAAAAAATGGTCTTTCCTGTTCTTTTATGTCCCTTCCTTATGGATAAAATAAAAGTCGGTGGCGACTCTTGCTATCCGCAACATGACTAAAGTCAGTTCTCCCACCGTGTTACAATATCCCTTTCGGCCTTTTCTGTATGGATATGCGGGTTTTGAGGCTCTTTTGCGATTAGTGGCACTTAAATCCTGGATAAACAAGTTTAAGGCATATCAGAATAAACTAATATGCAAAGATAAACAAGTCTATAATACAATGAATAGAAATGAAATTAAAAGATAAATAAATTTACATTGAATTTTGCGCTTTTCCGTTTGGCTACAAAAGCTTTTCATTCTTTCGGTGTAATCAAATCCGCATACAATGGTGGAAGTTCTGCTTCAACAAAACTTTTTTGATCATCCCTCAGATATTTGTTTGATAATAAGGCTCGAAATCCCCTATGTCTCTTTCCGGCCAATTGGAGACAATACTTTTTGCGGCTTTCATCAATATTAAATGACCTCTACAAAAAACACATACACATATAAACATAAAATGTGTTAGTATAAGTGTGTTAGTATAAGTCAAAAGAAATCTAATAACACATCAATCATGTTTGGTAATCAAGTACCTCTATCTCACTCCATATCTTATCTTTACCAGCTTCAAACATTGAATTCCTCCAATCATCACTGGTAAAACTTCTTGTCGACGCCCCTTTCCTTTCGCCGTCTCTCCCCTACTTTGTAAAACTTCATCAACCATCTTCTGAACAACAGCTACAGCTTCAGTATCGTCCATCTTTCCTACACAGTATATCAAAACAAACTCTATTAATCCATCCATGCACAGAACATAACATATATAACAAACTTTCATTTCTCACTTTTATTTCATTACATTCCCTCAAACTTATTTATATCTCTATTTATATCTCTATTTATATCCTTATTTCATTACATTCTAAAAAAAATGTCATCTATATAATCTACTTCTACAACAATGTAAACTATATATAAAAAGAGCTTAAACTAATGTAAACTATATATAAAAAGAGCTTAAACTAATAAGCACTTCTACAACAATGTAAAAAATGTCATATACAAAAAGATATTAAACTAATAAGCCCTTCTAAAAAGAATGTAAACTATATATAAAAAGAGCTTAAACTAATACGCACTTCTACAACAATGTCAACTATATACAAAAAGTGCTTAAAATAATAAGCACTTCTTCAACACTGATATCAACTATATTAAAAAAGAAATAAGTTATTTTCTTCTTTATACTCTTCTGATATCATCAATGTCATCTACATAATCTACTTCTATCATAAATGTATCCTATTTTCGTGCCCTAAACTCAGACTTGCACTAAATAGAGACAGAGAAGAAACTTACGAAAAATGAGTGTACAGTGGAGGGAGGAAGGAGCAAGGCGGCAACAGTAATGGTCACGGAGGAGCACGGTGGTGGACGGCTGTGGCGATTAAAGCTTCTGTTAAGGCTAAAATGGTGTTCGCAAGTTTCGTTCGCAAATAGAGGGAAAGAATGAAATGAAAATAGTAACTGCGTATGAAGCTTCAGTATATTTGTACCAAAAACAAAAGACAACGCTTTTGTAACAAAGCGCTCTTATAGGTCTTTTGTAAAATAATTTAAAATAAAGTGATTTCTTAAGTTACACTTTAGAAAGCGCTTAAGGTGAAAGCGCTCTCTAAAGTGGTCACCTTAGAAAGCGCTTTTAGAAAGCGTTGTCTAATGTGCCCTTTAGAGAGCGCTTTTTTTGAGCGAATTTTCAATTGACCTATAGCAGCGCTTTGCATTAAAAGCGTTGTCTTTTGTGCGCTACGAAATGCCATTTTTGGCGTAGTGACCATAAAATGACATTTCTCCCAATTGAGAATAAGGTTAGTTTCCTGGCACCTTTGCAAAACAAGAGATAAGTTAGCTACACAAATATCAAATGAAGAACAAAAAACTGAAAAATCATCCATAAACACCTCCATATGCTTTTCAAGCATGTCATCAAATATAGATGTCATACACCTCTGAAAAGTCGTTGGGGCATTTCATAACCCAAATGACATCCTTCTGTAAGCAAAAATACCATAAGGACGTGTAAACACGGTCTTCTCCTGATCTTCGAAGGCTACAGCAATCTGATTATACCCCAAATACCCATCCAAAAAATAGTAGTACTCGTGACCTGCAAGTCTCTCTAACATCTGGTCAATAAAAGGGAGAGGAAAATGATCTTTCTTTGTTGCACTGTTAAGCCTCATATAATCAATACACACTCTCCAACCTATTACATTACGAGTGCGAATCAATTCATTTTTCTCACTTAGAACCACTGTTGTTCCTCCCTTCTTTTGTACCATATGCATAGGACTCGCCCAAGCACTATTAGTAATAGGATAACTCAACCCTGCATCCAATAATTTTATAACCTTTTTCCATACCACTTCTTTCATTTTTGGATTTAACCTCCTTTGGGGTTCTACCACCGGTTTATGATTATCCTCCATCAGTATCTTATGCATGCATACTGTGGGGCTAATTCCTTTCAAATCTCCAATGGTCTAACCCATAACACTCTTGTGTTTCTTAAGCACATGTATCAACTTTTCTTCATCCTTTTCATTCAACCCAGAACTAATAATAGCAAGACAATTTCTTCCAGATTCCAGAAAGATATATTTCAGATTTTCAGGTAATTGTTTTAATTTAGAACTCATACCTGTTTTTCTTTCCTTTTCAGTCTCAATTTCTGGTGAAGCTCTCAGATCCTCCCACTGGTGTGGTTTGGATTTCAACCAAGGCAGTTTTGCATCAAACATAGCAAGAACTTATTTATATTTCTCATTCTCATTGTCCTCTATCTCTTAGGCTGACAAACTCAGAACTCTTTCCAAAGGTGACTTAGAGAATTGACCGTGAATGGCTTTTACTACCATCTTATCAATCACCTCAACAGTGTGACTAGTACCAATATCCTCCTTATGCTTCATAGTATTCCTAACATCAATTTTTAGATCTTCATCATAAAATTTGAGGGTCATGGTACCTCCCTCAATGTCTATCATACATCTACCTGTTTCCAAGAAAGGCCTTCCCAAAATCAGAGGTATCTCCTCATCTTCCGGCATTTCCAAAATCACAAAATCCACAGGAAAACATATTTATCAACTTTAACCAGAACATCTTTAACTACCCCATAGGATCTCTTAACTCAATGATCTACAAATTGAAGTGTCATTCTGGTATCTTGAACATTTCATATTCCCAACTTCCTATAAATAGACAAAGGCATAAGACTCACACTCGCTCCCAAGTCAATCAGTGTTTTTTTAAATGACCTGCCTCCAATAGTGCACGTAATAGTAATAGAGCCTTTATCTGGTTTCTTCACTAGAATCTTCATACCCTGCAAAATATCACTACAAGTTTCAGTTAGTGTAACAGGTTCAGTGTCAGTGGTGTGCTTCTTGGAGATGATGTCCTCATGAATTTGGCATAAATAGGCATTTTCTATAGTGCCTCTGAGAATGGGATGTTGATTTCTAACTTCTCGAACATCTCTACGAACTTCTAAAAAAATTTCTCATCTTGCTTCTTCTTCTTGTTTCTCTGTGGGAATGGAAGCTTTATGATGGGCTTTGGCTCAATGGGTTTTTCCTTCACTACCGGCTTTAGTACCACTTCTTCCTCAGGTGGTGTCTTTTTTTCTAAGATTTCAATATCTACTTCAAGCAATTGATTGTATTCCTCATATTTCTTCTCAGGTACTTCAGTTGATTTCCCACTTCTTGTTGTTACAACACTCACATTATTATGATCTCTTGGATTTATCAAAATTGCACTAGGTAAGGTACCTGGTGCTTGAGAACTTGCTATCTAACCCAGTTGAACTTCCATATTTTTAAAAGAGGCATTAGTGTTCCTCTGATTATTCTGGGTTTCTTCTTGAAATTGAGCTCTCTGAGCAGCCATCTTTCAATTAGCAATCTCCCAATTTGCTTTCTTCAGTACCTGTTGATGATAAGGTTGTTGTGGTGGTTGATACTATTGTTGGTATGGTGGTTGTTTCTTAGGTCTCTGTTTCTGAACATTACCTTGTTGATCTTTCTAGAAGAAATTAGGATGATTCTTCCAACCTGGATTGTAAATATTATAATAGGGGTTGTTCTGCTTCAGAAAATTAATCTCTTCCACTTGTTGCGCAGTTGCTACACAATGCATAGCAAAATGAGGTCGACCACAAATTTCACAACTAATAGCCCAAACCGGTTGAACCTGTGCCACATTTTTAGTGCCTAAATTCATATCTTTCAATCTTCTCTCAACTTCACCAGCAATCTGCTCTTCCATGTGCACCACTTGATTCACCGGTTTCAAGTCAACTTTTCCTTCAGGTTGACTCACAATATGATCATATAATTCAAAATGCTCATTTGTAGCAATAGCTTCAATGATATTTATGATACCAATGGTTGTTGAAAAGTTAGATGAGCCACTGACAGTTGTATCAATGAGTTGCTTAGTTTTCATCTTTAAACCATTTACAAAATTCAGCATTTGTTCAGTTGCATCCAAATTGTGAGTAGGAAATGCAATGAAACACTTCTTGAACCGTTTGTAAGCATCTCCAAGTGACTCTCCCTCCTTCTATTTAAAATTCAGTATGTCATATCTCTTACAGATGTATACAGAAGCGAGAAAGTACTCATTCAAAAATGTTATCTCCATTTGTTGCCAAGTAGTAATACTTCTTGCAGGTAAGGAATAAAACCACTCTTCAACGTTCTTAGATAAGGTAAATGGAAACATGACCAACCTCTTTGCCTCTTTAGAATGCCCCTCAATTTTCAATGATGTGGTCATAGTCAGGAACCTTTGTAGGTGCTTATTTGCATCTTCACTGATCTTTCCCGAAAAAGGTTTACTTTCTAGCTGACGAATAGTTGATGGGTGCAACTGAAAGTGTGCAACATTTATTGGTTGGTAAACTATTGTCAACCACACTGTTGGATTATTTTCTCGGGTGCAATGTCCTTTCTGGTTCTGTGTCAAAATGAAAATCAGCTGAGGGCTTACCTCACATACACAGATTAGACATAGATTAGTAATAGGAAAACAACAATAAAATAAAATAACAGAAAATAAATTTTAGTCGCAGAGCAACAATATTATAATTGAAATAAATCTGTAAACTCTATTATCTTTGGCAGTCCCCGGCAACGGCGCCAAAAACTTGATAGGACAAATAACAAGTGTACTATTTTTGCCTATTATAGTAATAAGTGGGAAAATCTCGAGTATCGAAAATCGAGGACTGCTTGACGATACAGAATTCAGAGACAGTTTCAATTAAACAAAATTCTTGGGAGTTTTTGGTTTTGATATGATTATGTATAAAAATGAAATTAAAGAAAACGAGTAAAATAGTTAAAGGTTTTGTAGAGAAGAGTAGATTGCTAGGGTTCGGTGAATAAATCTTCGTGTAACAATTTCAATGTACCAATGCAATAACATAATCCAAAATGTTGAATAGCGGTTCTTTAGGGCATATAATCTTAAGTCCTTAGTAAAAAGATCATTGGTCATATATCCTAATTACTATGTCCATAGATAATTATGTTCATGATCAAGCATTAATTTATCAAGAATTTCCAGTTGAGATAAAGTATCCCTAGTCCTAGGAGATATTTATAATCAAATGTTCTTTTTCAGGTCAATAAACAACAGCGGTCCAACTTAAATTATTTATGAAATCAAAATCCGTTTTTCCGATGGTTAAGGCGTTAAGAACAATAATAAGAACAAATCAACAATGATGAAATTCAAATGGTCATTGCATTAATAAAATTAAAATCATTACATTCGGAATCAGGGTCACCCCCTAGCAATAGGGGGTTTAGCTACTCATAATCGAAATAAAAACAGAAATAGGAAGTGTTGTCATTACAAAATGTCTTGAGGTCTCAATCTTTAATCGTTAAAAAAACTCTTTAACATATGAAATCATTGCAGAATTCTGATATCGCCAACCTTCAAAAGGCTTATTTACTCTAAAAAATCGTCCAACCTTTGTAATTTTGCGTTCTAGGAATAAATAGTCTAACATTGGGCCTTCTGGAGTTTTGGGCTTCATTATGCGTACTACCCTAGCAATTATGCGTAATTCCCTAATGAGTAGCACCTCATCTACGCATAATCACGTATGGGCCAGGCAACAATCAAGTCATTACGCGTAATAACCAATCCATTACGTGTATGGACAAAAACTTTGTTTTTCTTCATTTTAATCATCCTTCTGCTATAACACGTAACCTACGCGTAAACTATAGGTCGTTACGTGTACATTCAGGCCTTACGCGTAACAACAACAGGTCTTGCAATTTTTAGTTGTTTTCTTCATCTTACTCGCTCAGGCTCGGTTCTGATCCAATGTTTGATCCTTTGAGCTTCAAAACCTGTAATCAACCTGCTGACATACCAAAAGTGTAAAATATCCTCGAGAAACTCATAATTAGTAACACACTTAATATAATCAAAACACACCTAATTTATACTAAAACACATTCAAATCCACACAGATTACCTGACTTATTTACTATTAAACACTGAAATACATAGCACAAATGGTGACTAAACACTACACAAACATTATGTACGATAGGCAAAGTATGGTCTTTATTAAGGTAGTGAAGACGAATCTGAAAAAATGAGAACAATCAACAAAAACAATATGTGAGATAATAAGAAATATCTAACAATAGATGGAAGAAGAAGAATGCCCTTAATGTATGAAGCAGAAGATTCACGTCTAATGGTGAAGAAGAAGAGATAAAATGGGTGCTAGGGTTTCGGTGTGAAGGAAACGATGCAACTGTCAATAAGTGAGCCTTTATTCGTTTATATATGGGTAAACTATTTTACAACGGTTATGACTACCAATCGTTTTGATAAGTATTTACTTATTATAAATATCACAACGGCTAACCAGAAGAACCATTGTGATATCCCTTTTATTTGTGAAATTTAAAATAAATAAAAAAGAAAAATGTGTCTTAACGTTAAAGAAATACAATATTTATTTACTAGGAATATCACAATGGTTAACGCTAAAGGAATAAAATATTTTATGGCGCTGACGTACAAATTGGTTAAAGTTTGATTATATCACAATGGTTGTTTCTGTAGCCGTTGTTATATACAAATAATTTTTAATCAAAAAACAAAATAAATATGGTAGCGTCTTAGTAAAGATATGTCACCACGATGTTGGGAAAATTCGTGGTGACCTTGGCGTTGTTGAATACATGTTTTGTAGTAGTGTTGATGTTGGTGATCATGATTAGTATATTGTTTTAGAGCTTATTAGTATTTTGATGTATTTTGGAGCTTATCAGTATTTTGATGTACTTTTATATAAGTAAATTTGTTTTGGATACGGATGGAACTGACACTACAATATTTTGATGTATTTGATATAAGTAAATTTGTTTTGGATTAGAGGATAGTGTTATCAGTATTGTATTATGTATTCCAAAAAGATTAAATTATGGATCTCATAGTTTTTTTACTACATTTATAATTAACATGTTTTGAATTAATTGTATCATATCAGTATTGTATTCAGTATCATAATAATAAATAGGTTTTGATTAAAATAGATAAGGGTTTTGATTAAAATGATAATAAATATGTTTCGATTAAAACATGTTACGATAAAACTAATCACGTGTTGATGACTGTATATAGTAGCGTCGATCAATACATCGACGCTAACATAACCAGCAACATAGCGTCGGGGCCTACACTACCATATATAGTCAACATCACGGTGGCAGATGGAACCGACACTACTATAATATGTGTTGCGGACTATATACAATAGTGGCGGCCCCGACTTCGACGCTATATATATAGTCAGCGACATGGTGGCAGCTGAAACCGACGCTACATAATGGTGTGGAAATTTTCTTGTAGAAGGGAAACCCAATCACAAATTGGCACATGGAACACGTCATATCCGACGCAAATGATGACATGGAATGTTTATTAAAGGGTAACCAGTGTCGTACCAACACGTGGCATATATTAGCGTCAATAAAAACCGACATTAACTTTGGAATTAGCGTAGAACAAAGGATCATCAATTAGTCATTCATTAAAGTCGACGCTATGGAGGTGCCCGACACAAGACCGACGTTATACATAATTAACTTCTAGCTTTGGAAAGTCCGCCCCGACTCCGATATTTGGCTGACACTAAATCCTATTAGCGTCGATTTTTGGGTTGTTAGCTATGGTATCTGGCCGACGCTAAAATAGTGTTTTCTTGTTGTGATTGTTTTTTTATTTATTTAATAAAAGTTATTAAACATTTTTATGCATTGCACATATAGACGACTATGTAAATTTCTGTATAATGTACACATTCAAAGAATTCAAACAAATAAAAATGGAAAAAAAAATTACAAATATCCTTATTTGTATTATAAAAAATAGTATTTTTATACATTATAAAAAAAACATGTAAATTTGTGTATAATGTACACATTCAAAGGATATTTGTTATGTAAATTTGTGTATAATATACACATTTAATAGATTCTAACAACTAAAAATAGGAAAAATACAAATATTTTAATTTGTATTATAAAAAATAAAAATAAAAAATAGTTTAGAAATATCCTAAGTAGCATAAAAATAAAAATAAGAAAAATAACAAATATCTTTATTTATAGAAATAATTTATAGCAATAATTTAATTATATATATATATATATATATATATATATATATATATATATATATATATATATATATATATATATATATATATATATATATATATATATATATATCAATAAACAAATTTAATATTTTAAATATATACAAAGTAAATTCTATGAATTAAGTCATAAAACAAATGTTATTAAATATTCTCAGATATCGCACAGGTAGACGATTAATTATGTATGTATATGTATAGTGTACATAGTCAAAGAATTCAAACAAATAAAAATAGAAAAAATAACAAATATCATTATTTTGTATTATAAAAAATAGTTTTAAAATATTCTAAGTAGCATAAAAATAAAAATGGGAAAAATAACAAATCTCCTTATTTATAGAAATAATTTATAACAATGGTTTAATTAAATGTATATCAATAAAAAATATATATTTTAAATACATAATAAGTATATTCTATGAATTAAGTCATAAACAAAAAATAAAGTCATATTTTATTTTATTTTTAATTTTCTAATTTTTCTTTTTCATCAATTTTATTGAGTATAAATAAAGGAGCATTTGAGTTATTTTCATCACCATCCTCTTTCTCATTTTCCTTATTATTCATTGCAAGATCTACCTCTTTATTAATTTAGTTGAGTCTTTAATCTAGATGAACTCAAATGTCTCTAAAAACGGAGGTTCTGAGAGCGAAGATCTTGGTTTTGCCTTTAATGATTATAGTTTCTCTGATAGAATCATTCATCTGGAAATCGTGAAGGATCTTGTTGAACTTTTCCCTAACGCCAAGTGTTGCTCCATAAGTGTCGATCGAACTAGCCTCGGCAAAAGGAGAAGGGACAACATTCAGAAAAACAATGGTATACACTAATATTTTTTCTCCAAAACTCTTTACTTTTTTCTATATTTTATTTTATTTTTTACTTTTTAAGGTACAACATGTAGCACTGGCACCTCTGAAACAACACTTTTTGTGATTAATCCTAATTTATTCATTTTTTTTCAAATTATGGAAGTTCGTGTGAGAGTCCTATTAGAGGTGTCCAGGGTGTGTTCATGGTTCATGAACTGCATTGAACCGAATCATATTTATGATTTGGTTCAGTTTACAATAATCATTTCAACAAAAATCCAATGAACTGCTAAAATGGTTTCAATTCAATTTAAAATTAGTTTAGAATTAATTTATATTTATAAACTAGTAGTTTATAACCAATTTGTAATTTTAAATCAATTATATATTTTATACTCATTTAAAGCCAAATTTTTTAACTTCATAAAAATTAAAACTTTTTTATATTAGAAAATTTCTTCAAAAATTTTTTTTAAAACAAATTATAATTATTAAAAAAATTGAGAAAAAATATTTTCAAATTTTTTTTATTTTAGGATTTTGTACTATCGAAAAAATTCGATTTTTTTTATATTTCTGAGAAAACTCAATTTTTTCGTATTTACGGAAAAAAAGATTTTTTTTATTTAAAAATAAAACTCGATTTTTTTTGTATTTCTGAAAAAACTCATTTTTTTCATATTTCCGAAAAAAATTGATTTTTTATATTTAAGAATTAACTCGATTTTTTTAGTAATTCCGAAAAAACTTGATTTTTTTAAATTTCAAATAAACTCGACTTTTCATATTTCCAAAAAATCTTGATTTTTTCGTATTTCCGAAAGAAAAAAAACTCGATTTTTTTTATATTTCCGAAAAAATACTCTATGTTTTATATTTCCGAAAAAAACACTCAATTTTTTCATATTTTCGAAAAAACTTGATTTGTTATATTTTTGAAAAAAAATCGATTTTTTTATATTTCTGAAAAAACTCGAATTTTTTGTTTTTTCGAAAATACTCGATCTTTTATATATCTAGAAAAAAAAACTCGATTTTTTCAATTTCTGAAAAAACTAAAAAAAAATTTGTATTTTCGTAAAAACACGATTTTTTTATTTTTTGTAAAAACTCGATTTGTTGTATTTCGAAAAAAGCTCGAATTTTTTGTTTTTTCGAAAAAACTCGAATTATTATATTTTCGAAAAACTCGATTTATTTTTATTTCCAAAAAAAACTCGATTTTGTCATATTTCCGAAATGAAAAATCGAATTTTTGTATTTCCGAAAAATTCAAATTTTTATATTTAATTTTTTTACTCAATTAGTTTTTTATTCTTTTAATTTAAAAACTAATTAATTTATATAATTAAACTAGTTTATAAAAGAAAACTGATTCTAAACCACTTTTAAATTAAATTTGAATTATTTTAATTAAATAGTAATTTAAGTGATTCAAATTTTTTAAGTTTTAAACTAAATTTGAAGACCCCTATTTTACAGAGTGAGTTAGATTGATTATCTGCTAAACATCCATTGGTTGTTTGAAGTGAATCCTGTACATTTATTGTAAACATCTGCTACCAATATATGATTCAATGGCTCAACGATAGGAGTTGCTGTTGTGTGATAAGAAGCTCTCCTGCAGAGCTGTCTACAATGAACTCACAGTGGATCCGATGATCCGTCCCTAAATCCTTATAGCACCAGGTTGTTTCATTTTTTGGGATCTGTTCATTGGTGTCCACTGTGGAGTCAAGAGCAATATCTGAGTTTTTTAAATACTTTTTTCATTATGAGTTATGTCTAAATATATTTCAATAGTGGGTCCTTGTGATTCTAGTTAAATATGATTTGGTTTGCATCATTATCATTGCATCCAAAGCAATGATAAAACATGATTCCGTGCATAGGTGTTTGCCGAACAAGTGTCACTTTGTACATATCAGGTTATATGCTTTATATACCAATTTTTGTTATCATACTAACATATGCTCAATCCTGTTTTTGGTAGCAGACGATTATGCGCTGTGTAAGCCTCAGGATGCAATGGTTGAAACGTCCACGGCTGGTACTTGGATCACTTCAAAAATCTCTTGCATAGTTTCTCAGTTTCATGATTTGTTTTTATTTTTAGAAATACAATGGTTCAAGTCATGGAAGCAACATCTTACCGTTGGTTTGACCATGTTTATCAGAATCTTGAATTTTTTTTTCCACTGATTGTGCGGTTTGATAATTTTATTGTTAATCTATGAAATTGCACAATCAGCTGGCAGAAATTGTGAATTGAAAAACACTTTTCTTTTGCTTGCTAGCTAAACATTTCCATTAAATAAATGTGATGTTTTCACTTCTGCTCACTGATTTGAGTTTGGTTATTACTAATATAGATGATGAGGCTGCCAATCCCACAAATGTTGCAGATTCTCACATGGACTGCTCTGCAGTACTTAAAGTGAGAACACTGCATATTAGCTCCCCCATCCTGGCTGACAAGAGTATGTTCTTCTACAAGGTATGTCTCTTTTCTTTATTAGTTAGATTTGAATACTTTTGGTAATTTTGTTTGCTTAGTTATGTGTATTATTTTCCAGCTCTTCTCTAATGGGATGAGGGAGTCCCAGCAGATGCACGTCACCCTGAGAATCGAAGCATCTGGTATAAACATATATTAAAAGCTTTTTAGATTATTTGCTTAATCAGATTTGTTTTCTCCAATAGTTTTCTTACTAATGGTGATTTATTTTGCATATGACAGAGGAAGCTCCATTCATGGAGCTTTTGAACTTTATGTACAGCAGTTCTCTGAATGCAACCTCGCCGCCTAGTTTGCTGGATATCTTTATGGCGGCGGACAAGTTTGAGGTGCCGTCCTGCATGAAATACTGCAGCAAGGTATTGCTGAACATACCCATGACAGTGGAGTCTGCGTTGCTCTACCTAGAGCTTCCTTTATGTGTGCAAATGGCTAATGCTGTTCAGCCATTGGTTATAGCAGCAAAACAGTATCTCGCTGCTCGTTACAAGGACATCACAAAGTATGTTTCTTTTTTCCTACTTTGTTTAAATTAATTTTATGATATATGTTATATACACTTCTTTTAAACAGACTCTTTTTTTATATAAATTACCATGTGGCCTGAGCAAAGTTCATTAAAAAAAACAAAAAAAAACTATATATTGTATTTTATGCACTATCAAAGAATAGAATGTTCAAATGATTATTTAGGACATGGTTGATATATTTATAATCATCTAGTGAATCATTGTTGATTTTTAAACGCTAATAAGTTTTATTACTGACCAGACATCTGGAGGAGCTGATGGAATTGCCGCTTGCTGGGATCGTTGCATTATTATCCAGCGATGAGTTGCGGGTCGCATCTGAGGATACAGTGTACGACTTCATGCTGATGTGGGCTCGAACCCAGTACCCTAGTCTGGAGGAGAGGAGACATATACTCAGAGCGAATCTTATCCGCTTCATCCGTTTCCCGTTCATGACCTGCCGCAAGCTGAAGACGGTCCAAACTTGCAACGACTTCGACCACGAAGTCACTTCTAAGCTAGTATCCGATGCCTTGTATTTCAAGGCTGAGGCACCACACCGGCAAAGGATACTTGCTGAGGAATCGGCTTCCACTAGTCGCATCTTCATTGAGCGGTCATACAAGTTCCGCCCTGTAAAGATTGTGGAATTCGAACTTCCACATCAACAGTGTGTGGTCTACTTAGACCTGAAACGGGAGGAGTGCGCCAACTTATTCCCTTCTGGTCGCATCTGTTCACAGGCCTTCCATTTAGGCGGTCAGAGGTTTTGCTTATCAGCGCAATGCAATATGGACCAGCAGAGCTGCTATCATTGCTTCGGCTTGTTCCTTGGCATGCAGGAGAAGGGCTCTGCCAACTTCAGTGTCGACTATGACTTTGCTGTTAGGTCCAGGCCAGCCTTAGAATACATCAGGAAGTATAAAGGCAACTTTATATTTACCGAGCAAAGGGCAGTTGGTTTCAGGAACTTTTTTGCTACACCATGGACATCGTTCATGGCGGAGGATGGCCTCTTCTTTATTAACGGCATTCTCCATCTTAGAGCAGAGCTAACAATCAGAAACCAACTGGATTTCAATAGTCCTGGTAGATCTGATATTTTGTAGTACTTTTTCTTATTTCTAATTAACCCTCTGCAGTTATTTAGTTGTAATATGTTTTAATAAGAAATGGTGCCTAGTGAAGCATAGTTCTAACAGCCCTGCAAAACTGTACTTGTATGTATATTGCGGTCAATAAATTCAATTTTGTAACATTTGTTTTTGTGGTTGAAGTTGAGTTTGAAATGAAATTAATTTTGTTGAGATATTTTTGTTATATTAAGTGAGTTTGATTTAGAATTGAATTTGATTATTGAATAGTGTAAAAGTTACTTTCAATGACTTAAGCTTAAATGGATCTTTAGAGCAAAATAATTAAACCAACATATATGTGCGAATAAAATTACTAAATTCATTTCTGAGCACTTCCTCTTAAGAGGTAATGAACATAACTCTGATCTTCATCCATCTAACCGTGTAAAATTACAACAAAATTCTCTTATACAAAAAGGTTAATTCTAGAATGGGAGTGAAATATGCAACTATTCATATTCCAATGCTCTCATAAAAATTAAAAAACTTGTTTACTTGATCAAAAAGAGCTTTTCCTAGTTTTTGACTGAGATTTATGTCCCTCTAACCTTGCTTCAATCAGTTTTGCCATAAATGTATTGTCTTTTACTCCCCTAGCACATGTTGTTTTCCACTGTTTTACAGGACTGCCCTTAACTGTAACTGCAGAATGAACACATGAATCTTCCCTGCAAATACTCTCAGGGTATACCTTATCACCTTCTGATGACATGGAACTATTTCCAACTAGGCTCTGACTTAAATTAATTCTCTTTGTCCTGGCTCCATCACTTTCTGGTAGACCTTGTTTTGTCTCCCAGATTTTTGATACCCTAGAACTAGAACTAGGAGCATTTAATAGAGTTGTGCTATACCTTCCAATCTCACATGACATGTTCTTTACAGCGTTGAGTTTGTTATTTCCTTTCTCAGCATTCATTTTGTCTTCAAAAATACCGGGACGGACGGAAGCTTCCTTGGAAAAACTATGAGGTGAAGTTATTGTTTCCTTTGGTTTAAAGGAATCCAATGAATGTAGGCAAGGGTAAATTTCATTGACCTTCTTAGTAGAGGAGTTACTATGTTTACTCGAGTCAATGGATTGCTTTGCCCGAAGAAATGTCTCAATGTCAACGTGTAATTTGTCGACAATTGAGTGTGTCTGTGGGAGATCATTATCACGACTGTCATGAAGTAGCTTCATTTGTGTGCGCTCGTCAAGCCAAGCTTCTGAAATATGAAGTATTAGCCTATCAAGGCTACTATCGTCTTTGATGTGATTTTTCTCTGCATTATGCGTTATAGAACGCACTTCATGTTCATAATCTCTTACTCCTTTAGCAAAATCATCACACAAATTTTCCAAAAGGATATTTGTTTTCTTCTCTCTTTCGAGATCTCTCAAACTACAACGGAACAAAGACTTCACTTCAGAAAGTTCCTTGGTAAGGCTCTTATATCGACTTTCTGAACTCTTTCTTAACCTTCTTTCATTTTCAATCTCTTCCTTGACAGATTGAATTACATCTTTGATCGTATCACGCTCTTTGATTTCGTTAACACGTTTGTCTTCTGTTATTTGCTTCATTAAGCTCTCCATTATTTTCCTATTAATTTTCTTTTCTTGTACCAACTCTTTTACTTGTGCTTGAGAAAAATCTAGTTCATTTATCAGCGCTTTTGCTGTTGCTATATTTGATGCATGCTGTTCTTCAAGACACCACATACGATCGAGAACCTTGACTAACTCTCTCGAAGATTTCGAGTTGCAGCTTGACTCTCCTAAAGAACTTCTAGGATTTACATCATTTTCTGGTGTAACCTATTTTAAGCAAATAACACATTCATCTTATTACACTAAATAAACCAGTAAAAGTATCGATTAAAAAAATCATCTGGTCGATATTCATTAAAAACGACGCAGAATCATAAAACATCTTGAGATGCAAATGAAATCTATCTACGTATTTACTTACTTCAAACGAGCTACGGTAGCTAGCAGGGGACGCAGACTGCACAGCAGAACCATTTCTGTCAACTGATCTACAGTGCTGATCAACTAAAGCACGATTACGTCTTCTCGAGTCCCTATCAGATGCTGGCTATATTAAGGAAAAAAGTAACAATCAACTATCGGAAAAAATTAAAAAAATTTCATCAAACATGATTATCCGATGGTAACAGTTTAGAATTGTGGTTGAACCTAAAGCATCCTTATAAAACCGGCTTATAAACTAAGGATTGCCCCCATTTTTGAAGCCATATCTCATTGAATGTGAAACTTTTTAACAAAGTGCATGATGCTAATTGATAACAACAGAGAGTGAAAATGTGAAATCATAATTTTATGCATACAAGTCTCTACATCATTCACTTTCATGGTTGATATATAGAAGCCAAACCAAAGTGACCAAGTTTTAAAGCTGAAACTGAAGTTTCCAGTTATAGGCATAAGAAAACAGTATACCAAAAATGGGAAGAAATTTAGTACATGAACAATTTCATCAAAAAAGTTCATTGCCATATGAATCACAGACACTGGAAATACACATTAACACCGGTAATAATTCGGAAAAAAAATAAGTAAATTAAAAATAATCACAAGTTTCAGCCTAGGTTTTTGGACACCAACACTAATACCGACACGCCTTTTTAAGAGGTGCTGGTACTTCAGAATAACATATTTTGATTCAACTATAATACAAAAGGAAATTATTCCTGAAAAACCAAAAAAAAAAAGAAAAATTGAAGAGATTCATACAAGTTACAGCAAAAAAACTTACCTGGTGGTGAGAGTGAAATTCCCAGAGTTTTGCACAGAGGTTTCTTGCAGAGAGTGTTTTTGAGTTTGGAGAGTTAAGGAACTCTTGTTGAACATTATGTTGAGAAGAAGAAAATTGAAGTCTCCAAATAGGTGATGGGGTTGAAGATCTTCCTATTACTCCTCTCTTCTTGCCTGCAACAAGTTTCATCTTTTCCACCATTGATCCTTCTTCCATTTTCTTCACACATTCTTCTCTTCTTTCCATCTTCAATTTTTTATAGTATATATTTAAGGTTTCTTGTTCCTTTTTTTAACACAGTGAGTTATTGAAGAAACATTAAAGTGTTCTATTACAAAGGAAAAAAAAAAAAAAAAACTGAATGAAGAAAGATGGAGAAGAAGTTAAGTTAACTTGAGTGTAAGTTATTACAAAGTCAGCTTTTTTTCTCATACAGCCACGTCAATAGAATCATCAGTGTGGGTCCTACCATAAACACCTTAATATTGTCGTCCTTTTTGTCTTGTCTTGTCTAATCATCACTTGAAAATATTAATGAATGTGAAGGATTCCAAATAAGTACTGTAGTAATTTATTTTTTTAGAAAAGTTACAAAATTTAATTTTCAATAAACTAAATACACAAATTTAATTTATAATTTGTGAGAGAGGTGGTGATACACATGCAAGGTACTCCGACACTCAAGTAAGTTTTAGAGGGAGTATGAGAACAATTATAATTTTTTTTAGGTAAATGAATGAATAGAATTGAATATCTGATCTTCCAAGGGATGAGGGTATTTATAAGACTCATTTGTGGCCGAAATACCTGGTCGACCAATGGGAGATTGCCAGGTGTAAAGGTCTAGTGCGTGATCTTCGACCTGGTCCAACTATGCATGCGAGTTTCAGAGGGGCAAATGGTCGCGTGAATTGTGAAACGCGTGAGGGGGAGGTTCTGAACGACTATATCATAATGGCTATATCCCAACGGTTATGTGTCTCACTTAAAAATATTATTTTTAATCTATACTTGTTATACCTACATCAAGCATATGTTGGGTTTGGGTTCCTTCCTATGTGAAGAAATGTCCAAGTATGATTAATCTACTTGTCTCACTTATTTAAATGGAGAGAATCAATATACGGTTGAGAGAAATAAAGAAAAAAAATAAGGATTCAAAAGAGAAAAAAGAGGAGAAAAACCCATTCCCATTTTTCTACAACTAGTCTCACTAAATTGACGATTTCTGATTCGTTAATCGTTGGATCAAACTCAAATTTGAAGGGCATGTTCGTAACACATATATCTAACTTTTGACCGTTCAGAATTTCAAAACAATGTCTGAGGTGAAAGTTATTTGCTTCAAACTGAAGCTGCAGATTTGGAAAAAAATCAACTTTTTTATTCTTATTTGTAAGCTAGTTTGCTTTGTGATTTACGATTGTTAGCACTAGCTTGTGAATCACTTTAAGACTATCTTGTACCCTTAATTGAGTATAGTGGAGTTATTTCTTTGGTCTGGACAACTCGTGGTTTTTACTCTCAAATTGAGGGGTTTTCCACGTTAAAAATATTAGTGTTCTTTTGTATCTTTATTTGTTTGATTTGTCGTATTATATTTGTTGTTCATCCTTAAGGTTCCTACAAGTTTTGGGAGTTTTATATCTGTTGCGTATTGGTCTGTTAGTGTGTCTTAATTTCCCATCTGAGTGGCATCAGAGCTCTTGGTTAAGGATTATTTTACTTGTTTTAATGATGGGGTAAAATATAAAGATGAAGTTGGTATTATTGAATGGTTCTAATTATCATTTATGGAGGGTACGTTGAAAGACTTATTATTTGTGAAGAATCTACATTTAGCGGTTTTTAGTTCCGCAAAAACGAATTTTCTATCTGATGAAAAATGAGAGTTTGAACATCAACATGTATATGGTTTTATTTGATATTATATAAAACATAATGTTTATAATCATATTGCTAATGAGACACATGCAAAAACTTTGTGGGAGAAGATAAAGTCCTTGTATGCCTCTAAATCAAGGATTAATAATTGGTTCTCTTTGAATAGCTTCATAAGTTTCAAGTATAAGGAAGGGACTTCTATTTTAGATCACTTTAGTGAATTTCAAGACCTTTTTGATCAAATGTGAGGAATGAGTGTCAAATTTGATGATGAACTTTTGGAACTATTTATATTGTTATCTTTAGCAAAGTCTTAGGAGACATTTAGGGTTTCTATCGCAAGTTCTGCTCCTAAAGATGTTGTTTCTTTGGAAATGGCTAAGGGTGATATTCATAATGAGGAAATGAGAAGGAAGGAACATGGTTCTTCATCTCAACACGAGGTACTTGTTACTGAAAAATAGGGGAGAAGTCATAAAAAGGAACCGAAGGGTGGTAGAGAGAATAGCAGAAGCAAGTCCAAGTCATGATACAAGAATCTGGAATGTCATTATTGTCACAAAATAGGACACGCACAAAATTATTGTTGTTAATTCTACCTCCTAGTTGAGGTTGGCAGTAGTTTTGGTAAAACAACCTATTTTGGTCATGTTGGACAAGGAGACGTAACATGCTAAAGATGAAGTTCTATTTTGAGGCTAAAACAGGTTTTTGGAAGATGACGAAGGAGATGTCCCAGCTTTGGTCTCTCGACATTTACTTCAGTGACAATTTTAATAATTGTTAAAATTGAAGAAAATCACAGAATGTTCAGTGGAATGTTTGTGATTACAATTGGCGTCCAAGATAGAAGATTTTCAGAGATTGAAGGCTTGAAGATCACAAATCAGGGAGGATTTGTTATAGAAACTAAAGATTGAAAAGTTTCTATTTTCTTGGAGAATTTGAGCAAATTATGTGGGATCAAATTACTGTGGATTTAAATCCCAAATCGAGTGTATTCTTTTGTTATAAATAGGTTAGGTTAGACCTAGGTTGATAACAAAAAAATGAGATATATTACTTGACAGAAAGTATTAGGGTTTGTTCTTATGTAAGCCTTTCTTAGATCATAGTGAATGCTAAGAATATGAGAACTTTATTGAGGAAGTAAAGTGTGTACTCTGTTTTTAAGCATAGAGTTTGTTGTTGATCACATAGTGATTGTTAAGTAATAGAGGAGGTTCGCGACTTAGGGAGGGACTTAGGTAGAAATATAGCACGGGTAGTGATTAAGTGACAAGTTGGAAACTGGATGTTGTTTCACTTCAAATTAATATTATTTAGTGGATTTCATTCCTGGATTGGTATCCCCCAGTGTAGGTGTGTTAAATCGAACTAGGAAAATAATTGTTGTGTGTTTATTTACTTTCTATAGATTTATTTGTTCGTATTGTTCATTGTGTACAAAAGAAGAGATCAGTTATTCCGACATATTATAGGACATTTGTGATCTGTTATACCAGAATTTCAACTGGCATCAAGAGCTGGCACCCTATTGTGTTATTGGGTGAGACCCAGAGATGATAATTTCTGGTACAATGAACAAGTACGACATAGTGGTGGGAAGACCACCTATTCTGGATGGAACAAACTATGACTATTGGAAGTCTCTCACGGTAGCCTTTCTTAAATCCATACATGGCAAATCCTGGAAAGATATGGTGAAAGGATGAGATCCTCCAAGAATCAAAGACAAAGATGGTGTCATCATTGATGTGGTAAAATCTTAAGAAGATTGGGATGATAAAGATGACAAACAAGCACGAGGAAACTCCAAATCATTGAATTCATTATTCAATGGAGTAGACCAGAACATCTTCAAATTAATCAGCAAATTCAATGTTGCAAAATAAGCATGGGAAATCCTGAAGATTGCTCATGAAGGGACATCTAGAGTGAGGATGTCAAAGCTTCAATTTCTTGAAACTAAGTTTGAAAACTTGAAGATGAAGGAGGACGAGGGCATTTAGGAGTATCACGTGACATTGATAGATTTAAAAAAATCAGTTAGATGCTTTAGGAGAAAAGATCTTAGAACTAAATTGGTTCAAAAAATTCTAAGATCTCCTCCAAAGAAATTTGAGATAAAGGTTACTTACTGCTATTGAAGACGCTCAGGATATCAACACCTTGAAAGTTGATGAACTTATTGGGTCTCTACAAACCTTAGAAGTTGGAATCAAGGGTGATAATCCAGAAAAGAGAAAGGATCTAACTTTTACATTCAATGGAGATGAAGTAGGTCAATACTCAAAAGGGAGCCCATCTAAATCTACTGGAGCTCGTGGAAGGAAATTTAATCAGCCATCTAGCCATTGGAGACCAAGACAAGATGTCAAGAACATGTATTTTGACAAAAGGAAAAATCCCATGAGACAATTTAGAACCAAATTCAATCAAGGAAAGGGAATCAAATGCTATGAATGTGAAGGGATCGGTCATGTTAGGTCTGAATGCCCCACCTTTCTAAAAAGAGAAAAAAATGCCCAGCAATGTTGTACCCCAAAATTTTCCCTCCCATCTTCAAGACAATATGCCTCAAGAGGTCTCCTAATAGTCACAAGATTCTCAATTGCTCAAAAGGATTCAAGGTTACATCATACAAAGCCTCCTCCTAAGCAATGAATCTTAAATTAGGGTTTTGAGTTTCCCAAGGTATCAAGTGGACTTCTTGGTGTCCCACATGCTTTAAAGAATCCTCATGTCAAGTTTCAAGACTTTCCCTATAAGTTTGGTCAATCAGATGCTCAGATACTTCAAAATCAGTTAATTTGGTCAACAAGTCAATTGTGGTCAACACAAAGTCAAACTTCAAGATTTTTGGTCAACATCAAGATTATGAGGTGTAATTCATCATTTTATTAAGGGTTGATCATGATTCATCAATGAAACCTCAGAATCATCAAGGATCAAAAGTTACTAAATTAGGGTTTTGTGCAGGAAAAGTCAACTATACTTTGACCAACCATAACTTTTACATGCTTCATCAAAAATTACCCATCTAAAACTCATTTTGAAGGAAATTCTATTTTATACAACTTTGTGTCAAACAAGCCAAGGCAAAAAATGTTTCATTTGAGAGTTATGAGCCAAGGCATTACATGTCCTTTTAAAAGTCAACAAAAAGTCAACTTTTTCAAAAGCTCATAACTTAAAAATGGAAGATTAAATGGGCATGGGACCGAATGAAAAAGTTAGAGGACACTCTAAACTTTCTAAAAAGTCCTAGAACACCTTCATGGGATAAAAATTGAGGGAGTTATGCATTGTTGAAGTTGGGTAATTTTGAGGAGGTGTATGAAGCAAAAATGGTCAAAACTCAAGTTTCTTCCAAATGGGCCCATACCTTTTCCAACCCAAAATCAATTATGAGATCATGCACGACCCATAGATCATAATATCTGAATTTTTATATTTATTTTATATTATATTGGATTTAAATCATTTAAATTCAATTTTAATTAATATAAATAATAAAAAATCAAATATTTGATCTTAGATCTATTTTGGGATCAAATATTTGATGACTATGATGATTGAAAAATATCAAATTCGTACAAAACCAAATAGGCATGATTTTATCAAATTTTTGGAAAATTTTAGAAGTCACATTCCTTCACACTCAAGTAATCTAAAAATTTATTGCAAAAAGCCCAAATTCTTGACCTAATTCATTCTATTATAAGTACACAACACATCCAAAGAACCAATGACGAATTTTTTGAGCTAGAGCACCCTTAACAAACTTCAAGTTTTTTTAAGAAAAAGTGAAAATCGGTTTCATCATTCTAGCCATTTTCAAAGGTTTCCAAAGGTTGCAATCGTTTCCTTGAAGCATTTTGGACATGTTTCAATCATTACCATCATCAAAATCATGATCAAACATGCAAACCGAATTCGTTTTTTCAGGCTTTCTTGAAATTTTCGATTTCTTTGATTTGTGTGTTATAAATTGTTTTTGTTTAAACTTGTTTGCCATTGTGTGTAGAAGCTTTCTGGATGGTTGGATTATATTTTCATTGCAGGATTCGAAAGATGCCATGGTTAGGGTTTTGAAGGTCAAAATTGGGAACTTTGCATAGAGGCAATTTCACACGAAATTGATGGACTAATAAGACTCATAGGACTGCCTTTGATTGATTTACGTGATTAGAATGAATTTATTTTGTGTATTAAGATTTTGTTTATGTGCAGGACATGTAGTGACAGACAAAAACCGTCACTACAATCTTTAGCTACGGACGAGCATCACTGAAACCTAATCGGACGACTAGACGAAGAAGACGACCTGGCGCGCATTTTTTCAAATTCAAAAAGCTTGTTTATTTTATAATAATTTCTTGATGGTTAATTGCAGCGTGGAAGCAAATGTCCTAGTGGATGGAGGCGTGCGCGTATGAGGCTGAGGGTGTGGGTTCGAATCCAGCTCTCACCATTATTTTTACAACCTGGTTTCTTTTCTCTTCTTTTTTAGCTTTCTTTCTTCTTCTTTTTTTTTAAAATTATTTTTCTTAATTAACCACTATTAACCCTAAATTAATTTAACTAATCATTTAAAAAAAACAATTTCACAAATAAGTTTCTAATTATTTTCAAATAATATTTTTTATGTAAAAAAATTTAGTTTTAGGTTTTTTTAATAATCAATTTAGTAATTAAGTTTTAATTAATTTTAATAAACCCTAATTTTAACCAACCTTGATTTTTTTCAAACCCTGATTTTTCATAACCCTTTTTTTCTCATAAAACAATTAATTATTTTTCTTAACCTAAATTTTAATTAATTGATTTAATTTCTTTATCGATCTTCTTAGAGAAATTGTATAGGGACGTATAAAATTATGTAAGTTTATTTTCTCTCACTTTTTTCCGATTATGTAATTGCTTCCTGGTTGTAATAGTTAATTATGTTTAATTTCCGCACTTTAACTTCTGCAATCCCCTAAAAAACTAATGTGCCCCCTTCCTCCCCATGATGTAATAGCCTAAGATCTTTTATTTTACGCTTTTAATTTCTGCAAAATATAACTGCGTGGTTAGTAAACTAGGGTGTGAAAACATGTATGCTAAATTAATTGGACCTAGCCCACTAAATTAAAAAAGATACATATCTGAAATTAATATTCACACACGTAAGTCGATCGTTATACAATTTCCATTTGCACCTCCTAGGGTTCCCTCTCCTGGTTGCCTTAAAATATGGTCAAGTCCCTCGAACGTGGGGGTATCTTAGTAAAAGTTGCATGCGAATAAAAAAATCATCAAGCCCCTTCAAAAAGATCATAGTCCCTTCGAGTTTCCTATGAACAAATGATCTCGTCCCTCGATGACCCTACGAAAATGATGATAGCCCCTTCGAATTACTAAGATACCCCTACAAGGTTGCCTTCTATGACTATACGATGACCTTACGCCCGTCCCTTTAAACATCCAAGGTAAAGACTACTTACTCACTAATAGTAAGGACAGTCTTACCCCTAAAGGAAATAAATAACAAGAAAGACCTTACAAACTTAGGGTAAGTAGTTCTTAAGTACTTGCCCACTTCTTTTCAAAAACACTCTTTACACCCCACTTTTCAAAATTTTCAAAAACTAAACACTTTGTATACATCCATACGAGGATCATTGCAAAGTTAAAGACTTATGAAAATATTTTCTAAACACACACTACACTCTTTTTCAAACAAAAGTAAAGTGAGTTAAGTAGTTAAGA
This sequence comes from Lathyrus aphaca, assembly GCA_963966055.1. Classification (NCBI taxonomy): domain Eukaryota; kingdom Viridiplantae; phylum Streptophyta; class Magnoliopsida; order Fabales; family Fabaceae; genus Lathyrus; species Lathyrus aphaca. Next base: position 8,167,641 of record OZ014525.1, read on the forward strand.
GCTCATGGATAACCATAGATACAAAGGGTGCTAACACATTCCCTTTGTATAACTTACCCCCCGAACTCAAATCTTTTTAAGAAGGTCTTTCCTGTTCTTTTATTCATTTTCTTTATTGGATAAAATAAAAGTCGGTGGCGACTCTTGCTATCCGCAACATAGTTTTTGGAAACAAAAACGCCTAAGTCAGTTCTCCCACTGTGTTACAAGAAGCATCCTAGTTAGAAGATGAATCGAGCAGTGAGGAGAAATCTACCAAGCAAGTTGCTGCTTTCATGGGAATTTACCAAGAAGATAAGGTTGAAGAGCTTACTCTTGATAAGCTTATTGATACCTTTAAAGTTCTAAGGGTCAAAAGTGTTGAAATAGTCTGAATAACAACAGAACAATGTGAACTCATTGGGACACTTCAAGAGGAAAGGTCTAAAAATATGAAAAATATCTCTAATCTCGAATCTGAGATTGTGATGCTTAATTCAGAACTTGACTCCATGATAAATTATGTAAGGAATATAAACAACGGATCTGACATTCTTGATAACATCCTTCTAAATGGAGAGAATGTTGGGGATGTTATAGGTATAGGCTACCAAAAGAAAGACATATGGTCTACATATATGTAAAAGGATATGATCCAACATCCCAGACAACATCACAGAAGCCAAATGGGAAGCAAGTCAAGGAACAAAAATAAATGGATGATATGTCATCATTGTGGTAATTTGGAGCATATAAAGCCCTATTGTTACAAGTTACATGGTTATCCCAAAGTTGATGGTTAGTCCAGAGCAAGCGGTACTCCAAATAAGGCAGGAGTAATAATGATAGAGAAAGAATTAATGCCTTCATGGTGCCCATCTCCCCTGACGACAATTATAGACATAACTGGTATTTTGATAGAGGTTGCTCTAGACACGTGATCGGTGTCAAGAGATGTCTGACAAACTTTGAATCTCACTCATCTGACTATGTTACTGTAGCTCGGTTTTTACAGTCTCTAATCACTATCGCATTTTTGCTACTTTCTGATTTCTTTTTTTTCCAGTGAAGCTGGTTATGGAAGGGAAAATATATCTTAAACTCACCCCGTTTTGCATACTGTTATTTAACAGATGCCTACATGGTTTTAGCTTCTTCTTTAGCTTACTTAAACTTTAGGATTAGTATAAAATTTCTTTTTGATATTGATGGGGGTTTCTTTGATATGGATCTGGGTATAAGATGAGTGTTGATTGATAGGTGATGTTGATGTTTTTGTGTTTCTGCATCATCATAATTTTCTTAGGTTTAGAAACCTAATTGTTGTTTTTTGTTTGGTATGCTCGCAAAGATTTTACGACATTTTGCCTATGTACCCCCAAAAAGAGAATTGAGGGATCAAAGCATCGTAGTTCATCCTAAAAGGCTAGAGCTAGGAGGAAAGAGGTTGATTTATATCCTGATTAAAACACGAGATGTTGATGCTCAAAAGTTTGATTTGTGTCTTGATCAAAGCCCAAGATTGAAGCTGAAAAGTCTGTTTGTTTCCTAATTAAAGCCCAGGATTGAAGCTGAAAACAGTTGTTTGTAATTGGTTAGTTTATTGGTTGGTTGCTTGAATTGCATAGCTCAAGGCATAAGCTGAATGGATTATCTTGATTTGCATAGCTCAAGAAAGGCTGAATGTTTAGCTTAGCTAGAATCCAAGACTATGATTGTATTGTTGGGAAATTATCTTAGTTAAAGTCCAAAACTATGACTGTTGCGAGTGAATTAGCTTAGTTAAAGTCCAAGACTATGACTATAATGAAGTTGTTTAGCTTAGTTAAAGTCCAAGGCTATGATTGTAATGAAGTTAGCTTAGTTAAAGTCCAAGGCTATAACTGTATTGTAAATTAGATTAGTTAAAGTCCAAGACTATGACTGGTGTTAGCTTAGTTAAAGCCCAAGACTATGACTGATGTTAGCTTAGTTAAAGTCCAAGGCTATGACTATATTGAGTGATTGTACAATGTTTGATTGTTTGTGCCTTGATTGAAGCCTAAGGTTGAAGCTAAAAGGTGTTTAGCAGAGAGAATTTGTCATCTCTAAAGAGGGGAGATTTGATTTATTTATACCTTGATTGAAGTCCAAGGTTGAAGCTAAAGGATAAAAACTAACTCTACTGGGAAAGTTTTATTTGTGTCCTGATTTGGAAGCTTAGGTGTGAAGCTTATTTGTGAGAGACTGACTCTTGATTTTTATTTGTATCTTATATGAAGCCTGAGATGGGAGGTTGAGAAGTTGTTGAAGACTAACTCTGTAATAAGATTATTTTGTCTATTGGGAATTCATGTGATATGGTCATCAGACATTCCTTGGCCTGGGGAGGATTCAATTGTACAAAGCCCAAGAAAAGGCTAGCTTAGTTATCCATCGGGGAGAGGGAGACTATTGTATTGCTTTAATTTTAAGGCATGTTCCTATGCTTTTAGGAAGCCTGAGAGGGTTCTTGTGTTTAAGCCCAAGAGGAGGCTAGGTTGCATATATGAGGCCCATAGGTCCTTGGATAAAGCCCAAGGGGAGGCTGGGGATGGTTTACAAAGAAGCAGTTCACTGGGAAACTTCTTATCTTTGTAAACCCCTGGTAAGTTGTAAAGAAAATAAAATCTTAAATGTTTTGAAAGGGTGTATCTGTTTGATGAAGATAACCTAACTACATAGAGATTCTAGCAAGATGCATATATATATATATATATATATATATATATATATATATATATATATATATATATATATATATATATATATATATATATATATATATATATATATATATGAAATGCTTGTAGACAAATAAAAGTGTCAGTGAATGTGTTAAACAACTTTTAGTATGTTTTTGCTATGGTTTGAGTATTCTTAAGTTGTTTTATTAAGAATGAAGTTGTGTGTTACACTAGGAAGAAGATACCCAAAATCCCGATGGAGAAAGATTACATATGTGTTTTACATTGTATTCTCTTTGTCATTAAGAAGTATTTTATTATCTTTTCTTTAGTATGAGGTGAAGAAAGACAATTTTGGCAAACAGTTCTATTCTAAACAAGCACAACAGTTTAAGAAAACAACGAGAAGTTAGAAAGAGAGAAGATGGATCAGAAGCTAATAATAGGGCTTAAACATAATGATGCATATGGAATTTGTTTTGTTGATTAATTATCTGATGATTTCATACACGAAGTAGGACTTTGGTGCTGAAAAACTGCCTACGGCCTAGAAAGCAGTTCACCGGAGTGAAGCTAGGTCTAGTTGTTGGTGTATTAGATATTTATTCATAAAGATGAAAAAGAAAAGGAGATGAGATTTGTAAAAAAAAACTCATAATCTCTGTATAAGAGATCGAAAACTATTTAAGAAAACAGTTGGTGGGTTCAGGACTTATACGGAAGTCTGGCGGAGTTTTAAAACAGACCGGAGAAAGTTTAAAACAGAAAGAATGAGTCCTAAACACAAAGAATTCTTCATGACACATTTTGATAATTCATTTTAGAAAATAAATGGTTATGTGTAAAAATATTCACAGAGAAAGATTCACAGATGAAAACTTAATGCGATGAGAAAGACGATTGCGCCGAGTTTTTGAAAATAGATCAGATGAACCCTAATGGTTCATTTTTCAAAAAGGGATATGTCTTACATTCTAATAGAAGCCAGTGAGTGTGACAAAAGTCAAATTTAGGGTGTGAAAGTCAAAACCCTAATTTTGAAGTATTTTGAATATTTATTTGATTTAAAATATTAAAATGCTTGATAAATTTCAAACAATAATAAAAAACAAGTTAAAACCTTGGATCAATGTTTGAAAAATTATATTTTATCCATAAGATAACTTGAATATCATTTATGTTTGAAAAATCAAGTGAAAGAATTGAATTTAAAAATGTTTAGAAACAAATAAAATTAATTCTTTAAGAAAATAATAAATATATTAAAAAATATATTTTTTTTTATAGATTTTTTCATGAAATAAAATATTTAAACATTTTTGAGAATTAATGAAAAAAGAATTATTCAAAAACTCAAAAATAATCAGAGAGAAATTAATTTTTGAATCAATTAACAAAATAATAGAATATTCAAATATTCAAATTTATGAAAAGGGCGCCAAGAACACCCTAAAGAACACGCGTGAAGGGTGTTCTTGCCCAATTTTGCAAAATCTATGTTATCTCATGAAATATGCATCAAATGTAATGAAACAAAGCTTTGGATGCTAATCAATTTGAGATTTTAAGGGGTAAATTAGGGATTTGTATTCATGAGGATCTATAGCAATTAAAGTTGTGTGGGATTGTTATTCAAGTCACTTTAAGGCTCCAACTGCAATCATTTCAAATTTACCAAGTTTGATTTCTCACATACTATCCCTATTTTGTAACCTATCTCACACATTTTCGCACTACTCTCATCAGAAAAAGAAATCATTTTGTTCAGAAAACCTCCATACTCAAAATATTCAAGATGTCTCAACATGTTCACTCATCTTCATCAAGTGATTCATCTTCATATGACTGGGCAATTGATGTTTCCCCTCTATCTATGGTGCCCTGCACATACAGAGATCTTAAGAAGGCTAGGGTTGTGCATATAAGCAGTTCTTAAGACACATTTGTAGGTAATATTTCTACTTCTGCTATTGATTTAGATAAGGAAGAAAAAGGTAGTTTTGATGTTGATAGAAGACTTAGAAGGCTTGTATCTAGGTTTTGAGTGAAGATCGTATTGTTCAAGGCATCACTAGATCCCTTTCTCAAATAACCCCTCCCCGCACTACTGCTTCCGTTAATACGACTGTTAATGTGGATATGGTTGAGAAGGATAGCTCTACTAAGAATCTTCACAAGTCGGTTTCTTTTGTTTTGGAAGATGTCGGACCTGATGTTGAACCAGATGTTGTGACATCATCTGGTGTGAAGAATTCTGCTACTACAGACATTGTGTATGTTGACAACTTTCCCTCTGATGATGAGTTGATCAAAAGTGTGAATCCTGGTATTGCTAAGTAATTAAAGAAAAGGAAAGGCAAATATGTTGCTGATGTATCCCCTGCTAAGGGTTGTATGAAGAAGATTGTTGGTCCCTCTAAACCTTAGAGCAAGGTAACTACCAAGAAAAGGAAGATTGTTGTGTCTGATACTGAATCAGACTATGATGTTGAAGATGATGTTCAGGACATCATTCATGTGAAGAAAGTTGTTATTAATAAGACTTATGTTAGGGTCCCTGATTCTCCCTTAGATAACATCTATTTTCACTATGTTGATAGTGTGAAAAAATGGAAGTATGTGTACCAAAGGAGATTGGCCCTTGAGAGAGAGAGATAGAGATAGAGATAGAGAGAGAGAGAGAGCTAGGCAAAGATACCTTAGAGTACAAGGAGTGATGGAGTTTATTTCTTGTGCTGGTCTTATAAAACTGTCACTAGTTTTGCTAATTGTTATGAAATTCTTGTAAAAGAGTTCATAATCAATATTTCTTAGGACCGTGATGATGGAAAAACCAAAGATTTTAGAAAAGTGTATGTTAGGGGAAAGTATGTTGACTTTTCTCCTTCTGTGATCAACAAGTATTTAGGAAGAAGTGTTGAAGCTCAAGCTGAACTGGAAGTTACTGATAATCAAGTTTGTAAGGAGATCACTGCAAACCAAGTTAAATCTTGGCCTATGAAGGAAAAGATTTTTGCTGGTAAACTCAGTGTGAAGTATGTAATCTTGCATATAATAAGTGCTGCAAATTGGATTCCTACCAACCATACCTCCACTATTGCAATAGGGTTGGGAATATTTATCTTTGTTGTTGGTACCAAGACAAGATTTGATTATGATACTTATTTTTTTTACCAGACTATGAAGCATGCAAGAACCTTAGCTGTGAAGCTACCTATAACTTTCCATTCACTTCTTTGTGGAATTATTCTAAGTCAACATCCTGGAATTCTCATTGATACTGATTCTGTGTGCAAAAGAGACCCTGCTTTGTCTCTCCACTACAAACTCTTTATATGGAACATGTCCCAAGTATTCCTGTGACATCTGCTGGGACATCATCTGACAGCAAACCTACCACCAAGTCTAGGGTTATATCTAAGCTAAAAGATGCTTGTAAGGAGCTGGATGAAGTCATTCAAGCTAGCACAACAAGGAAGCTGGGGTTTAAGAAGTTAATCAAGATGCTTGAACAAGCAAAAGTTGCCAGTGTTGATGATGTTGATAGGGTGGAAGGTGATGCAGGTGGTGATGATAGGTCTGGTTCTAATAATGATGATTTTTCCTCCGGGAGTTCTTGTTTTGATGATTCAGATGATGTTGCTTCTGCTGATGAAGACTGGTTTTATTCAGTTTTTTTCTTCTGTTTTTGGTTTTAACTGTTTGGCTTTGCCCTGGATTTGTTTTTGCCTCCTTGAGTGCATGGTCTGTACCTGATATTCTGATATGATGTTTATTTCATCTTTCATAATTCTTGTGTGTTTGACATATTATGGCTAAAAAGGGGGAGAGCTAGCTAATATAATCTAGAGCTAACCTAATCTGAAGCTAACTTAATATGGAGAGCTTAAAAATTCTTAGAATTAAAAGATCATACTGATTTTTGTTTGAGGGGGAGAGTTGTTCTGTTTGGGTGATGTCTAACCAAATGTGCTAACATGTGCTAACCAGATTTTGTAAAATGTATTTCTTCTGCTGCATTGTTCTCTGATTTTCTGTGTTTTTCTGGTTATCTGGTTCTGTGAATGTTTTAGTCAAAATTTGTGAAAGGGGGAGATTGAAGGTTCTTAGTTGGCTGCATTTGTAGTAAAACATTATGCTGACTCATGATGTCATGTAGGATGTCTTTGACATGTTTGAAGAATATCTGTGCACGTTTTTTTGTGATGTCAGATCAGATGCCTTAACATTTGTCTGTTAGTTCTAGGACATCTTTATGCAGAAATATATGATTTGATTCTTGCATATTTTCAATAGGTGTTTGTTTATGTGATTGGTTCTATAGGTTGCAAAAATCAAGGAGCAGTTATTTGACTAACATATGTTGTTCTGTTTTAAATATTTGAAGATCTTTTTATATCCTTGAGTTTTTTTTGTGTGGATAAGATCATGAAAGCATATCTTTTCAAATATCTGATCTGATCCAAGCCCATTCAGAATGTTTCTATTTATAGAAAACAAAACCTAATTGTGAAGTGTGCAAAGAATATAGTATTGTGAAACATTGTGCTTTTGAGTGTTAGGGTTTGTGTTTGTTATTAATTGTGAGCCACTTTTTTATCATTCTGATATTAGGGTTGGACTGATCTTTGAGTTGTATTTTGTTAATCATCCATAAGCTTTGAAGTAGTGATGGTTATATGTTCTTGAAGTGTGTCTTCTATTCTTTGTACTTTGTGAGATTATCATTGTGTGTGATTGAGGGGGAGTGAGAAGTGTCTCTTATCTAAGAGTTCTTAGATAGAAATTTCATTGGGTAGTGATTAAGTGAAAAGTGTAAATTGAGTGGTTTAACTCTGAATTGATACTACTAATAGTGGATTTCCTTCCTGGCTTTGTAGCCCACAGAGTTGGTGTGATTGCACCGAACTGGGTTAACAATTCCTTGTGTTATTGTTCTTTTGTTTTATGTTTTATTAACCTTGTTAATGTTCAGATATTAATGTCATGACATCTCATTTGACATATTATATTTGATACCACAATTTCAATATCAAAACTTTTTCTCAAATAAAGATGAAAAAAAGCAGGGTGTAGTCAACGTCTCCTAAGAAGGAGGACACAAGATGTACTTCTCGAGCGTCTGAGATCTCTCATCGAATCAAAACACTTTAACTCATCATTCTTATTTTTTCCCTTACGGCGTCATCCTTCAAATCCTTCTTCAAGGTATAAAAACAATCAACAAAATCACTTTTTCTACTCTGAACTACAGAGCTCTGACTTTCCCATTGCACGAGGGAGTACGTAGGCACAAGGGCCCCAATCCTTGGCGAGCACCCTAACATTTTAACCGAGAAGCCTAACATTTCTAAGCAAACACTAATGTGCACGACTAACCAAATGTTTCTCGTTGAGTACAACGGACGTGAGGGGGTTCTAATACCTTCCCCTTAAGTAACCGACTCCTGAACCCCGACATTGGTTGCGATGATTATGTCTCATCCTTTCCGTTTCATGGGTTTTATCGATATTTTTCCTTTCCCCTTTGGGAATAAATTAAAGTTTGGTGGAGACTTTGTTTAGCTTATCCGCGAGCTTTTCTCGCGATGTCGTATTTTTCGAGGTACGACAGTTGAGAAAGAATCTTCTGAAGTTCCTCCCCACCAGAATCCATGTAAGTCTTCTAATGTTATGACTTCTACTAATTATAATTCTATAAATCTTAACTTTTCATCTATCATTTTCCCAAACACACCCATTCAAAACCGACCTTTTGGTACTATAACCAAACCAACAAATGCATTTGAAACAACCACAAATGAACCTAAAATAACCAACGAACCTAAAATCACAACAATAAATGAACAAATCCAACAACAACCTTCATGTCCACCTTCACCTGAACACATTATATTTAATCATCCAAATAATCCTGATACCACACCCATGAACATCTAACCTCCTCCCTCCAATTAGTTTGATACACCAGTCTTTGACCCCACTCTTTGATTATTTACTCTCTTTAGATGATTCCTCGTTGATAGATAAATTTTCAATAATAAGGATCCATCTGTAGTTGAATTTTCTTCATTTAACTCTGATTCTGAGTCTAAATGTTAAATGAGTAAAGAGGTTAGAACCCCCACCAACAATATCCCTCAAAAACCTTCATTTGATGAAGCATTAACTGATATAAAATAAAAAAATTAATGAAAGCCTAAGCTTTATGAGGCGGGTTGTCACAAACTGTGGCAACCCTGCTGAAAGCAATGCATTATAAGACCGGTATATGGGTTGGTCAAATTACTACTTCAAATTCCTCAAGAATCTTTCTTATGAGGATGTTCTGGAAAATTTTGTTCCCAGATTCTCTGAAGTAATGAATCTGATTCAAGAGATAAAGAAGTATGTTGATGTGTCCATAACTAGGTCTAAGATTTTAGCGCTCTCAGCCTTTGAACAAGTTCTATCTCAAACTGAAGTTGGAAATTCTTCTGGTCAAATTTTTGCTAATCATCAAGGAGTTTGAGATACTTATAGGATTCTTCTTTCTGAACATAATTTAGTTTTTTAGCCTGAAGTTGGAGCAACTTCTAAGACTGCACATAACTTAGATCATCAGCATGAAGTTAGAACATCTTCTGGAATTGCATATTCTAAACTTCCTACTTTTGAGACTATTACTTAATTATGTGATTTTGAATACTTTGGATGAGCTGAGAAAGGAGAATGAAGACGTAAGGGTTGGGCTGGATCGCCAGGATGAAATCAACTTTCAAATTCAGAATATGATATCACTTATAAAGTGTTCAATATTCACTTTTTTTAAACAATGTAAAAGTTGTACAACTCACATTTTGTTTCTGAATACTTATAACTAAACATGTTATTAATTGTCATAACAAACTCTAACTACTCTAATCAATAAAATAAAATATTTAAATTTTTATTAATTCAAGTTATTTTACTTAAAGCAGAAAAATAAAAAATTCAATAATAATTCTCATATGTAAGAGAATATGTCATTTAAATTTTTTAATATATATTCAATTATATACTCTTTATAGTAGTTTGTTATTTTTTAATATATTGTTTTATTTATGTTAGTTAATAATGATAATTTAATATAAAAACAATTATATATAGTTTTTTATGAATGTAAAATGATTTAATATTGGTAAGGTATTGAGAGTAAGTCATATACTCTGAAAGAAAACTTCATCTATACTATCCAACAACAAAACGCAACTATTGGATGAAGTGTTCAACGTTCATCATATTGGCTTTGAAAGACAAACAATGAAACAAAAAAAAGGTAACATATGCCAATAGTGCTTTTGGTGGAAAGAATAGAAAAGAAGGTAAAATACAATAAATAAAAGCCTTAAAGTTTAGAGGTCAAGATTTGAATTTGTGATTTTCATTTCTTTCATGCTAGGGTAAAACCTAAGATCATAGGGGCATTGAGTTTGTTCAAGAATATATGTAATTATTAGTACTAAATACCTGGCTAAAAGAAGATTAAAGGGGGTTAAAATTAAGCATGCAATTAATCAAAATATAATTAAGCATGCGACTTATTGAATTATGGGATGGCACCAACAATCCAAGTAGACTTGTGGTCCATCTTCCCTCTCATCACATTCAGATGCATTGGATTCATTCCTAGATTATTTTCTTTCAAGGAGACATGATTGCCTAAAAAACTGTTTTAGGTATCACATTCACTTCCATAGTAGAAGTTAATTGAAGAGTAAAAACAAGTTTAATGAGTAAATCATTAAAATTGAAGTATTGTTCTTGGAAATGTATATACGACACTTTGTTCCTGTGTTTGAAAATCATTGTCGTTTAAGATGTTTGGAAATGATTGATCAAAAAAAAAAAGTTTGGAAATGTATACGGTGAAATAAATTGATTTTAAGTAAATATTTTATTTGTTTCAAAATATTTTTACACAAATTAAAAAATGTAACAATATTATTATAAAACATTATACTTTTATTAATTAAAAAGTAATGTATATAATAATAATTAAATGGTGCAATTGAAAAATAATTATCATTAGTATATAAAATGACATTTGGAAAGAGACATAATAGATTACATAAAATTAATTATGACTAAAAAAATATTAATGTTTTAATATTTGGTGAAAGTATAATTCATTATGTCATATTTGATTTAGATTATGTTAGATTTATTTTTTTAAATTTAGATTTGATTTAGTTCCAAAATAGATATTTTAGACTTTTATAGTTTTGGGCTTTTGGCTAAAGGTGCAAGCAAACTTAATTCTATAAATATGGAGTATCCTCTTGTAATCAAATAATCACAACACATTGTAATTCATAGTTCTCAAGTTGCAGAGTGAATCAATAGAAGAAATCTCATAGTTTGTGGGTAGCAAAACTTTCTCTCCAAAATTCTTTTTGAACCCTAATTATTTTTTACTTCATATCAAAAGTGATGGCAATGAATCATCTGAATGGGCACTTTCCAACAAGCCTTCCAATTCTCAAGAAATATAATTATGAGAATTAGTGCAAGCATATTAAAGTTGTTTTCTGTTATCAAGATTTATGGGATCTTATGAAAGAAGGAGTAACAACGCTTGTAGAGAACACAACGGATCAAGAAAAAGTTGTGCACAAAGAATAGAAGAAGAAAGATTATAAAGCTCTCTTTATAATCTATCAATGTGTTGATCCAGATAACTTTGAAAAGGTTAGTGATGTTGAATCTACAAAAGAAGCATGAGAGATTCTTGAAAAGTCTTTTGGAGGTGCAGAGAACGTGAAAGATGTGAGGTTACAAACTCACAAAAAGGGCTTATGAATTGCTTTAGATGGAAGACAATGAAAACATTACAGAATTCTTCACAAGTTATGAAACTTGTGAATCAAATCAAAGTATGTGGAGAAGTGTTGACGACGAAAGCAGTTGTCTCAAAAATTTTAAGATCGTTGGCTCAAAAGTTCGACCACATGGTAGTAGCATAGAAGAGTCAAAAGATTTGTCGAATGTGACTAAAGAAGAGCTTCAAGGGACACTTGAATCTCATGAACAAAGAATGACTGAAAGAGCAGCAGGTAAGTCGAAGAGTGATGTGGCTCTGCAGGCTTAATCCGCAAGAGATAAGAAAGGCAAAGGAAAGGTGTTTGACAACAAACACATAGGAGATTACAACAATTCGAATAGTCAAAGTCAGCAAGAAGGAGGCTGGTCGAATCAAAGAAAACTACGAAACCAAGGCAACCAAAGAGGTGGTGATGTATGTAGAGGAAAAGGTGGTGGTCGAAAGTCAGACAAGAGTCATATTTAGTGTTTCAACTGTAAGAAGTATGGTCATTATTTTAGTGGATGTCTAGAAAAGCAAAAGAATCAATATTCTGATTCTAAGCTGGCAAAGCATGGAGAAGAAGAAATGTTGTTGATGGTCACAACAAGAGATGATGAGAGATTCCAGGACCAATGGTATTTGGACTCAGGATGTTCATCACACATGACTGGTAGGAAAAATTGGTTTTTCAACATGAAGCCATCAATGAAGAACACAGTGAAATTTGCAAATAGCAATACTCTAGCAGCTGAAGGTATTGGTGATGTTCTGATTAAGAGGAAGGATGGAAATAGGTCAGTAATTTCTAATGTTTTGTGCATACCAGGCATGAAGAGCAATTTACTCAGTATATGCAAATTGGTCGAAAAAAACTACAAGGTGTCAGTCAAAGACAAGGTGATGAGAGTCGTTGATGCATGTGGTAGGTTGATCTTGAAGGCTCTAATGTCTCAGAATAGAACCTTCAAGATCGAACTAAATATGATGGAGCATAAGTGCCTTGCAAGTGCAGCTAGAAAAGATGAATGGTTATGACACTATAGACTTAGTCATCTCAATTTTAAAGACATCAAAGATTTGAAGAGAAGAAATATGGTTTCATGATTTCCAGAAATTGACATTCCAAACAAAGTGTGTGAAAAATGTGTTCAGTCGAAACAACACAAGAATAACTTCAACAAGGATGCAAGAAGCAGGTCGAAGGCAATTCTTGAAGTCATATACTCTGATGTATGTGGTCATATCCAGGTGGATTCGATTGGAGGTAACATATACTTTGTCAATTTCATAGATGATTTCAGTCGAAAATTGTGGACTTACCTGATCAAGAAGAAAAGTGAAGTGATCGAAGTATTTGCCAAGTTTAAATCTATGGTCGAAAGACAAAGTGGTCGAAAGCTCAAGATTTTGAGGACTGATGGTGGTGGAGAGTATGTGTCGAAAGATTTCGATGCATCATGTGTAACAGAAGGGATTGTGCATGAGGTGGTGCCACCTTATACTCCACAGCAGAATGGAATTGCAGAAAGGAAGAATCGAACCATCATGAACATGGTGAGAAGTATGTTGAATGGCAAGCATCTATCCAAAGAACTATAGGGAGAAGCTATGTCGACTGCAACGTATATTTTTAATAGGTGTTCGACGAAGAAGCTAGAAGGAGTTACGCCAAAAGAGTGTTGATCTGGTGTCAAGCCTAGCTTGAGTCATCTTAAGGTGTTTGATGTAACACCCCATTTCTACCTGACTTTATAATTAAATCAGAGTTATAAAAATTCTCCAAAAACATGGGATATCACATTTTTCAACTTTAAAACCAAACCACATAAACTTCATGAATATAAATGCTTCAAACTACGTAGCGGATTCATCAAATTTCAACTTTAAAACAACATCATTTGTTTTCAACATCAAGCTACTTCAACATGGTTTTCAAAATAAACAACTCCATACAGAATCTTCAAAAATGAACAACTTAAAAATTCATCGACTAAAATATAATTCAACATAAAATACAAGACATGCGTTCATCCCCCCCCCCCCCCCCGAAGTGCTACGTATCAGAGAGACAAACACCAATGCGAAGCTACTAAGTAATCGACTATGGATTACCTGCACATTACCAACATAAGGTCAACATTCAAACATAAGGGGTGAGATATCGAATAATATAAGTAAGAGTATGATTATCATTACGTAAATGAGAAATCATACGATCACACCACTTCACACAACAAGCAACATCAACATACAACTACACACAACAACTATTAACAACACGTATATAATGTGACTCAACTTATGTATATGCATGTGGTACCATTTGGAGTAAATATACTAACTTGAAATCTCGTCAGTTTATCAAGGCAACAACAACATATTTGCCAATCCAGGCCAACTTGATTTGAGCATTCGCTCCCACTTGAAAATATGCAAATGTATACAACTTATGAAGGGAATACAACAACAACATAAACAACATCTTAACAACGCAACAACATATATTAACATTGGTCAATCGACCTACAACTTAATATTTCCCCAAGATCGGGACAACACAACTTATATCAACTTCATACGACTACAACACAGAAGACCAACTAGTTACGACTTAATTAATTAAATTTCTAAATTAATTATTTTAGTCCTCAACTCTACTAAAATCAACTTATTTTATCTCTAATTAATTTCTAGAATCAATTCAGTTCGACTCGGATGTGAAAATAGGACGAATCGCCAAATATTGCATTTTCTGCACACAACTCTGCTCATACGCGTATAGACTTGTTGTACGTGTAACACTCTTCTTCCCACACACCCATTACGTGTAAATGTTGCCATTACGCGTAATTCCTACACTCCTTATGTGTGGCTTACATAAATGACCAGAGGTCGTGCCACAACCTTTTCCTTACGCGTAATACCACCGTAACAGTCATGTGTTACGCGAAAAGCCTCCCCTGTGATGCGTAATACCAGATCTACTACATGATTCCCAGTTCTTCGCACCAGTCACACTTCTGCTACGAAAATCATCAATCCAACACTTAATTCCAACCTAATTGGGTTTCTACATTGTTTTTAGACTTATAATCTTTTGTAAATATACATTATCTAGCAATACTACATTCGATTACGAGTCCAAAATCTCATATATATATATATATATATATATATATATATATATATATATATATATATATACACGCAAATTTCCTACAACAAAATCAGCCCAGCAACAACAACGAGTTCATCAACATGACATATCACAACATATTCTTCATGACAGATCCATATGAAATCAACAACAACATATCATACAAGATCACAACAACAATCATACGAAAATACCCAACTTACATACGAATTATCCTAATCCCAGTTATAGAATTCGAACCCCACTCTTACCTTGGATTGAAGGCAACTCGAACTCACAACAAAAATTCTCTATGAAAATCCAATCCTAGTCTCCTTGTTTTTCCTCAAGGCTTGTTCTTTCACCAAATTCTGATTAATCCTTCTAATTAGGTTTTCAACTTAATAATACTATTATTTCACTAATTAACCAAATTACTAATGGGCCTAAAATAACACCCCCACCTTTTCTACTCTCATACCACAACCAAGCCCACTTACTAATATTACTTCATTAATAATTCTATTATTACTTCGACTTAATTAACTCGACCAACCCAAACACGACTTAACCATCAACTTAATTCAACTTAAACCACTTAACGACATACTTGACAAAACAACACCTAACAACAATTAATCGGGAAAAATACGCGATAACATTTAATTAAATTAATTAATTAAATACGGGCATTACATTTGGATCTATAACACATAGACATGTGCCAGATCAGTTGAGAAGAAAGGTTGATGACAATTCTAGTCAAATGATTCTGATAGAATATCATTCGACTGGAGGTTACAAGTTGTTCGACCCAGTGAACAAGCAAGTAGTGATCAGCAGGGATGTGATCATAGATGAGCTTAAAGAATGGGATTGGACTGAAAATGTCAAGAAAGATTCAGTTAGAATCTTATGTAATGAACCAGCTAGTGAAGTCGAAAGAGATGTTCAACAAGAAGAGGCTAGAGGAGAAACAGGCCCAAGCAGACCTCAACGAATAAGACACATGCCTGCAAGGTTGCAAGAATGTGTAATTACATCAGCTTATATGGTCGATGAATAAGGTGCGTTGGTACATTATGCTTTCTATGCAGATGTTGAACCTGTCAATGCGGTTGAGGCATTGAAAGATTCGAAGTGGGGGAAAGAAATTAATAAAGAGAGGAAGTCTATCGAAGTCAACGACACTTGGTCCCTTGTCAAATTACCGCAAGGCAAGAAGGCAATTGATGTGAAGTGGGTATACAAGATGAGTTGAATCCCAAAGGGGAAGTGACTTGACACAAGGCGAGGCTTGTGGTGAAAGGATTTCTTCAAAAGGAAGGAATCGACTTCGATGAAGTATTTGCACCTGTTGCTAGGATCAAAACAATCAGATTGGTTGTTGGTCTAGTGAATATGAACAATTATCACACATGTCAGATGGATGTGAAATGCGCATTCCTTAATAGCCCCTTAGACATAGAAGTTTATGTGGCACAACCAATTGGGTTTGTGAAACAAGGCGAAGAAAAAAAGGTGTACAGGCTGCACAAAGCCCAGTATAGACTTAAGCAAGCTCCAATAGCTTGGAATAAGAAAATAGATGGATTTCTAAGGGAGAAGAAATTTGTGAAGTGCACAAGTGAGCATTGAGTATGTAAGAAGAAGAAGCAATGGTGAATCACTTATATTATGTCTCTACGTCGATGATCTGTTGATAACAGGAAGTTGTAAGAAGGAGATCGAAGATTTCAAACGTTACCTGAACGAGTAGTTTGAAATGTCAGACTTGGGAAATCTCTCATATTTCCTTGGCATTGAATTCTATAAGAGTGGTAGAGGTTTGATGATGCACCAAATAAGATATGTAGGTGAAATACTGAAGAGATTCGAGATGAAAGATTGCAACCCAACTTAGACTCCAACTGAGCCTAGATTGCAATTGTCGAAAGATTCAGATGAAGATGATATCGACCCAACCCAATACAGAAGACCTATTTGGACACATCGATACTGTCGCTCCCAGGATTTTCATCCTAGTACAAACGCGAAAGTGGCACAGAAAAGGTAAAGTCGTCAGCTAGGCATTTTTATCCCGAATGAATGGGAAAGGTAATGCTGCACAAACCTAAGATAAAAGGAAAGGAAAAGGTCCTGCGAACCAAAGAACTGGGTTCGGGAGTCGTTACGACCTGGGAAGGTATTAGCACCGCATACTGTCCGCTGTACCCGACGAGATCCACGCATGTTAGTCTGTTTCAAAGGGTGAGAAATAAAATTGCTGCTGAATAAAAGAACTGCTATCTGGAACTAAAATGAAAAAGGGATCTAGAAAAGGAGAACAAAAAGGGGGAAAATGTAGGGAAAATAAAGAGTGTGCTTGAACGGGCCCTACCCCACTGCCTACGTACCTCATCGGGAATATGAGAATCAGAGTAGACGTAGTTCGCCTAACTAAGGCGGGAACGTGTTTATGTTTTTCATGAAACTGAACTGCTTATGCATATGCTTAAGTGTTGCAGGCTCGCCTTGAATGAGTGCATTACCTTCTTGCAAAGAGACAAGTTGTAGCAAGTTCACGTTGTGAGTGTATGAGGTGAGAAAAGAATTCCAATAGGAAAAGACGTGTGTTGTTTGTGAACTGTCTTTTAAAAGAAGTGTTTTGATTTTGTTGTTTGTGAAACATTCTCATACTAAGACTTGTTCATCGTGGTAGATGCCTTACACCTCGCCCCAAAATGGGACTATATAAGTACCCACAGCAAAGTCTCATAGCATACGAGAAAGCTCAACCTTTGGGACTATATAAGTAACCCACAACAAAGTCTCATAGAATACGAGAAAGCTCAACCTTTATTAAGTATTTTTTACTGTTTTCTTTATGAGATGAGAAGAGAGACTCAAATCGAGAAAGGGAAAAAACTAAGGGGACTAAGACATAACCCTAAGTCATTTATTGCATGCAAAAGGAGATCCTAATGGTTTGTGTGGTTTTCTAATACTAATGAGAAAAAGAAAAGGAGAAAAACCTAGAAAGCAACTTACTTCTATAAAGAGGCTAAGTTGTTTCTAAGGGGAATTAACATGAAGTTGAACAAACAAAGCACAAAGTGCTAAGACAAACACCTTTTGAAAGCATAAAGAAGATAAAAGGAAGAAGTTGTGTGAACAAGCTTACCTCAACATTCCTATAAAACAAAGGTTAGTAGAATAAGGCTAAAACGATAAAAGGAATAAGGTAAATAAGTACCAAACATATCCTAATACATCTATGGCCTAAACTAGACTCGATCCTAAGTCTAAGGACCTTAAAAACTAAGCAAAGCCTAAATTCAGCAACTACTACAGCTTACTATTTCACAAACAGCTACTAAATGCAATGCAAAACACAAACAACCTATTATAGCTACCAAACAGATTGAAAATAGGTATAAAAGATACCAAAACAAAATAATGCAGCATGTTTTTACAACTCCTGTTTCAAAATGCAGCAATGAAAACAAGGCAGATTTTTATTATTTTTCAAATGCAAAAACATGAGTTTTAATGGAAACAATGGAATGCAACGATCATGCGAGTTAATGCAACAACATGAAATGGATCACTAATAATGGAATGCAACATATCATCATGCAATCAATGGATGCAAACTAGATGATTATGTGGTTTTAACAATATGCAATTTTTCCATTATGCGCATAATTTAACCAAAACATGAATGGACTTCAAATGTGATGCAAAACAGAAGTGTAAACACTTATTAACATGTTATAATTGATGCTAAATCATGTAAACATTGATCATAACAAGCTATGAACACATATGCAACACTTTATGCCTAAAATTGGAATCTAACGAAATGTACGTCGAAAGTTATTGAAACTACGCACACTTACACTAAATCATCTCCTAAAAATTCCCTAAAATCATAATCTAAAGATCCATGATGATAAAAGAAGGAGTGGTGCACAAACATGCAAGAAAACAACATAAATATCCAAATCAGCAAAACGTTAACCAGTTAACCTGGGTGTTAACCGGTTAACGGATTCAAAAATCAGTTAAACAGGGGGAAAAAACAGTGTGTTAACCGTTTAACCCTGGGTGTTAACCGGTTAACATTGTACCAGAATTGAAAAACAGTGAGGAAAAAAACACTTCTAGCTATCAACTTATTTCCAAAAGCTCCTAATACAGCCATTACCATACTAGCACGAAATTGCTACCTAAACATAACCTTCTAACACCTATTAACACTACGATCACTCCACGATTCTAGATACTAATGACTAAACCAAACAAAGTATCACAAAATCAAGAAAATCGAAGAATGCCTTACAGCGAGATGAAGATAAATAAATTAAAGCAAGAAGTGACTTCGGATTCACCAACCTACAAAGCGAAGACTTGCTTTGGGAATTGTTGCGATGTTGATCAATACACAAACAAAGAGAATACCAGAGGTTCCAAGCTTCGATCCACGAGCGTGCAAAATAAATGCAACCGATGAGAATCTGAAATTCTTCCGAACGGTGAAATAAACACCTCGACCGTAACAATTTCTTCGATTATCCGCTGAATCGGTGAAGATGATGAAGGCTTCCGATCTTTTGAGCTTCAATGCGAAACTTGAAGGATCTTGATGATGAATCTTTGGTGAGTTTGGAAAGTGGAAGGAAATGAGAGAATTGAGATTATGAGAATGATGGTTTTTTGTGAAAAAATGGCTAATCTTTTTTTACTTGATGAATAATGTTTATATAGGCATTAAGTTTGGAGTTAGGTTTAGGTTAGGGCACAAGGCTTGGATCCTAAGCTAAGGGTCGGTTGGGAATATTCCTTGGCATATTCTTGGAATATTCCTTGGAATATTATGGGAATATTCCTTGGAATATTCTGGGAATATTCCTTGGGAAGAATGTGGAATGTTCTAGATTTTGATGGAAACACAAAGCAAAGTGGAGACTGGAAAGGAGATAGAAGCAACCAACTGAATTTTGAAAAATTCCCCAAAATTCGCATGTGTTAACCGGTTAACCCCTGGTGTTAACCGGTTAACGGAAGAAAAAAGAAATTTCCCTCCTTTTTGTGGGAAACCCTCAGAATGCACCTCCACCGTCCGTTCTGAGCCTGCTTCGACCTTGCGTTCTGATAGTTGATTTAACCGCTGAATAAACCTCGATCACATGGCTTATGCGCCAACCAATGATGCATGACTTATTTAATTTTCTTATTAATTTTCTATGCAATGTATGGAATTATGAATGCAATGAGATACGCTAAATACCATGAAAATGAGAGGGCAAATTTTTGGGTATTACAGGTACCTTTTTCACACAAGGCCTAACTTAGCATATAATGTTGATATGGTGAGTAGATTCATGCAGAAGCCAAAGGTATCGCACCTAGAAACAACGAAGAGGATATTGAGGTATCTGAAAGGAACTCTCGACTATGGCATTTTGTTTCCTGCAGCTGATGAAGGAAAAGAATGCAAGTTAGTGGGATATAATGATTCAAGTTGGTGTAGTGATGTTGAGGATCAAAAATACACAACTGGATATATGTTTATGTTAGGTGGTGCACCAGTTGCTTGGAGTTCGAGAAAGGGAGCAGTAGTGGCATTGTCATTATAGTTGCTTCTCTTTGTGCATGTCAAGCAACATAGATGGTGAATTTGGTCGAAGAGATTACATCGAAGATTCATGGAGCAATTAACATGAAGATCCACAGCATGTCAGCTATCAATCTGACGAACAATTTGATAGTGCATGGCAAAAGCAAGCACATCAAAATGAGATTCCATTATCTTCGAGAGCAGGTAGCAGAGGGGAAGATGAACTTAGAACATTGTAGAACTGAGGGTCAGATTGCAGATATCATGACGAAGCGAGTGTAGGTCAGAGTATTCAGAAGACTTAGAGTTATGATGAATGTAGATAGCTTAGACACAATGAATTAGGTGGTGTGTTGAAAGTATAATTCATTATGTCATATTTGATTTAGATTAGATTAGATTTAGTTTTAAATCTAGATTTGATTTAGTTCCAAAATAGATATTTTGGGCTTTTATAGTTTTGAACTTTTGGCTTGAGGTGCAAGCAAACCTAATTCTATAAATAAGGAGTATCCCTCTTGCAATCAAATAATCACAACACATTATAATTCACAGTTGTGCAGGTTGCTGAGTGAATCAATAGAAGAAATCCAACAGTTTGTGGGTAGCAAAACTTTTTCTCCAAAATTCTCTTAGAACCCTAATTCTTTTCAACTTCATATTTCTTCTTCTTCTTTGTTAATTGTTCTGCAAGAACCTTTCTTATTCATAAAGAAAGGGTCAGAATTCTCATAAATTTTGAGTTAATTCCAACAATATTGTTATAAGTAAAATTTTGAAGTTTTGAAAGAACCATTGGAAAACTCATTCGTTCGCATGGGTTCTGGTCTGGACAGTGGATATGTCACCAGTTAGGTATAAAAAAATGTAAATATTAAAATATTAGATACCTCAAGGTCTTATGACCACTAAACACCTCGAATCTAGAACCATAAAGATAATGTCTCCAGCTCTTCAGTACAAACACCACTGCTGCCAACTCCAAATCGTGGTTAGGGTAATTCCTCTCATGAATAATACTCCTCCTAAACCCTTCAGAGAAGCATCACAATACACCACAAACGGCTCATCTGGTTTAGGCAAAATCAAAACTGGAGTTGTAGTCAATCATTTCTTCAGCTCAACGAAAATTTGCTCACAATGAATATCCCACACAAACGCCTTACCTTTACAGGTTAACTGGGTCAACAGAAGAACTAACTTTAAGAACCCCTCAATCAATCTTCGATAATAACCAACTAACCCAAAAAAATCGGATCTCGATCACCGATTTCAGAGCTTCCCATTGTATAACTACATCTACCTTGGATGGATCCACTGCAATATCATTACTCGAAATGACATGTCTAAGAAAACTCACATCTCTCAACCAGAACTCACACTTAGATAGCTTCGCATAAAGCTTCTTATCCTTCAACACTTCTAATACAATCTGTAGATGTTCCGCATGTTCTTCTTCTAACTTAGAGTAAATCAAAATATCATCTATGAAAACAACCACAAATTGATCCAAGTACTCATGGAAAATATGATTCATGTACTCCATAAATACTCCAGGTGCATTAGTAACTCTAAACAGCATCACCACATATTCTTAATGTCCATACCGAGTCCTGAAAACGGTTTTCTCAATATCCCCATTCTTTACATGTATCTGATGATAACCAGACCGCAAGTCAATCTTGCTAAACACCCGAGCACCCACCAACTGATCCATTAAGTCATCTATTCTCGAAAGTGGATACTTATTCTTGATCCTCACTTAATTCAACTAGATGTAATCAATTCACAATCTCATACTGTCATCTTTCTTCTTTACTAGCAACACCGGAGCTCCCCAAGGTGACACACTTGGTCTCACGAACTTCTTCTCTAACAACTCTTCCAACTTTTTCTTCAACTTCGATAGATTTGACGCTAACATGCAATACAAAGCAATAGAAATAGGTCTAGTACTAGGTACAAGATCAATACTAAACTCTACTTCTCATTCCAGAGGTACATCAACAATATCATCCGGGAATACTTCTGGAAACTCTCTCAACACTTGCAACTTATTCATTAGATAATAATTATCAACCACCAAGGATGCAAATAAATCCAACACTTGAGCTTCATCATCCAAAAGCTTCTTCAACCCTTTAGCAGATAATTAACCCTCTTCCTTCTCTTCTTTCAGAGAAAGGAATCGCACAGTCATATTGTAACAATTGATATGAACATGGTTGAACTCCAATCAGTTCATTCCCAAAATTACATCAAAACCCTCCAACTGCAAACAAACGAGATCGACACAAAAGTCCTTACCATAAATCGATAAAGGACACTTCAAACAAACCAGAGAAGTAGCCATTGATCCCTTCGCATGCGTTTCGATAACCATTCTCCCTTCATCGAAGAAATAACAATACCTAATCTTTTCACACAATCAACAACAATAAAACAGTGTGTTGCACCAATATCAATCATAACAATCAAAGGCGTATCATTAATGCAACAAATACCTCTAATTAGTCGATCCTCACTGGAAGTATCAGTTCCTGTCAAAGCAAACACTTTCCCTTCAGTTGAAGCTTTCTTCATCTTTGGACAACGGGTTCTGATATGGCCTTGCTCTCCACAGTTGTAGCAAGTCACCATGTTAGTCTTGAAATTTGCGATCAAATGTCCAGGTTGTCTATAAATTCTTCACATCACTTGTGCACTCACTGACACGATGACCCAACTCATCATATCTGTAACACTTCAGAGGAACAGAAGCTCTTCCCCTACTTGGCTTCTTGCCATCAGCAATTATCTGCTTACCTTTATCAGCCGGAATTGCATAAGGCTTCCCACGATGAATTTGTTGCTTTCCTCTCCTTCAAGCCAAACCTTTGAAATGCTCTGATCAAGCCTTGTTATCTTCCTCAAAGATCCTACAGTAGTCAACCAAATATGGAAATCTTCTGATCCTTTGATAGCCAATCACCTGTTTGATCTCAGACCTCAAACCATTCTCAAATTTCACACACTTCGAGAACTCAGGAGTCGCCTCACTGTAATGCAGATAGAACTTGGCAAAATCTAAAAATTTAGCAGCATACTCTGTTACTAACATGCTACCATGCTTCAATTCCAGAAACTCTATCTCTTTCTTCCCTCAAACATCTTCAAGAAAATATTTCCTCAAGAACTCCCTCTTAAACACAGTCCAAGTGATTTCCTCACCTGACACTTCCAATCGTTGCTGAGTACCGACCCACCAACCGTCAGCTTCTCCTACCAGCTTGTGAATACCCAACAACAACTTCCGCGCCACATAATATTCCATCACCCGAAAGATCCTATCGATCTCCTTGATCCACTCTTGTGCCTCATCTGGGTCATACTTTCCCTTGAAAGTAGGAGGATTGTTCTTCTGAAATTCATCATTCTCACTATTCCCAGCATTCAGCGGATTCTGCACAGCTTGAGCCATAGCCTGCATAGCGTCAGCAAGTACAACGTCATTCCTTCCAGCCATTCTCAACTGCTACGCAACAACAACAAGAAACAATGGTCAAAACACCTATACAGACAACGACCGACTATCACGGACCTCAACCACAACAACGACAACAACTTAACGACTCAACGACTTGGTCGGACGGACCAACCAGGCTCTGATACCAATTGTAACACCCAAAAATTTCCCCCGTCATTTTTAATTAATAAAATACGACAATATCAGAGCAAAACGTCATTTTTAATTCAAGGTGCTACTTTCAACCAATATAAAACACACTCTTAAAATTTGATACATAACATGAACCAGAAACTATTTAAATTAAGCAGCGGAAAAACCAAACTTTAGCGATATCATATAAATATAAAATAGTTTGAAAACTTCTAAAACAACATCAACTTGTTCCAAAATATAAAAAATGAACTAAAGCAACAAAATGACGTTCCCGACTCCCATGTTACGTATCATAGAGGATGCCACAAACACGACTACTCCTGAGTATCTGCATGTTACCAACATAGGGGTAACATTCAAACAAAAGGGTGAGATTCTTAAATCAATAGAGGAAAATGATATAAATATAAGGCATATATCACATAAGTACAACAACAACATACTTATCACGACAAGAATCACAACCCAACTACACATATATAACAAGCACATCAACAACATATACATCCATGTCATACACATCAACAAAATTGCATGCAAATGAGACTCAACTATAGACTCAATGCACATGGTACCAATAATCGATTCCTATTTCATGATTCGGTTCCCGTCGGAACTCTCAACCCTTTTTCCATGGTCCAGTGTAACCCCTCTTTCATGATTACACCCTCGACCCCTATTTCATGGTCCAGTGTGATCCCTATTTCATGATCACACCCTACGTCGTGATTGAACACAATCACCTCACCAACGATGAAAACATGCAACAACAACGACAATATGCAACAACAACAACAACACTTCATGCATATTCTTTCCCATACTAACAATTTTCAACCACCAACACACACACACACAACTAAACATACATCATGCATTCAAATGTTTCACACAATAACATTCAACATCGACAAAATGCACATACAACCTCTCTAAACCCGCTCACACCGCATCAACAACACACCAACCTTCCTAAAAGATAAAACATAATTTTTCATGAATTTTAATAAATTAAAAACACATTTTCTCCCTTCCAGGTCTCGCTAAGCGACCCCTTTGCTCGCTAAGCGCGCAAGCTACTGCCTTGAAGAGGCGAAAATTTTCAACAACTCGCTAAGCGAGCAAGGCGAATTTGGCAGAAAAACACTGCGATTTCTGCACTTCTCCCCCGTGACTCTCACCCTCAAATAGTGTATAAAATCAGTCCAAATCACTATTTTCCATCGAAAAAATCACATCTAACACTACCAACATAAATATACAATTCATACATCAGGAATTCATCAATTTCATACCATATTCATCAATTTATCAATCACCCAATCCCACTAACATACCTAAGGACATCTACCCTAACATTCATAACATAACACCCTTAAAAGATGAAAGAGATCCCATCCTTACTGTAACACGGTGGGAGAACTGACTTTAGTTATGTTGCGGATAGCAAGAGTCGCCACCGACTTTTATTTTATCCAAAGGAAAGGCATAAAAGAACAGGAAAGACCTTTTTAAAAGATTTTTGGGTCCGGGGGGTAGGTTATGTAAAGGGAAGGTGTTAGCACCCTTTACATCCATGGTTATCCATGGGCTCTTAGTTACTTAGCTCACTTTAAAATGTTTTTGAAAATGTGAAGTGTGTGAATAGAAATTTTCATAAGAGTTTGATAATGATCCATGGACGGATGCGTAAAAAACTTGTGTTTGAAAATTGTTTGAAATTGTGAAGTATTTGAAAAGTTTTTGAATAGTGAGCAAGTAACTATGAGGAACCTACCCTAAAGTTTAAGTCTTTCTGTTCTTGAATCCTTTAAATGGTAAGACTATCCCTATTATTAAGGAATAGGTAGTCATTACCTTGGATGTGTGGGACAAGTAAAGGGACATCTGTTTAATGAAGGCAACTGTGGGGTGTATTAAGCAATTTTTGGAGGGACTGTCATCATTATTCGAAAGGGACAAGATCATTATAAAGGCAACCATTAAGGGACTTGATCTTTTATTGTTAAGGGACTAGATGATTTGAATTTGAGGGACTTATGCTTTATACACCCTACTTGACCTTTTGTTTTAGGCAACAATGAGAGGTATCCCAAAGGAAGTGAGATGGCGATCAAAGATCGACTTACGTGTGTGAGTGTTCATTTTAAATATTTATCTTTTGAATTAAGTGATCTAAATTAATTTTAAATAAACATACATATTACACTCCCTATTTACTAACCATGGCATAAAATAAATAATTTAAACAATTATAAAATATTACATCCAGGAGCAATTACAATAATAATAATAAAAACAATTTAAATAAATAGGCAAAATAAATAATAAGCAAAATAAATAAGCAATTATAATTGGGTTAGTAGAAATAATAATAATAATAATTTAAAAATAAATGGGGTTAGTAATAATCATTTAAACATAATTAATAATAATAATAATGAAAAAATATTATAATAAACAAAATTAAAAAAAATCATATTAAAAATTAAATCAATTATGAACATATTATGAGAAATAAATTATAATTATTAAGTTTGCAAAAATTTTTAGAAACTATTTACATGCAAAATTAATTATAAACAACTAGTGAATATTTTCATAAAAAATCAATTGAGCATTTTAATTTATATACAAAATTTTAAATTATAAACAATTTAGGCATTTAATAAAAGTTAGATTAAATATAAATAATAATATTAAACAAGAATAGAAGAAAAATAAATTAGGGTTTTAGAAATTATCATGATTAAATTAGGGTTTGGAATTAATCTAGATATAATTAATAAATTCATATACAAATATATATCTACATATTAATAAATATTATAAAAAAAAACACATATAGAGCAACAAATATATTAACTGGATTTTTTTTGAGAGAAAAAATATAAATTTTAAAAGAAAATAAAATTTTATTAAGAAAAATAACCTAGGTATTTTTTTATAGAAATTATATTAATTAATAATAGAAAATAAGGAAAATAACAAAAAATAATGAAAAAAACCTCAAAAGGACAGGACCTGGGATTTGAACCCAGGTCCTTTACCTGGACAATGAGCTTCAAAACCATCTGAGCCAACGCGCGCTGATGGTGGATTTACGCAACAATATGCTTTTGTTATAATCCTGTAAAAAAAAGTGAAATTAAAACAACAAAAAAAAAATTACTCCTGGCCAGACTCGAACCCAGGTTCCCTATCTTGCCATATGCGTATCAAAACCAGTTGAGCCACTCGCGCGTTGTGTCACATATACGAAACGAATTCGTTTTAAACAATATTCAAAAATTCAAATTTTATTTCAGCGCCAATTGACCTTCTTCTACCTCTGGACCTGTGGAATTTGCTGCGAAAATTCCTATGCATTTTCCTGCGATTTTTATTTATAGGAAAACCTGCGAATACCATATAACACAAACCACAGGGTATTTTCTCAAATTGATCACATCAACGTGATCCTTACAGCTCATACAATACAAACATGTCAATAAAAATCATTTAAATCACTCATACCATAAAACCCTAATCTAGAGGGGTAAACCCTAACTATGGCATAATCCGGTTTAGTCCATGAAACTCATAACAAATTGTCCAGAAAGCTTCCACACTTCACAATGAACATAAATAAATGGTTAGTTTTGAGTAATAATGCTTCAATGTATCAAAACCGAAAACACATAATATGAGAATGCAAATGAGTTTGGCTACGGCATATGAGCAAGGTTCAGATGCTTTTGAGGCTTGGCATCGATTCAGTGACATCCATGGTTCCTTTTTATGTCTTTAAAATACCTTAAAATGCCTTCTATGGAGAAACCCGAAAATTGAATTTTGATGAGTTTGTGAGGTTTGAGAATGCTATGGGAGGCTCTGATTTTCGTGGCTTGTGTTAGGGTTGTCTCAAGTACTTATAGAGTGATCAATTTAGGTCAAAAAATTTGGTCATTGTGTGAGATATTTGATTAGAAAAGATTCAAAGAGATTATGCCTTAAAAATCAAATATTTTTGTATGACCACCTTCTATTTTAGGCAAATCAACATGATCTTCTTTCCACTTCAATACCAATCACTTTTATGATTTTCTAGAAGCTTGATCTTTTTTAAATCTTAAACTTTTATATTTTATTTTAATTTAAAATGATTTTTAATGAATTAAATCAAAATAAATAAAAATAAAATGATAAAAAAATCTGATTTTTGTTGACTTGGGTCGTGCATGAGGTTATAGTATGGATTGGGTCATCATATGGCAAGCCCATTTGGAAGAAATTGGTTCTAGACCTCCATTTTCTTCATAAACCAACCAAAAATTTCCCAACTTTGCAAGGGCACACATCCTTCAATTTTAATGGTATGAGAGTGTTCTTGGACATTTTGGAAATCTTGAAGAGTCCTCTAACCAACCCCACTGGTTTCATGTCCATATCATTTACCATTCTCAAGTTATGCCCTTTTGAAGTTGTTGACTTTTTGTTGACTTTCAAAAGGACCTATAATGTCTTAGCTCATACCTTCCAAATGAAGCATTTTTGGGCTTGGCTTGTGAGACACAAAGTTGTAGAGAATTCAATTTCCTTAAAAATGAGCTTTGTATGGAAACTTGGTGATGAAGCATGTGAAAGTTATGGCTGGTCAAAGTTCAGTTGACTTTTACTGAGGAAACCCTAATTTAGAAACTCCTGATTCTTGATGATCTGAAATCTTCTTGATGAATCATGATCAACCCTTGATCAAATGATGAATTTTACTTCATATACTTGATGTTGGCAAAAAATCATGAAGTTTGACTTTGGTTTGACCACAGTTGACCTCAGTTTGACTTTTTAACTGCTTTGACTGATTTTGACTTATCTGATCATCTGACTGAGCAAACTTTTGAGAAAAGTCTTGAAACTTGTCATGGGGGTTCTTACACACATATAAGATGTTATGAAGCTCACTTGAAGTCTTGGAAGTTCATTTAGCCTGATTAAAGTCAAAACCCTAGTTTTGGATGCACTGCTTAGGAGGTGCATTGTCTGAGGGAATTGTCAACTCTTCTGACTATTTGTGAACTTTGTGAACCTTGTGAACCATCATAAAATGTCTTGTGAACCTCATGGGAGGTCTTGTGAACCTGGTGAACCTTGTGAACCTCATAAAGTATCTTGTAGACTTCATGAACCTCATGAAAGGTCTTGTAAGCATTGTGACTCTTGTGAACCTTGTGAACCTCATAAAGTGACTTGTAGACTTCATGAACCTCATGAAAGGTCTTGTAAGTATTGTGAATCTTGTGAACCTTGTGAACCTCATAAAGTGACTTGTAGACTTCATGAACCTCATGAAAGGTCTTGTAAGTATTGTGAATCTTGTGAACCTTGTGAACCTCATAAAGTGACTTGTAGACTTCATGAACCTCATGAAAGGTCTTGTAAGTGTTGTGAATCTTGTGAACCTTGTGAACCTTCTTAGCACACAAAGTCTTGTATTGTGAGGGCAAATTTTGGGGTGCAACAGCTGCCCCTGTTCAATTTTCTGAAACCTGAGGGGTTAGATTGGTATATTTGCCAGTCGTGATCTGGAAGGTTGAAGGGGATTGAACACAAAAGCCCAAAAATTTTGCACTCACCGGTGCGTAAACTGATATTGATGGTTGGTTGTATATGCTTGAGTGGGCTTAAAGATGCCACTTGGAGAAAAGTTCTTCAGATACATTTCTTAGAGGATAAAGCAATCCAAAATATGAAGATATAATGATAGCTTTCAGGAGGATAAAGCAGTCCTGAGGTAGTGATAGCTTTCAGGAAGATAAAGCAGTCCTGAGGTAATAATATGCTTTCAGGAGGATAAAGCAGTCCTGAGGGATTGATAATATGCTTTCAGGAGGATAAACAACATCCTGAGGTGATGATATGCTTTCAGAAAGATGAACAACGTTCTGAGGTATGAATATGCTTTCAGGAGGATAAAGCAGTCCTGAGGTAGGGGTGATAGCCTTCAGGAAGATAAACAACGTCCCGAGGAGATAATATGCTTTCAGGAGGATAACAATGTCCTGAGGAAGTGGTAACCTTTGGGAAGATAACAACGGCCCAAAGTAATAATATGCTTTCAGGAGTATAAACAACATCCTGAGGAAATGATGATAGCTTTCAGGAAGATAAACAACGTCCCGAGGGGATAATATGCTTTCAGGAGGATAACAACGTCCTGAGGAATAAGAAGCTTTCAGGAGGATAAAGCAGTCCCGAGGTAGTGAGATGCTTTCAGGAGGATAAAGCAGTCCTGAGGGGATAATAACTTTTGGGAAGATAACAACGGCCCAAAGTAATAATATGCCTTCAGGAAGATAACAACGTCCTGAGGAAGTGATGATATGCTTTCAGAAAGATGAACAACATTCTGAGGTATGAATAAGCTTTCAGGAGGTTAAAGCAGTCCTGAGGTGATATGCTTTCAGGAGGATAAAGCAGTCCTGAAGAGATAATATGCTTTCAGAAAGATGAACAATGTTCTGAGGTATAAGAGGATTTCAGGAGGATAAAGCAGTCCTGATAGTCACAAGTTGTTGATGAAGTCTGTCGGTTGGAGAATTAACCTGAAAACAAGGTAGCATTTTGTATGGTAATATTAGTTTATGCATTATGTATGCATGTATAATATGATGCACTTAAGTAATGTATTATGTATCCATGTATATGTATGGTATGGTATGATGTAAATGATGTATGTATGATATGATACTGCCTGAAGCATCTGGATATCTTCGTATAACAACTGCTGGCCAGGGAAAATAAATCCCAATTCGTTGTTGAAGAATATGAGGAACTCATTCTCGTCCTGTTTGATAATATATTATACATAACCTCCCGTATGTTGGGGATAGTAAGGTATATATAACCTCCCGTATGCTGGAGATAGTAAGGTATATATAACCTTCCGTCTTCGTTTGTCGTACTCTTATTGGAAAGTAAATTCCCGAATATCCGTATGAGGATAAAAGAGATGGATATAAATTCCAGGGGAGATGTGACTATATGAAGATGGATTTGCCCTACTGAGGGGTTTGTAACTGTCTTGTAGGGATGAACCGGTGAAGCTTCGTTGAAATCCTTCCCTCGTTCGTCCTTAGTAAATACTATTACTGCATTTTCATGCATTTCTGGTAAACATCAATAATATTAAGCATACATGCATTTCTGGTAAACATCAATCATATTCAAAAGCATACATACATTCAAACATAACCAATGGACGTTTCACTTATGTAAATAGGGTAAAAGTAAATCTGGATTAAAAAATGGGATTTTATTTATATCAAAGAGGGACCCATACATGGGTGATTTTGTACAAGGAGACATAAACCCTAGTAAGAGGATTTTGTCATAAAGTTTTACAAAACAAAGAAAATCAGCTACGTGGGAAATAATCCTATTGAGTTTCAATTCTACTATTGCCATTATCTTCAAGTATCTCATCTTCTGTTGTTGAGACGAAAGCGATTGGATTGAGCTTTATCTGTTCGAGCTTGGGTAACACAACTGGTTGCAGTTTCATGGGTGATCCAAACGAGACATAGTCATACGCTTTAATCCCTAACTTTTGCCTGGATTGCCCTTTCAGGTTTTCAATCCACCGGGATACCCTTTTTTGCCCAAGCCGCCTTTTCAGGTTTTCGACTTGCCGGGTGTACATCTTTTTATATATATCCCTAATTTTTGCCCAAACCCTTTTGGTTTGCCGGGATGCCCTTATTTTTGCCTAGGCCTGTCAACCTAGCGGGTCTCTTTTCATGCGTAGTATTTTTTAACTATGTCTGCGTTTATAGGCTGCGGGAAGTCTTCACCATCCATAGTAGTAAGTATCATGGCACCTCCTGAGAATACTGTCTTGAATACAAATGGTCCTTCATATGTTGGAGTCCACTTGCCCCTAGGATCACCCTGTGGTAATATGATACGCTTGATTACCAAGTCACCAGCCTGATATACCTTTGGCTTAACCTTCTTATTAAAAGCCTTGATCATCCGTTTCTGGTACATCTGGCCATGACAAATTGCTGCTAACCTCTTCTCATCAATCAAATTTATCTGGTCAAGTCGAGTCTGAATCCACTCATCTTCATCCAAGCCTGCATCCTTCATAATTCTTAAGGAGGGAATCTGAACTTCAATGGGCAGGACTGCTTCCATACCATAAACTAAGGAGAATGGGATTGCCCCTGTTGAAGTACGTATTGTAGTACGATAACCATGAAGAGCAAATGGTAACATCTCATGCCAATCCTTGTAAGTCACAGTCATCTTCTGTACAATCTTCTTAATGTTCTTATTAGCAGCTTCAACTGCCCCATTCATCTTTGGACGATACGGAGAAGAGTTGTGATGCTTAATCTTGAACTGCGTGCAGAGATCAGTAATCATAGTGTTGTTCAGATTAGAGCCATTGTCAGTAATAATCCTTTCAGGGATGCCATACCTACATATGAGATTATTCTTAATGAATCGAGCCACAACATTCTTGGTAACAGATGCAAATGAAGCTGCCTCTACCCACTTCGTGAAGTAATCAATAGCAACCAGGATGAAACGATGTCCATTAGAAGCAGTAGGCTTGATCTCACCAATCATATCAATGCCCCACATGGCAAAGGGCCAAGGAGCAGTCAACACATTCAAGGGTGATGGAGGTATATGTACTTTATCAGCATAAATTTGACACTTGTGACATGTTCTGGAGTGTTGATAGCAATCAGCTTCCATGGTAGACCAATAGTAACCTGCTCTCAATATTTTCTTTGCCATGGTATGACCACTAGAATGAGTGCCAAAGATCCCATCATGCATATCTTCCATAATCTCTGTTGCTTCTTTCTTATCCACACAACGAAGCAAAGTTGAATCATGATTGCGCTTGTATAAAATCCCATTACTCAAAAAGAACTTAGCAGAAAACCTTCTCAGAAACTTCCTATCTTTGACAGATGCCCCTTCAGGGAACTCATGAGCTTCAAGATATCTTTTTACTTCATAGAACCAAGGCTTCTCCTCTGCCCCTTCAGTGTCAATCTCATTGCAGTATGCAGGCTTTTCAAATCTATCAATAGTAATCTTGGGAGCTTCATCATCCCAGCTGATCTCGAACATAGATACCATAGTGGCTAATGCATCTGCCAACTGATTCTCTCTCCGTGGAATATGTCCAAAGGTAATCTCTTTAAAATGTGGGATTAAAGACAACACATGCTCTCTGTAAGGAATGATATTATCATGCTTGGTATCCCAATCTCCTTTAATCTGACTTACTACCAGGGCTGAATCTCCATACACATCAAGGAACTGAATCTTCATATCAATAGCAGCTTTAATACCCAGGATACAGGCCTCATACTCAGCCATGTTATTGGTACAATAGAAACAAAGTCTGGCAGTAATCGGGGTATGACAACCTTCAGGGGAACTAATCACAACACCAACACCATTACCAAGTGCATTAGAGGCACCATCAAAAACCATAGTCCATCGGGATCCTTGTTCAGGTCCGTCATATTGTCCAGGTTCTTTGGTAATAATCATAATGTCTTCGTCAGGGAACTCAAAACTCATTGACTGGTAATCATCTACTGCTTGATGAGCCAAATGATCAGCAACAACACTTCCTTTAATGGCCTTCTGAGTAGTATACTGTATGTCATATTCTGTCAAGATCATTTGCCATCTTGCAATTCTTCCGGAGAGAGCAGGTTTCTCGAATATGTACTTGATTGGATCCATCTTGGAAATCAGCAAGGTAGTATGGGTCAACATATACTGTCTTAGTCGGCGAGCAGCCCATGCCAAAGCGCAACAAGTTTTCTCGAGCAGTGAGTATCTTGTTTCACAGTCGGTAAACTTTTTGCTAAGGTAGTATATTGCCTGCTCTTTTCGACCAGACTCGTCATGTTGCCCCAAGACACACCCCATTGAGTTGTCTAACACAGTTAAGTACATAATCAAAGGTCTTCCATCAACTGGTGGCATCAAAATTGGAGGTTCTAGCAGGTATCTCTTGATTTCATCAAAGGCAGTCTGGCACTCATCATTCCATTCCATCACCTGATCTTTCTTCAACAACTTGAAGATTGGCTCACAGATAGCAGTTAACTGGGAAATAAATCTTGCAATATAATTCAATCGTCCCAAGAAACCTCTAACCTCTTTCTCAGTACGGGGAGCTGGCATCTCTCGTATAGCTTTCACTTTTGCAGGATCTACTTCAATACCTTTTCCACTAACTATGAAACCCAGGAGTTTACCAGACCTAACTCCAAAAGTACACTTGTTTGGGTTCAATCTCAACTTGTACTTCTTCAACCTCTCAAACAATTTATGCAAATGATCAAGATGTTGCTCTTCATTCTGGGACCTGGCTATCATATCATCCACATATACCTCTATCTCATGATGAATCATATCATGAAACAAAGCCACCATAGCACGCTGATATGTTGCCCCTGCATTCTTCAAACCAAATGGCATCACCTTAGAACAAAAAGTGCCCCACTGTGTAACAAATGTTGTCTTCTCCATATCTTCAGGTGCCATCTTAATCTGATTGTAACCAGAGAAACCATCCATAAAAGAGAATACCTTATGCTGAGCAGTGTTGTCTACCAGAACATCAATATGAGGAAGTGGAAAATCATCTTTGGGGCTAGCCTTGTTCAAATCTCTGTAGTCCACACACATACGTACCTTACCATCTTTCTTAGGAACTGGTACCACATTTGCAACCCACTGAGGATAAGAAGTCACTGCCAAGAACCCTGCATTGAACTGTTTCATTACCTCTGCTTTGATCTTCTCTAACATCTCAGGACGCATACGACGAACTTTCTGCTTCTTTGGACGACAATCTTCTTTTACTGGTAAACGGTGAACCACAATGTCTGTATCCAACCCTGGCATATCTTCATAAGACCAAGCAAAGATCTCCACATAGTCACGTAACATCTGGATCAACCTGCTCTTGACACTATCCTCTAAATCAGCCCCTATCTTGACCTCTTTTCTGTTTTCTTCAGTTCCCAGATTCACAACTTCGACTGGCTCTTCATGTGGTTGTATGGCTTTCTCTTCTTGTTGTAACAACCTAGCAAGCTCTACAGGTACTTCACAATCGTCCTCATTTCCGTCTTCAGTTTGATAGATCGGATTCTCGAAATTATAATTGGCAATAGTAGAACTGTTATCAACAGGATCCAGAGTGGATGAGGATCTGCATTTTAGTGATGTGGGTGTGTGTAAGAACACATAGCTGATAAAGCAAAAATAAAAGAAAAGAAAGACAAGGAACACAATATTTACTAAAACGAAACGTCCACTGATTTTTATTGAATGAAGTATGCAAATGAAATGACAGCCCGTAACAAGCACACCATTATGCCCCGGGTAAGGCACAAGGCTTGAGAGTTTTAATTGTTCAGAAATTACAAACTTAAAAAAGCAACAACACAGTAATAGTATTTACTCCTGACTAAAGGAGATAGGGATAACATCTTCAGCTTTCCAATTATTGAGTCCAGCACCCACAGTAGGGAAAATCCAAGCATCCAAGTTGTAGTCTTCATCATAGTCCCCCACAGCATTGATCTGGTTCTTCATAACCCCTTGATTGGTGATACGAACAGCACGAGCACGACGAACATCCTTCTGGGACTCTGCAGTGAAACCCAAACCAAATTTGTCAGACTTGT
Organism: Lathyrus aphaca; assembly: GCA_963966055.1. Classification (NCBI taxonomy): domain Eukaryota; kingdom Viridiplantae; phylum Streptophyta; class Magnoliopsida; order Fabales; family Fabaceae; genus Lathyrus; species Lathyrus aphaca. The sequence goes on from OZ014525.1 coordinate 8,203,268, forward strand.
ATGGGATATCAGGAAGCTGTCCCCAAATAGTACAACCACCTTCATCCATTACAGCTCTAGCATCTTTGAGGGAGGCCATTGCCATTGTTGGAGGTACTCTGGTGACCACAGGAACTTTCCTGGCAACCGGAGGAGCTACATAATCATTAACAATCCAAGGAACCACTTCAAATGTCTGACACGGAGTTTCAACGTATTCACCTTCCACTTCCAGATACTTGAAGGTGTTTACATGACTAACAAAATACTCTTCCTCTCCATAGACAGTAACAACCTTTCCTTCTACCGGATATCTTAGCTTTTGATGTAATGTAGAGGTTACAGCACCTGCCCCATGGATCCAGGGACGACCAAGCAGACAAGAGTACGAAGGACGAATATCCATCACATAAAATGTAGCATTGAAAATCTGAGAACCAACTTTGATCGGGAGATCAATTTCTCCATGCACCACTCTTCTAGAACCATCAAAAGCCTTCACCACTATACTACTGGGCTTTAGCACAACATCTTCAGGACTCAGCTTATTCAGGACTTCTTTGGGCAACACATTCAGAGAGGAACCATTGTCTATCAATACATGTGACAGGGTAGTGCCCCTGCATTCAATTGAGATATGCAGAGCCCTGTTATGATCCCTCTTGGCAGGGGTCAAATCAGTATCAGAAAACCCTAACCCATTATCATAAGTCAGGTGGGCAACACAATTCTCAAACTGGTCAACAGAAATTGCATTGGGTACATGAGCAGTCTTTAGAAACTTGATCAAAGCTTTGGCATGAGCCTCAGAACATAACAACAAAGACAGCATAGAAATCTTAGAGGGAGTATGCCCCAACTGATCAACAATGTCATAATCACTCTTGCGAATGATTTTCAATACTTCTTCCATCTGCTTAGCAAGATCATCAGCAGCTGGCACATCAGTAGGTATATGTTCAAGAACAGGACCTTTGCCCCGAGCATCAGTGGTAGAGGTAGCAGCAGGAGTAACTGCATTCTTGGAAGTCATTGGAGGAGAGAAGACTCTTCCACTTCGTGTGATCTTACTAGATCCAGCAATATTATCAACATCAACAGGAACATCAGCTAAGGGTTCCTGCTTAACACCATGGATATAAACATCAAACCCATAATGCCAAGGCACAGCTTTATCAGACGTATACGGAATAGGACCAGGAGTGGTAATGACCATAGGAGCCACTCTGGCTTCAGCAACAACCTTCACAGGGCCTTCAACAGTAATCTTAATTGGACCCTTATGAGTGATTTTAACAGGTCCCTTTGAAGTGATCCTTACTGGTGCTCTATCAACCATGTCAACCTCTTCAGTCCTTCTTCCTTGAGTAATATGATCCACCATACTCTCTACAGACGATGGAGTCTTCTCAAACACTATGGTATACTTATCCATGAGACGTTGAATTCCATCTCTCAATCTCCAGCAACTATCCGGCTTATAGGTACAATACAAACAATCTTCACGACAACCTGGAAAGAACCCAACTTGCACTAACTTCTTTTTGATAACAGACAATGGTGTGGTCAACTCTACAACTGAATAGATATGTAAATCTTCATCAATGGCATTGACAGTCTTCTCGTGATTTGGCATGGGAGCAGTAATCACATTTGGAGTACCCGGAGGGTCAAACTCAATTTCTCCAGCCTCAATCATATCTTGAATTTTGTTCTTCAAGACCCAGCAGCTATTAGTATCATGTCCCTGACAGTTTGAATGATATGCACATCGTGCATTTGGATTGTACCTGGGAGAGGTAACATTGGGGTTCTGAGGAGCCTCTTTCAGAGTAATAAGTTCAGCCTTCAACAAGTGTTGCAATGCCTGAGCCATTGACATGTTGATCTTAGTGAACTGCCTTCTAGCCCTCTGTTGGTTGCCCTGTGGCTGCTCTGGTGTTGTAGGAGTTGGATTTGAAATATGAACTGCACTCATAGCCTGATGCCTTCTATTACGATCAGGTTGACCATAAACAGCATTTGACTCTTTCTTCCCAATGGGAGGCTTCTTTGCAGCACCTGATGAAGAAGTACCCACTTGGATTTTGCCACTCTTTATACCATTCTCCACGCGCTCTCCTGTCATTATCAACTCAGTGAAGCCAGATGATGAGCTTCCAATGAGATGACTGTAAAACGGACCATTCAGCGTACACATGAACATATCAACCAATTCCCTGTCAGTTAAAGGGGGTTGAACTCTTCCAGCTAAATCTCTCCACTTCTGAGCATACTCCTTGAAACTTTCTTTGGCACCCATAAACATGCTTTGCAGCTGCATGCGAGTGGGAGCTAAATCAGCATTGTATTGATACTGCTTATAGAAAGCTTCAGCAAGATCATTCTAATCCCTGATGTTGACACTCTCCAATTGATAATACCACTCCAATTGAGCTCCAGATAAGCTCTCTTGAAAAAAATGGATCCACAACTTCTTATCAGCAGTGTGAGGTTGGATTCTTCTGACATAAGACCTCAGATGCAGTTTGGGACAAGAGACCCCATCATAAACAACAAAAGTAGGAACCTTGAAACCAATGGGTATGACTACCCCAGATATCAGACTCAAATCTTCAAAATCCAGCCCAGAAGACTTCTGCAACTCCATAGCATCCATTCTATCCACCAGCATCTTGAGTTTGTCTTCATTAGGCTCATGGTAGTAATTAGCCTCAGAATCAGAATCCCCCATTGTGTTGTGGAGACTACCTCCCTCTTTCTCAGATTCTTCAGATTCATAGTCTTCAACCTGTTCTTTGGTCTTGACAGGACCCCTGAACCTTCTTCCCATGTTGATCAGGCCACCTGATCTTCTAGTCTTCTTAGTCTTCTTGGCCAGCAACGTCTTCAATTCATCCTGCCCCTTGGACAGGTTCAGGATCAGCTCTTGGAACTGTGCATTTTGTGCCTAGAGATCCTTAACTGTTTGTTCAAGAGCCATTGCTGAAATAAACAGCGAGAAGATGAGAAACCTGTGCACAATTATAAACCTGTAATGTAATGAAATGATATGTGAATGCATATGCAATGTTTTCAAGGACCGCAGGATTTAAATTTGCTTAAACAAACACGAAGGTAAACTTTTATTAGTAATAAATTTGTTTTGCCTCTTGGGCTTACAAAAAATGAAATGAAATAAGTACAAAAGATGGGGTTTTAAGTCTCCCATGGACGTTTCCTCTTTGTGTTGAGGTATGAGTTGAGATTCCGCTCCTCGTGAAGTTGCTTTGTTAGTTCCAGGATTCTTTCTTGGCTTGCTTTGTAATGAGCCTCGAAAGTATCCCTTTGCTCCTTCAACTGGATCCAGGATCTCTGTAAGTCTTCCATGTCAGTAGGCATGTCTGGGTGAAGGATGGTATAAGCAGTATCTCCTTCAGCAACAGGTTCCATGGTAACTGGCAGGATAGCAGGATATGGCATCATGAGAGTCTGAGCACGAGATCGTACCCATCTGAGATAAGCTTCCATAGGAATAGTGTACTTAGGCTCCAGTGTCTTGCTGTCAACCCTGTTTACTTTTCCCCATGCTCGTATGAATCTCTGACGGTAACCTTGAAGATCGTTGTCGTAGTCAAACACAATACCCTGAATCAACATGTCATGTGGACCATCACTCCGAGCATAACCAAACTGTCGTAAAGCTAGATAGGGGTTGTAGGTGATGCCTCCTCTTATGCCTAGAAGTGGCACATTAGGAAACTCCCCACAACGGTCAATGATGGTAACATTCTCCATAGATCTGGAGCACCAATGGATATCTGAATGCGAGAGTGACATGATCCTTTTGGACCACCTGAACCCTTGCTCATTCTTCATTACTGAGCGAGGAAGGTGAGAAATAAACCACCTAGAAAGCAAAGGTATGCAGCACATCAAAGTTCCTCTTGCCCTTGTAGTACGGGTATGAAGAGAATGTAGTATGTCTCCAAGCAATGTAGGCACTGGATTGTGACTCAGGAATATGTTGATGGCATGAACGTCTATGAACTGATCTAGATTGGGGAACAATACTAAGCCATAAATCAGCAAGGCTAGGATCTCCTCAAAAGCATCATAGCTCATGGCCTTCAAGAACACCTGAGCTTTCTCTATCAACACCTTAGCAAGAATACCCTTAACTCCGCTTCTCGTTTCTAGAACAATGTCAGACTTCTTCAGATGTAGAGCTGCAGCAATAACCTCAGGTTTGGGCTCTCTTTCCAAGCCTGTGAATGGTTTCTGATCAAGAACAGGTATACCCAGAAGTTTAGAGAACTCCTCCATGGTTGGAACCAGCTGGTAGTCGGGGAATGTGAAGCAATGGTGCTTAGGATCAAAGAACTGAAACAGGACACTCGTCATGTCTTCATTGAACCCTGAGGTGACTAGATCCAATAGGTGGCCATGTCTCTTGATGAACTGGGAATGATCAGACACTTGAGAAACCAACTTTTTAAGCTTAGCAGGTATGCCCACAAAGTTGATCCTGATGGTGTTTCTACGAGCAGTAGCCATGACCTGCAACAAAGAACAAAAATAAATCCCTTGGTCCTTGAAATGGTTAGGGAAAATGCTATGCTTATGATGCATGATGATGTCATGATGTTATGCTCAATCACAAACATGTGGCACACACAAACAAGTCACACCATAGCCCTAGGTTTAAAGGCTTGCATGAGGTTCAAAGGTAAGTACCCTCCCCTGAAGTTAGTTGGTTCATCCTGTCCTATAAAGTAACCAGGTTCTAAGGGATCTCAATATCATTGATCCTTCACAAGGGTGGTTGTTCAGAAGGCAACTTACTTGCCAACCAAAACCCTCCAAGTTTAAGATCTCAATGAGTGTAGTATCGAGTATCAACCAACTTCAGTCTTCACCAAAGCCGGTTATCTCACTACTTTCTAAAGGACAAGATGGGATAACTAGGGTTCTAAAAGTTAGTTAGTGTATTGACAACGTATGGCAACCTCATATTATCCTCAACTTGACTTAAGGAACATAAGCACCAACCAAGAAGTCACACTAACTATGGCCACCAGATCAACCATATCGGTATACGCCGTACAGTTTCCTTGGTCTATTGCCATTTACCTAAGGTACACTAGATCCGGGTTAGGATCTTTCACACATAAGATCCCAACAAATAAGTATAAAGCAAACAAGGCAAACAATTTTAAAGTGATCTAATTCCTAAGGGTACCCCTCTTTTATTAAATCCCCAGCAAAGTCGCCAGTTCTGTAACACGGTGGGAGAACTGACTTTAGTTATGTTGCGGATAGCAAGAGTCGCCACCAACTTTTATTTTATCCAAAGGAAAGGCATAAAAGAACAGGAAAGACCTTTTTAAAAGATTTTTGGGTCCGGGGGGTAGGTTATGTAAAGGGAAGGTGTTAGCACCCTTTACATCCATGGTTATCCATGGGCTCTTAGTTACTTAGCTCACTTTAAAATGTTTTTGAAAATGTGAAGTGTGTGAATAGAAATTTTCATAAGAGTTTGATAATGATCCATGGACGGATGCGTAAAAAACTTGTGTTTGAAAATTGTTTGAAATTGTGAAGTTTTTGAATAGTGAGCAAGTAACTATGAGGAACCTACCCTAAAGTTTAAGTCTTTCTGTTCTTGAATCCTTTAAATGGTAAGATTATCCCTATTATTAAGGAATAGGTATTCATTAACTTGGATGTGTGGGACAAGTAAAGGGACATCTGTTTAATGAAGGCAATTGTGGGGTGTATTAAGCAATTTTTGGAGGGACTGTCATCATTATTCGAAAGGGACAAGATCATTATAAAGGCAACCATTAAGGGACTTGATCTTTTATTGTTAAGGGACTAGATGATTTGAATTTGAGGGACTTATGCTTTATACACCCTACTTGACCTTTTGTTTTAGGCAACAATGAGAGGTATCCCTAAGGAAGTGAGATGGCGATCAAAGATCGACTTACGTGTGTGAGTGTTCATTTTAAATATTTATCTTTTGAATTAAGTGATCTAAATTAATTTTAAATAAACATACATATTACACTCCCTATTTACTAACCATGGCATAAAATAAATAATTTAAACAATTATAAAATATTACATCCAGGAGCAATTACGATAATAATAATAAAAACAATTTAAATAAATAGGCAAAATAAATAAGCAATTATAATTGGGTTAGTAGAAATAATAATAATAATAATTTAAAAATAAATGGGGTTAGTAATAATCATTTAAACATAATTAATAATAATAATAATGAAAAAATATTATAATAAACAAAATTAAAAAAAATCATATTAAAAATTAAATCAATTATGAACATATTATGAGAAATAAATTATAATTATTAAGTTTGCAAAATTTTTTAGAAACTATTTACATGCAAAATTAATTATAAACAACTAGTGAATATTTTCATAAAAAATCAATTGAGCATTTTAATTTATATACAAAATTTTAAATTATAAACAATTTAGGCATTTAATAAAAGTTAGATTAAATATAAATAATAATATTAAACAAGAATAGAAGAAAAATAAATTAGGGTTTTAGAAATTATCATGATTAAATTAGGGTTTGGAATTAATCTAGATATAATTAATAAATTCATATACAAATATATATCTACATATTAATAAATATTATTAAAAAAAAAACATATAGAGCAACAAATATATTAACTGGATTTTTTTTGAGAGAAAAAATATAAATTTTAAAAGAAAATAAAATTTTATTAAGAAAAATAACCTAGGTATTTTTTTTTTAGAAATTATATTAATTAATAATAGAAAATAAGGAAAATAACAAAAAATAATGAAAAAAACCTCAAAAGGACAGGACCTGGGATTTGAACCCAGGTCCTTTACCTGGACAATGAGCTTCAAAACCATCTGAGCCAACGCGCGCTGATGGTGGATTTACGCAACAATATGCTTTTGTTATAATCCTGTAAAAAAAAAGTGAAATTAAAACAACAACAAAAAAATTACTCCTGGCCAGACTCGAACCCAGGTTCCCTATCTTGCCATATGCGTATCAAAACCAGCTGAGCCACTCGCGCGCTGTGTCACATATACGAAACGAATTCGTTTTAAACAATATTCAAAAATTCAAATTTTATTTCAACGCCAATTGACCTTCTTCTACCTCTGGACCTGTGGAATTTGCTGCGAAAATTCCTATGCATTTTCCTGCGATTTTTATTTATAGGAAAACCTGCGAATACCATATAACACAAACCACAGGGTATTTTCTCAAATTGATCACATCAACGTGATCCTTACAGCTCATACAATACAAACATGTCAATAAAAATCATTTAAATCACTCATACCATAAAACCCTAATCTAGAGGGGTAAACCCTAACTATGGCATAATCCGGTTTAGTCCATGAAACTCATAACAAATTGTCCAGAAAGCTTCCACACTTCACAATGAACATAAATAAATGGTTAGTTTTGAGTAATAATGCTTCAATGTATCAAACCGAAAACACATAATATGAGAATGCAAATGAGTTTGGCTACGGCATATGAGCAAGGTTCAGATGCTTTTGAGGCTTGGCATCGATTCAGTGACATCCAAGGTTCCTTTTTATGTCTTTAAAATACCTTAAAATGCCTTCTATGGAGAAACCCGAAAATTGAATTTTGATGAGTTTGTGAGGTTTGAGAATGCTATGGGAGGCTCTGATTTTCGTGGCTTGTGTTAGGGTTGTCTCAAGTACTTATAGAGTGATCAATTTAGGTCAAAAAATTTGGTCATTGTGTGAGATATTTGATTGGAAAAGATTCAAAGAGATTATGCCTTAAAAATCAAATATTTTTGTATGACCACCTTCTATTTTAGGAAAATCAACATGATCTTCTTTCCACTTCAATACCAATCACTTTTATGATTTTCTAGAAGCTTGATCTTTTTTAAATCTTAAACTTTTATATTTTATTTTAATTTAAAATGATTTTTAATGAATTAAATCAAAATAAATAAAAATAAAATGATAAAAAATCTGATTTTTGTTGACTTGGGTCGTGCATGAGGTTATAGTATGGATTGGGTCATCATATAGCAAGCCCATTTGGAAGAAATTGGTTCTAGACCTCCATTTTCTTCATAAACCAACCAAAAATTTCCCAACTTTGCAAGGGCACACATCCTTCAATTTTAATGGTATGAGAGTGTTCTTGGACATTTTGGAAAGCTTGAAGAGTCCTCTAACCAACCCCACTGGTTTCATGTCCATATCATTTACCATTCTCAAGTTATGCCCTTTTGAAGTTGTTGACTTTTTGTTGACTTTCAAAAGGACCTATAATGTCTTAGCTCATACCTTCCAAATGAAGCATTTTTGGGCTTGGCTTGTGAGACACAAAGTTGTAGAGAATTCAATTTCCTTCAAAATGAGATTTGGATGGAAACTTGGTGATGAAGCATGTGAAAGTTATGGCTGGTCAAAGTTCAGTTGACTTTTACTAAGGAAACCCTAATTTAGAAACTCCTGATTCTTGATGATCTGAAATCTTCTTGATGAATCATGATCAACCCTTGATAAAATGATGAATTTTACTTCATATACTTGATGTTGGCAAAAAATCATGAAGTTTGACTTTGGTTTGACCACAGTTGACCTCAGTTTGACTTTTTAACTACTTTGACTGATTTTGACTTATCTGATCATCTGACTGAGCAAACTTTTGAGAAAAGTCTTGAAACTTGTCATGGGGGTTCTTACACACATATAAGATGTTATGAAGCTCACTTGAAGTCTTGGAAGTTCATTTAGCCTGATTAAAGTCAAAACCCTAGTTTTGGATGCACTACTTAGGAGGTGCATTGTCTGAGGGAATTGTCAACTCTTCTGACTATTTGTGAACTTTGTGAACCTTGTGAACCATCATAAAATGTCTTGTGAACCTCATGGGAGGTCTTGTGAACCTGGTGAACCTTGTGAACCTCATAAAGTATCTTGTAGACTTCATGAACCTCATGAAAGGTCTTGTAAGCATTGTGACTCTTGTGAACCTTGTGAACCTCATAAAGTGACTTGTAGACTTCATGAACCTCATGAAAGGTCTTGTAAGTATTGTGAATCTTGTGAACCTTGTGAACCTCATAAAGTGACTTGTAGACTTCATGAACCTCATGAAAGGTCTTGTAAGTATTGTGAATCTTGTGAACCTTGTGAGCCTCATAAAGTGACTTGTAGACTTCATGAACCTCATGAAAGGTCTTGTAAGTGTTGTGAATCTTGTGAACCTTGTGAACCTTCTTAGCACACAAAGTCTTGTATTGTGAGGGCAAATTTTGGGGTGCAACACTTACCTCAATTCGATGAAAAATCTCTTCCTTTCTCACAAAAGGTTTGCCTCTAGCCTTGCCCTAACGTTTCTCCTCTTCTTTCTCCTTCACGCTCTTCCAAAATTCCACGATCAGTTTTTTTCCTTCACGAATGATTCCCATAATTCTCCTAATTCCAAACATAACCCTTTGACCACTAATATTGGAATCCCTTTTATGTCCTCATTAATTCCTAATATAATTATTGTACTACCCTTTCTCCTTATTTCTAATATTATGAATTAATTTAATATAACACTCCACAAATTAATTAATTAATTCCAAATTAGAAACTTAGAATAATTTAATTATTATAGTCGACACATCATCAAGTCCTACGTTATTAGTCCAACATTTCCCCTACGACTAAACCTACCCTTCACCATGGGTACACAACACGCAACTATAGCACCACCACACACAACTAATCACAATAGTTCACACAATCACACAAATATACAAAATAAATAAATAAACAACGACTTAAATAAATTAGGGCGTTACAATTACCGTCTTGTTATTGAAGTGACGAGCCGAAGCATCCTCAAAGGAGTGTGAGGTGAGAAAAGAGAAGAGGTGTTGTCTGTTCATTGTCTTTTATAGAAGTGTTTTGATTTGTTTTTGTTTGTAATGTGCATCATGCTAAAGACTTTGACATATGAGTGAATACTTTGTGTAACGATCCAAGAGTCTCGCACACAAAGTATCCTAGAAGAGGTAAGGTATTCACTCGCTCATCATTTCCTACGTACTTAAGCCTCGTGGCGCCCAATGCACATTATATTTGTTTAAGTGTTTTTTCTTTTTCTTTATAGAGAGAATAGAGACTCAAAGAGAAACAAAGGTAAAACTAAAAGGAGACTAAGACTCACCCTAATGTTATCATGCTTGGATGTTCCTAAGGGTAAGTGAGGTATGGGAATTCTAATCCTAAAAGAAAAGAAAAGAAGAGAGGAAAAGGTAACATAACTCACTTCTAAGATAGAAATTGAGTTGTGAACCTAAAAGGATGGAAAGAGGTTACTTGTCAAAGAAACATCAATATGCTTTTCACAAACACAAATTGAAAGCTTGAAAAGATGAGGGAAGAGGTTGTATGTGGATGCACACCCACACACTTGACTTACCATTAGCCCCTGAAAGTATTAGCAAAACAATTTACAAGTAAAGGAATAAGGAAAGAAGAACAAAGAAAGGTTTAAGGCTAAATGACCCTACCACACGGATAAAGATTCGTAGCCACGTAAGTGTGCCAAAGAGAAGCACGAAAGCACATGTGATTATTGAGAAAATAAGTTAGTAATGAATAAGTTTTAACAAAATGAAATGCATTAAACCCCTTTTGTGGAATTCCTCCTTTTAGTGTACCTTGCATACATGAACCAACCATATTAGAAATAACAAGGAGGTAAGTGCATTAAAGTGAACTTAAACCATAAGCTCTACATACATTGGAGGTACCTTAACTAGGGTAAAAGACTTGAAAGAAAGGGATAAATACAATTCACCTTCTAACTATGAAGTTAAACTTAGCTACTTTGAAGTTAGAAGCAAACTTGTAAAATGAAACACCCAAATGAAGTAAGTATAGGTGTGGGACATAAGAATTAACAAAAGTCAAAAGTGAATCAAGTTTGAAATGTGTAAAAAAACATATCAATATCCTATCATGACTATAGAAAACTAAACTTAGTTCGCTAAAGTGAAACTAAGTGGTTAGAAGTGAAACTAGCTCCTAACGATGCATAATTTGCAAAGTAAGTAAAGGATAAACAAGAGAAGTGTAAACAACCATGGAAATGATAAAATAAGTAGTTACATGTAGTATACAACTCATTTGAGGTGGCGTAAATCTAATGGTTCATGGCATTAGCGAATGGAATTAGGACACGTCACCACCGTGATATATAACTAGTTTGTCGGAGAAGACTTCCGGTCGTCTTCTCCGACGAGTGCACCACCAGCTGGTATTTTTTTCCAGAAAATTCATATGAGTATTTCATTTTGCTCGATTTTTTGCTTAGATCTCAAATATGGAATCAGTTTTTTCATATCATGCATGGATAATTCGGAAAGTGTTGAACAACTTTAAGATCTAAAAATGAAAATCACATATATCCTAATTTTAACTAATAAACAGTGCCTATATCGCCTTAGGACTTCAATGTCAACATTCTCATTCAATCCTAACCATATACTAAGGCATAATTTAAAATTTAAGAAGCTTCACCAATCTTTAATGAAGTCTTGTAGAACTTTGTGCAAGAACCACTATAAACCTTGTATTCTCCTCCAAATAGCTTCTGGATTTCAAAGAAAACTTCACAAATGCTTGAAATTGCTTGAAATGCAAAGTGATGTTGAAGTTTGTAAAATTAGTGGATGAAGATAGAGACACTACAACTCTATTTCCTTGCTTGCAAAAACTTCCATGAAGTGTGTAGATGAAGATTATGGAGAGAGATTGAAGGTTAGTGGCTTCTAGAGAGAGATTTCAAGGAAAATACGAAAATTGTAAAAATGGTGAAAATGAGAGAATGAGAGAGTAATTATGGTTATGAGAGAGTGAGAGTGTTTTATATGAAGTGATTAATTGTTAACCATATGTAGTTAACAATTAGAATCATGATTAAACAAATTTTTGGAGGTTATGCAAAAATTGGAATTTTTATGAAAGTGAAAATTTTAGTGTGCATGGCATTGCATGAAGTTCATGGTAGGCTTCCTTTGAGATGCATTGACCATTTATAAAAGAAAAAATCAGTTTGAATAAATGGTGGTGATGGAAACATGCTTTGGTTTATTTCATGGAAATGTAGAAATGTAATTAAAAATATAAATTTATTTGGTTATTTAAGGAAAATTAAAATTAAAATGCGGTATGCTATACATGTGAGGGGATTTTTTTGTGATGAGAAATATTCTTTTTGTGGAAAAATGTTATGATTTGATTTTTTTGTAAAAAATCTTGACTTTATGAATTTAAATTAATAAAAAATTTCCTTAACATAAAATCAAGATTTTTGAAGTTTTGGAAAGATGAAACCTTATACAAAAATGTTTATGTTTAAAAATGGATCAATAGAAGCCTTGAAGCATGAGAAAGATTTGATTAAAGTGGAAACCATAATCTTGCATTTTAACAACTTATAAAAAATTCAAGTTATATAAAAGTCATCTTTTATGGTATTCACTTTGACATATCATAACTTTTGATTCAAACCTTCAAATGACAAATGGTTTACATATTTGGAAAGGAGAGAAAAAAGTTTTACAATTTTCATGTTTGGAAAAATTCCATTTGAACGAGTCATCATGCTTGAAATCAGTTCCAAAGTTAGAAGAGAAACCATTGAAAACTTTCCCAAAATGGAAAGATTCAATTATAGGTCATTTTCCTCTTTTGGAAACTTTTAAACTAAATCTTGATTCATGATTATATGACCATTCCATGATCAAATTCCATCAAATAAACACCTTGGGGATGTCATAGGACCTTGTGACCACAAAAAGTTAGGAGTTGACTTTTGGTTGACTTTTTACCAATTTCTTGATTTACAAGCAACTGGTCAATTGAATCCCCTTTTGAAATGAACAAATGAGAAATCTTCCATCATTAGACACTTGATAGCATGTGGAACACCATGAGACAAAGTTTTGGCCTAAGAATCAGAAATAAATTGATCTTGGGCTAAACCCTAGTTTTGATTATTCGACTAGGAGATGATGCATTGTCCCCTTTCTTGGTGAATTCTCATCTTCAAATGACTCGATGGATCCATGTGAGATAACATGGATATAAGAGAGCCTTAAATGACCATTATTCTGGAAGTCCACTGATCACATGCCCTATGCACAACCAATGATGTATGTTTTATTTTTGTATGGCTTGAATGTAATGCAATACATGCGAGTATGAACTAAATGATGTATGAAAGGAAGCATAAGTTACTTGTTAGTAATAAATATGAGGGCAAATTTTAGGGTGTTACAGTAACGACTCAAAAGCCTATCTTCGAAGCATTATTTTATTTAAGTTTTCATTTGTTTATGCAACTTCCAGGTTTTGTTTATATGCTGGATTTTATTATGTATATCATGATTAATTGCTTTTTGTTTACTGCTCTTAACATGTCTAAGTAGATTTAGGGAGTCTGGCTGAAATATTCTATTCATGTAATACATGAACACTCCAGGCGCATTAGACACTATTGGAACAAGATTTTTTCTTGACTTAACTTTCTTTAGTTTTGATGATAACAAAGTATTGAAATAAACAATGGTTTATTTGATGTGTGTTTTATTTATTGCAAGTTCTACATCATTGTACATACATAATTGTAATTTGTTCTACATGAACACACTTGAGAGTTGCTTCATATACTCTGAACTGAAGGCATCAACATCAGATGAGTGATTACACTTGGTTATTGTATATTATATTCGGGTGCCATTTAGAGTTGGTGATAAATTTGTGGTTGCTCGTACTACTGTAAAACAAGTTGTATTGTCTTATCAACTAGAGCCTACTTGGTGCAAGACTCAAAAAAAGTTGAACAGTTCTACGGATGTCTGCTCTCAACGACTCTATTAATACAGATCTTCTTGAACACTCAAAGGTTAAATGGTTTACCCACTAGATTCAGAATCTGTTGAGTGCCTATCTTCAACGGCTCTTGTACTATGGAGGAAAGAAAAGTCTCTTGTTATAAACTTGTTGAAGATTCAAAGCTTGGATTCTTAACAAGGTTTTTAGATGCGAAGGAGTAGCAAGATCAAGAAATTATCAACTCATTGTAATATGCAGTAATTATGTAGGTAGTTGTAATTGTAAAAGCCTTAAGAATTTTTACTATTGAACATCTTAGAAATCTTAAGTGTTTTAGGTCTTTGTTATGGTGATTTCCAGTACCTCTTCTACCTATATCATGTACACCTTGTTCTCTAATGAGCCTTTAGTAGTTTAGATTAAGACTTTTGTTATGTGTTTGAGTAGAAGTCTTGAGCCAAGATGCTTAAGCCACATAAATCTCATTGCTTGAGTGCTTAAGTTGTGAAAGTCTTATTCACCTAGTCTGATTGAGTAAGAAGTCTCGGGTGTGGACTTAAGCAAGTTAAGACTCGATCTGGATGACTAGAAGAGTAGGAGGTTCGATTAAAGGATGAGTAGTTAGCCACAGACAATCAGTCTATGCAAGGGAAGTCTTAGACATCTGCTCTAAGAAAAGGGAGGTCTCTTCCAGAAGATCTTGAAGTAGGATGCTTGGATCAGAAGGCTTGAGCAAGGGTAAGCCTTAGACATGTGCTCATCCTGGCTAGAAAGCAGGAAATTTTGAAAGAAAAACCTTGAGTTAGAAGAGTATATGATTATACGAGATCGATGCAGCAGAAGGAGCGAAAGAACGTGAAAGCTTTAAGAGAAGCATTAGATCGCTTCTAGTAAGTAACTGTGAGTTCGAATACTAAAGGTTGCTAAAAAATCTCCAAATCCTCAACTGACTCTATTTATAAACAAAATCAGTTGAATGACCAAGACCAACTTTGTGAAGGAATCACGAGATCAACTGCAAGATTTTCACTCATGCATACACGTCAACTCAAGTGCACTCAAACATGCTATAAATTGTGTCATACCATAGTTGGTCATGTCACATGTCAGGAATGGGTGACAAAGCATTTCAATGATGGAACCAATTTAAATGCATATGTTCCCCATTACTTTTTCAAAACTGATCCTAAGTGATTCAATTTCATTCCACATCGAATCACAACACGAAGATCGGTCAATGATACTTAAGGTTTCCCCCGACTCCTTCGGTGTCCAACAAAACAAAGCCTTAGAGGTAATTGTTATGGACTTGCCAAAGGCCCAATTGAACAAGGCTCAATTCATCTCAAATTCACTCAACTCGACACAAAGTATAAAAACACCACACATGTTAAGAGTATGGTACAATCTCTAATCTATGCTTTCATTATACTTATCTTGAATTTGATTCTTTCGTGGATCTAAATAATTTATTTCTAATTTTCAAATGAAAAATATTCCAATTTATTTCTCTAAAATAAGAAAGTAATAAACTATTTTTGAAACAAACAAGTAACACATTTTTTTCTTTAAACTTAACTTTTAGATTAAAGAAATAGATTTGATAATTTAGAACTCAATAAGAAAATAAATAATTTTTAATCAAAAGTTATTTTGGCTAAAATCAAACTCAATCATATTTTTTTTTGAACTCGAATATATTTAACCGTTTGAATTCAACCAAAATCATTTTACTATTTAAACTCCATCATTTTACTCTGTAGACAATGTGATAACACACATAAATAATGAATAAAAAATTTAGTACATAAGATATCTATTCTCGTTTCTTAATACTCAGATTTTCCAACTAATTTCACACTTTATAACTTCTGTTTCAATAAATATTCATCTAGGATTGGAAAAAATACATATATATCTAAAAGCATAGCTTCCCACTATGAAAACCACCATAAAATAAAATATAAAAACTTCACACTATTGTCACGAAGAATTATCCTTCTAAACTTTTTTATGTATTTCTGAATTATTGAATTAAAAACCTGAAAGAAAAAAAGCAGAGTGTACTCTAATGTACAACAATACAAAGAATAGGGACTGATCTGATAATATCATAATAGTCCCAAAGGATGGGAAAACAATAAGATGATGAATAGCAGAAGAAAAAAAACAATGCTAAATTTGATTCAGTTTTTGAACTTGTTGCCAGGAAAATCTTCACCGTCCATCAATCTCTGATAACACTATATAGACTACTTCTAATCGTAGAGTAGTTTTTTTTCCCTCTTTCTTTTCTCTCTCTCATAGTTACCTGGTAGAGGTAGGAGAGAGAGAGTGAACACTTCTCTGTGCCACCAAACAGCATAAGAATCCTGCACCTGCTAATCCCTTGTTTCCCGCCAATTCTCTCACTCCATTCCAATCCTGCAACGCCGTCGTTTTGGGTGACGAAGAAGACGTTGATGACTCCGTTTCATCTACTGATTCCGTACCACACGTGTCATTATCGCAAGATTCACTCGAAACTTCTTCTCCGGCCACCGCCACTTTTGGTTTCGGTTCCGGTAACTTTCTCCGGCGGTCTTTTATCTTTTCTCCCATTAGGTCATGGTAACCTATCGCCGATATTTTTTCCAGTGCCGGAAAACCGGAACCGTCTACCACCATTGCTCCGATGTTCATTACGCCATAGAAACTCCCGGACGGCCGACGTATTTGAACTGCGCTGAAGCAGGGACTTCTGTTACCGTTACTGTTGCCTTCGCTGTTGCCAGAGTTCGAAGAGAGAATATTGCTGACAAGGAACCTAACTGTACCGACTATATGATCACGGAAGGTACCAACGGCGTAGATTGCTACACAGACGCCGGCGGTTTCGCTGGCAAGAAACTCCGGCGTAACGCGAAAGAGGAACTTATCGTTCCATGTAGGATTCTGACCTCCGATTTTGTCGACTCGTGTTCGGAGCTTGGTGGAAGAATCGATCCACGTGACAGCGTAGGTCTGAAACTTTCTCCGTGGTGATGACGGTGGCTTCAAACCTTGTGCTGAGATCAAGTTGATCTCTAATACTAGCTGCGAGTTCATCGGAGACACCATTGATTATTCTCACTCTCTCGTTCTGGAGCCTTATTGTACCATCTATTCTCTTTCTTCAACTTCCGGCGAGATTAACGGGCATGATGAATCAAGAAAGGATCAACGGTTGTGATTGCGGCGGAAAGAAGAAGAGAGAACGAAAATGGAAGGCTCGGTTAATAACCGTGTGGGGCCGATGTATATATATTTTATTTTATTGTTTGGAGTTTTGTTTTGTAGTTAAAGTTATAACTGTTTCACCAAAAAAAAAAAAGGTTATAAATGTGTGTGAAGGTAAATATTAGCTGTAAATAACTAATCAGGGATTAAGGGGAGGTAATTAGTGAAAACCGTCTTTTTTTTTTTAAACAAGTGAAAACCGTCTTATTGTTAGTGAAAACCGTCTTATTGTCAGTTAACACTAACAGCGTCTTAACTGAAAAACAACAAATAAAACGTCTTTAGTAATAACAATAATTAATCACAATTAAAAACTAAATAATAATAATAATATAAATAATAATAATAATAATAATAATAATAATAATAATAAGTAAGTAAGAAAATACAATTAAAGGTTAAATTACTTTTTTTCCTGAACCTCCTGATTATTTAAATTTAATATTTTTTTTCTTTTTTTTTCGTTATAGTTATTTTTGTCTGAAGTTATTAAATATGGAGATTGTTATTTCCACACAAACACACCTCTTATGTGTTGGACGATTCGGAAGATCAACAAGAAAATATTTTTATTTGAGATACATCTTTAAGTTCTCTCATTTTTTCGTGTTCAATTTGTTTTTCTAATTAATATGAGACTTCTTCCTCACACTTGATTCTCAACACTACCCCTCAAGTATGAGTCTATACACAATGTTCCTTTTCAAGTGGAAGCTCTCTTTGACATATAATTGTATCATCGTTGACACTCTTTAATGGAACACCTTCTACCCACCACCTGCGGGAAGTGTTTCAAAATATTAAGTCGGTCCCTTCACTCCAAACCAAAGACTCATGATATCATTGTTTGGCAATTCAGAGGCTCAACGAGGAAGCATTTCTACTTGGGACAAACCTTTGTGAGAGACACACCACATATCCACCTAAAATCTTAAGGTGATAGGTGTGTGAGTTCTCTCACTTATATAGTGTTCAATCTTTCCTTTTCTAATCAATGTGAGACTTCTTCCTCACACTTGATTCTCAACATTATGTGTACTTCTCCACCACCGTGAAAAATCACACCTATCCTTAGTGTTCGAAGATGCATCTATGATACACCTTTTGTTTAGACATTTTTCAACACAAAACGATTAGGCATCCTATTTTTGTCAAAATTTAATTTGGAGATACATATGTATGTGCAAAATGTGAATCCGAAGATACATCTCCCTAAACACAATTTATTTAAAACTTAGTGGGTAGTCTGAAGATACATCTTCGAACGCTTTTGTTTCATATCTTCGCATATATCCATCATTGAATCCATTATCCCCCTTACCTCAAATCCTAACAACAATAGTGAAATTTTGGTCTTTGATTGTTCTTCCTCTCAAAACTCTAATCTTCTATCTCCTTTGTGCCTTTAATCCTCCTTTCACATACTGATAGAAAAATTCTTAAACCTAGGTTATCTCTTAAACTTATATAATTAGGATAATTTAGTCATAATTATAATTATCTCCCTTACTAACAATCACTTTTACTCATTCATCCCCTGCATTTCTCTTAATTTACAAGTTGCATCCAAACTCTCTAAATTCTTATTTTAATTAAATAAATCACATAAAATAGTATTATTCTAATTATTAAAATAAATTTCAATTATTTTGAATAAACCCAACAAACCCCCACTTACTCTCTAAACTCTCATCTCGAGGTCATACACCTCCATCCCCTAAATTAATTCAATTGTTGCACATAATAATTAAATTAAAATTAAAAATTAAATCACGAATAAACACATAAAATAACAATTCAAATATTATGGTGTTACATCAAGCACGAGGCTTGGAAGTGAGATTTAATTAAGTTAAGAAAAATTGGTTAGAGTATAAATACCAATATACATATATTAGTCCATACATACATTCTTCTTAAGAAATGACATACAATATACTGGCCTAGCAACACACAAAAAATACAAATTCAATATATCATGTTGACCATGCACACAAAAAATATACCTAATGCGATACAAGACATACAAAGATGATGTGATGCAACCTGAATATGAATGACATAAAAATGCAATACATTCTATTCTGAAAACTGTAACAAGTTTAGTGAATTTGTTGATACCTTGAAACACACAAAAATATTTATTTATCCAGTTCAATCAAACCAATCTACTATGAGGGAGATAACAACTTTTTGACCCATTATACTTTCAAGAATTATACCAGGGAATACAAAAATATTACAAAAAAAAAAGTCATCCAAGTTCCAAAAACAAATCATATTTTCTTCCCAAGTGTTTATCGCTATATCTTTATGTTTCCCTAGAGTTACCACAATCTCTCTTTGTCTTTCAAACTATATTCAAAAGGTTATTATAACAAAAGTGACAAGTATACATATTTATGGATGTTGAAATCCAAAATATACATGAAGAGCCCAAAACATGACTCATTAAAGAACTAATATGTGAAGCTAAATAGTCGATCTCAATACTCACGAACCACCTCAATTAGACTCAATGCACCGAGGACTTTCTAGAATCAGCCATCCCCAACTGCAATGTACCCCGTTGCCAGACTTTTTGCTCCATAATATTTTTTACATCATGTGATAGTTAGACAACCTCCTCCATAGTTCTAGCATTATCGTGCACCACCGTAAACTTTATCCTCCATTGTCGGTTATCAAACCGCCTCACTCTAACTTTGTCATTCTCCGTTGAATTTTATACTTCTTTTTGAATTTTTGCAAACTTTTTTTTTAGAGTCTCGAAATAAGTTTTCCTTATCTTCACCACTTGGGGTTTTAAGGCATACTTCTAGAATTCTCTACATTGACTGAATCGCGTTGATGCTAATTTATCCTTCAAACATCTTACCACTTTCTACCATGTTGAAATCAATATTCAAAACCATGCTTGAACCAACCAGGTTCTCACTTGAGGGTATGGAATAGGAACAGACCCTTGGTCGGACGCGATCCTTAGAAACGTCGAATGAATTAATGATTGACTCTCTAAAATAATCACAAAAACATGAGGACAACCATTCTTAAAAGATAATGGTTGGTGCAGATAGTGTATGCATAATAATATGAAAACTTATGTAATATTAATCCATAAAATCACTCAAAATTCTAGGATAAAGGCCAATAAAATACAACACAAGTTGATGGAAATCAAACAAAGAAAGTCAACATGGTTGCGTAATGTAAAGGAAAGTAAAAGAAAACCCAAGAAGTTGAAGCTTCGCTAAGAGGGACCAACTTCCCATATATGACCTCCTTCTCAACATTGAATTTATCCCTCAATATCTCCCCTTTAGGATAAAATAGCTTTACTTGGTTCAAAGCATTATCATAGGAGGCTTGCATGACATTGCTTCTAACTAGAATGGCTATAGTAATCTCATTGTGCTAGGATTCTTTTTCTTCCTCCACCTTCTTCAACCATTCCTACATATTTTAACCTCTTCAAAATGAAACAAAATTTCCTTCCATAGAGAGGTTTCCATATCCTCCATATTTTATTGGGAGTTTTTTGGAACTCGTTGGCCTCGGCCAAAAAAGCTTTAGAGTCAAACAATGAGATATGGCCCTCACCCAATGTTTTATCCTTCTTCTTCACCATATTTTCCAAATCTTTCCCTATTTCTTCTAGAGAAGAAGATTCTAGAAGCAAGAGGAGTCATACTCCTCCACATTTTCTTGTGCATCCTCTAAGATCTTCCTCCCTTTAACAAGCTTCTTCAGAAGACACACTTTATTTCTCTAGAAGGATGGAATCAAGAAGATTTTGTAAGACCTCCTTATCCTTCCTAATATTATGTGGAACCAATAAGTCACCCTTTGTTGGATGTACTAAGGGGCAACACAATGGCCGATCGATGGAAATTGTAAGACATCTTTGTCATTGCTTCCTGAAATTCTGGAAACAAATATAAGATGTCGAATAGGACGTTACGACACTAATATCTGACAAGATTAAAAATAACAAGGTAAATAAACAAATACAACTGAAAGGAACACATGGAATTATTAACCCAGTTCGGTGCAAACACACCTACTTTGGAGGCTACCAAGCTAGGAAGGAACTCCACTATCAGTAGTATAAATTCAGAGCTAAACCACTTAGTTTACCCTCTTCACTTAATCACTACCCAATGCTAGTTCTATCTAGGAACTCCTAAATATGAGACACCTCTCACTCCCCTCAATCACAACAGTGATAACAAACATGAAATCAATAAAAGAGGAGACACACTTCAAAAACAATCTTTGACCTTGCTTCAAAGCTTCAGTCAAGTACAAAACATTTTTGCTTAAATGCTTTGAGTGGACAACATACAACTTGATAAACTTATTCCAAAACAACCGTCAACATGATAATTGTTTGGCTCACAAGAAAACTAAACACACGCGAAAACGCTAAACACTTCAATCCTTGTGCTTCACTTATTTATTACCATTTAACTGGCTTATGCTTCACATTCATATGCATCTCAAATTAGGTCATAATATCATAATCATGCATTTCATTGGCTCCTAAGGCATGGGATCAAGCATCTTCCTATGATTTGAAGTTCTCATCATTCAGAGGTGATTCATCCGGCTATTACACTTGAGGTTAATGCAAAGGTTTGAGCTCCCAATATTATGAGTATCATCTTATCAAAGTTCATCGAGTGTCATTGTCGCCTGCTTAAAGGTTTCTCGAGAGCATCAAGTGATCATGGTTTCATCACGGGTTTACCGGAGACTGACCTGAAACTAGGGTTTTGTGGACCATTAACATCTTAATTTACTTTCTTAGTCAATGATCACCCAACATGAGTGGTTTGAGAGTTCTTATTAGGGTTGAGTTTTTGGATATTCATCAACTGAGGTTCACTGGAGTAAGGTTTCCATGTCAGGGTTATCTTGGTCATTACATCGTTCCCTATTTCTATACATATCATTATCATCCATCATTATGGTCAATGCACTTTATTTGTTTCTTACAAATCGATTTGAGAATAGCACTTCCAAGTGATTAAAAAGGGCATGATTCGTGGATTATTGATATTGGGTTCATTATGGCATCATAGTTCTTGAGAAGTGATTTGTGTTCAAAGTTTCGGTTCAAGCTAAGGATGAAAAGTGCATAGGCATGGTTTACGTGGAAAACGTTGTTCGAGTTTGTTACCATCTTTATTTAGACCCATCAATTTACAAATCCATGTTCATACAAATATCCATGTCATAAACCATTTTTCATTACTAAGCCTAATTGACCAATTAATTTGTCCATGTCATGACGTATTGGCCCATTTGGAACATAACCATATCTTTTCTGAGGAAATTATACCATGTACCCCCACGTTTAGCCTGATACCCCTACGACAAAAAAATTTGGACGATTTTACCCTCATATAAATAGTAAATAATTCAAAAAAATTCACTTTTTCACCTCATTTCACTTCAGACAAGTTTTTGGAGAAAAAATCGCACAGTGAATATTTCTTTCCGGATAACCCACAGCTGCTACTTCCGGTTCAATTTTTTGCCAGCCGGAAAACTTAAGTAAGCTACTTCCGATTCTGTTTTTTTTTTTAATTTTGCGCTCCGGAAGTAGGGTCATTGCTACTTCCAGTTGTGAATGTTACATACCGGAAGTAGCTAACGAGCTACTTCCGGTTGTGTTTTTTTTTTTTGTTTTTTTTTTAATTTTTTAATTTTTTTTTAATAATTTTTTTTTGTTTTCTTTACAGTGTCTCAAATCAGAGGACGCGACGGGCATATTCATCGGCGATTGCCTGATGGAAGGACAGTTCCTACGCATTTATACCAGCAGGAACTTGACGCACTACAGGTTGCTAATCCTGTTGTGCCTCATGTTCCTCCACATCCAGCGTTCCCCGGAGGACCTTTTGATACCTCACTTTTGGTGAGGTACCAGAATCATGTTGCGCGCCATTTGTGGGATGGCGAAGTAAGAAAACCTATAAACTTTCAGTAATGAATAAAATTTATTTTAATCTTTAGTTGATAATAGCATATAATATATATATTTTTCAGGAGAGACGACCGAAGAAGGATCTTAAGGTTGCTGCACATGGCAGCAAACTTATAGGATGGGTTCCATCTATGCTCCCACCTCAGATACAAGAGTGGATGTCTCAGTCAGGTCTAGCGTCTCTTCAGTGGACTAGCTTATCCAGGATCGATACGAACCTCTTATCTGCATTTGTCGAGAGATGGCATCCTGAGACCTCGCCTTTTCATATGCCCTTTGGCGAGATGACCATCGCGCTGGACGATGTATCTTGCCTCTTTCACACACCTATTAGAGGATAGCTATTTATCCCGGCAGAAGGCATTACTAACTCAGATGCCATCAGTCTTACTATTCGTCTGATGGGTATTTCACTGGAGGATACACCCGAGGAGGTCCATGCATGCAGAGGTCCATATTATAGACTTGAGTGGTTGAAGACTCATTTTGTTCGTCTGCGATCTGAGGAGAGATTTGATTGTGTGGTCAGGGTGTATATGTTATTGATACTTGGCTGCACTATTCTTACAGATAAGACCTTTACTCTTGTAGAGGCAAAGTATTTACCCTTGTTTGAGGACCTGGACAGATGTGGCAAATACTGTTGGGGAGCTGTTGCACTTGTCACACTTTATAGATACCTAGGAGATGCTTCATTTT
This sequence comes from Lathyrus aphaca, assembly GCA_963966055.1. Taxonomy (NCBI): domain Eukaryota; kingdom Viridiplantae; phylum Streptophyta; class Magnoliopsida; order Fabales; family Fabaceae; genus Lathyrus; species Lathyrus aphaca. The sequence goes on from OZ014525.1 coordinate 8,227,094, forward strand.
ATTCGTGCAAGCAACTTGGTGGATATGCCACTCTTCTACAGGTACAAAATTTTAATTTTAATTTACTTTATTGTTTCAAGTGACTTTATAATATTCATATTATGTAATTTATAATACGTTTAAATGGTAATATTTTGATTACAATGTTGGATTCACGAGTATTTCCCGAGTATTGGGAAGAGAGGCTTCTCGAAGATGTCTGGTGGTGCTGGTGCTCGGCTTCCGAGGGCGATGAAGTGGTGCTACAAGCAATCGTCGACGAAGGTTGACGAGATCAGAGCTCAGTTAGATGGATTGACACCCAGTGATGTGATATGGTGCCCATTCGAGGATCACAGACAGTACAGGCCCTTTGATGATATTGCTTTGTACATGGGTGGTCTGCGATGGTACGATACATCTTTCCTTTATTTACCTGACAGGTGCTTATGACAGTTTGGATACCAGCAGTACGTATCATCACATCCCCTTGACATTGATTCACTAGACATAGTCGTTGACTGGGTCAGTTACCACCAGAGCGTTAGGCAGGTGATTCAGCAGGCGTGCTTTGCAGATGTTCCACATGATACTGTGGCAGAGTACCTGGCTTGGTACTACACAGTATCTCATCCTCGTTTGACTCCACCAGCTCGGGGAGAGGACATACAGGTTCCAGTTCCTGAGTTTCATGGTGGACCAATAAATCCGAGGTTATGGCATATCTCACATGAGCTTAGTTGCTATTTGCAGCGTCACCAGGCTGAGGAGGAGGATGATGAGTTTGTTGAGATCTTCCTAGCACTACGTCTAGCGCGGGGTGGACCAGTTCCTCAGGGTGGACCAGTTCCGCAGGGTGGACTGGCTTCTCAGGACGATGTGTGATCTTTTATTGTAGTTATTTTTGTTGTAGTAATCTTTTGTTTTTTTATCTTCAGATAACTTGTATGATTCATAATTATTCAGATGAAATCAAACTTATCTATGAAAGCATCTGCACATCTTGGTGTTTGTACCCACCATGTCAACCCTGTGTCATTCTTCATCAATATGATGCAAAGCTGCTCTAGATACCGAATTAACCAAATTCACATAAAATGGACCTCTATGGACACGCTCAACCTCGTAAAAACTCTTCTGAAACAAAGCTCTAATATTGCCCACTTGAACCTTGATGTTGCCATTCATAGCCTCCCAACATTTGACCATATCACCTAAGTTATTCTCCAACATTTGTTTCAGCTTCCAATGCGCATATTCAACTCTAAAAATAAAATAAAAAATCCAATTTCATTACTATTACCACAAAATAACTATGTCTAAACCCATAAAAAACAAACACATTACCTGTTAGTGGTGACATTGCCTAAATGCATTACTTTATTGATCCAAGTTTCAACAAATCTATGTCTATGAGGTATCAACCATGTGTCTTTCACGTAATCAATAAAAGGTCCAAAATCCAAACAAGCATTCTCAAATAACTTCAATCTTTGATGATACTCAACCTCATCACTAGCCACAATAAGTTCGTAGAAAAGTTTCTCTATCGGTTCTCGCATATCGTCCACAACATACTCTTTGCACTTCGCTTTCATATTCTTGGTTATGTGATATCGACAAAGCATATTGACTGTAGTTGGAAATACAGTTTCAATTGCTTTCATCAAAGCAAGATCTCTATCGGTTAAAATTACTTGTGGCCATAACCCTTGTTTCGTGAATAACTGTTTCAGATTATCCAGTACCCAACACAAAGTCTTTGTTTGCTCAGATTCCATATAGGCAAATGCAACAACAAATGTTAATTCGGTTGATGTGACACCAACTATTTCAAACAAAGGTTGTCTATACTTATTGGTTTTATACGTACTATCCATAATCAACAAAATCGGGAACATATTCAACAATTTCATAGAGTCTGGATGAGCCCAGAAGATATCTTTCACAACTTCTAATTCATCTTTTTTCCTACTATAATAAACATAATTTGATTCATCAATCAACTTAAGCAAATATTGTATTTATGTTCTACTTCCCCTAATTTTTTCCTCAATCTTACTCTTATGTTTATATATTTGGGTGATTCGAGTCACATTGTTTGGATCTCGCTCTTGCAAAGACAACAAAATATGTCTTGGAGGAACACGACGTTTTGTCAAATCTAAAATATGTTGTTGGTCATCTTTAGTGAGCCAGCTAACAAATGCATGACCTTCAAATCTATCCGGTAAACCATGGTTGTGAACGCTACATTTTACATCGATTTTCCAACCAGAACCATCATTTGAAGGTGTTGATCTAACTTTGAATGGAGACTCACATCTTTTGGAAGCACTTTGTGTTTCGCTTTCTCGTTCTTTGTCCTTTCCACCTCTATCGCAGTCAAATATAATTTTGTCACTTCTTCCTCTCTTCCGTGTCTTTGTGTCCGAGCGAGTGATTATAATAGTAACCATATTTATGAGTCCAACCTCCCTGATCCATCGAGTCGCCTCTTCTCCTGTAGGAAATTTTTGTGTAGTAGAGAATATATCTGTAGTATCTACTTTTGAGTCATCCTTCGCGCATATCATCAAAGGCAGTTTCTTGTCTCCTAAAAAAAATTGAAAATTGAAAAAGTTTAAAAATAAAAAAAATTACGAACCGGAAAACTCATATAGGCTACTTCCGGTTAAGAAAATACAAACCGGAAAACGCAGCATAGCTAGTTCCGGTTTGTTATTTTTCTGAACCGGAAAACTCAACACATCTAATTCCGGTTCTTAATTTTACTAACCGGAAATCTTACCCATTGTACATCCGGTTCGTCTTTTTCAAATTTAAAAAATATTATTTTTTTAGTCTGACTTCACTGTAAAAGTTTTACGTTTTTATTTAAATATTAAAAGGACAAAATTGGAATTAAAAAAACTTGTAGTGGTATCGGACTAAACGTAGGGGTACAAGGTATAATTTCTCTTTTCTGATCCATGTCACAAAGACCATTATTAATTTTTGAGTCCACTTCAATTTATTAATCCATTTTACCATTTTAATTCAGATTCTAATATAGTTATAATAGTTATAATAGTCAGAAGCTAGAAGGTATTCACGGACTTTGTCGTTAACATGTCCTTCTCGTTCCTATCCAACTCTTGATAAACATTAATCAAACAGTAATCCCACAAATTATTTAGTGTTGTATGATTGAATCCAGCTGAAGAATACGACTACTTTCTTCAGATCTCGAGGCTGAAAATCTGCTAATAATTCATTTTCTAACACTTTTATTTTTGGCGTATAAACAGATATTGGATCATGTAATGATCTTCTTAACTTATATTTATATGTAACTTCTTCTTAACACACATACATACACAATCAGATGCATAAAGTTTATATTTATCTTTTCGTTTGCATGTCCATGACGAATCTCACCGCAATTTAATGTATTTTGCTGTTGGTGTTTGTCCTCAGTCACGTCGTGACTCTTTGTTGTTGTGCATAGTGATCAGAATAAGATAACAATTTGGAAATTAAAATATATGACATGATTTAAATTTGAAATTTTTAATTTAATTATCAATTTCAATGAATTGATTGCTTAACTAAACAGCATACAATACTAGTTCATGATTTCTTCAATAAAAACAATATTTATTACGTCACAAAAATCTATCTCAATTATCTAATGTGTTGATATTGTTAAATTGAAGATATTTATGCTCGAGTTAAATTTGTAATCAAATGAAGGGTTCTACAACTAACACTAAAATTAGAGTTTAACCATTAAATTTAAAAATAAAAATAAAAATAAAAAAGAGAAAATGTAAAAATAAAAAAATTTAAATACTCATAATCATTAATAAGACAAATTACAATTTAAATACCAAATCATGCTAATGAATATTTTTAGACTATTGGATCAAATCACTTAAAAGAATTTAAATACATGGCAATAATAATGATAAAAGTAAATCTTTCGTCAAAAAGATAAAATAATAATAGTTGCGTATAAGTTGTTAGTGATTATTGTCACTTGGGTTATCTAATATTGACTCCTGATTAGAGTTAATTTGTCTATGATAGGGATTATCCTAGATAAAGTAGAACTTCTTGTCCTTTCTGTGGGATCCTCGCCTATTAAGGCATCGCCCGAGCGTTATCTTTATGGAGTATGAGAGCTCTCCTTCGGGAGACATGACATGTACAATGTTGTTATCTCCCCACTAGTCATACAAGAACGAGTCATACCATGACTTCCTGGAAAACAAGTAGTCAACGGTGAAATTCTGTGATCAGGTATGAGATGTCCTAAGAGATGTCCCAACACTTGACAGATTTAACCAAAACTTAAATAACAAGAAAAGTAAACAACACAGAAGTTTGTTAACCCAGTTCAGTGTATAACCACACTTACATCTGGAGGCTACCAAGCCAGGAGGAAATCCACTATAAGTAATATTAATTCTAGACTTAAACCTCTCTGTTTAATCTATCACTTAATAACTACCCAATGCAATTTCTACCTAAGTCACAACTTAGATAAGAGTACCCTACTCACTCCCCCTCAATCACCCAGTGATCAAGTTTACAAGTTTAATAAAATTGAAGACATTCTTCAAATAATACAGCTTGATCTTACTTCACAGTTTCAATCAAGTCACAAATGCACTTATGCTTAAAAGCCATCAAGTGGTACAATTAAAAACAACCTGCTATTAAAAACACTAGACACCCTATTTGGTCTTCTGAAATTCGTACTCAATTCTATGAGTTTCTGTTGCTTAAATAGGTATCTGTAATTTGGGCTTTCTGTAGGATGATCCAGCCCTAATGCACATGCAGCTTCCACCTTGAATTTAGGGTTTGTTACTTCCTAGATTCTAGGTGATTTAGGTCTTCTGTTTTAATCTGAATCTTCAATATAAAACTCCCTACAGATGCGCCTTGTTCTGTTTTTATCCATCATTAATTAATTCCAGATAACTCTCCTTAAATATCTCTGATTAGTTAGTCAATAATTAATTCTGGAAGCAGGTTTGAGATGTCTCAACATCTGTTGGGACATCCTGAAAAACTGAACTTAGTCATTTACACAATGTCCCAACATCTGGTAAGACATTCTGAAATAAGTTCATATACTCTGTTTGATAATGTCCCAACATTTGATAGGACATTCTGAACTGAATTCAATAATTCTTGTTGGTCAAAAATTCTGCCAATTCAAGACATCTACAAACTCCCCCTTTGGCTAATTTTTGGCTAACATCTTTTCTGGTTTTCAGAGTGCAGCAGAAGTTCTTTTTATCAGAGTATAGCATTACTTTTCTGTTGATTCTTATTTGAGATTACTCCCCCTCAAATATATATGTATCCAATCTTGTTGCAACAGAAAAAAACTTATTCAGTTCAGAAGCAAACAAACAGATTTTTTCATTCATACTTAAACAGCAATTACAATTTGTTGTTGTTCTCCCCCTTGGTAGACACAAAATTTAGGGCCAAAGACACCATTCCAGAAATACATTGCTGTCATTACATTTGCCTCACATACATTGATCACTCAGATTCATCACTCTCAGTTTCTTCCTCAACTTCTGTTTCTTCATCAGCTTCACTTTCTTCATCAGAGCCAGCTTTTTGATCTTCTCCACTCTCCAGCCTTTGGATGATCTCTTCAAGTTTTAGCTTCCTTGCTTCAAGTTCTTTGCATGTGCTTTTGAGCTCAGCAATTAGAGCCTTCTTGGATATTGGAGTCTTAGCAGTTGAAGGACCTGCAGATGTCCCAGAAGGTGCTTCAACATCTGCAGCATGATGACTGAGGAATAACTTGTAGTGAAAAGCCAAGGTTTCTCTCTTGCAAACTGTGTCTTTCTCAGTTAAAATCCCAGGGTATTGACTTAGAACAATACCACACAGCAAGGAGGGAAAAGCTATTGGCAGCTTTGTTGCAGAGGAGCTGGCATGCTTCAAGGTCTGATCAAAAATGTATGCTCCATAGTCCATCTTGGTTTGAGTTCCCACATCATATATAAACCTGGCCAGACCAGTGGAGATTGAAGAAGTGTGGTTGGTAGGCACCCAGTTAGCTGTACCAATCCTGTTCAGCATGGCATATTTTCTTGTAAGCATGCTCACAGAGAGCTTTCCCTTCACAGGCCATGCCTTGACCTGGTTTGCAGTGATAACCTTGCAGATTTGGTTATCTGTCTTACCTAGCTCATTGGGTCCATCTGTTTCTCTTCCTAAGTACTGATTGATGATTTGAGAAGAAAACTCTACACATTTACCTCTAACAAAAACTTTTTGAAACTCAGAGGACTTACCATTTGAACAATCCTCTTGAAGATTTACAATGAACTCTTTGACAAGAAGTTCATAGCAGGGAGAGAGATCTGAGACTGTCTTGAATAGTCCTGCAGCAGAGATGAGGTCAATCAGTTCAGTGCACTCAAGTGCATTGCTGCTCAGTTCTCTTTCTAAGGCAACCCTTCTTTGGTACACAAACTTCCATTTGTTGACACTAGAGACATGATGGAATGATATGTTGTCCAAGGGGGCTTCTGGAACAGCAGATGAGGCCCTAGAAGGTGCTGGTTTCTTTTTGGGAGGCGATGTTGGGACATCTGATTCAACATCTGAGTCTGATGGAGTGACAACTTTTCTTTTTTGAGGTTGAACTTTACTCCATTGTTTTGTTGGCCCAAAAGTAGCTTTACCTTTGCCTTTCTTTGGGGAGGCTTTCTTCTTCTCAGGAATTTCAGCTTCAGCTTGCATCTTTCCTTTCCTGGACCTGAGCCTTTTGGCTATGCTAGGTCTAACAGAGGCTATGATCTCTGTATCAGAGTCCTGCTCCAGGTTTACCACTGGAGGAGATTGAGCAGTCTCCTCTTCAGCTGGTTGATCAGCAGGGATTTGATCTTCATTTGAGGCTTTGGTCTGATCCTCAGAGACTTCTTCATCATTTTCATTTGAGGCCTTATTCTGGTCCTCAGTTTGTTCCAAATCAGCATCAGATGAGTTCTTTTACTCATCTTCAGATGTTCCAACATCTATTGGGACATCTTGTTCTGCAGGAGTGTCCTCAGCAGCTTGAGGTTGTTCTTCTTGAGGTGCAGGCATGGTGTTTAGAGGAATAGAAATTCCACTCACCTTTCTTTGTTCAAACAGAATTTGGGTGACAATCTCCTTGATGGAATCATCCACATAATCTGAAGATTTTGGGGGCATGTTAGCAGGTGAAGGAATGCCTCCTTTGGCTTTGCTGCGAACTTGATCTTTAGCTCTCTTTGGAGTTCTTGGCTTTTTAGTGTGAGAAGCACTTCCTCTGAGTTCGTCTAATGATGTTGATTTCATTGGTACCACAGAGATGGGAGTGGCATGAACTACGTCTTCTTTGTTGAGAACTTCTTCAGTTGTGTTAGGGTTTTGAGACATTGTTGAGGAAGATGGAAGAAAAGCTTTAGGGTTTATGATTTCTGGAGAATAGCTGGTTAATGTGATTCGCTTGTGATAGTATAATGAGAATCTTGATAGCTGATTATAAACAGTTACTAAATAAGTAGCCGTTACAGTGCAAATGATTAGAGATGGAATTCCCAAGGATCTTGTCCAGACTGGTTTTGCCATCTGGAACTTATGCCATACAATGTCATATGACATGTTGGCACATCTCATTAACTGCTAAATATCACATAAACAGATTCCAAGTTTGCCCCTTAAGTTCTCAAATTGTGTAGCATCCAATGCTTTGGTAAAGATATCAGCTAACTGCAGATTTGTAGCTACATGTTCCAATGAAATCACCTTTTCTTCTACAAGATCTCTGATGAAATGATGTCTGATATCAATATGCTTGGTCCTGCTATGTTGGATAGGATTCTTTGATATGTTGATTGCACTTAAGTTGTCACAGTACAATGTCATGACATCCTGTGGGACATTGTACTCAGTGAGCATTTGCTTCATCCAAATCAACTGAGAACAACTGCTTCCAGCTGCTATATATTCAGCTTCAGCTGTAGACAAGGATACACAATTTTGTTTCTTACTGAACCAAGAAATCAAATTGTTTCCTAGAAAGAAGCATCCTCCTGAAGTGCTTTTTCTGTCATCTGCACTTCCACCCCAATCAGCATCACAGAAGCCAGTGAGAATTGGTTTACATCCATGAAGGTACAATATGCCATAGTCACAAGTACCATTAACATATTTAAGAATTCTCTTGACTTGATTGAGATGACTGACTTTTGGATCAGCTTGATATCTTGCACATACACCTACTGCAAATGCTATGTCAGGTCTGCTAGCAGTTAAGTATAACAAGCTTCCAATCATGCTTCTGTATAAGCTTTGATCTACATTCTCACCCTTTTCATCTTTAGTCAGCTTCAAATGTGTGGGGGCAGGAGTTCTCTTATGAGTAGCATTTTCCATTCCAAATTTCTTGACTATGTTCTTGGTATACTTGCTTTGTGAGATGAACATTGAGTCTTCCATTTGCTTTATTTGCAGACCAAGAAAGAAGGTTAACTCTCCTACTAGGCTCATTTCAAATTCAGATTCCATCTGCTTGACAAAATGTTTGACCATCCTTTCAGACATCCCACCAAATACAATATCATCAACATATATTTGAGCAATCATGACATTCCCTTCTTCATCTTTAACAAACAGGGTTTTGTCAATTCCACCTTTTCTGTATCCTTGCTTGATAAGAAATGTGGTCAGTCTTTCATACCATGCCCTTGGAGCTTGCTTCAAACCATAAAGTGCCTTCTTTAGTTTGTATACATGATTTGGACAGCTTGGATCAACAAATCCTTTAGGTTGTTCTACATATACCTCTTCATTAAGATAGCCATTTAAAAAGGCACTTTTCACATCCATTTGAAATAGCTTGAACTTCAAGATACAAGCAATTCCCAAAAGTAGTCTAATTGATTCAAGCCTTGCTACTGGTGCAAAGGTTTCATCAAAGTCTACTCCTTCAATTTGAGTGTATCCTTGAGCTACAAGTCTAGCTTTGTTCTTTGTAACAACTCCTTGTTCATTTGACTTGTTCTTATACACCCATTTTGTTCCAATCACATTTATGTCATCAGGTCTAGGAACAAGATTCCACACTTCATTCCTTGTGAATTGACCTAATTCCTCTTGCATAGCACAAATCCAGTATTCATCAGTAAGAGCTTCCTTGATGTTTTTAGGTTCTATTTTGGAAACAAAACAAGAGCCTGAAATCACTTCTCTTGATCTAGTGCTCACACCTCTGTTGGGATCACCAATTATCAGATCTTTGGGATGATCCTTCTGTATTCTGATGGAGGGAGGTTTGCTGGATTCTTCTGTCCTTGTATCAGTTTGAGTGAAGTTATAATGATCATTCTTTTCTTCAGCTTCAATCTTGATATCAGCAGATGTTAAAACATCTTCTGGGACATCTGTAGGAGCATCATCAATTATCACATTTATGGACTCCATGATAACCTTGGTTCTAGAATTAAATACTCTATATGCTCTGCTGTTTATGGAGTATCCAAGGAAAATCCCTTCATCACTTTTAGGATCCATTTTTCTTCTTTGCTCCCTATCTGCCAGAATATAACAGATACTTCCAAAAACATGGAAGTACTTAACTGTGGGTTTTCTGCCCTTCCAGACTTCATATATTGTGGACAAAGTTCCTTTCCTTAAAGTAACTCTGTTATGGATGTAACAGGCAGTGTTCATAGCTTCAGCCCAAAAGTACAGAGGTAACTTTTTAGCATGGATCATAGCTCTTGCTGATTCTTGAATGGTTCTATTCTTCCTTTCAACAATCCCATTCTGTTGAGGAGTGATTGGTGAAGAATATTCATGGTTTATTCCTTCTGAAGAGCAGAAATCTAAGAACTTTTGGTTCTCAAATTCTTTTCCATGATCACTTCTTATTCTGATCACACAGCTGGATTTTTCCCTTTGCAATCTTTGACATAATTCTTTGAATACATCAAATACATCTGACTTTTCTTTGATGAAATTTATCCATGTATATCTTGAAAAATCATCAACCACAACATAGGCATACCTCTTACCACCAAGACTTTCAACCTGCATAGGTCCCATCAGATCCATATGTAAAAGTTCCAAAACTTTGGAAGTTGTCAGATGTTGGAGCTTTGGATGGGACATCTTGGTTTGCTTGCCTATTTGACATTCACCACATATTTTGCCATCATCAATCTTCAGTTTAGGAATACCTCTTACAGCATCCATAGATATTATCTTCTTTATGCCTCTGAAATGAAGATGACCTAGTCTTTGGTGCCATAGTTTCACTTCTTCTTCTTTAGCTAAAGAGCAAGTTGAAGTGAGACGGAGGTTTTGGGATTCCCACATGTAACAGTTGTCTTTAGATCTGGCTCCTTTCATGACAACCTCTTGTTCTTTGTTAGTCACTATGCATTCAGTTTTGGTAAAGTTTACACTGTACCCTTGATCACATAATTGACTTATGCTGATCAGGTTAGCAGTTAAACCTTTAACTAGCAGCACATCATCTAGTCTTGGAACATCTTGACAATCCAGGGTTCCAACTCCCTTGATTTCTCCTTTAGCTCCATCTCCAAATGTCACATACCTGGATGAATGTGATTTTAAATTTACTAGCAGATTCTTTAATCCAGTCATGTGTCTTGAACATCCACTGTCAAAGTACCGGTCTTCTTTAGCTGATACTCTTAGTGATGTATGTGCTATGAATGCAGTACTTTTCTTTGACCAGATGAGTTGAGATTTCTTTTGATGCCTCAGCCCTGTGTGTTGTTTATCAGCTGATCTCCAAGCTTGATTGTTGATCTTGTTCTTGTAGCTTTGATTAGCTTCAGGGCTAGCTTTTGGTTTCCATACCTTCTTGATGTTTTCTGTCTTCTGCTTAGGAGGTTGCTGATTTCTTTGATGTTTATGCAGCACTTTCTTGGTAACTTCTATTTTCTTTTTGGAAGGTTGCTGATACATCTGATTTGGATATCCATGCAACTTATAACAATGAGGTTTGATATGTCCAAATTTTCCACAGTGATGACATCTCCATCTTTGATACTTCTTCTTCATTTTGTTCTTTTCAGAATGTTGAGACATCTGTTGGAACATTATGTTTGTGTTCTTTTCCTGATGTTGAAGCATCTGTTGGGACATCTTGTTAGACTGTATGGATTTTGAAGTTGTTTTGCTAGAGCTAGCTTCATCTTTATTTACTCTGTTAAATCCTAGTCCACTTTTATCCCCTGAGTGCTTATTGTTGTTGAGAATCACATCCAGTGTATTTGAGCTGCTGTTCAACATTCTAACAGATTTAGACATATGTTCCAACTTGGAGTTGAGAAGACTTACTTCACTTTTTAAGGTGTCAATGATCTCCTGATCATTTGCTTTGTCATCTTCTAATGCCTTATTCTGCTTCTTTAGCTTTATAACCTCACTGCATATTTCTGAGCTTCTTTTATATAGATCTTTGAATGCTTGCTCAAGTTCTTCATAAGTAAGTTCTCCATCACTGGATTCACTTTCAGAGTCACATAATCCAGCTAAAGCAGTGATATGCTTAGCTGATTCCTCTTCTGAATCACCTCCTGAGTCTTCATCAGACCAGGTTACAGAGAGTCCTTTCTTTTGCCTTTTTAAGTAGGTAGGACATTCATTCCTGAGGTGTCCATATCCTTCACATCCATGGCATTTGACTCCTTTTTCTTGACTGGTCTTTTCAGCATAATTTGATCTTCTGTTAGCATCATAAGATCTCCTGTTCTCAGAGGAGTTTGTGTATCTTCCACTGGGTTTGGATTTGCCTTCCATTCCTCTGAGAATCTGTTTGAATTGTCTTCCAAGCATAGCAAGGTTGTCTGATAAGCTTTTATCATTTTCTGATTCATCATCTTCTTCTTCATCAGTATTTGACACCAAGGCTATGCTTTTGTTCTTTTTAACATTTGTGTCATTCATTCCCATCTCAAAAGTTTGAAGGGAACCAATGAGTTCTTCAACTTTCATAGAGCATATGTCTTGAGCTTCTTCTATTGCTGTGACTTTCATGTCAAATCTTTTTGGCAAAGATCTGAGGATTTTTCTTACAAGCATTTCATCAGTCATTTTTTCTCCCAAGGCTCCAGAAGTATTAGCTACTTCTAAAATGTTCATGTAGAATTCATGAACTGTCTCATCTTCCTTCATTCTCAAGTTTTCAAATTTTGTGGTGAGGAGTTGAAGTCTTGACATCTTTACTTTTGATGTTCCTTCATGAGTTGTTTTGAGAGTATCCCATACATCTTTGGCTAGCTCACAATGATGTACAAGTCTGAAGATGTTCCTATCAATGCCATTGAATAAAGCATTTAAGGCCTTTGAGTTGCCTAGTGCTGAATCTTCTTCTTCCTTACTCCATTCTTCTTCAGGTTTCAGCACTTTTGATCCATCTTTGGTATCTTGGACAGGATAATCCCATCCAATGTTGACTGCTCTCCATGCCCTGTTGTCAAGTGATCTTAAGAATGCAATCATTCTTGGCTTCCAGTAGTCATAATTAGATCCATCCAGAATAGGTGGTCTATTTACTGACCCTATATCTCTGTCCATGTTACAGAATTTGTATTCCCTAGATCTCACCCAGTATAAACAGGCAGGGTGCCTGCTCTGATGCCAATTGAAATTCTGTGATCAGGTATGAGATGTCCTAAGAGATGTCCCAACACTTGACAGATTTAACCAAAACTTAAATAGCAAGAAAAGTAAACAACACAGAAGTTTGTTAACCCAGTTCAGTGTATAACCACACTTACATCTGGAGGCTACCAAGCCAGGAGGAAATCCACTATAAGTAATATTAATTCTAGACTTAAACCTCTCTGTTTAATCTATCACTTAATAACTACCCAATGCAATTTCTACCTAAGTCACAACTTAGATAAGAGTACCCTACTCACTCCCCCTCAATCACCCAGTGATCAAGTTTACAAGTTTAATAAAATTGAAGACATTCTTCAAACAATACAGCTTGATCTTACTTCACAGTTTCAATCAAGTCACAAATGCACTTATGCTTAAAAGCTCATCAAGTGGTACAATTAAAAACAACCTGCTATTAAAAACACTAGACACCCTATTTGGTCTTCTGAAATTCGTACTCAATTCTATGAGTTTCTGTTGCTTAAATAGGTATCTGTAATTTGGGCTTTCTGTAGGATGATCCAGCCCTAATGCACATGCAGCTTCCACCTTGAATTTAGGGTTTGTTACTTCCTAGATTCTAGGTGATTTAGGTCTTCTGTTTTAATCTGAATCTTCAATATAAAACTCCCTACAGATGCGCCTTGTTCTGTTTTTATCCATCATTAATTAATTCCAGATAACTCTCCTTAAATATCTCTGATTAGTTAGTCAATAATTAATTCTGGAAGCAGGTTTGAGATGTCTCAACATCTGTTGGGACATCCTGAAAAACTGAACTTAGTCATTTACACAATGTCCCAACATCTGGTAAGACATCCTGAAATAAGTTCATATACTCTGTTTGATAATGTCCCGACATTTGATAGGACATTCTGAACTGAATTCAATAATTCTTGTTGGTCAAAAATTCTGCCAATTCAAGACATCTACAAACGGTCTCTCCCTGTCAAGGGGCGATTACCACTTCTTAGGGTTTCCTCAATTATAAACCCAAAATCCTCTATAAATATTTGTCATTTGAGGTTAGAAGACAAATCACATTTTACCTAGCATAACACTTATACACAGACCCTCTCACCTCATGTAAGTTGGCATCTCTTACCATCAAAAACACCATAACACCATCATACATAGTCTTTCGCCGCCGCAGGAAAGCCCTAACCGTTATAAAACTACTAAGGCATCTGAGTATTCACTACCCATATAGGGATACAATGCACACATATAGTTTTTTACCAGTATAATGACGCCCATTGTGGGGCACCATTAAAACTAACTTAGGACACACATTCTTCCACAATTGACATATTCACTGTCACCCTCGTTCCTATACCAAGACATTCTCAACCATGGTTAATAGGATGGCACATTCCCATGCGCCAAAGGACGTCGAGGGAAGTTGTGATGCCAATTCCATAGTGGAGAAGCGTGTCGCCATGGATGAACTACGTCGTCAGAATCAAATTCTAGAGGATAATGTCCTCAATATCAAATAGTGTGAGTAGTAGACTATCGCCCAAAGGAAATGGAAATATTGGATCACCAGCCACTCACAGATGAAATATGGGAAGCGTCTGTACCTGAAGGATCAATCCTCCTTATTTAGAAAAGTTTAAATGGTTGCAATGACTCTTATGAGCATGTATCCTCTATCAACACATAGATGGCCATCATCGGAGCACTTGATACCTTGAAGTAAAAATTACTATCAGGAACCTTTAGGATGCAATCTTGGAATGGTATATGGGTCTACCCTAAGCTTCCATTGCCAATTATCAAGAATTGGTGAAGAAACTCGTGTAAAAGTTTTCCGCCAACCGTCATAGGAAAATGTCCACCACCATCCAGTTCAACATACGACAGGGAGCCTCTGAATCCTTAAGGTACTATCTCGCCTGGTTCAATGAAGTTACCATAAGGGTCGTTCCCCTAAAGCAAGAAATGTTCATGGGGGCGTTCCAGAACATGTAACACCCTTTTAATCCCACAACATAATAATACGAAATTATTTAGGAAATCAGTGTTCTCAACATAAATGGGTGTCACATTTCGTTAAAAGATCAATAAAACTCATTTATGTGTCCTGTCCTGTAATACGGGTTACAATATGCATCATATTTAAAACCAACATTTTTATCACGTAGCGGATCAACATTTAACAACTTAATCAACATAGTATACAAATTCCATTTGTTAATTTAAAACAATCATCATGTCAGATCAAAACAGACAAAAACAACAAAACTTCCAAGTGTTCCTGATGTTACACGACACAGAGCATGACACCACCCTAGACTCTATAAACGAAAAAAGGACATACTCCAAGCTACATCCAAGCACCAAGCTAGTCTTGAGTATATGCATGATGGCATAATAGACCATCACAAAAGGCAGGCAGGATGAGTGAATTCACATTCAATATAAATAATGTAAAGAAGGAATTATAAGACAACATGCATCAATAGATCAATTACATCAAGTCTCACCCATGTACAACAAAATCAATCACATCATCACATAAAAGACAAATGCAATCATGCTATGCCACCAAGAATGAAATTCAATCCTCATAATATGCATGTGGTACCAAAACATCATCATGGATGGACATTGGGCCATCAACCCTCCACAAGGGAGTACAACATAAGCAACATATCACTTCAATCCACACGAAGGGATTGAAGCTACCAACGGACCGAAGTCCCAACATAATTATGCCATGAATGCAAGACACAATACACAATACAATCATACATCATCATAACACAACAATTATTGCATTTGTATTCATCACCATTCCTCATTCATCATTCACTCATCTAATACTTTGCCTACTCATGTCATTATAATACAACATAATTGTCTAAGCATCATTTCATCACCAATTCCTACCTATTTAGCATTTATATCATGGCAAGAATTCACAGCAACACCATAGCAACTTAATACAACAAAATAAGCCATTTCAAATCATTTGGAAAAAGAAAAAAAAAATTCAAAAAGTTCCAGGTCTCACTAAGCATGCATCACGCTCGCTAAGCGAGATTGTCTTGGGTTGCGGGATTCTCAAGATTTCAATAGCTCGCTATGCGAGACGGTGATTTTTGACAAAAACTCTGCAATTTTCAACATGACTCAACTGCGACAAACTTATCAAAAATCATCTTTAATCAACAGAAAACAACATAATTCAATTCTATAACCTACTATCATCATATATTCATCACCTACAACATCTAAAAACATCAATTCATCAAATTCTTCCAAACAATCATCATAACCCTAAGGTTTTCCTCAAAAGTCCCCTTTCTCATAAGATTTGCCTCTACATTATAGATATTGAATAGAAAATTACTCCTCATACCGTAGTCAATTGATCTCTTCGACCGCTTCTTGAACAATTCTCAACCATAGCCTCCTTGTTCTTTTGAGCACTCTCTCAATCTTCATAAAACACGCGTTATGAGAAAACTCTCTCTATTCCCTTCTCATAACCTTCTCAAAAGACACAATTACCCCTAAGACCTCCAACTTCTCTTATTTTATTTTTAATAATAATATTTAAATAATATTCAATTATTCTAATATCACTATTTAAAGAAAATAATTTCATTCACTTAAACACCACAAAACACCTCACAATACCACATATTCTTAAATAATTAAATAAATAATTAAATTATGATATCAGGGCATTACAACTCTCCCCCACTTTAGGAATTTTCGTCCTCGAAAATGTACCTAAAACAAACAGAGTCGGATACGACTTCTTTATCTGATTTTCACGTTTCCAAGTCCAACTTTCACATGCTGGTCCACCCCACAATACCTTTACCAAGGCAATCTCTTTTCCTCGTAATTGTTTCATTTATCAGCCATTTATCCGCAATGGTAATGCCTCGACAGTCAGATTATCTCTTACCTACATGTCATTCATCTGAATCACATGTGATGGATCACACACATACTTCCTCAATTGCGACACATGGAACACATCATGCAAATTCGCAAGCGACGGTGATAACTGTAACGCTCAAATATTTAATTAATTGTTTTATTGAATATTTAATTAATTATTTATGCTTAGTGGGTCTATTTTATGTTGTGGTTGATTAAGACGAAAAGTCGGAAGCCATAGAAATATTATTAGAGATAATATTATAGTTGTTGTATTAGTTTGGTTAGTGGGCTTGGAAATCGTGTCCGAATTAGTAAATTAGGGGGTGCTATAGTTAGGCCCATTAGTAATTATAAAGAATTAGTTTATTTTAATAAAAAGAAAATAAAAAGTATTAGAAGTCAGAAGTCAGAATTTGGCACGATCGTGAGAGAAAAGGGAAAAGAGGAACGACAATCGGAATTCAATCGTTTAGGGCTACCTCCAATCTAATCTAAGTTAAGGGTGTGTTCGATCTTTATAATAGGGTATGATAATCGGTACTAGGATTGGGTAGTTTGTGCATTGTTGTGGAATGTTGATGTTGTTGTGAAACCTTTTCTTATGTAGTGGTTGATGTATCGATAATGATTAAGTTGCTATTGAGTTGATTTTTGTAAAAGTTGATTTTATGAATGTTGATTGTCGAATCGTTGTTGTGAATTTGTATAATTATGGAAAAAATTAGTTTTGGAATGAAGAACCCCAATACGTAGAAGTATGGGTGATATGAATCACCCAGAACGAAGAAAAGCAGGTGGCGGGAAGTCACCAGGCTAGATGGTGAACGCCATCTGGTGTGTATGGGAGGAATGGTGAACGTCATTCGTCGTGAGAGGAGAACGTGACGAACTTCATGTGTGTGTGAAGTGAAGGGTGGCGCGCGCCACCCTGTTTGGTGAGAAGTGGAGTATATTTTCGTTATACTAAGTATACACCTTTCTATTGTAAATAGTTTTCTTTTGTAAATTCTTTAAAAACAATAAAGTAACTTTACATTATGCCATGGTTTCTACAATACAAAAATTCGTAAATGAGTTTTATTGAAATCAGTATTTAGGTATTAAGGCTCTTAGAGCATAGAATGCATAGTTAGTAGTTGTGAAGAGAAACAATTTTTTTGACAGTAGCAGTGGTAATTTGAGTTTTTGACATAAAATAAGTTTTGTAGATTCTCAGGACTGTAATTAATGTTAGTAATGGAACCGTATTAGTAAATCAAATTTTGACAGAAATTCAAAATAACTTGATAGCGGTCTCAGGAGGTTAAACATTGTTGGTTTAGTCGGTTTAGCTGAATTAGGCGAAAAACTTAGTTTTCCAGAATTTAACGAAACTTGTCGGGGTAAGTCGACTAATTTAATAGTTGATTTTTGTTGTATTATTTTATCGAAAATATGTTGTAAAGTTGAGTTAAAGGTACAGATGAGTTGATAAGTGGTTCCAGGTTACGAAAAATCTCAATGTTGCTATGTTGAAGGCTTTATAAGCCAAAGTCGATTTTAAGTTACCTATGTCGTATAACTTGTTATGTTGCTCGTGTTGTTATGTTGTTTTCATTGTAAAGTCGTGTATGCCAGGTAGATCATTTGCATTTTATGTCGGAGCCATTGCTCATATCACGTTGGCCTGGATTGAAAAATTAAGTTGAAAGTTGAAGGCTTATGCCTTGATACCTCGATAACCTGGCAATAATTTTAAGTTGGGAGTTTTACTCAAAATGGTACCACATGCATAAATTATTTGAGTCGCATTAAAGTTGCATTGTTTTTGAGTCGTTGTTGTCTTGTTGTGCTGGTTGATGTTGTGGAGTGGTGAATTATTTGTAATCCTTATCTATGTATTGCTTATCATATATTGCTTATAATTATCGTTAACTCACCCCTTCTGTTTGAATGTTGTCCTTATATTGGAAAGGTGTAGGTAATCAAGATGAGTATCCAGTTATCTTTAGTCGAGTCAGTGGTCTGTCGCTCTGATACGTAGCACTCAGGGGAATGACGCGTGTCTCTTTTGTTGAATTTGTTGCATGCTGAATTTTATGTTAATTGAAGTACTTTAGAATATTTGTTGGTTATTTTGACGTTGTTTTATGTTGGATAAATATGCTACAAGATGTTTATGAATCTGTTGCGTGATGTTTTATAAAGTTGAACTATTTGAGTAATATGATGTTGGTTTATGATTATTTCTGAAAAGTGATATGTATTAAACATATTATACTTTAAGTTGGAGTTTTGGAAGTTGAAATGTGATATCCCGTTTATGTGGAAGGTTTTTGTAAACTCTGATTTTAATTATATTTAAAGGGTAGAAAATGGGGTGTTACATTAGTGGTATCAAAGCAGGTCGATCTGTCTAGTCAAGTGTCGAGTCTTAGTTGTCTAACAATCGAGTAATTGTTATTGTTCTAACTTTTGGTTGTGTTGTAGTGATAAGTTGAGATGGCTGGAAGAAACGACATTGTGATGGCTGCAGCAATGCAAGCGATGGCACAGGCTCTGCAGAACTTGCCAAATGCTGGTGAAGATGCTGGATCACGTAGCTTGGCGACTTTTCAAAGAGACAAACCGCCAGTGTTCAAAGGAAAGCATCATCCAGATGCAACATTAGGATGGTTGAAGGAGATTGATAGAATCTTCTGTGTTATGGTTTATACTCCAGCGCAGAAGGTTCGGTATGGTAATCACATGTTGGCAGTCAAAGCTGGTGACTGGTGGCTAGAGACTCGTGAGAGGTTGGGTGTTGCAGGTGAAGTAATCCCTTGGAATGTATTCCGTAGGGAATTAATGAGAAAGTATTATCCAGAGGATGTCCATGGCAAGAAGGAAATTGAGTTCCTTGAGCTTAAGCAAGGAAACATGTCTGTCACCGAATATGCTGCGAAATTTGTTGAATTGTCCAAGTTTTATCCTCATTATACTGGTGTTGATGCTGAATTTTCCAAGTGAATCAAGTTAGAAAACAGGTTGCGCTCTGAAATCAAGAAGGTTGTTGGGTATCAGAAGATATAAGTCTTTTCTGAGTTGGTTGATAGCTGCAGGATATTTGATGAAGACAATAATACTCATTATAAAATTGTCAGTGACCGAAGAGGCAAGCAACAACAGAACCGTGGCAAGCCTTATGATGCTCCAGCTAGAAAAGGGAAACAGAAAGTTGCTCCGACTCAGAGGACTAGTGGGGGAGGTGCTCCTGCTGGTATAGTTTTCTTCAAGTATGGTCTGGTTGGTCATAAAATTAATGTATGTACTGCTGAGGTAAAGAGATATTTTTGCTGTGGTAAGACGGGGCATGCAATAGTTGATTGCAAGCACAAGGAAATGATCTTTAATTATGGCAAAGAAGGGCATATTGGTAGCCAATTTCAGAAGCCGAAGAAAGCTCACACTGGAAAAGTGTTCGCATTAGCAGGAACTCAGACAGTTAACGAGGATAGACTTATCAGAGGTACATGCTTCATTAATAGTACTTCTTTAATTACTATTATTGATACTGGTGTTACACACTATTTTATTGTTGTTGACTGTGTTCAAAGACTGGGTTTAAAATTTTCTACTATGAATGGTGAATTGATTGTTAAGATTTCGACTAAGGGATCAGTATCTACTTCGCTTGTGTGTTTGAAGTGTCCTTTATCAATCTTCGATAAAAACTTCTATGTTGATATGGTGTGCTTACCATTGTTGGGATGAATGTAATTTTTGGTATGAATTGGTTAGAGTATAACTATGTTCATATAAATTGTTATCGCAAGTCTGTGAGGTTTTCTACTCCTGGAGAGGAAGGAGTTGTGTTGTTATCTTTCAGAGACCTACATCAATTGATGAAAGAAGAAGCTCAGATGTTTTCGCTGATGGAAACATTTTCGGTTGAGAGTAAAGCTAAGATTGAAAAATTGATGATAGTGAAGGAATTTCCTGAAGTTTTCCCTAATGAGATTCCCGATGTGCTGCCTGAAAGAGAAGTTGAATTTGCTATTGATTCGGTACCTGGTACTAGGCCTGTTTCGATGGCACCATACAGAATGTCGGCATCCGAGTTGTCTGAATTAAAGAAACAGTTGGAAGATTTACTTGAAAAGAAGTTTGTAAGACCAAGTGTATCACCGCGGGGAGCTCCAGTATTGCTAGTAAAGAAGAAAGATGATAGTATGTGACTTTGTGTTGATTATAGACAACTGAATAAAGTGACAATAAAGAATAAGTATCCACTTCCGAGAATAGATTATTTGATGGACCAATTCGTGGGTGCTTGTGTGTTCAGTAAGATTGATTTAAGATCGGGTTATCATCAGATCAAAGTGAAGGATGAAGATATTCAGAACATGGCGTTCAGAACACGGTATGAACATTATGAGTATTATGTGATGCCTTTCGGTGTGACTAATGTGTCGGGAGTATTTATGGAATACATGAACCGTATTTTTCATACTTATCTGGACCGTTTTGTAGTTGTATTCATTGATGATATTCTGATTTACTCTAAGTCAGAA
This sequence comes from Lathyrus aphaca, assembly GCA_963966055.1. NCBI lineage: Eukaryota > Viridiplantae > Streptophyta > Magnoliopsida > Fabales > Fabaceae > Lathyrus > Lathyrus aphaca. The sequence goes on from OZ014525.1 coordinate 8,248,195, forward strand.
GAGGAACATAAGGAACATTTGAGATCAGTGGGAAGTTTTAAAAGATAAGAGATTGTATGTGAAGTTGTCCAAGTGCGAGTTTTGGTTGAAAGATGCCAGTTTTCTTGGCCATGTAATTTCAGGAAATGGTATTGCGGTGGATCCTTCAAAGGTAGAAGTTGTGTGCAATGGGAAACTCCAAGGTCGGCTTTTGAGATTATAAGCTTTTTGGGGTTAGCTGGATATTATAGAAGGTTTATTGAAGGATTTTCTAAGTTGGCACTTCCATTAACTAGATTAACTTGTAAAAGAAAAACTTATGTGTGGGATGTTCAGTGTGAAGAGAGTTTTACCGAATTGAAGAAGAGATTGACATTGGCACCGGTTTTAACCTTACCAAATCCATAAGAACTGTTTGTAGTATATTGTGATGCTTCGTTAATGAGTTTATGGGGCGTGCTTATGAAAAATAATAAGGTAATTGCTTATGTGTTGCGACAGTTGAGAATCCATGAGAAGAATTATCCTACGCATGATTTAGAACTTGTTGCAGTTGTTTTTGTATTGAATATTTGGAGGCATTATCTCTATGGCTCCAGATTCGAAGTTTACAGTGATCATAAGAGCCTTAAGTATTTGTTTGATCAGAAAGAGTTGAATATGAGACAACGTAGATGGTTGGAATTGCTGAAAGACTATGATTTCGATTTGAATTATCATCCAGGCAAAGCGAATGTTGTGGCCGATGCTTTGAGTAGAAAGACCTTACATATGTCGCCAATGATGATTAAGGAGTTAGAATTAATTGAGCAGTTTCGAGATATGAGTTTGGTTTGCGAAGTGACACCGTAGAGTGTTATGTTGAGCATGTTAAGGATTAATAATGACTTTCTAGATAGTATTCGAGAGGCTCAGAAGCTAGGTGTGAAATTGGTGGATATCATGAATAGTTGTGGTCAATCAGAGAAGAGTGGCTTTAAGATTGATGCAAGAGGTGTGTTAGGATTGCATGAACGAATTTGTATTCCTAATGATGCAGATATGAGGAAGAAGATTCTTAAAGAAGGTCATAGGAGTAATTTAAGTATTCATCTGAGAGCTACTAAAATGTACCAAGACTTAGAGAAAATATTTTGGTGGTCCGGGATGAAAGAAGATGTGGCATGTTTTGTGTATGCGTGTTTGACTTATCAGAAGTTGAAAATTGAGCATCAGAAGCTTGATGGGTTGATGCAACCGTTGGAAGTTCTAGAATGGAAATGAGATATCATTTTTATGGACTTTGTGACATGGTTGCTTGTTACTTTAAGAGGGCATGATTCAATTTGGGTGATTATTGATAGGCTTACAAAGTCGGCTCATTTCATACCTATTAACATCACATACCCAATTGCGAAGTTGGCAGAGATTTATATCCGAGTAATTGTGAAATTATATGATATTCCTCTGTGTATTGTGTCAGATAGAGATATGAGGTTTACGTCGGAGTTTTGGAAGAGTCTGCAAGAGGCGTTGGGTTCTAAGTTGAGATTGAGTTCGGTATATCATCCTCGGACTGATGGACAAACTGAGAGAACTATTCAGTCGTTGGAGGAATTGCTAAGAGCTTGTGTTCTTGAGCAGGGAGGTTCGTGGGACACTTTTCTTCCGTTGATCGAATTCACTTATAATAATAGTTACCATTCTAGTATCGGAATGGCACCTTTTGAAACGTTGTATGATCGGAGGTGTAGAACTCTGTTGTGTTGGCATGAATCTGGTGAGAGTGTAGTACTTGGACCGAAATTAGTTTGAGAAACTACCGAGAAAGTAAAGTTGATCCGAGAAAAGATGAAGGTTTCTCAGAGTAGGCAGAAGAGTTACCATGACAAGCGAAAGAAGGATTTAGAATTCCAAGTCGGTGATCATGTGTTTTTGAGAGTCATGCATGTGAGTGGTGTTGGGAGAGCTTTGAAGTCTAAGAAGCTCACCCCTCGCTTTATCGGTCCATATCAGATTTTGGATAGAGTTGGGAAAGTTGCTTATCGGATGGTGTTACCGCCAAATATTTTGAATTTGCACGATGTGTTCCATGTGTCGCAACTTCGGAAGTACATTCCAGATCCGTCTCATGTGGTTAGTATGGACGATGTGCAAGTGCGGGATAATCTCATTGTGGAGACGAAGCCTGTATAAGTTGAGGATCGTGAAACAAAGACTCCTCGAGGGAAAGAGATTGTGTTGGTCAAAGTTGTTTGGATGGGAGCTACTAGAGAGAGCATGGCCTGGGAATTGGAGAGCAAGATGTGAGACTCTTATCCCGAGTTATTTGAATCAGGTAAATTTTCGAGGACGAAAATATTCTAAGTAGGGGAGAGTTCTAACGCTAAAATATTTAATTAACTATTTTATTGAATATTTAATTAATTATTTATGCTTAGTCGGTCTATTTTATGTTGTGGTTGATTAAGTCAAAAAGTCGGAAAATTAAGTCGAAAGTCGTAGAAATATTATTAGAGATGATATTACAGTTGTTGTATTAGTTTGGTTAGTGGGCTTGGAAATCGTGTCCGAATTAGTAAATTAGGGGGTGCTATAGTTAGGCCCATTAGTAATTATAAAGAATTAGTTTATTTTAATGAAAAAAAGTATTAGAAGTCAGTAGAAGTGAGAAGTCAGAATTTGGCACGATCGTGAGAGAAAGGGGAAAAGAGGAGCGAAAATCGGAATTCAATCGTTTAGGGCTACCTTCAATCCAATCTAAGGTAGGGGTGGGTTTAATATTTATAATCGAGTATGATAATCGGTACTAGGATTTGGTAATTTGTGTATTGTTGTGGAATGTTGATGTTGTTGTGAAAACCTTTTCTTGTGTAGTGGTTGATTTATCGATAATGATTAAGTTGCTATTGAGTTGATTTTTGTAAAAGTTGATTTTATGAATGTTGAGTGTCGAATCGTTGTTGTGAATTCGTATAATTCTGGGGAAAAATTAGTTCTAGAATGGAGAACCCCAATTCGTAAGAGTATGGGTGATTCGAATTGCCCAGAACGAAGAAAAGCAGGTGACGGGAAGTCACAAGGCTAGATGGCGAACACCATCTGGTGTGTGTGGGAGGAATGGCGAACGTCATTCATTGTGAGAGGGGAACATGGCGAACGCCATGTGTGTGCGTGAAGTGAAGGGTATTAGTAAAATAAATTCTTAGGACTGTAATTAATGTTAGTAGTGGAATCGTATTAGTAAAATAAATTTTGACAGAATTTCAGAATAACTTGATAGCAGTCTCAGGAGGTTAAAATAGTTTTGGTTTAGTCGGTTTAGCCAAATTAGGCGAAAAACTTAGTTGCCCAAAATTTAACGAAACTTGTCGGGGTAAGTCGGGTAATTTAATAGTTGATTTTTGTTGTGTTGTTTTGTCAAAAATATGTTGTAAAGTTGAGTTACAGGTACAGGTGAGTTGATAAGTGGTTTCGGGTTACAAAAAATCTCAATGTTGCTATGTTGAAGGCTTTATAAGCCAAAGTCAATTTGAAGTTGCCTATTTCGTATAAGTTGTTATCTTGCTCGTGTTGTTATGTTGTTTGTGTTGTAAAGTCGTGTATGCCATGTAGATCATTTGCATTTTATATCGGAGTCGTTGCTCACACTATGTTGGCCTGGATTGGCAAATTAAGTTGAAAGTTGAAGGCTTATGCCTTAATGCCTTGATAACCTGGAAATAATTTTAAGTTGGGAGTTTTACTCCAAATGGTACCACATGCATAAATTAGTTGAGTCACATTAAAGTTGCATTGGTTTTTAGTCGTTGTTATGTTGTTGTGCTGGTTGATGTTGTGGAGCGGTGAATTTTTTGTAATCCTTATCTATGTATTGCTTATCATATACTGCTTACAATTATTGTTAACTCACTCTTTTTATTTTAATGTTGTCCTTATGTTGGCAACGTGCAGGTAATCAAGAGGAGTAGTCGGTTAGCTTTAATCGAGTCGGTGGTCTGTCGCTCTGATACGTAGCACTCGGGAGAAATGACGCGTGTCTGTTTTATTGAATTTGTTGCATGCTGAATTTTATGTTAATTGAAGTACTTTAGAATATTTGTTGGTTATTTTGAAGTTGTTTTATGTTGGATAAAGATGCTACAAGTTTTTTATGAATCAGTTGCGTGATGTTTTATAAAGTTGAACTATTTGAGTAATATGATGTTGGTTTATGATTATTTCTGAAAAGTGTTAGGTATTAAACATGTTATCCTTTAAGTTGGAGTTTTGGAAGTTGAAATGTGATATCCCATTTATGTGTAAACTTTTTGTAAACTCTGATTTTTATTATATTTAAAGGGTAGAAAATGGGGTGTTACAGTAACGCAATCTGACATGCTACCGCTCCAATCCTTTGCGAAATCTGGTACGGACCAACAAAATACGGAGTGAGCTTTCTAGACTTCAAAGCTATTCTGACACTAGTCACCTGAGTAACTCTCAAGAACACATGGTCTCCTTCTTGGAACTCAAGAGCTTTCCTCCTCTTATCATGATAACTCTTTTGTCGACTATGAGAAGCCTTCATTCTTTCTTGTATCATCTTAATCTTCTCAATCGTTTCCTGCACAATCTCAGGTCCAAGTACTGCACTATCGCCTTATTCATACCAACACAATGGAGTCCGACATCGACTACAATACAACGCTTCATACGGTGCCATTCCAATACTAGCATGGTAAATATTATTGTAGGTAAACTCAATCAACGACAAATGACTATCCCAAGATCCTCCTTGATCCAGCAAACAAGCTCTCAGTAAGTCCTCTAAAGATTGGATAGTCCTCTTTATCTGACCATATGTGTGTGTATGATAAGCAGAACTCATCCTCAACTTAGTACCTAAGTGTCATACCCTAAATTTTGACCAGAAATTTTCAAATTTTGTTCATTTTTTTTACGCATTTCATCGGATTATTCATTAAGTCGATTATTCATTAAGTCATGCATTTTATCTTATTTATCTATTTTTTTAGTCATTTAAATTTCGGTTTAACCATTTTAAGTTTCAACTCTTTTTCTTTTAATTAGATCATATTTTTTAATTTATGTTAAGTTTTAGCTTACCTATAAATTCCATTTTTTTTATTTGGAGTTTATTGGATTGTATTATTAGTTTAAGTATTCGCTTAAGTCAAATTTAGATTTACTAGAAATTTTATTTGAATTTAATATTTAGATTTAGTCTCATTTTATTTATTTATTTTTTATTAATACGTGAATTAGTAATATTTTTTTTAGATTAGTCAGTTTAATTTCTTATAATTAGATTTTCTTTTTTTAATTTACTTGTTAATTTAATTAATATTTAGATCTTATCAGTTTGTTTTTTAGTTTAAATTTAGATTTAGTTTTATTATTAACCATATTTTCTTTTATTCTACCCAAACTTTCATCAAGTCTTTGACCAAGTCTACACTCCAAACTCACTGCTACAGTGCCAGAACCTGCAACATATAGCCCTGCTTCACAGCCAAAATTTGCATCAAAATAGAACTAATACTTGCTGCCAAAAATAGCCCTTCAAGCAACACCACAAATGCAAATAAAACCTGAAATTTACACAAATTGGTGAAAAATCAATACCTGCATAAAAAAAGGTCTTTTGACCATACACAATGGGATCTAAAAAAAGGGACAGAGAAAAAGCTTTTGGAGGGAGAATAAGAAGAAAGGGGGACGAGCTTGTTCAGGGGGAGGCCATTAATCTTCATCTTCTTTTTATAAAAAAAACAAAAAGAACAAAATCAAGGGATCCCCGGCACTTCACTACCGCGCTTGACCCTCCACCCTCTGACCATCGTCCCCAAACAGTTCCTCTCCTTCTCAACCTCCGCAACCCAAACCATCCACTAACACGATCAACAACAACACATAACCTTCTTCATTCCACCGTCATCTCGACAACCTGCACATAACATCTCCACACATTTGCAACCCACCATCTTCAAACCAGAAAACGCCAGAAACAACACATCCAAAACCGTGGAAACGGATCGAAAACGCTACCACCGTGGAGAAGTTGAAAGCCATCACGGTTAACCACCTTCCACCATCAAACCGCTGAATCCGAAAACCAAGCATAAGCCCTTTTAAAACTAACAACCTCCGAGCCACCGGAAACAACCCAAAACCGAAATCTTCGACGAAAAAAATGTGACCACAACCGTGAAACCCTTCAACCTGAACAACAGAAACCACCGTCCATTTTCTACCAAAACCGATTCGCAAACCCACACCGGAACAACACTGTCTACCGCCGTCCAGAAAACTGCGTCGGAACCGAAGCCCGAATCGGACCACCGTTCGAAGCCTCAAACTCACCGCTCACCACCTCCGCTGCGCTTCCATATTTGCTGGGAATCAGAGAGTGAGGAGAGGGAAAATACAAACGGTTTGAGCGCGAGAGAGCCGCGAGTGAGGTCCGGTGAGTTGAGGAATTTGCCGCCGTCGATGACGTCTGTTCGGGGTTGGGGGTTCTCACACTTCAAACAATTTGAAGGAGAAATTTGCTTTCTCTGTCTTACCCCATTTACTTTTTTTCTGAAAAAAAACATTAACTTTTTAGTTTATTTATTTGTTTATTTGTTTTTTTAATTATTATATAAGTCTTATCTAGCTATTTGGACTAAGCTCATCTGGACTAATATCTACACTTTCACTTTAGGCGACACACCCCTTTCTTTTTGTTGTTACTGTCTTCACTTTTTTTTATTTATTTAATTTCTTGACATACTTTTGCGAAATCTTTGTTAAAACTTTGTTACTGTCTTATCTAGAGTTTTGTTAAAATTTGAACTTCATTCTTTTTTGACATACTTTTTTTTGGAAATTTATTGTTAATTAATTGTTAGGCTTTATTTTATTTGAAGTTAAATGGTTGGTCAGAATTGAATCTGGAGTAGAGTTTGATATTGCGTACTTAAGGACTAATTGAAGGTCGATCATGTGAAGTTTCTCTTCGATGCTTATTCTTGGAATTATTTGTACGTATTGAAGAGGCAACGGATCTTCTCCATTAGGTATCACTAAAACTCGCTATTATCTTCTTTTACGCTCCACTATAGTCTTGATGATGTGTTTGCGTTTGTCTGTTTATTGTACATCACCATCGTGTCTAAACCATAAAACACCTAAAAAACTTTCAAACTAATTAATTTGCGAAAGAACTGAACTTCGGAGTCTAGCACTCTGCACGTTCTTGAATGCAATCACTCCTGGGCTAGCCCCACGCGTTGTGGTTCATTCGCCTTTTCATATTTAAAACACTTGATTCATAGAATCAGTTAAAACATTCTCATCTACATTTTGCACACACGTAAGTCGGTCATTATGTGATCGCCGTCTGCACGACCTAACGCGACTAATTGTTGCACCCTAAAATTTGCCCTCACCTAGACAAGACATTGTGTACTAAGGTGTCCCAAGAGGTTCACAAGGTTCACAAGGTTCACAAGGTGTACTAAGAGGTTCACAAGATTCACAAGGTATCCTAAGAGGTTCACAAGGTTCACAAGGTTCACAATTAGTCATAAAGTTTGACAATTCCCTCAGACAAAGCATCCTCCTAAGCAATGCACCCTAAACTAGGGTTTTGTGTTTCATCAGGCTAAATGAACTTCCAAGGCTTCAAGTGAGCTTCATAATATCCTACATGTCTTCAAGAATCCCTATGTCAAGTTTCAAGGCTTTCCCAAAAAGTTTGCTCAGTCAGATGATCAGATATGCAAAAATCAGTCAAAGTGGTTAAAAAGTCAAACTAAGGTCAACTGTGGTCAAACCAAAGTCAAACTTCATGATTTTTTGCCAACATCAAGTATATGAAGTAAAATTCATCATTTGATCAAGGTATGATCATGATTCATCAAGGAGATTTCAGATCATCAAGAATCAGGAGTTTCTAAATTAGGGTTTTCACAAGAAAAGTCAACTGAACTTTGACCAGCCATAACTTTCACATGCTTCATCAAAAATTTCCCATCCAAAGCTTATTTTGAATGAAATTTAATTCTTTACAACTTTGTGTCTCACAAGCCAAGCCTAAAAATGCTTCATTTGGAAGGTATGAGCTAAGACATTATAGGTCATTTTAAAAGTCAACAAAAAGTCAACATCTTCCAAAGGGCATAACTTGAAAATGGTAAAATATATAGACATGAGACAAATGAGGTTGGTTAGAGGACTCTCTAAGATTTCCAAAATGTCCAAGAACACCTTCATATCCTTAAAATTGAGGGATTTGTGTCTTTGCAAAGTTGGGAAATTTTTGAGAGGTTTATTGAGCAAATGGGGTCTTAGAACCAATTCTTTCCACATGGGCTTGCATTTTTATGACCCAATCTCTACCATGACATCATGCGCGAATCAAATATCATTTATTCAGATTTTTATTAGTTTATTTTGATTTATTTTGATTTTATTCATTAAAAATCATTTTAAATCAAAATAAAATATGAAAAGCTCAATATTTGATATGATTCTCATTCTAGAAACTCTTAAAGGATATTCAAAGCTGATTGGTATCATCAAAATTAGTGCTCACCCAATTTAGAAAGGTTTTATAAGATTTTTTAGGATATTTGAAAGTGGTGAAACTTCATGATCAAGCAATCACCAAAAGCCCACAAATCCACAAAGTTTTAACCTAATTCTGTTCCATACATATACACAAACTAAAGACAATCACAAGGACACGAATTGGCTGCCTCCAAGAGCAAGAACAAAACCTCAAATTTCACAAAAAATCTCATAATCGGATTCTTATTTCCAGGCCATCTCCAAAGCTTTTGAAGGTTGCAAATCATTCCTTGAAGATCACTGAATGTTTTTGGATCTTAAAATCATCCCTTCATGCATTGAAACATGCTAACCGAATCATTCTTGTTCTTCAAAATATTGTTTTTCGATTTCACATATTTAGCTAATATAAACTAATTTTGTTGTTTGATTTGTGTTAGTCATGATCTATAGATGGTTTCTGGGCAAAGAAATTGAAGAACCATGACCTAAACCGAAAGTTGTCATTGTTAGGGTTCTTGGACAAAATTTAGGGTTCTTCGATTTAGCCATTATAAATTAATTCTAAAGTTGTAAATGAACTGTATGATGTTTGTGGATCATGACCATGTGATCAATTTGATGAATCAATACGTATTGATGATGATATGAGATTTGCAGGTTTCGAATGCAGGTAAATTCGCAGGAAGCATCAAAGGAAATTTCGCAGGAAATTTGAATGAAGAAGATGAAGTTTTGGCGCGGAAATTCAACCTTGATATTTGCTTTATTTTATAATGATTAGTGTTGGTTAATTATTGAACGCGCCCCATGTGGCTCAACTGGTTGGAGTGTTTGTGTGTTATTGCAATGGTCCTGGGTTCGAATCTCCCCCAGGCCATTTTGTTTTGTGTTTTATTTGATTTTTGCAGGTTTAAAATAAAAGAATTGATACTCACTTCATACACACCAAGCGCAGCTAGCCTAGTGGTGATGATGCTGGACCAAAGAGAGAGAGAGCCTAGGGCGTGGGTTCAAATACCAGCCCCAGGTATGTTGTTTTTTTTCTTCAATTTTTTGTACTTTTATTTATTTATATTATTATATTCATTTAAATTCTTGTAAAACTGATTTCTAAACAATATTATAATATTTTCTTATAAAAAAACTTTATATTTTTAAAATCATAATTTATTTTCTTAAACTTAAATTGGTTCTATTTATTTTTTAATATGTTTATATTTATTATTATCATATATATATTTTTGTAAATAAATTAAATAATTAGGTTTAGAATAATTTTCTTACCCTAATTTAATTAACCCTAATTTTCTCAACCCTATATTTTCTTAACCCTAATTTTATTAACCCTAATATTTAACCTAATTAATTTTTTTCTAAACCATAATTAAATCATTAATCATTATTTTAATATGTAAATAGTTTATTATTTGTTTATTACTATTGAAACTTATTCTTGTAATTAAAAAAACTTTTCTAACATTAATTTTTCTTGCTAAAATTCTTATTTATTTTATTATTCTAACCTTGATTCTTATTTTATTATTATTACTAATATTTAATTATTGCTTATTTATTATTATTATATTTATCATTATTATTATTTCTCGATTATATTGTAACTGTCCCAAAGCCTTGTAATATTCATAGGTTTATATTTTTGCTTTATTTTTATTATATTGTATGGTTAGTAATTTAGGGTGTGTATAACATGTTTGTAATTAAAAATTAACTTAGAAAATTAACTTAAAAAAGATAAATATTTGAAAATAAACACGCACACACGTAAGTCGATCTTTGATCGCCATCTTGCACTTCCTAGGGTTGCCTCTCAGTTTCCTATTTCAAAAGGTCAAGTAGGGTGTCTTAAGCAAGTCCCTTCATAAATATCATCAAGTCCCTATAATTTTAAAGATCAAGTCCCTTCGAGGTTGCCTACGATAAATGATCTTGTCCCTTCGAATAAAAGATGATAAGTCCCTACGAATTGCTAAAGACACCCTACAGTTGCCTATATCCAGATGACCCTACATATGTCCCTTAACACATCCAAGGTAATGACTACCTATTCCTTAATAATAGGGATAGTCTTACCATTGAAAGAACATAAGAACAGTAAAGATTTAAGCTAGGGTAGGTTTCTCTCAGTTACTTGCTCATTTTTTAAAATTACTCTTTACACCCCACTTTTCAAACAAATTTTCAAAAAAAACAAGGCTTTGTATACATCCATACGAGGATCATTACAAAGTACTTAGAATTTTTCTAATCACACACTACACTCTTGCAAACAAACAAAGTGAGCTAAGTAACTAAGAGCCCATGGATAACCATGGATATAAAGGGTGCTGACACCTTCCCTTTGTATAACCTACCCCCCGAACTCAAGTCTTTTAAAAATAGGTCTTTCCTGTTCTTTTATGTCCTTTCCTTTTGGATAAAATAAAAGTCGGTGGCGACTCTTGCTATCCGCAACATTTAGAGAAAGTCAGTTCTCCCACCGTGTTACACTAATTAATTAACGTAAGAACTAAACTCAGGAATCCAGCATTCCTCGGGTTTTTGAATTGAATTACTGTTGGGGCTAGCCTCTGATTTGTAATTCATTCGCTCTTTCGTCTTCAAAACGTAAATCTTAAATCGCATCTTAATTCACAAATCAAATAACGAGTAACTGAACTCCGGAGTCTAGCACTCCGCACGTTCTTGAATTAAATCACTCATGGGCTAGCCCCACGCGATGTGGTTTATTCACCCTCTTGTTCCTAAAACACGTAAAACTTTTAAATAGACTATACGAAGAACTGAACTCAGGAATCCCGCGTTCCTCGGGTGCTTGAACTGAATTACTGTTGGGGCTAGCCCCCGATTTGTAATCCATTCACTCTTTCGTATTCAAAACAATTCAACAACCGTAAAGGACTAGACATGGTTCATCTCCATAAGAAAGATGTTCCTCCTATCAACCACAAACACAAACAAAATCTTACAAACAACTTTTCTCAAAGGAAGAATGTGGCATTGCTTGTCGATACTCATATCCAAGTTTAAAGCTTCTTCCGATTTCATTTCTCCAAGAAAGAATGTGGCATTGCTTGTTGATCCTCGTATCCAAGTTTAAAGCTTCTTTCGCTTTCTCTTCCTCAAATGTTTGTGGTGGATTAGGCGAGATATCTCCCTTAAAGATGATGACTTGTCTCTTTCTTTTCAAAAACAATTTAAAACTTACCAACCAATACAAATTATTTTCCATAATTAATCAGCGAGTAACTGAACTCCGGAGTCTATCACTCCGCACGTTCTTGAATGCAATCACTCCTGGGCTAGCCCCACGCGCTGTGGTTCATTCGCCCTCTCGTTTAAAACACTTTAATAAAGATCACACATCTTTTTCAAAACGAACGTCGTCTAAATCTTTCTATCTCGCAAACAAGCTAGCGCTTCATCCTCCACCGCGAGTATAAGTCAATGCTTAGCAGATTAGAAAGCATTTTCAAACAATCGTTCAATAAAAATCACAAACCGTAGTTGCACGAACTACGAAGCTCTGACTTTCCCATTGCACAAGGGAATACGTAGGCACGGGGATTTTAATCTTTCGCGAGCACAATAATAAAAAACTCAACCTTTCTACGTAATAAATAATAATTTTCTTTTCCCTTTAATAAGCAATCTTAGTAACTTTAATCATAAAGAAGACAATAAAATAAGTTAACATTTAAGCGCAAATTAGACTAAGAGGTTCCCGTTGAGTACAACGGAAGTGAGGGGTGCCTAATACCTTCCCTTTACGTAACTGACTCCCGAACTTAGATTAGTGGTTTCGTTGACCATTTCTTATCCCATTTAGGTTGTGTCTATATCTCCCTTTTCTCTCGTAGAATAAATAGAATTAGGTGGTGACTCTGTTTTTTATTTTAGGATCGTATTTTTCGAGGTACGACACTAAGGCACTTTGTAAACTCTTCCAAAACCTCGACTTAAACTGCAAATCTCTATTAGATACAATACTCGACGATATCCCATGCAACTTCACAATCTCTTCAATATATATCCTAGCTAGCTTATGCATAGAATGATTAATCTTCATCGGCAAGAATTGGGTCGACTTAGTCAATCTATCCACAATCACCCAAATCGAATCATTTCCGTTAGCAGTCTTTGGCAAACTCATTACAAAATCCATGGAAATGATATCCCACTTCCATTCTGGAAAATTCAACGGTTGCATAATACCTAACGGTTTCTGATGTTCAATCTTCGACTTTTGGCAAGTCAAACATGCATATACAAATTCCGCAACATCCTTCTTCATACATGGCCACCAAAACAATTCCTACAAATCATGGTACATGTTAGTAACACCAAGATGGATACTCAATCTACTTCGATGTCTTTCTTCTAAAATACTCTTCTTAATTTTTGGAACATCTGGAATACACACTCTATCTCGGAATCTCATCACACCATTCTCATCAACTTGGAATTCACCTCTATTACCTTGGTTAATCAAATTCAATTGAACAACTAACTTCAAATCAGATTATTGTCCTTCTCGGATCCTCTCCATAATTTCATTGGTCAACTTTAGCATTCCCTACTTCACACTCTCAGAAGTAGTCTCACACAACAAGCTCCTGTCTCGAAATTGTTCAATCATTTCGAGTTTTTTCACTATAAGCATCAACATAAGCAATGCCTTCCTACTCAAAGCATCTGCAACCACATTCGCCTTATCAGGATGATAATTTAGATCAAAATCAAAGTCTTTCAACAATTCCAACCACCTTCTCTGCCTCAATTCAACTCCTTCTGATCAAACAGATACTTCAAACACTTATGATCACTGAACACTTCAAATTTTGAACCAAAGAAATAATGTCTCCAGATCTTCAACATAAATACCACAACTGCCAACTTTAAATCATGCATAGGATAATTCTTTTCATGAACTTTCAATTGTCTAGAAGCATAAGCAACCACTTGACCATTCTGCATCAAAACTCCTCCAAGTCCCATCTTTGACACATCACAATACACTACAAACGGCTCATTCGGATTAGGAAAAATCAACACTGGAGCAGTTGTCAATTTCTTCTTCAACTCTATAAAACTCTTTTCGCACGCAATATCCCACACATAATCTTGACTATTTCGAGTCAATTGAGCCAACTTCGAAAAGCCCTTAATAAACTTCCGGTAATAACCTGCTAAACCCATAAAACTTCTAATCTCAATAGCAGATTTAGGAGTCTCCCAATGTACACTGCATCAATCTTTGACAGATCTACAATAATTCCACTACTGGAAATTACATGTCCAAGGAAACCCACTTCTTGCAACCAGAACTCACACTTTGACAGCTTCGCATACAATTTCTTCTCTCGCAACACTTGTAACACAATCCGTAAATGCCCTGCATGTTCCTCTTCTGTCTTGGAATAAATCAGAATATCATCAATAAAAACTATCACAAATTTATCCAAGTACTCATGGAAGATTTTATTCATGTACTCCATGAACACACTGGGTGCATTGGATACACCGAACGACATCACCGTGTACTCATAATGACCATATCTCGTCCTGAAAGTTGTCTTCGGAATATCATCAGACTTAACACGAATCTAATGGTAACCAGATCTTAAATCAATCTTGGTTAACACACAAGCTCCCACCAACTGATCCATCAAGTCGCCAATCCTCAGAAGTGGATAATTATTCTTGATAGTAACCTTGTTCAACTGCCGATAATCAACACACAACCTTATACTACCATTTTTCTTCTTGACTAACAACACAGCAGCACCCCATGAAGAAACACTACGGCGAACAAACTTCTTTTCTAACAATTCTTCCAGTTGCTTCTTCAACTCACTCAATTCCACATCAGACATTCGATACGAAGCCATAAACACAAGAATTGTACCCGATAATAAATCCATTACGAATTCAACTTCACGTTATGGAGGCAAATCACTTATGTCCTCCAGAAACACATATGGAAATTCTTGAACAACCGATAATTCAATACTCAAAGTCTTCCCTTCGACTTGAAACAATGCAAACATTGCGAACATCTGAGCTTTGTCTTCCAATAGTTCATCTACTTGCTTAGTCGTCAAGAAAATCAATTCACCATGATCACCAAGTTCAGGAAACTCCACATTCTTCATATAACAATTTATATGCACAAAATTGAACTCTAGCCAGTTTATTCCAAAAATAACATCAATTTGATGCAAAGTCAAGCACACCAGATCCATCAAAAAGTCCTTCTCAAAAATAGTCAAAGGACACTTCAAACATACATATGTAGTAGTAACAGAAGCATTAACTGGTGTTACTATTACCATACCACCACTCATACTAGACAACGTCAAACCCAACTTAGTAGCACATTCAAGAAAAATAAGAGAATGCATAGCACCAATATCAATAATTGCAATCAACTCAACACCATTAATAAAACATGTACCTCAAATCAAGTTATCCTTCTTAGGAACTTTACAACCACTCAAAGCAAACACTCTGCCATTGGTCTAAGCATCAATAGAAGTCTTCTTAGGCTTCTGACATTGGGTGCTGATATGCCCCTATTCACCACAGTTAAAACAAGTTGGACCTTCATTTGGATAATCCCCAACCCGATGACCTCTCTTGCCATACATATAGAATCTCACCACTAGATTGTTGCACACATCAGACTTGTGACCAGATTCTCCATATTTGTAGCACTTGGGAGGAATGGAACCTACTCCCCCACTTGGCTTCTTCCTATCTGAAACCTTATGCTTCCCCTTCTCAGCTGGAGTCACATAAGACTTTCCTCTAAACTGGCATTTCTCTTTCTTCTCACTCATTTGCTTATAGTGAGAAGATCGAGCTGGACTGTCTTCATCATAGATTCTGCTTTTGTGCACCAACTCAGTATACATACGGATTTGCTGACATCCAATCCCCTATTTGATCTTTGATCTCAGTCCATTCTCAAACTTTAGACACTTAGACAGGCTAGCATCAACACGATTGTAGTGAGGACAATACTTCACTAGCCTCTCGAACTTAGCAGCATACTCTGCCACTGTCATATTTCCTTGCTTCAACTCAAGAAACTCAACATCCATCTTATCACAAGCATCTTCAGGAAAATACTTGCCCAGAAACTCCCTCCTGAACACTACCCAGGCCACCATAGTACCAGCATCCTCCAAACGCTAACAGGTATTATCCCACCAGTCTTCAGCCTCCTCAGACAACATGTGGGTACCAAACTGTACCTTCTGCGCATCCGTATACAACATCACTCTAAATATCTTCTCAATCGCCTTGATCTACTTCTGTGCACTATGCGAGTCATGATCTCCTTCAAAACCCAACAGAATGTTACTCTGAAACTTCTCCAAAACACGAAACTTATTTTGTTCATTGTCTCAAGTTGTAACCTCAGCAAGCGCCGCAACATCTTTAACAAGAGCACGTGTGTTATTTCCAGCCATTCTGCACAACACTCACAACATCAGAAAGACATAATCGTTACGAGTAACAATCGACAACAGACCAACAACAACGACACACGACCAGACTGAATGACCTGTTGTGATACCACTAATGTAACACCTTTTTTACCCCACAACATAATAATATGAAATTATTTAGAAAATCAAAGTTCTCAACATAAAAGGGCATCATATTTCGTCAAAACATCAATAAAACTCATTTATGTGTCCTGTTCCGTAACACGGGTTACAACATGCATCATATTTAAAACCAACATTTTTATGACGCATCGGATCAACATTTAACAACTTAATCAACATAGTATAAAAATTCCATTTGTTAATTCAAAACAATCATCATGTTAGATCAAAACAGACATAAACAACAAAACCCTAATTTTGGATATTTTAAACATTTATTTGTGAATAAAATGATTAAACATTTGATAAATTTCAAACATAAGTGAAAAACAAGAGAAATTCTTGGATCAATGTTTGGAAATTTATATTTTATCCATAGAACATCTTGAGATTCATTTATGTTTGAAAAATCAAGAGAAAGAATATTTTTTTAAATCTTTAAAAACAATTAAAAATAAATTCCTTACAAAAATATAAAATATATTAAAAAAATATATTTTTTTATGGAATAAAATATTTAAACATTTTTTAGAATTAATGAAAAAAGAATCACTTAAAAACTCAAAAGAATCAGAGAGAAATTAATCTTGGAATCAGTTAAATAAAACTTAAAAATTCATAAATTTGAAATTTTGAAAAAGGACGCCAAGAACACATGAAGAACACGCGTGTGTTCTTCATTTTTCCAAGAAATCTGATTTTTGCAAAATCTATACTATCTCACTGAATATGCAATGAAATTAAGTGAAATAAAGACCAAACTTGTGTGATTTTAACCCACAAACACGTTGGTAACAATTAATTTCATTTATTTTAAGTGTAGAGTGAAAAATCAGTGATGAATACTGAAGAACCCTAATTTGTCCTAAGCCTCGTGAAATTTTACATGATGTTTATTTTGTGAAATTTATTGAGGGGAAATATTTAATATATGATTACGCACACATGACAAAAAGATAGTGCGAGGAAATATGCATGAATTGAGAAATGACAAAGTTTGAGGCTTACATGACTTGGAGCTGCAGCAGCTTATGTGATTTTTATCTGGAGGTATTACAGAAGACTTATGATGATATGGACAGCTTCCTTGGATGATATGGAGTGTGTTTAAACACTTGGACTTGATTGCAAATGACTGGATCAAGTTTTGACCTTCAAGTTGCAGAAACAATGTTTCTCTGAAGTTTTGAATAGTGATTTTGAGTAGGAGGTGTTTCTGGGTTGGTTCAAGTGTTTGAACACCTCAGATACATCATATATGATGTGTTTGGGCAATTATATTGAGTTGATATTGGCCACAACTCAAAACCCGATAGTGTTTGCTCAAAATGTCAAGTTTTGAGTCTTTGAGAGTGAAGAAGAGAAAACCTAGAATTCAGAGGTCTTGGTGTGATTTTTATGATCAAATGAGGTCTCTATTTATAGGAAAACATGTTGAGATTGCTTAGCCTCCAAGTCTTGAAGTGATAAGCTTTGGCTTGGATGATCATTTCTTCTGAAAATATCTCTTACACAAGGCATGATGAAATGCTTTCATAGAGTAGCCAGCTGCAGATTAATTCACATTCTGCATATGATCTTATCTTTGTTTATGGACACATGTAGCTGGTTGATCAAGAGATCCAAGCATATGCCATTTTGGAGCATGGTGACCATTGGATAGAAATACATAGGTGTTGAATCGCATAAATGCGCATAAATGGAAATTCCTTGGTACAATCATGAATTTGCAGGTTTGATCAGGTTTGTAATAATTGTTTAGATACTTAAGACCAATTGATCTGATCCCTTGACTCATCAAAATCCAATTCTCAAGTTTTATGCAAATATGTTTCTTTTTTTGAAAAACAGTTGTGTCATGGTGACTTTGATCCATGATTTCTCCATGCTCAAGCAAGATCTTTTCATGCCAGTTGGTTCTTTGAATTGTTGGCAACATTTGCAACAACATTGATGCATAACATTAGAATTGATTCAACTTGGAATTATATGAAAAAAGCCTCTAAGTTTTGATGTTTTGAGTGATTTTGTACTTGGACAGATTTTGTCTAAGTGTTGAAATTTCCAATTTTTTTCTTGATTTTTATCAATCTTCAAGTTAAAATCCATAGTGAATTGGATTTTTATGTAGTTGAATTATTTGTAGTTTGTGGCAAGATCTTTCATTTGAGCATTGGTTCACAAAAATCTGATGCTTGGATCACAAGTTATGATACTTTGAAGTAAGATAATTGCACATTTTTTTTCTTATAACTTAGAAATTTTTCTAAGTTTCAAAGATTGCCCCTTTTACAAGTTATCTTCAAAAAAATTATTTTTTGTGATCAAATGCATCAATGGACCATATATTCTTGTAATATAGGTCATGAAGATCATTTTGGGTTAAAAAGTCAAACTTTAACTTTTTGGTCCAGATGGAAATTACACTGGATACCATTGGTTTTTTTATTTTTTACTAGTCATCCTCTAAGGTATTTCAAGCCTATGAATGGGCTTACAAGGTGTATATGAGTTATTTAAACCATTCCCTATGGTATTGGCTCATGTCTTGATGAAAAGTATGACTTTGGCTTCCCCGATCAGTCAGAAACTCTGATTTGGGCATAGTAAAACCCTAACTTTGAAATACTTGATCTCTGCATTTCTTGAACTTGTAGATGACTTGTCAAAGTCAAGTCAACCTTTCTTGATGATATATGGAGGACTTGACTCCTTTTACCATGAAAAAAAATCATCTGGAGGGCTCAGTATAATGAAACCCTAATTGGTGATACTGATGGCTCGGGGCCCAGATCACTGAAATTTCTATACAGTCTTTGAAAGATTCTTCATCATTTGAGATTCCTTGATCCTTTGAGAATGATTGAAAGGTTGAAAATCTTAGGTATTAATGATTGGTCATTTGTTTGAATCCTTTGAGGGACTCAGGAACCTTGATTCATTGCGGGGATACTACCCAGGCCAGTCTGACACAATCATCCTTTGGTCAATAGATTTTCTCTGATGAGATATATATCTTAAGGTCAAAATTTAGAATATAACACACGTAAGTTGACATCTCTTTCGCCGCCACGAGCAAAACCCTAACTATTATAAAACTACTAAAGTCTTTCAATATTGCATTACCCATGTAAAGATACCACACACCCCTATATATTTTTATCATTACAAAAATCATATCATCTATTTACATCTATAGGATATATATAGTGTTTGTCTTGTCTCTGAGGTAGATATATATATATATATATATATATATATATATATATATATATATATATATATATATATATATATATATATATATATATATATATATATATTCTCTCTCTTAATTTTTCACCATAATTTTATATATTATTTTATTTGCCATTTAAAAGAAAAATTGGGTTACGGAAGAGACAAAAAAACCTATCCCTGCGGCTCTATAAATTGGTTCCTTATGACTCTAACAAGCATCAAACTAATTAATATATTCCAATGGGCAATGAAAGATGTACCCTATCAAATCCAATTCTCTTGCTCTTGATTTTTCTCACCTTGTTCTCTAGTACAAATGCTGGAGACATTGTGGTTTATTGGGGTCAAAACGAGAGAGAGGGTTCATTAACAGAAACATGCAACACTGGACTATACAAAATTGTGAACATAGCATTTCTATCCATATTTGGAAATGGTCGCAAACCTCAACTGAATCTAGCAGGTCATTGTAACCCTCTACCAAACAATGGTTGCAATAGTTTGAGCATAGACATAAAAAACTGCCAAAAGAAAGGCATCAAAATCCTCCTCTCAATCGGCGGCGGAGTCGAAGGTTACTCTTTGTCATCCAATGAAGATGCTAGAAACGTTGGAGATTACATATGGAACAATTTCTTAGGAGGGATATCAAAATCAAGACCATTAGGGGATGCTGTGTTGGATGGTGTAGATTTCGACATTGAAGTTGGTGGTGGTGAAGTTTTTTACATTGAGCTAGCAAGAAGACTGGTTCAACATAGAGGGAACAAAAAAGTGTACTTAACAGCAGCACCTCAATGTCCTTTCCCTGATCAAAATCTCAAAAGTGCATTATCAACAGGACTGTTTGATTATATTTGGGTCCAGTTTTACAACAATGGTCCTTGTCAATATGATTCTGGCAACCCTAATAAGTTCCAAAAATCTTGGAACCAATGGGTTTCGACTATTAAGGTTAGTAAGATTTATGTTGGTGTTCCTGCCTCGTTGACAAGTGCTAGTAGTGGTTTTGTGCCAACACGTGTGCTTATAAGTAAAGTGTTGCCTTTTGTTAAAAGATCAAGGAAATATGGAGGGGTGATGCTTTGGGATAGGTTTGCTGATAAGCAAAATGGATATGGTAGGAACATTAAGGCTTCTGTTTGAGATTTGTTTAAGTTGTATGTATAAATAAATGAAAGTTGTTGTAATGAGTTAAGTGTTAAGTCAAGTTGATTAATAAAGTTGTGTAAACTCTCCTAGTTTTATCCTTTGAAAAAAGTGTGCATCATAGGTTGAAAATTGGATGTCTTTGCATCTATCAACTTAAATCTTCATTCATGATTCACCACTCCAATTGCATTAGAGAGGAACGGTTCACTATTCTTCTATTAACTATTCTTCAATGTATTTGAATCAATCTCTTTAAATGAAGACTATATTGAAAAAAAATTACACATTTTCTAATGTTTTTGGATTTAATAACTTAAACGAAATAAGGTGAAGGGAGAAAAAAATGTACAAAGTGTATGTATGAATTATCTTAAAATTAATATGTCATCAAATTATTAGATCTACCTGTTTAACCCGTCAGTCATTTAAGTTAAAGTTTTTGACTCACCTCTTCTACTCAGCTTGTTCGACCTTGTTTTTTTCTAGTGCGGAATTAAATCGACAAACGTTAAATTTTGTCACTTTTTCGAGATTACAATGACCATCAAACTCATTTGTTTATTTATGATCATCCAGTGAAACCCATTTGTGCAGGGAGAGAAAAAAATAAGAGATCAAGAGTCTTTAAATGACTTTAAAAAAATAGAAATCAAATATAGGTTGAGAGAGACAGGAAAGAGTAACTTCGTGTTGTTATTGAAATATCTTTTCTAAATTATTGTTTATTTATGTAATTAACATTTGAGATTAATTGATATATATTGTATAAATATTTTTACACTAATATGTAATACTTTGTATGTAATTAAAACAAAAGTCAAATAATAATAAATATCTTACGGTTATTATTACAGTAATTCAACTCTAAAGGTTTATTATATGTGTATAACTTTTTTTATCCTATGTTATCTTTATTCACTCTTTTCATATTTTATTTTATAACTTTTTTTATCCTATGTTATCTTTATTCACTCTTTTCATATTTTATTTTATAACTTTTTTCTAGACAAAAAAACATCATTTTTATTTTAATTAATATAAAAAAAATGTATTTGCCATCCAAAATATTTGTATTCTTGTTATTTTGTTTTAGTTACTTAATTAGTTTAAATTAGATATGATAATATTTAATTTTAGTTATTTTAGTATTATTCTAAAAAATTATAATTAAATAGTTTACATATTATAAAAATTAAATTCAATAAAAATTAATTTTGTTGTGAACAAAATTAATATATATATATATATATATATATATATATATATATATATATATATATATATATATATATATATATATATATATATATATATATATATATATATATATATATATATATATATATATATATATATATATATATATATGAGAGAGATAGAGAGAGAGCATATTATAACCATTGATTAAAAATGAATCAAAGATCAAGATGTGAAGTAAGATTTAGATACTTACTCCTGGAGTAAGAATATCCTCACTCTAAAACAAAATTAAAGTAATTGGATAAAAAGTGATATATTTATAAGTAGGGCTAATTTAGTTTTATGTCCCTCTAAATATTCAATTTTAGTCCCCAAAAATTTCTTGTTTAAAGAATCGCCCCCTAAAGTTTTTTGTTCCTATTTTTCGTATATGTCATCAATTCCACTTAATAGAGTTGACGTGTCACGCCACGTGCTTTGCCAACGTGGCAAAGATGCTGACGTGGTATGCCATGTGGCTAAGATCAACAACATACTTTGAACACATAAAATCTCGTAGCTAATTTGTACCTGAAGTCGTAGCTAATATGTGGCTAATTTATTACAAGAAAAATGCACCATAAATATCTGTTGCTACAACATATTTGAAGGCCATGGAGGATGCAAGCAAGAACCAAGCAATAATATATCTTCAAACACAATATTTTACCTTAAAAACCATATACACTAATTTTCAACTACTACATGTTTGTTTATTTCAAAGAATCGATTCCCCCCAACGTACTTTGACGGTGACACTGTAGTCCCCTTAAAAATCGGTGTTCATCTATTTTCATTGTAATGAATGTTTCTATTAATCAACAATGGTGTTGCCTCCATGGAAAGGGTTTTCAGAGTTTACTGTAGAAGAAATTTGGAAATAAAAATTAGGCCTCTGGATGTATTTATATAATGGATGTATCCAACAATTTAAGGTTAGAGATCTTACCAAAGATATGGTCCACCGATAAAAAAATATTTTCCGCACTTGTCACAAATTGTGGCTCACGCCACAAGTCTTGAAGGATTCTTTAGTTTGGCCAACCTTATTCAGTTTTACCAATAATCTTTACACGGACAATTGTCGACTATGAAATGATGAAAGCGATATGAATCTTTCACTATGATCACTCGGTCTGATATTTGAGAGACATGCTTAATCCAGTTGTGGCAATCCCCACAAACACAGAGATTTTTAAAAACGTGCATATGAGTGGAAAATGCATGAACAAAATTATTAACCTCAATCCAGCTACAACCAGGCTCTTTCTTAACATTTTGATCTTTCATCATTTGCCTCGTTCGATCCCTACACCCCTATTTCCCAGACACTACATACATATTTGAAAGAAGAACACATGTTGTTGAATCTTTCGATTCCAGTTCCAAGAGATGGCTAGCATCATATTCTCCAATATCAATATTCTTATGAACATTACAAGCACTTAAAAGGGTCATACACACCATTGCATCCAGTTGAAATGAAATCTCCTCAACAAACCTCCTTGCACGACTTAAGAGCGATCATAAGATGCAAGAAGCCAATTCCACTGGCATTTTCATCATCCCTTTCATTCTCCTTCTCGGGAAGTTCATCATCACTGTGTGCATAACTTAATGCAGTGTTGTTGAATGCTACAAAACTCAAATTTCCACAAAGTAACTGCGTGAAAATAAATAAGAAAAAAAAATTCAAACTTGTTTTGTCAGTAGAACAAGAAGCATGAAGGTAACATAGTAGTTGGTGATTTGGAACTACCTTGTAATTGTTGAAAATGAGTTTGGTGTTGAAAGAATGATGATTGAATTTGAATGCATTGGTGGATGATCTAACTCCACGAACAGAACTAGAAATGAAGAATATTCAATAGTAATTAGAAGAGGGTAATCAAAGTAAAGGTAGTTGAGTTGATGCATTGGTGGAAGCAGAAACATCAAAGAAGAAAACCTCCAAAATCATATAATTTGCGAATTTGCTAGGAATTCTAGGTTTATAAATATAAAAAATAAAAAAATAAAAAATTGTCATATGGCATGACACATCAGCATCTTTACCACGCTGGCAAAGCCACGGGGCATGACACGTCAGCTCTGTTAAGTGGAATTGACGGCAGAAACGAAAAATAGGAACGGAAAATTTTAGGGAGACGATTTTTTAAACAAAATTTTTTGGGAACTAAACACAAAATTTAAAATATTTAGAGTGATGAAAAACTACATTAACCCTTATTAATATTAATTACATATTTAAACCAATTCAAATTACAAAGAAATTAAAAATATTTAAAATTGCAATATCAAATAAAGAATAAAAAAAAACTAAAACTATCATAATTAAATTCAAGTCATGATACTTCAATTTATATTTCATAGGGTAGAATGGTATTTTAGTTTTATTTGATGACGTCATTTTGCATAATTAAACTTTTTCCTTTTGGTTTAACCTAGCGAAAATATACACTAGCCACTGTAAAATTCAATCACGCCCCTGGTTTGTATTCTCATTTCCCTTTCTTCTACATGCTTCTCTGATTCTTCATTCTTCTCTCCATATTTTAACTCCTTTTCAAACAAATCTTCACTGCAGCAGACGCAGAAATCTGCGACGGCAGCTACACGCGCCGCGTTGTTCTCGTCTGAGGCTGCCGCGACAGTGATACGCGCCGCTATTTTCCGCGATTAAACTACCTAGGGTTTGTTTGGCCATTAATCTATTGCCCTAATATTCTTACGTTGATTGTGTTAGTTAGAAGATGGAGTTTTGTCCAACGTGTGGGAGCATGCTGATGATTGAGCTACCGAATATGGGTCACGGCACTAGGTTTTATTGTAACACTTGCCCATATGTTTGCCCCATTGAAAGAGGGGTTAAGATTAAGAGAAAGCAGATTTTGTTCAGAAAAGGGATTGACCCTGTTATCTCCTCTGATGACATGAAGAATGCACCCACTACTGAAGGTACTACTGTCCTTTTCTCACTATTTATTGTTATCTGGTTCAATAATTATCTTATTTCTCTGAATTCATTATACTAGTTTATTTGCTGCTGTAGATTGTATTATCTGTTTTTTTTTATTTGACTCTGAAGATTAATTTGAGATCACCTCTCTTTTTTTTATTCAATAATTTTGTTGATTTGAATCATAACTTAGCAGCACAATGTCCTTTAGTTTAGTGCAATGTTAGCCTGTATAGCGTAGCGGAATTTTAACAAACCGCAAGTGTTATGCGATACCTTATTTAGTACAAAATGTTGTCAATTAGTAGCTATAACACTATTGCATAGAGGAAATTTATGAATGTCGTTGATGGCGGATGGAGGTCTATGACGGAGAGCCAAATTCACGTCATAATGGCTGCTTAACGGCACCTTTATAGTGGATTATTGCAGAAAAACCTGCAATATCAGCCAATATTTACCATTGCGGTGAGCCTAAAAACCGCAATGTATATCCGCAATAGCAGCCTTGGTGCCGCAATTTGATAACACTGATTTTAACAATCTGCTATATGCAATTGACAACAGTGGGTTAATGTAACTGTGTAATTTAGTACAAAATGTTGTCAAATAGTAACTATAGCACTCTTGCATAGTGGAATTTTAACAATTGGCTATATGGAATTTATAACACTGGTTCAATGTATCTGTGTAAGCTTCTTTATTACTTCTGAGATTACTGAGGATGCTCAAGTTTTTCGTGTTTGTGTCAAAATTTGAAGCCTCTTTAATTTGGGATTTCTTCTGGGATTATTGAACACTTTTATCATATATATGTTGTCTGATTAGCGTATTTTTCACCTGCCAATACACATCAAATTTGTGTGGTTTTGTTTTAAGGATAACGTGTCTCGATGCAAAGATTTGTCTGATGCTTTGGTATATTTATGAGCTTTAAGAAGTAGGGAAGTAGAAGGCGTTGTCTGGTTTGGTTTGTCTGAGTTTTTGCATGTTTTAGTTTAGATTATCAACTCCTAACAGGAACTTTTTATTTTATTTTTCTTGTACTAAGATTGTCTTGCTGTTCATCAAGAGATTCCATTATGCTTTTCTTTTACACTAGATTTTTGTGCGGGGTGGATGTGAGGTCGGGTTGGTTTATAGATTGATGCAATGTTTTAAAAATCGAACCTACCCAAATGGTTCACAAATCTCAATGCTGAATCATGAACCTACACTGTCTATGGTTCTGTGATTCCACCACAATTTGGTCTTGATCGAGCAGTTTAAAATTTTTGAATAATGATTCAGAAATCTTGTATATTCAATGTTTGATTCAGAAATAATGATTCCATTCTTTGTAATACTGTACTGTTTTTGTTAGGAGATATTGTGTAATTAATAATTATGCAGTCCTTGTTTCTTTGTAATTTTCTTTATCATGATTTCCATTTTCTTTCTTCTTTTCCTAACTCTCTCCTCTCTGTTTTTTTTTCCAGTACCATGCCCAAATTGCCGCCATGATAAAGCTGCTTATAAGGAGGTTCAGACTAGATCAGCTGATGAGCCTGCAACATTATTTTTCAAATGCTTGAATGTAAAGTGTGGGCACAATTGGAGAGAGGGTTGATATGCAATATATTTTTTGTCATGCCATAAAGATATAGAAGCTCTTCATCCTGTTTCTGATTAGGATTATGTGACATACAAGAGTGTTTTATTTTATTTTACTTTTCATTAAGTCATGGTTACAAAAATAACATTGTTTCATCATTGTTTTAACTTTTAAGCTTGTCTGGATAGAATTTTATAATCCTTACTGTGAAGTGTTTTTGATAAACTCTTTTCCTTTAGCAATCCTAACTAATTTGATGAGTTCTGGTGACTCCATTTCTAACTCAGGTCCATTACAATTAGTAATAGTAAGTTTCAAATAAAGATAAGAAATAAACATTTGCTTATTTAAACTTTTTCTTTTGAGTACACTACCGTTTTGAATTAGGAAATAGTAAGTATTTGTATCAAAGTATAACCATTAATATATTTTAAATTTTTAGACTATTATTGCAACGTATTTTAGATTTGAAACAATTTATCTTAACTCTTTAAAATTCTCTTTCAATATAGTTTTTGAATTGCCATATTTAAAAGGGATGTTGTATTATTATTAAAAAAAAAAAACCTCTCTTTTAAATGTGAGTATTATTTCTTCAATTCACCATTCCCCATTCCCATTATCTAAAAACATTTCTCATTTCCTCCAAACTAAGCACAATTAAAACTTAAATTTTTATATTTGTCATCATAATCCTAAAACTAACGAGTGAGGAACTTATGCTTAAACAATTAGGTTTTTAACCTGTTTAAAAGTTGAATTTAGGATTTGTGTAACCTGACATCAACTTTGATAAACCATTGTCTCACTTAATGTGATACATCAACACATCTGAAGAGTTACTTGAATGAGAGGGTATTTTGACTTAAATTAGACAATTTAGAAGAATAATTTGATATTTCATAAATTTAGGATTTAAATTGTTGTGTAGTAACAATTTTATGACTTAAAAGGATGGTTTATATATATATATATATATATATATATATATATATATATATATATATATATATATATATATATATATATATATATATATATATATATATATATATATATATATATATATATATATATATATATATATATATATATATATATATATATATATATATATATATATATATATATTTTATACTAGTAACTCCTCATTATTTATCTTTACTTTTAAATAGATTTACTTAAATGAAATATGTATTATTTATGATTAAATAGTTTTTTGATCCCTATAAATTGACATGTTTTTATTTTTTGTCCGTGCATTTTGTGTGTATAGATAAAGTCCTTAAGTATTAAATTCATTTGGTTTTAGTCCATAAAATTAAAATCTATAAGAAGATTGACAGGTTTCTTGCAGATTTTTCTACGGTTTTTAATTTTAGGGACTAAAACCAAAAGAATTTTATAATTCAAAGATTATTTATTAAAAAAAAGATAAATGGATAAAAATCAAAACATATTAATTTATCGGGATAAAAAATTATTTAATACTATTATCTACTAGTGTCCAGGCGGACACTCCCTACGTCCGTCTGTCAGATTTTTTTATAAGCGCAAATAGGTATATAAACCAATTTTTTTGTGTTTGTTTATTTTTTATTTTAATTTAAATTTTATAAAAAAAATTGAATGAAAGAGTTATGCAAAATGTCATTTAACAGTTAATGAAAAAGAAGTTAGTAAAAGAAAAGTTGAAGTTAAAATAAAAACTGAAAAGGATATAATTGGAATAAAAATAAGTTACACCAAAACCAAAATTTCCCTTTATATATGTTATAGATTATCGTAATGACGACTAACCTAATATTCATAAGAAAAATCTTACACAACAAATTTATTTTTTCATTTGTCTCACAGTAAAGAATTTATTTGATCATTTTATAAAGATTAAGAGCTAACAACGGTTTTATTTAAGGAAATTTCTTAATGTGCCTTATATATTACTTAAGCACAACGTGAAAATTCGAAAATGCCCTATAGATTTCGAAAATACATCTTTGGATGCATCTCATGCACACAATTCATTCATTTTTAACCACACCCCAATTCTATGTATAAATTTAGTTCGAAAATGCATATCCGAAAAGTTTCTGGAAATGTATTTTTGGAACCTACTGATTGTCTTTCCAGAAATAAGGGTGTCTCGCAACCGTGCATCGTAGTAGGCTTCATATGTATTCTTCCATTTACAGTCACAAATTACTAAGGTTGTACTTTTGTCCACAAACATGGACGTACCAACCAAGAATAGGAGGAAACACCTCAAGAACACTTCTGGTGGTAAGTAACGTGTAAATCATATGTGACTAAGAACCCAAAATGCAATCAACTGAAAGTGCATGTCTCTAACAACTATCTATTTCGAATGTGACTATTACCTAATGCATTTAAAACAAATTATTTTACCTAAAACATTAATCAGAACTAAAAAAAATTAGAAACTTACTCAAAAAAGTATCGATGAAGATGAAAAATGTTGAATGTAGTAAGTGGTGTGAATTAGGATTGAAAACTTGAAGTAGAGGTAAAGTCTCAAAGTTGTGCGTTTTCAATTTTATCTTAACAAGTATATGGTTATAGTGCAAAATAAAATCAATACAATACATAATGTTCTGGACTGGACCAACGACTAAGTATGGCCCAACCCTTTTCGGCCCAGAAACTGCCCAATAACTTATCATCCAGGAGACCCACCTCCATGGTGCTCGGCCTCTCCTCCTTGTTCATGGACCCTGCTCGACTATGACAGGGACCGTCCAGGATCGACCATGACAGACCTCGCTCGGGGCTCCGTGCCCGACACAAATGTCTCCCGAGCATAATGCTCGTTCTCACTCCCTTCCTGGAAGTTACCTATTTTTGGGGGATCCGCGATCCAGGGCCAAAAATAGGGACCGTTGGCCACGCGCCAAAAATATGAAATATTCCCTCCTCAAACACTTTATTCGTACTTGCTAGCTTTTGTGCCCGTTCTTACTTTGGCATCGGAGTACCTTGTAGGTACACCTCCTTCTCTTCATCGCACGAGCAGACCTGAAGATCCACGTCAGCAACCGTTGAAGTTCTGATCATTAGGTAAGATCAGTGGCGCCGTCTGTGGGAACGTCATCTCCCTGTCTTTTCATCCTTCGTTCGTGAAGACAAAATATCACTCTCGATTTCACTCTCGATGGCTCACCAAGAGGATTCCGCATCAGCTCGTGTCCTTTCCAACGTCCTCGTTAAGCAACGGGATAGTGACTTGAACAACCATCCCATCGGGGAGCCAGATCGCTCTCAGAATGGACGAACAACATCTCCATCCCCTGAACCATCCAATCAACCTATCATCACGCCCGCTGATATCCCGTTAATCCCTATTCCAGAAGGGACAAATCAAACTCTAGCAGCATTAGTCGAAGCGACCAACACCATCAACATTCTGCTCCTTCACCAGAGCGAAAGATTGGATGTCCTTGAAAAATCAAAAAGTTTCAGGTCACCTACCCCTACGAGGAGGCAGCGCCGGTCCCGCAGCAGATCGCCCAGGCCAAGGAAAGATCAGCAACCAGAAGCCTCCAGTTCTATCAAAAAGAGGACTCGTTCGTCCCCTAGACACAACAAGTCCCCTCGGACCAAGAGGACGCGGGGGAACCTCCAGTCGGGCGCCTGACCATCCCCCGAGGTTAACAAGAATCGATCAAGATCCCCTCCCCGCAGGCATCGCGGTGATCGCTCTCGTTCAGTCACCCCATTTTCTAGCGATGAGGATGAGCCTCGCGACCCCCTCTCCGAGGAGATAATGTCCACAGGGCTCCCAAAGGGACTTGAAAAACCCATGCCATTAGGGACCTACGATGGTACGACCGATCCAGACGAACACATTGAAAACATTGACGCCCTGTTGGATTATCGAGGTGTCCGGGGAGCCATTAAATGTTGCCTTTTTCCCATGATATTGAGTAAATGGGTCATGGCCTGGTACAAGAGCCTTCCCTACGAATCCATCACCTTGTGGAGACAGCTGTGAAGGATATTCTCCCAACATTTCACGGCCTCCCAGCGTCATCCTAAAACCGAAGCGTCTTTGGAGGAGATCATTCGGGGGAAGGAAGAGCCCCTTTGGGAATACATCGAAAGATTCAACAAAGAAGTTGTCCAGGTTTCAACCACGGACGACATGAAGAAATATCTTTTGGAGCGGGGACTCCGACCTCAGAGCAACTTCAAAAAGGTTGTGGGGATCAAGACGTCGGCCACTCTGACGCATTTCTCCTTAAGGTGCAAGCCTACATACAATATGAAGAGAAAGAGACAGCTAGTACTGCCCAGGATACTCGGCGCAACGAGGACACAAAGCATTCCAAACATGACGACCCCTCGACGTCACGACGGGGAAGTGACAAAAGAAAATAAGATCGCTCTCGTGAACAGCGGGCGCACAAAGGACTCGTGGGAAGATTCCACGACTACACTCCCCTTACGGAAACACAAGAAAAGATCTTGTCCGAATGCGCAAACTTTGAATTCTGCCAATCCGGGGTTAGATTCCCGAAACAGCTGTCGAGAAAACCAAATACGGACAAGGCCAAGTATTGTCGCTTCCATAAATCACACAGGGACAATACTGAGGATTGCATACACTTGAAGGATGCTATCGAGATACTCATCCGGGACGGCCATCTCAAGCAATTCACAAAGAATAAAGAGGCCCCCAGATAAGAGGTCCAAGAAGCTCGAAAGACCGAAGACGCTACCCCACCGATCGCGAAAACTAATCTTTAGGTCGCGCTCAGTATTACACGACCGAAAGATTTTTACATTCCCGAACCGTATACTGGTCCAACGTACTTCTCCGCGCATAGCCCGTGGGAGTTTTTCCCCTCTACCATGGTGATATTCGGGGGAGGCCCCAACAAGGTAATGATAGGGTCAGTCAAAGGACGCTTAGATTAGCTGATCAACACTAGCTCGAGTCAGAGTTCAACACTCGACCCTCCCCGTGGAGGTTCCGTGCCCATCTCCTTTTATAAGGAAGATCTGCTTGGAGAAGCACCCAACACCAGCATTCCCCTTCTGGTCCGTGCTCAGATGGCGAACTTCGACATTCGCAGAATCCTCGTCGACCAAGGTAGTTTGGTTGACATCATGTATTCTCAGTTGTTTGCTACCCTGCAGTTGAATGAGACACACCTGACACCTTACGTCAGCTCTGACCTCCAAGGCTTCAATGGCACGGTATCTCGACCTTGGGGCTACGTAGACCTGATCGTCACCTTAGGAGCAGGAGAGATAGTATGATTGGTCACAATATAATTCCTTATGATAGACTGTCTGTCGTTATACCAATGTATTCTAGGACGACCAACCCTGGCAGAGCTCATATCACTGCTCTCCACAATACATTTGAAGATGAAATATTACACTTCATCAGGACATGTGGCTACCCTTTACGGAGATATCAAAGTTGCTCGCAGATGTTATGAGGCCGCTTCCAAATGTCTCAGTATCATAACCACGAAACTCAAGCCAATCAAGACCGCACTCCCCTGCTCTTCTGAGGAACAGAAAGCACTGCCCCGCGTGGATTTCGTCGAGCTAGACAACAGGTTCACCGAGGAAGACGAACAATCACAGCCGATCTCAAAACTTTCCTCGGCCAATCGACCTATCCCCGATGGTGATTTCGAGCTGGTGATGCTAGGTGCAGATTCGTCTAAGGGCGTCAAGAACTGGATTGTCCTCCCCGACCTAGCCAGAAAGAAGCTCAAAGCCTGCCTGAGGGAGAACGCTGACCTGTTCACATGGAGTGCATCTAAGATTCTCGGTTTAGATCCATAGGTAACATGCCATCATCTGGCCATCGACCTTATCATTCGAGTAGTCGCGCAACGGAGAAGGAAACAGTCCTAGGAGAAAGTAGGAGCAGTCGAACAGACTGTAAAAGACCTCCTAGAGGCTCATTTTGCAACCGAGGCTAGGTATACCACCTGGCTCTCAAACGTTGTACTTGTCAAGAAAAGTAATGGAAAATGGAGAATGTGTGTTGACTACACCGATCTAAATCGAGCATGCCCGAAAGACGCCTATCCACTGCCTAATATTGATAAACTAGTCGATAACTCTGCAAGTTTCAAACTTTTATCTTTCCTCGACGCCTACTCCGGGTATAATCAAATACCCATGGTCGTGACTGACAAAAAGTACACCGCATTCATGACCTAATCAGTCAATTATTACTACAATGTAATGTCTTTCAGCCTGAAAAATGCGGGCGCTACTTATCAACGCATGATGAACAAGGTTTTCCGAGCAGAAATCAGAGACATGCTCGAGGTTTACATGGACGACATGATCGTTAAATCCCATGAGGAGACCGATCATGTTTGTCACCTAAAAAGAATATTTGACAAGGCGTGCAAATGCAAGATGCGATTCAACCCGGATAAGTGTACGTTCGGAGTCCGCGTGGGCAAAATCCTTGGATTTTATCTAACCTAACGAGGAATAGAGGCCAATCCCGACAAATTTAGAGCATTTTCCGAGACGCCCCCGCCGACATCCAAAAAATCCATCTAGTCTTTAAACGGGGTGCTCGCATTACTATCACGCTTCGTGGCAAAGTCGGCCCAACACGCCCTCCCTTTCTACAAGCTCCTCCGCAAGGAGGCGGCTTTTGAATGGACCGAGGATTACGAGCAGGCCCTAAAACACCTCAAGAAAACCTTATCGGAACCCCCGGTTCTATCCTGACCTGAGGCAGGGGGATCTCTATTTCTCTACCTTGCGGTCATAAACGAGGCCATAAGCGCCGCACTCGTAAGGGAGTCGACCGATGGCCAAAAACCAATTTACTTCACGAGCAAAGCCCTACAGGGGCCTGAGCTCAGGTATCAGCAAATTGAGAAAGTATCCCTCACATTCCTCAATGCAGCAAGGCGATATCGACATTATTTCCTCGCGCAAACGATCGTCGTACGCACGAATCAACCCATTAAACAACTCCTCGGGCAACCAGACATGGTCGGGAGGATGTTGAAATGGTTGCTCAAACTGTCAGAATTCGACATTCGATACGAAAGTAGAGCCTCCATCAAGGTGCAGGCCCTCGCCGATTTTGTGTCTGAAATGGTCACCCCAGACAGCCCGACCTGCCCGTCCAGAAAATGGACTATTTTCGTGGACGGAGCATCAAGCTCAACGGGTACCGGGGCGGGGGTCATCTTGGAAAATGAGGAAGGCATTCTGATCGAAGTATCCCTCTCGCTATCATTCCCAATGTCTAACAACCAAGCGGAGTATGAGGCGTTCATCGAAGGGTTGAGGTTGGTCGACGACCTGGGGGCGGAGGAAATCACCATTTGTACAGATTCCCAACTAGTGGCCATGCATATCAAAGGAGAGTACCAAGTCAAAAGCGGTAACTTGTCAGAATACTTAACCCTCGTCAAGGAAAAAATCGTGAAATTCATGACCGTGGAAGTAAGGCATGTCCCCCGCGAGAACAACACTCGAACAAACATTCTCTCAAAATTCACGAGCACGAAGAAGAAAGGAGGAAATAAATCGGTTATTCAAGAAATACTTCCAAGACCTAGTATCGAAGGATCGAAGGCGACTTTAGACATCAACGTCATCGGTGAAGCTAACTGTTGGATGACACATGTGTACAAATTTCGAACCAACGACGAACTACCTGAAGACCCAAAGGAGGCTAGCATTGTCAAACGATGATCGTGCTCGTACATCCTGGTCGAAGGAAGACTCTACCAACGAGGGTTCTTCGTACCTCTCCTAAGATGTGTCGAGGAAGAATTAGTCCCACACATCCTACGTGAAATCCACGAGGGAATCAACGCCCAACACTCAGGGGAAGCCCTACGCGAGGTGTCCCTCGAATAGAGGATCACTTTAAGGTATGACGCTAAGGTCATCAAACGAGCTTTCCCGGTCGGCAGCCTAGTCCTCAGAAGGAATCACAAAGACTCCAAAGAAGGAAAATTGGCAGCTAATTGGGAAGGACCCAACCGAGTCCGAGCAAAGACGGACAACGGAGCGTATTACTTAGAAAATTTACAAGGGGAAAAACTTGCTCATCCTTGGAACGCCGAGAAACTTAAACAATACTACATTTAAGGCTCCAGCCAGCACCAGTACTGGCCTAAAATGCATACCTAGGTACAAGTATTGCATACCATACATTCAATTCGGTGAGACCCTCCCCGTGAACAAGGATGGTCATCTCCACATGATTGGATCCTCAAACGAGTCCATCGTCACTTAAGTACCATGATCAAGCAGAACACCCAGCTCGTGATGGGTGTAACACCCTATTTCTACCCGACTTTATAAATTAAAATCAGAGTTGTAAAATTTCATCAACAAATATGGGATATCACATTTTCTAACTTTTAAAATCAAATAACAACTTCAATAATATAATAACTTCGAAAAACAACGCAGTGGATCAACATGTTTCAACTCTTAAAAAACTTCAAATAAATCAATCATAAAAGTAATTCTCAACTTGGTTCTTCAACATAAAACAACTTAAAACTAGTTCATAAACTTAAACAAAATCACAAAGACAAAACATGTGTTCATCCCCCCCAAAGTGCTACGTATCAGAGCGACAAACATCAACTCGAAGCTACTAAGTACTGGACTCTTTGTTACCTGCACGTTACCAACAAAGGGCAACATTCAAACAGAAGGGGTGAGATATCGAATAACATAAACAGGATACAATAATCAATGTGTAAATGAGATAGTCATATAATCACACCACAACCTACAATCAACACACAATCTTGCAACCAACAACGAATAACAACGTAGTTAATGCAACGCGAATGCAACTCAACTTAAATATGCATGTGGTACCATTTGGAGTAGGAGTTATCTCAGTAGGGGTTATATCAGTAGGGGTTATCTCAGTAGGGCTTATCCCAGGCCGTTGTTATATATCCTAGTAAGGGTTATCTCAGTAGGGGTTATCTCATAAATAAAAACCTGACTGAAAATGTAAAGTGCAGAAAATAAACCTAAGTTATTACAATGCTTTAGCAGTTACATTATTTAAGAAAGAAAATCGGGCGAGAAAAATAAATTATTACAAGTTTCGCGCATCCTATACAATTATTCTAAAAAATAAAATTGATAAGAAAAATATGAAGGAAATAAAAGTCTCGGATAATGATTAATTGATTTTTTTTTTTAAAAGATAAAGGTTTGATTAAAAAGAATTAATTTGATCTAATTTAATTCTAATTTGATTTAATCATAAAAAAAAAATTGGCTTTTGATGATTTTTATGATTGATTTTTTTAGAAAAAAGAAATTAATGATTAATTAAAGAAATCAATTTGATAAAAAAAATCTAATCTATATATATATATATATCTATATATATATATATATATATATATATATATATATATATATATATCTATATATATATATATATATATATATATATATATATATATCTTTTGGTATTTTATGATTTTATAAAAAAAAGATTATTAAGTCCCTATTTTATTATTGGTTAAGAAAAGTTAATTGAATTTAAACAAATAATTTAATAAAAATAAAGAAAAAATAAAGAAATAAGGAAGAAAAAAAGAAAGAAAGAAAGAAGAAAATAAGGTAAAAAACAAAGGGAGGGACGCTGGGAATATTCCTTTGAATTCATTGGTGCCCTCAATTTGGTCTGAAAGTTCCTGTAGAAGGAGATACAAAGCTCGACTTCTCTTATGCCTTAATAATGGCAATTCACGATTTTGCACCTAAACTCCAATTGGATGGCCCATATAGCTTGCAAACATCATAAGAAACATAAATATGCAAACAAATTAGATGTATCATGTGTAAAAGTATGAAATCGAAAAATTGAAAAATAAACCAAAATAAATTCGGTTATGGCATTGTAAGAGTCTTTGGAGTAAGGTGATGATTGAGACACCTTCAGAGGAACCTCAGGAACGTGTTTGGACCTTCAAATCTCCTTGACAATGGATGCAACCCTAAAACAGAATCCTACTTACTCTTGAAATTTTTTGAAGTTTTGTGTGCTCTCTTTGATTAAAAAAAATAATGTCCTTGCTATCTGAAGGTGTTATGTATTTATATAGGAAGGATTTAGGTCAACTTGTGGGCTTGGGTTCAATTTATCTTGGGATGATAGGATTTGATTGAAATTTGATTTGAAAACTTTCTATTTTGGTCATATTTTGACATCATATCTTTCTCCTCTTGTTTTGCACGAATTTTGGTCATATTTTGACATCATATCTTTCTCCTCTTGGTCATACAAAAGACAGTGCAAAGTCCAACTACATATTGTGAAAGTCCATCCTCAGGATGGCAAAGCATCTCAAAGTCCAACCACAGTTTGGAAAAAGTCCACCCACAGTGTGGCAAGCCAGTAGTTGCCTGGCTATACACAGCAGTGCAAAGTCCAACCGCAGTTTGGAAAAAGTCCACCCACAGTGTGGAGATTCAATAGTAGTCTGACGTCAATCCAAAATACATTCTCAAAGTCCAACCACAGTTTGGAGAAAGTCCACCCGCAGTGTGGTAAGTCAGTAGTCGTCTGACTCCATCCAAAAGACATCATTCAGGAGCTGTTACAGCCTATTGAAAGTCTGCCCATAGTGTGGCAAGTCAGTAGTCGTCTGACGTCGTTCAAAAATATAGGTTTCAAGTCCACTCGCAGTGTGGCGAGCCAGTAGTCACCTGACGTCATACAAAAGACAATTTCAAAGTCCACCCGCAACGTGGCAAGTCTTTAGTCTTCTGACATTTTCAAAAGGCATTCCCTGTTTACTATTTGTCCCATTAGATTATATCCAAGCTGAGTTCATTTGGTTGGGTTTATATCCATTTTCTTCTACTCTACAAAGTGAAAATTTTCTGATTGTTTATGGTATTCAATCCATACATACCTCAAACGGCTGAAAGCAACTGCTATCATCCATTCGGGTCTACAGTGATTGAATAGGGGCATATGTAACACCCCAAAATTTGCCCTCCTTTTTTAAATCCATTAAGCATACCATTCTCATACATTACATTGCATGTAAATCGAAAGATGAAACATACATTTATTGATTGAGGCATAAGGTGTGTGATCAATGATTGTCAAAGTTATGATCATTCAAAGTCAAGGAAGAATAACAAAGGGTCTCCCAACAAGCCTCAATGGTTTTTCATATCCCACACAATCTCAAATGATTCCTCAAGCCATTGGAATAAGTGGATTGGTTAAGAAATTGAAGCAGAGCAACATCTCCTAACAAAAAGGGCCAAAATTAGGGTTTCTGATTCAAAGGAATTGTAGATGTTTAGAATTGGCAGAATTTTTGACCAACAAGAAATATTGAATTCAGTTCAGAATGTCCTATCAGATGTTGGGACATTATCAAACAGAGTATAAGAACTTATTTCAGGATGTCACACCAGATGTTGGGACATTGTGTAAATGATTTAAGTTCAGTTTTTCAGGATGTCCCAACAGATGTTGAGACATCTCAAACCTGCTACCAGAATTAATTAATGACTAACTGATCTGAGATATTTAAGGAGAGTTATCTGGAATTAATTATGGATGGATAAAAAAACAGAACAAGGCGCATCTGTAGGAAGTTTTATTATGAGGCTTCAGATTAATCAGAAGAACTAAATCACCTAGAATCTAGGAAGTAACAAACCCTAATTCAAGGTGGAAGCTGCATGTGTTTTAGGACTGGATTAATCTACAGAAAGCCCAAATTACAAACACCTATTTAATCAACAGAAACTCACAGAATTGAGTACGAATTTCAGAAGACAAAATAGGGTGTTGTGTTTCAATAGCAGGTTGTTTTTAATTGTACCACTTTATGAGCTTTTAAGCATAAGTGCATTTGTGACTTGATTGAAACTGTGAAGTAAGATCAAGCTGTATTGTTTGAAGAATGTCTTCAATTTTATTAAACTTGTAAACAAGATCACTGTGTGATTGAGGGGGAGTGAGTTGGTACTCATATCTAAGTTGTGTCTTAGGTAGAAATTGCATTGGGTAGATATTAAGTGAAAGATTAAACTGGGTTGTTTAAGTCTAGAATTAATATTACTTATAGTGGATTTCCTCCTGGCTTGGTAGCCTCCAGATGTAAGTGTGGTTATACACTGAACTGGGTTAACAAACTACTGTGTTGTTTAATTTTCTTGCACTTTAAGTTTTGGTTAAATCTGTCAAGTGTTGGAACATCTCATAGGACATCTCATACCTGATCACAGAATTTCAATTGGCATCAGAGCAGGCACCCTGCCTGTTTATACTGGGTGAGATCTAGGGAATACAAATTCTGGAAACATGGACAGAGATATAGGATCAGTAAATAGACCACCTATACTGGATGGATCTAATTATGACTACTGGAAGCCAAGAATGATTGCATTCTTAAGATCACTTGACAACAGGGCCTGGAGAGCAGTCAACACTGGATGGGAACATCCTGTCCAAGACACCAAAGATGGATCAAAAGTGTTGAAACCTGAAGAAGAATGGAGTAAGGAGGAAGAAGATTCAGCACTAGGCAACTCCAAGGCCTTAAATGCTTTATTCAATGGCATTGATAGAAACATCTTTAGACTTGTGCATCACTGTGAGCTGGCCAAAGATGTTTGGGACACTCTCAAAACAACTCATGAAGGAACATCAAAGGTAAAAATGTCAAGACTTCAACTTCTCACCACCAAGTTTGAAAACTTGAGAATGAAGGAAGATGAGTCAATTCATGAATTCTACATGAACATCTTAGATATAGCCAATACTTCTGGAGCCTTGGGAGAAAAGATGACTGATGAAAAGCTTGTAAGAAAGATTCTCAGATCTTTGCCAAAAAGATTTGACATGAAAGTCACAGCAATAGAAGAAGCTCAAGACATATGCACAATGAAAGTTGAAGAGCTCATTGGTTCCCTTCAAACATTTGAGATGGGAATGAATGACACAAATGTAAAGAAGAACAAAAGCATAGCCTTGGTGACAAATACTGATGAAGAAGAAGATGATAAATCAGAAACTGGTGAAAGCTTATCAGACAACATTGCTATGCTTGGAAGACAATTCAAAAAGATTCTCAGAGGGATGGAAGGCAAATCCAAACCCAGTGGAAGATACACAAACTCTTCTGAGAACAAAAGACCTTATGATGCTAACAGAAGGTCAAATTATGATGAAAAGACCAGTCAAGAAAAAGGAATTAAATGCCATGGATGTGAAGGATATGGACACATCAGGAATGAATGTCCTACCTACTTAAAAAGGCAAAAGAAAGGACTCTCTGTAACCTGGTCTGATGAAGACTCAGGAGGTGATTCAGAAGAAGAATCAGCTAAGCATATCACTGCTCTAGCTGGATTATGTGAATCTGAAAGTGAATCCAGTGATGGGGAGCTTACTTTTGAAGAACTTGAGCAAGCATACAAAGATCTATACAAAAGAAGCACTGAAATATGCAGTGAGGTTATAAAGCTAAAGAAGCAGAATGAGGCACTAGAAGAAGAAAAAGCAAGTGATCAAGAGATCATTGACACCTTGAAAAGTGAAGTAAGTCTTCTCAACTCCAAGTTGGAACACATGTCCAAATCTGTTAGAATGCTGAACAGCAGCTCAAGTACACTGGATGTTATTCTCAACAACAATAAGCATTCAGGGGATAAAAGTGGACTGGGATTTAACAGAGTTCATAAGGATGAAGCTAGCTCTAGCAAAACTACTTCAAAGTCCATACAATCAAACAAGATGTCCCAACAGATGCTTCAACATCAGGAAAAGAACACAAAGTCAAACATAATGTTCCAACAGATGTCTCAACATTCTGAAAAGAACAAAATGAAGAAGAAGTATCAAAAATGGAGATGTCATCATTGTGGAAGATTTGGACATATCAAACCTCATTGCTATAAGTTGCATGGATATCCAAATCAGATGTATCAGCAACCTTCTAAGCAGAAAATAGAAGTTACCAAGAAAGTGTTGCATAGACATCAAAGAAATCAACAACCTCCTAAGCAGAAAACAGAGGTCATCAAGAAGGTATGGAGACCAAAAGCTAGCATTCAGGCTGATCAAAGCTACATACCCAAGAACAAGATCAACAAACAATCTTGGAGATCTACTGATGAACAATACACAGGGCAGAGGCATCAAAAGAAATCTCAACTCAAATGGTCAAAGAAAAGTGTTGCATATATAACACATACATCACTAAGAGTATCAGCTAAAGAAGACTGGTACTTTGACAGTGGATGTTCAAGACACATGACTGGATTGAAGAATCTGCTAGTAGACTTAAAGTCACATTCATCCAGATATGTAACCTTTGGAGATGGAGCTAAAGGAGAAATCAAGGGAGTTGGGACCTTGGACTGTCAAGATGTTCCAAGACTAGATGATGTGCTGCTAGTTAAAGGTTTAACTGCTAACCTGATCAGCATAAGTCAATTATGTGATCAAGGGTACAGTGTAAACTTTACCAAAACTGAATGCATAGTGACTAACAAAGAACAAGAGGTTGTCATGAGAGGAGCCAGATCTAAAGACAACTGTTACATGTGGGAATCTCAAGACTTCAGTCTCACTTCAACTTGCTCTTTAGCTAAAGAAGAAGAAGTGAAACTATGGCACCAAAGACTAGGTCATCTTCATTTCAGAGGCATAAAGAAGATAATATCTATGGATGCTGTAAGAGGTATTCCTAAACTGAAGATTGATGATGGCAAAATATGTGGTGAATGTCAAATAGGCAAGCAAACCAAGATGTCCCATCCAAAGCTCCAACATCTGACAACTTCCAAAGTTTTGGAACTATTGCATATGGATCTTATGGGACCTATGCAGGTTGAAAGCCTTGGTGGCAAGAGGTATGCCTATGTGGTGGTTGATGACTTTTCAAGGTATACATGGATAAATTTCATCAAAGAAAAGTCTGATGTATTTGATGTATTCAAAGACTTATGCCAAAGAATACAAAGGGAAAAAGCCAGCTGTGTGATCAGAATAAGAAGTGATCATGGAAAAGAATTTGAGAACCAAAAGTTCTTAGATTTCTGTTCTTCAGAAGGAATCAATCATGAATATTCTTCACCAATCACCCCTCAACAGAATGGGATTGTTGAGAGGAAGAATAGAACTATTCAAGAATCAGCAAGAGCTATAATCCATGCTAAAAAGTTACCTTTGTACTTCTGGGCTGAAGCTATGAACACAGCTTGTTACATCCACAACAGAGTTACTCTAAGGAAAGGAACTTTGTCCACAATCTATGAAGTCTGGAAGGGCAGAAAACCCACAGTTAAGTACTTCCATGTGTTTGGAAGTAACTGTTATATTCTGGCAGATAGGGAGCAAAGAAGAAAAATGGATCCTAAAAGTGATGAAGGGATTTTTCTTGGATACTCTATAAACAGCAGAGCATATAGAGTATTTAATTCTAGAACCAAGGTTATCATGGAGTCCATAAATGTGATAATTGATGATGCTCCTACAGATGTCCCAGAAGATGTTGGAACATCTGCTGATATCAAGATTGAAGCTGAAGAAAAGAGTGATCCTTATGACTTCACTCAAACTGATGCAAGGACAGAACAATCCAGCAAACCTCCCTCCATCAGAATACAGAAGGATCATCCCAAAGATTTGATAATTGGTGATCCCAACAGAGGTGTAAGCACTAGATCAAGAGAAGTGATTTCAGGTTCCTGTTTTGTTTCTAAAATAGAACCTAAAAACATCAAGGAAGCTCTTACTGATGAATACTGGATTTGTGCTATGCAAGAGGAATTAGGTCAATTCACAAGGAATGAAGTGTGGAACCTTGTTCCTAGACCTGATGACATAAATGTGATTGGAACAAAATGGGTGTATAAGAATAAGTCAAATGAACAAGGAGTTGTTACAAAGAACAAAGCTAGACTTGTAGCTCAAGGATACACACAAATTGAAGGAGTAGACTTTGATGAAACCTTTGCACCAGTAGCAAGGCTTGAATCAATCAGACTACTTTTGGGAATTGCTTGTATCTTAAAGTTCAAGCTATTTCAAATGGATGTGAAAAGTGCCTTTTTAAATGGTTATCTTAATGAAGAGGTATATGTAGAACAGCCTAAAGGATTTGTTGATCCAAGCTGTCCAAATCATGTATACAAACTAAAGAAGGCTCTTTATGGTCTGAAGCAAGCTCCAAGAGCATGGTATGAAAGGCTGACTACTTTTCTTGTCAAGCAAGGGTACAGGAAAGGAGGAATTGACAAAACCTTGTTTGTTAAAGATGAAGAAGGAAATGTCATGATTGCTCAAATATATGTAGATGACATTGTCTTTGGTGGGATGTCTGACAGGATGGTCAAACATTTTGTCAACCAAATGGAATCTGAATTTGAAATGAGTCTAGTAGGAGAATTAACCTACTTTCTTGGACTGCAAATAAAACAAATGGAGGACTCCATGTTCATTTCCCAAAGCAAGTATGCTAAGAACATAGTCAAGAAATTTGGAATGGACAGTGCTACTCATAAGAGAACTCCTGCCCCCACACATTTAAAGCTGACTAAAGATGAAAAGGGTGAGAATGTAGATCAAAGCATGTACAGAAGTATGATTGGAAGCTTGTTATATCTGACTGCTAGCAGACCAGACATAGCATTTGCAGTAGGTGTACGTGCAAGATATCAAGCTGATCCAAAAGTCAGTCATCTTAATCAAGTCAAGAGAATTCTGAAATATGTTAATGGTACTTGTGACTATGGCATAATGTACTTTCATGGATGTAAACCAATTCTCACTGACTTCTGTGATGCTGATTGGGCTGGAAGTGCTGATGACAGAAAAAGCACTTCAGGAGGATGCTTCTTTCTAGGAAACAATTTGATTTCTTGGTTCAGTAAGAAACAAAATTGTGTATCCTTATATACTGCTGAAGCTGAATATATAGCAGCTGGAAGCAGTTGTTCACAGTTGGTTTGGATGAAGCAAATGCTCACTGAGTACAATGTCCCACAAGATGTCATGACATTGTACTGTGATAACTTAAGTGCTATTAACATATCAAAGAATCCTATCCAACATAGCAGGACCAAGCATATTGATATCAGACATCATTTCATCAGAGATCTTGTAGAAGAAAAAGTGATTTCATTGGGACATGTAGCTACAAATCTGCAGTTGGCTGATATCTTTACCAAAGCATTGGATGATACTCAATTTGAGAACTTAAGGGGGAAATTGGGAATATGCTTATGTGAGATTTAGCAGTTATGGAGATGTGCCAACATGTCATATGACATTGTGTGGCATAAGAACCAGATGGCAACACCAGTCTGGTCAAGGACCTTGAGTATTCCTCTCCTAAAAAGTCTCAAAGTAACGACTACTTTTATTATATCAGCTTTCTTCCAGCTATCCATATTCTCATCATACTCTCAAAAACGACTTACATTCTCTAACTGTTCTTCAGAAATCATCAACCCTAAAACTCTTCATCCACCTTCTTTGAAAATGTCTCAAAACCCTAACATTCCTGAAGAAATTCTCAACAAGGAAGATGTGGTTCATGCAACCCCCATTTCTGTGGTACCCATGGAGTCAACCCCAATGGACGAAATCAGAGGAAGTGTTCCTCATGCTAAAAAGCCAAGAACTCCAAAAAGAACAAAAGATCAAGTTTGCAACAAATCCAAAGGCATTCCTTCACCAGCAAACATGCCTCCAAAATCTTATGAATATGTGGATGATTCCATTAAGGAGTTGGTAAACAGGATTCTTTCTGAACAAAGAGTGGTTAGTGGCATTTCTATTCCCTTGAGCACCATGCCAGCTCCACAAGA
Organism: Lathyrus aphaca; assembly: GCA_963966055.1. NCBI lineage: Eukaryota > Viridiplantae > Streptophyta > Magnoliopsida > Fabales > Fabaceae > Lathyrus > Lathyrus aphaca. The sequence goes on from OZ014525.1 coordinate 8,292,389, forward strand.
AGATCAACAACCTCAGGCTGCAAAGGACACTCCTGCTCAACAGGATGTCCCAATAGATGTTGAAACATCTGAAGATCAACAAAAGGCCTCATCTGATGCTGCTGTTGAAACATCTGAGGACCAGAAAAAGGCCTCAAATGATAGTGATGAAGAAGAATCTGAGGATCAGACCAAGGCCTCAACTGAAGAGCATATCTCTGCTGATCAACCAGCTGAAGAGGAGACTGCTCAATCTCCTCCTGTTGTGGACCTAGAGCATGATTCTGATACAGAAATCATTGCCTCTGTAAGACCTAGTGTAACACGGTGGGAGAACTGACTTTAGTTATGTTGCGGATAGCAAGAGTCGCCACCGACTTTTATTTTATCCAAAAGGAAAGGGTATAAAAGAACAGGAAAGACCTTAAGAGATATTTTTGGGTCCGGGGGGTAGGTTATGTAAAGGGAAGGTGTTAGCACCCTTTACATCCATGGTTATCCATGGGCTCTTAGTTACTTAGCTCACTTTTGAATTGTTTTTTTGAAAGTGTAGTGTGTGAATAGAAAATTTTTCATAATAGTTAATAATGATCCATGTACGGATGCGTAAAAACTTGTTTTTTTGAAAATTTGTTTGAAATTGTGGAAAGTTTGGAAAAAAGTTTTGAATGAAGTGAGCAAGTACATAAGAGGAACCTACCCTAAAGTTTAAGTCTTTCTTGCTCTTTATCCTTTAATTGGTAAGACTATCCCTACTATTAAGGAGTAGGTAGTCATTACCTTGGATGTAAGGGACATGAAGAGGGACATCTGTTGATGAAGGCAACTGTGGGGTGTATTAAGCATATATGAGGGACTATCATCATTATTCGAAGGGACTTGATCTTTAAAGGCAACCATTAGGGACTTGATGATTTTTTCTTTGTAGGGACTTGCTTTTATACACCCCACTTGACCTTATTAGTAGGCAACATTGAGGGATAACCTTAGGAATGTGAGATGGCGATTAAAAATCGACTTATGTGTGTGAGTGTTCAATATTATTTATCTTTAATTAAAATGATCTAAATTTATTTTAAATAGAATACATGTTTGCACTCCCTAAATTACTAACCATAGCAAGCAAATTAAATAATTAAATATTTACAAACTTTACACCAAGGAGCAATTACAAAATAATTATAAAATAATAAATAGCAAAAATATAAATATAAAAGCAAAAATATAAATAATAAGCAAAAATATAAATAATAGATGAAAAATAAATAAATAAGCAATAATAAGGGTTAGTAATAATAAAAAATTAAATAAAAGGTTAGTAAAATTATAATAAGCAAAAGTTAGTAATAATATGGTTAATAATAATAATAGAAATCAAAATAAATTGAATTAACAAAAATATTATAAAAAAAACATTAAAATAATAAACAAAAGTTTAATATGAACAACTAAATAATTATAGCATTTTAATTTATGTACTAATTATTAAATTATTTATAATTATATAAAAAAAAAAATTAAATTATTATAAGTTTAATTGTTTCTAAACATATATTAAAAGAAAATAATTTGGATTATAAAATATATTTACATATTATTAATAATAGATTATATTTACAAAATTAACATTAAATAAATATATACATAAAGAACTAGAAAGTAAAAATTGTTTAGAAAATAAAATTAGGTTTTCACAAAATTAGGGTTTTGTTTTAGAAAAATATTTTTAGAGTTCTTAATTTAATTATACAAAATTATTTTAATTAACATGCATATGTTATATTTACATATATAATAAAGAAAATAATTTTTTGAATTACAAAATAATTTCTGAATATAAAACACTGAATATATATTTTATAGAATTATTTTTTTATGATATATATAATTATTAATAAATTAAATCAATTAAATATAATTAGACAAAACAAAAATAAAAAAATAAATGACAAAACAAACCTGGCTGGGATTTGAACCCAGGAGGCTTTGTTCCCAATTTCCATGCCCTACCACTGTGTCATGCGTTGGTTGATGCAAGAGGAATGAACTCCATTTGGTTTTGTTTCTTATCTGGAAAAATCAGGAAAAATATAAAGAAAACAAAAGGCCTGGGGTGGTGTTGAACCCAGGACCTCATGAATGTACATACGCATGCTTGACCGCCTGGCTGGGAGAGCCCTTCTGGTAATATGGTGATAACACAACATAATATATTGAATCTCCTTGTTATCCTGAAAAATAGAAAAAAAATAGTGGTACAAGCCAGATTCGAACTCATGCCATCACCCAACATATCTACCAGCCTTACCACTGAGACACAAGCGCGCGTATGACAAACAAACCAACAATAATACATAAAATATTTTCATTAATATTTGAATTCTCAAACGCGCGGGAGGAGGTCTTCTTCTTCCTTGCACCTGCGTTTTTACCTACGAAATTAGCCACGAGTTTTCCTGCGAATTTTGCTACATGTTCTTCATTGTTCAAACCTGCGAAATCCAAACACTCACGAAACAGCATCGATTCATTAAATTAGTTAATGTTTTATGATCCTTGTGATTCATAGAACATTCCTATGTTCTTAGAATTCATTTAGGTTTAGTGAATCACAAGACCCCATTTTGAAGGTCAAAACCCTAACTATGGCCGAATCTATTTTAGGCATGGAAGCTTCAATCCATTGGTCCAGAATCGTTCTAGGCATCAAGACAAACACATATCAGTCATCAAAAACAATTCATAATGCATATATTAATGGATTCGAAAAATTGAAATTCAAGACAAAGTTTGATTCGGGTAGAGCAATATGAGATGGTATTGATGCATATGATTGATGGTTTATGATCAGTGAGGTCCCGTGAAGCTCTCCATGTTCTTATTTTACCTTCTAGTGCCCTGGATTGAAGAATCCGAATGTGAGTTTTGGATGGTTTTTTTTTATTTGTGAACTTACACTTTGAGGCAGCCAATTCGTGAATGAGTGCTAGGGTTATGATCAGTACTTATATGAGGATCATTTAGGTTAAGAAAATTCAATTGTTGTGTGGAGATTTTGATATTTGAAGATTGAAAAAGATCATGGTTTAAAGTTCAAATATTTGTTCATGAAGGCTTGCTATTTTTGTACCAATCTCATGATTTCCTTCCCTTTCAATTCAAATCAGTATTGATGAGATTCTAGAAGCTCAATCTTCATCAAATAATATATTTTCATATTTTATATTTATTTAAAATGATTTTTTATGAATTAAATCAAAATAAATAAAAATAAAATAATAAAAATTCTGATTTTTAATCAATTGGGTCGTGCATGATGATATGGTATGGATTGGATCACAATTTGGCCAGCCCATTTGGAAAGAAGTGGTTTTAAACCTCCATTTTCAACATAAACCATCATAAAATTTCCCAACTTTGCAAGGGCACATCTCCCTCAATTTTAATGGTATGAGGGTGTTCTTGGACATTTTGGAAAGCTTGAAGAGTCCTCTAAACAACCCCATTGGTTTCATGTCCATATCATTTACCAATCTCAAGTTATGCCCTTTTGAAGTTGTTGACTTTTTGTTGACTTTTGAAATGACCTATAATGTCTTAGCTTATATCTTCCAAATGAAGCATTTTTGGGCTTAACTTGCAAGATCAAAGTTGTAGAGAATTCAATTTCCTTAAAAATGAGCTTTGAGTGGAGACTTGGTGATGAAGTATGTGAAAGTTATGGCTGGTCAAAGTTCAGTTGACTTTTACTGAGAAAACCCTAATTTAGAAACTCCTGATTCTTGATGATCTGGAATCTCCTTGATGAATCATGATCAACCCTTGATCAAATGATGAATTTTACTTCATATACTTGATGTTGGCAAAAAATCATGAAGTTTGACTTTGGTTTGACCACAGTTGACCTCAGTTTGACTTTTTAACGGCTTTGACTGATTTTGACTTATCTGATCATCTGACTGAGCAAACTTTTGAGAAAAGTCTTGAAACTTGTCATGGGGGTTCTTACACACATATAAGATGTTATAAAGCTCACTTGAAGTCTTGGAAATTCATTTAGCCTGATTAAAGTCAAAACCCTAGCTTTAGATGCACTGCTTAGGAGGTGCATTATCTGAGGGAATTGTCAACTCTTCTGACCAATTGTGAACTTTGTGAATCTTGTGAACCACCATAAAATGTCTTGGGATACTCATGGGAGGTATTGTGAAGCTTGTGAACCTTGTGAACCTCATGAAGTGACTTTGTAGACCTCATGATCCTCATGAAAGGTTATGTAAACATTGTGAATCTTGTGAACCTTGTGAACCTTCAAGAAGTAAATTGTAGACTTCATGAACCTCATGAAAGGTCTTGTAAGTGTTGGGAAACTTGTGAACCTTGTGAACCTTCTTAGAACACAAAGTCTTGTATTGTGAGGGCAAATTTTGGGGTGCAACAGCTGCCCCTGTTCAATTTTCTGAAACCTGAGGGGTTAGATTGGTATAATTGCCAGTCGTGACCTGGAAGGTTGAAGGGGATTGAACACAAAAGCCCAAAAATTTGCACTCACCAGTGCATAGAGTGATACAGATGGCTAGTTGAATATGCTTGAGTGGGCTTAAAGATGCCACTTGGAGGAAAATTCTTCAGATACATGTCTTGGAGGATGAAGCAATCCAAAATATGGAGGTATAATGATAGCTGTCAGGAGGATGGAGCAATCCTGAGGTGAAAAAGCTGTCAGGGGGATAAAGCAACCCTGAGGTAATAATATACTTCCAAGAGGATGAAGCAGTCTTGATTGATAATATGCTTCCAGGAGGATGAAGCAATCCTGATGTACTAGGAGTTTTCAGGAGGATGAAGCAGTCCTGAAGTAATGATAATAGCTGTCAGGAGGATGGAGCAGTCCTGAGGTAATAAGCTGTCAGGGGGATAAAGCAACCCTGAGGTATTTGATAATATGCTTTCAGGAGGATGAAGCAATCCTGATGTAAGAAGGTAATGATAGCTGTCAGGAGGCTGAAGCAGTCCTGATGTGTTGATATGATTCCAGGAGGATGAAGCAATCCTGATGTAATGATGTGTTTTCAGGAGGATGGAGCAACCCTGATGTAATAGGAGTTTTCAGGAGGATAAAGCAGTCCCGAAGCAATGATAATAACTGTCAGGAGGATGGAGCAGTCCTGAGGTAATGATATATTCCCCAGAGGATGAAGCAGTCTTGAGAGATGATAAATTTTCAAGAGGATAAAGCAGTCCTGATAATCATAAGTTTGTTTGATGGATAAGTAACCTGAAACAAGGTAGCATTTGTACAATAATATTAGTTTATGTATTATGTATGCATGTATGATATGGTGCACTTAAGCAATGTATTATGTATCTATGGATATGTATGTTATGGTATGATGTAAATGATGTATGTCTGATATGATGCTGCCAGAAGCGTCTGGATATCTTCATATAACAACTGCTGGCCAGGGAAAATAAATCCCGATTCGTTGTTGAAGAATATGAGGAACTCGTCCCTGTCTTGTTTGATGATGAGATATACATAACCTCCCGTATGCTGGGGATAGCAAGGTATATATAACCTCCCGTCTACTGGGGATAATAGGGTATATATAACCTTCGTCTTCGTTTGGTAGTAGAGTAGATACAACATCCCGTCTTCGTTCGTCGTACCCTTATTGGAAAGTAAATTCCCGTATATCCGTATGAGGATAAAAGAGATGGATATAAATTCCAGGGGAGATGAGACTTTGTGAAGATAGATTCGTCCTACTGAGGGATTTGTAACTATTTTGTAGAGATGAACTGGCGAAGCCTCGTTGAAATCTTTTCCCCGTTCGTCTTTAGTAAATACTATTACTGCATTTTCATGCATTTCTGGTAAACATTAATCATATAAGCATACATGCATTTCTGGTAAACATTAATCATACTCAAAAGCATACATACATTCAAACACAACCAATGGACAATTCGCTTATGTAAATAGGGTAAAAGTAAATCTGGATTCAAAAGATGGAATTTATTTATATCAAAAGTGACCCATACACGGGTAAGTTTGTACAAGGAGACATAAACCCTAGTAAGAGGATTTTGTCATAAAGTTTTACAAAAGAAAATCAGCTATGTGGGAAACAATCCTATTGAGTTTCAATTCTACTATTGCCATTCAAGTATCTCATCTTCTTGCTGTTGAGACGGAAACGATTGAATTGAGCTTTATCTGTTCGAGCTTGAATAAGTAGTACAACTGGTTGCAGTTTCATTGGTGATCCAAACGAGACATAGTCATATGCTTTAATCCCTAACTTTTGCCTGGATTGCCCTTTCAGGTTTTCAATCCACCGGGATACCCTTTTTTGCCCAAGCCGCCTTTTCAGGTTTTCGACTTGCCGGGTGTACATCTTTTTGTATATATCCCTAATTTTTGCCCAAACCCTTTTGGTTTGCCGGGATGCCCTTATTTTTGCCTAGGCCTGTCAACCTAGCGGGTCTCTTTTTATGCGTAGTATTTTTTAACTATGTCTGCGTTCACGGGCTGTGGGAAGTCTTCACCATCCATTGTAGTAAGTATCATGGCACCTCCTGAAAATACTGTCTTGACTACAAATGGTCCTTCATATGTTGGAGTCCACTTGCCCCTAGGATCACCCTGTGGTAATATGATACGCTTGATTACCAAGTCACCAGCCTGATATACCTTTGGCTTAACTTTCTTGTTAAAAGCTTTGATCATTCGTTTCTGGTACATCTGGCCATGACAAACTGCTGCTAGCCTCTTCTCATCAATCAAATTTATCTGGTCCAGTCGAGTCTGAATCCACTCATCTTCATCCAAGCCTGCATCCTTCATAATTCTTAAGGAGGGGATCTGAACTTCAATGGGCAGAACTGCTTCCATACCATAGACTAAGGAGAATGGAGTTGCCCCTGTTGAAGTACGTATTGTAGTACGATAACCATGAAGAGCAAATGGTAACATCTCATGCCAATCCTTGTAAGTAACAGTCATCTTCTGTACAATCTTTTTAATGTTCTTATTAGCAGCTTCAACTGCCCCATTCATTTTTGGACGATACGGAGAAGAGTTGTGATGCTTAATCTTGAACTGCGTGCAAAGATCAGTAATCATAGTGTTGTTCAGATTAGAGCCATTGTCAGTAATAATCCTGTCAGGGATGCCATACCTACATATGAGATTATTCTTAATGAATCGAGCCACAACATTCTTAGTAACAGATGCAAATGAAGCTGCCTCTACCCACTTCGTGAAGTAATCAATAGCAACCAGGATGAAACGATGCCCATTAGAAGCAGTAGGCTTGATCTCACCAATCATATCAATGCCCCACATGGCAAAAGGCCAAGGAGCAGTCAACACATTCAATGGTGATGGAGGTACATGTACTTTATCAGCATAAATTTGACATTTGTGACACGTTCTGGAGTGTTGATAGCAATCAGCTTCCATGGTAGACCAATAGTAACCTGCTCTCAAAATCTTCTTTGCCATAGTATGACCACTAGAATGAGTGCCAAAGATCCCATCATGCATATCTTCCATAATCTCTGTTGCTTCCTTCTTATCCACACAACGAAGCATAGTTGAATCATGATTGCGCTTGTACAAAATGCCATTACTCAGAAAGAATTTAGCAGAAAACCTCCTCAGAAACTTCCTATCTTTGACAGATGCCCCTTCAGGAAACTCCTGAGCTTCAAGATACCTTTTCACTTCATAGAACCAAGGCTTCTCCTCTGCCCCTTCTGTGTCAATCTCATTACAGTATGCAGGCTTTTCAAATCTATCAATAGTAATCTTGGGAGCTTCATCATCCCAACTGATCTCAAACATAGATGCCATGGTGGCTAATGCATCTGCCAACTGATTCTCTCTTCGTGGAATATGTCCAAAGGTAATCTCTTTGAAATGTGGGATCAAAGACAACACATGCTCTCTATAAGGAATGAGGTTATCATGCTTAGTATCCCAATCTCCTTTGATCTGACTTACTACCAGGGCTGAATCTCCATACACGTCAAGGAACTGGATCTTCATATCAATAGCAACTTTAATACCCAGGATACATGCCTCATACTCAGCCATGTTATTGGTACAATAGAAACAAAGTCTGGCAGTAATCGGGGTATGACAACCTTCAGGGGAACTAATCACAACACCAACACCATTACCAAGTGCATTGGAGGCACCATCAAAAACTATAGTCCATCGGGATCCTTGTTCAGGCCCGTCATATTGTCCAGGTTCTTTGGTAACAGTCATAATGTCTTCATCAGGGAACTCAAAACTCATTGACTGATAATCATCCACTGCTTGATGAGCCAAATGATCAGCAACAACACTTCCTTTGATGGCCTTCTGAGTAGTATACTGTATGTCATATTCTGTTAAGATCATTTGCCATCTTGCAATTCTTCCGGAGAGAGCAGGTTTCTCGAATATGTACTTGATTGGATCCATCTTCGAAATCAATAAGGTAGTATGGGTCAACATATACTGTCTTAGTCGGCGAGCAGCCCATGCCAAAGCGCAGCAAGTTTTCTCGAGCAGTGAGTATCTTGTTTCACAGTCGGTAAACTTTTTGCTAAGGTAGTATATTGCCTGCTCTTTTCGACCAGACTCGTCATGTTTCCCCAACACACACCCCATTGAGTTGTCTAACACTGTTAAGTACATAATCAAGGGTCTTCCATCAACTGGTGGCATCAAAATTGGTGGTTCTAGCAGATATCTCTTGATTTCATCAAAGGCATTCTGGCACTCATCATTCCATTCCATCACCTGATCTTTCTTCAATAACTTGAAGATTGGCTCACAGATGGTGGTTAACTGAGAAATAAATCTTGCAATGTAATTCAAACGTCCCAAGAAACCTCTAACCTCCTTCTCAGTACGGGGAGCTGGCATCTCTCGTATAGCTTTCACTTTTGCAGGATCCACTTCAATACCTTTTCCACTAACAATGAAACCCAGGAGCTTTCCAGATCTAACTCCAAAAGTACACTTGTTTGGGTTCAATCTCAACTTGTATTTCTTCAACCTCTCAAACAACTTGTGCAGATGATCAAGATGTTGCTCTTCATTCTGAGACCTGGCTATCATATCATCCACATATACCTCTATCTCATGATGAATCATATCATGAAACAAAGCCACCATAGCACGCTGATATGTTGCCCCTGCATTCTTCAAACCAAATGGCATCACCTTATAGCAAAAAGTGCCCCACTGTGTCACAAACGTTGTCTTCTCCATATCTTCAGGTGCCATCTTGATTTGATTGTAACCAGAGAAACCATCCATAAAAGAGAATACCTTATGCTGAGCAGTGTTGTCTACCAGAATATCAATATGAGGAAGTGGAAAGTCATCTTTGGGGCTAGCTTTGTTCAAATCTCTGTAGTCTACACACATACGTACCTTACCATCTTTCTTAGGAACTAGTACCACATTTGCAACCCACTGAGGATAAGAAGTCACTGCTAAGAACCCTGCATTGAACTGTTTCATTACCTCTGCTTTGATCTTTTCTGACATTTCAGGACGCATACGACGAACCTTCTGCTTCTTTGGACGACAATCTTCTTTCACTGGTAAACGGTGAACCACAATGTTTGTATCCAACCCTGGCATATCTTCATAAGACCAAGCAAAGATCTCCACATAGTCACGTAACATCTGAATCAACCTGCTCTTGACACCGTCCTCTAAATCAGCCCCTATCTTGACCTCTTTTCTGTTTTCTTCAGTTCCCAGATTCACAACTTCGACTGGCTCTTCATGTGGCTGTATAGCTTTCTCTTCTTGTTGTAACAACCTAGCAAACTCTACAGGTATTTCACAATCGTCCTCATTTCCGTCTTCAGTTTGATAGATCGGATTCTCGAAATCATAATTGGCAATAGTAGAACTGTTATCAACAGGATCCAGAGTGGATGAGGATCTGCATTTTAGTGATGTGGGTGTGTGTAAGAACACATAGCTGATAAAACAAAAATAAAAGAAAAAGAAAGACAAGGAACACAATATTTACGAAAACGAAACGTCCACTGATTTTATTGAATGAAGTATGCAAATGAAATGACAACCCGTAACAAGCACACCATTGTGCCCCGGGTAAGGCACAAGGCTTGAAAGTTTTATTGTTCAGGAAATTACAAACTTAAAAAAACAACAACACAGTAATAGTATTTACTCCTGACTAAAGGAGATAGGGATAACATCTTCAGCTTTCCAATTATTGAGTCCAGCACCCATAGTAGGAAAAATCCAAGCATCCAGATTGTAGTCTTCATCATAGTCTCCCACAGCATTGATCTGATCTTTCGCAACCCCTTGATTGGTGATACGAACAGCACGAGCACGACGAACAGCCTTCTGGGACTCTGCAGTGAAACCCAAACCAAACTTGTCAGACTTGTATGGAATATCAGGAAGCTGACCCCAAATAGTACAACCACCTTCATCCACCACAGCTCTAGCATCATTGAGGGAGGCCATTGCCATTGTTGGAGGTTTTCTGGTGACTACAGGAACTTTTTTCACAGCAGGAGGAGCTACATAATCATTAACAACCCAGGGAACCACTTCAAATGTCTGACACGGAGTTTCAATGTATTCACCTTCCATTTCCAGATACTTGAAAGTGTTTACATGGCTGACAAAGTATTCTTCTTCTCCATAGACAGTAACAACCTTTCCTTCCACCGGATATCTCAACTTTTGGTGTAACGTAGAGGTTACAGCACCTGCCCCATGGATCCAGGGACGACCAAGCAGACAAGAGTATGAAGGACGAATATCCATCACATAAAATGTAGCAGTAAACACCTGGGAGCCAACTTTGATTGGAAGATCAATTTCCCCATGCACTACTCTTCTAGAACCATCAAAAGCCTTTACCACAATATTACTGGGTTTCAGCACAGCATCTTCAGGACTCAGCTTGTTCAGGACTTCTTTAGGCAACACATTCAGAGAGGAACCATTGTCTATCAGCACATGTGACAGGGTAGTGCCCCTGCATTCAATTGAAATATGCAAGGCCCTGTTATGATCCCTCTTGGCAGGGGTCAAATCAGCATCAGAAAATCCTAACCCATTATCATAGGTCAGGTGGGCAACACAGTTCTCAAATTGGTCAACAGAAATGGCATTGGGCACATGAGCAGTCTTCAGAAACTTGATCAAGGACTTGGCATGAGCTTCAGAACATAACAACAAGGACAACATAGAAATCTTTGAGGGAGTATGCCCCAATTGATCAACAATGTCATAATCACTCTTGCGAATGATTTTCAATACTTCTTCCATCTGCTTAGAGAGATCATCAGCAGCTGGCACATCAGTAGATACAGGCTCAATAACAGGACCCTTGCCCCGAGCATCAGTGGTGGAAGTAGCAGCAGGAGTAGCTGCATTCTTAGAAGCAACTGGAGGAGAGAAGACTCTTCCACTACGAGTGATCTTGCTAGATCCAGCAATATTATCAATGTCAGCAGGCACATCAGGTAAAGGCTCCTGCTTAACACCATGGATGTAAACATCAGACCCATAGTGCCAAGGCACAACTTTATCAGATGTATAAGGAATAGGACCAGGAGTAGTAATGATCAGAGGAGCCACTCTGGCTTCAGCAACAACTTTCACAGGGCCTTCAGCAGTGATCTTGATTGGACCCTGATGAGTGATTTTAACAGGTCTCTTTGAAGTGATTCTTACCGGTACTTTGTCAACCATATCAACCTCTTCAATCTTCCTACCTTGAGTCAGATGATCCACCATACTTTCTACAGACGACGGAGTCCTCTCAAACACTATAGTATACTTATCCATGAGACGTTGAATTCCATCTCTCAATATGAAGCAACTATCCGGCTTATAGGTACAATACAAACAATCTTCACGACAACCTGGAAAGATCCCAGCTTGCACTAACCTCTTTTTGATAACAGACAATGGTGTGTTCAACTCCATAACTGAATAGACATGTAGGTCTTCATCAATGGCATTGACAGTCTTCTCGTGATTTGGCATTGGAGCTGTAATCACATTTGGAGTACCTGGAGGATCAAACTCAATTTCTCCAGCATCAATCATATCTTGAATTTTGTTCTTCAAGATCCAGCAGTTATTAGTATCATGACCCGGACAGTTTGAATGATATGCACATCGTGCATTGGGATTGTACCTGGGTGAAGTAACATTGGGATTCTGAGGAGCCTCTTTCAAAGTAATAAGTTCAGCCTTCAACAAATGTTGCAATGCCTGATCCATTGACATGTTGATCTTCGTGAACTGCCTTCTAGCCCTCTGTTGGTTGCCCTGTGGCTGCTCTGTTGTTGCAGGAGTTGGATTTGAAATATGAACTGCACTAACAGACTGATGCCTTCTGTTACGATCAGGTTGACCATACACAGCATTGGATTCTTTCTTCCCAGTGGGAGGCTTCTTTGCAGCAGCTGATGAGGAAGCACCCACATGGATCTTGCCATTATTTATACCATTCTCTACTCGCTCTCCTGTCATGATCAACTCAGTGAAGCCAGATGATGAGCTTCCAATGAGATGACTGTAAAACGGACCATTCAGCGTACACATGAACATATCAACCAATTCCCTGTCAGTCAAAGGGGGTTGAACTCTTCCAGCTAAGTCTCTCCATTTCTGAGCATACTCCTTAAAACTTTCTTTGGCACCCATGGACATGCTTTGCAACTGCATGCGAGTGGGAGCTAAGTCAGCATTGTATTGATACTGCTTATAGAAAGCTTCAGCAAGATCATTCCAGTCTCTGATGTTGACACTCTCTAATTGATAATACCACTCCAACTGAGCTCCAGATAAGCTCTCTTGGAAAAAGTGGATCCACAACTTCTTGTCAGCAGTGTGAGGTTGAATTCTTCTGACATAAGACCTCAGATGCAGCTTGGGACAAGAGACCCCATCATAAACAACAAAAGTAGGAACCTTGAAACCAATAGGTATGACAACCCCAGATATCAAGCTCAAATCTTCAAAATCCAGCCCAGAAGACTTCTGCAACTCCATAGCATCCATTCTATCCACCAGCATCTTGAATTTGTCTTCATTAGGATCATGGTAATAATTGGCCTCAGAATCAGAGTCCCACATAGTGTTGTGGAGACTGCCTCCCTCTTTCTCAGATTCCTCAGATTCATAGTCTTCAACCTGTTCTTTGGTCTTGACAGGACCTCTGAACCTTCTTCCCATATTGAGCAGGCCACCTGACCTTCTAGTCTTCTTAGTCTTCTTGGCCAGCAATGTCTTCAATTCATCCTGCCCCTTGGATAGGTTCAGGATCAGCTCTTGGAACTGTGCATTCTGTGCCTGGAGATCCTTAACTGATTGTTCAAGAGCCATTGCTGAAATAAACAGCGAGAAGATGAGAAACCTGTGCACAAATAAACCTGTGATGCAATGAAATGGAATGTAAATGCGTATGCAATGTTTTCAAGGACCGCAGGATTTAAATTTGCTTAGACAAACACGAAAGTAAACTTTTATTAGTAATAACTTTGTTTTGCCTCTTGGGCTTACAAAAATGAAAATGAAATAAGTACAAAAGATGGGGTTTTAAGTCTCCCATGGACGTTTCCTCTTTGTGTTGAGGTATGAGTTGAGGTTTCGTTCCTCGTGAAGTTGCTTTGTTAGTTCTAGGACTCTTTCTTGGCTTGCTTTGTAATGAGCCTCGAAAGTATCCCTTTGCTCTTTCAGTTGGATCCATGATCTCTGCAAGTCTTCCATATCAGTAGGCATGTCTGGGTGAAGGATGGTATAAGCTGTGTCTCCTTCAGCAACAGGTTCCATGGTAACTGGTAGGACGGCAGGATATGGCATCATGAGAGTCTGAGCACGAGATCGCACCCATCTGAGATAAGCTTCCATAGGAATAGTGTACTTAGGCTCCAGTGTCTTGCTGTCAACCCTGTTTACTTTTCCCCATGCTCGTATGAATCTCTGACGGTAACCTTGATGATCGTTGTCGTAATCAAACACAATGCCCTGAATCAACATATCATGTGGACCATCACTCCGAGCGTAACCAAACTGTCGTAAAGCTAGAGAGGGATTGTAGGTGATGCCTCCTCTTATGCCTAGTAGTGGCACATTAGGAAACTCCCCACAACGGTCAATAATGGTGACATTCTCCATAGATCTGGAGCACCAATGGATGTCTGAGTGAGAAAGTGACATGATCCTCTTGGACCATCTAAACCCTTGCTCATTCTTCATTACTGAGCGAGGAAGGTGAGAAATAAACCACCTAGAAAGCAAAGGTATGCAGCACATCAAAGTTCCTCTTGCCCTTGTAGTACGGGTGTGAAGAGAATGTAGGATGTCTCCCAGCAATGTAGGCACTGGATTGTGACTCAGGAAAATGTTGATGGTATGAACGTCTATGAACTGATCTGGATTGGGGAACAACACTAAGCCATATATCAGCAAGGCTAAGATCTCCTCAAAAGCATCATAGCTCATGGCCTTCAAGAACATTTGAGCTTTATCCATTAATACCTTGGCAAGAATACCCTTGACTCCACTTCTGGTTTCTAGAACAATGTCAGACTTCTTCAGATGTAGAGCTGCAGCAATAACCTCTGGTTTAAGCTCCTTCTCCAAACCTGTGAAGGGTCTTTGATCAAGAACAGGTATACCCAGAAGTTTAGAGAACTCTTCCATTGTAGGAACCAGCTGATAGTCATGGAATGTGAAGCAATGGTGCTTAGGATCAAAGAACTGAAACAGGACACTCATCATGTCTTCATTGAACCCTGAAGTGACTAGATCCAATAGGTGACCATGTCTCTTGATGAACTGGGAATAATCAGACACTTGAGAAACCAACTCTTTAAGCTTGGGAGGTATCCCCACAAAGTTGATCCTGATGGTGTTTCTACGAGCAGAAGCCATGACCTGCAACAAAGAACAAAGATAAATCCTTTGGTCCTTGAAATGGTTAGTGAAAATGCTATGCTCATGATGCATGATGATGTCATGATGTTATGTTCAATCACAAACATGTGGCACACACAAACAAGTCACATCATAGCCCTAGGTTTAAAGATGAAAAGGGTGAGAATGTAGATCAAAGCATGTACAGAAGTATGATTGGAAGCTTGTTATATCTGACTGCTAGCAGACCAGACATAGCATTTGCAGTAGGTGTACGTGCAAGATATCAAGCTGATCCAAAAGTCAGTCATCTTAATCAAGTCAAGAGAATTCTGAAATATGTTAATGGTACTTGTGACTATGGCATAATGTACTTTCATGGATGTAAACCAATTCTCACTGACTTCTGTGATGCTGATTGGGCTGGAAGTGCTGATGACAGAAAAAGCACTTCAGGAGGATGCTTCTTTCTAGGAAACAATTTGATTTCTTGGTTCAGTAAGAAACAAAATTGTGTATCCTTATATACTGCTGAAGCTGAATATATAGCAGCTGGAAGCAGTTGTTCACAGTTGGTTTGGATGAAGCAAATGCTCACTGAGTACAATGTCCCACAAGATGTCATGACATTGTACTGTGATAACTTAAGTGCTATTAACATATCAAAGAATCCTATCCAACATAGCAGGACCAAGCATATTGATATCAGACATCATTTCATCAGAGATCTTGTAGAAGAAAAAGTGATTTCATTGGAACATGTAGCTACAAATCTGCAGTTGGCTGATATCTTTACCAAAGCATTGGATGATACTCAATTTGAGAACTTAAGGGGAAAATTGGGAATATGCTTATGTGAGATTTAGCAGTTATGGAGATGTGCCAACATGTCATATGACATTGTGTGGCATAAGAACCAGATGGCAACACCAGTCTGGTCAAGGACCTTGAGTATTCCTCTCCTAAAAAGTCTCAAAGTAACGGCTACTTTTATTATATCAGCTTTCTTCCAGCTATCCATATTCTCATCATACTCTCAAAAACGACTTACATTCTCTAACTGTTCTTCAGAAATCATCAACCCTAAAACTCTTCATCCACCTTCTTTGAAAATGTCTCAAAACCCTAACATTCCTGAAGAAATTCTCAACAAGGAAGATGTGGTTCATGCAACCCCCATTTCTGTGGTACCCATGGAGTCAACCCCAATGGACGAAATCAGAGGAAGTGTTCCTCATGCTAAAAAGCCAAGAACTCCAAAAAGAACAAAAGATCAAGTTTGCAACAAATCCAAAGGCATTCCTTCACCAGCAAACATGCCTCCAAAATCTTATGAATATGTGGATGATTCCATTAAGGAGTTGGTAAACAGGATTCTTTCTGAACAAAGAGTGGTTAGTGGCATTTCTATTCCCTTGAGCACCATGCCAGCTCCACAAGAAGATCAACAACCTCAGGCTGCAAAGGACACTCCTGCTCAACAGGATGTCCCAATAGATGTTGAAACATCTGAAGATCAACAAAAGGCCTCATCTGATGCTGCTGTTGAAACATCTGAGGACCAGAAAAAGGCCTCAAATGATAGTGATGAAGAAGAATCTGAGGATCAGACCAAGGCCTCAACTGAAGAGCATATCTCTGCTGATCAACCAGCTGAAGAGGAGACTGCTCAATCTCCTCCTGTTGTGGACCTAGAGCATGATTCTGATACAGAAATCATTGCCTCTGTAAGACCTAGTGTAACACGGTGGGAGAACTGACTTTAGTTATGTTGCGGATAGCAAGAGTCGCCACCGACTTTTATTTTATCCAAAAGGAAAGGGTATAAAAGAACAGGAAAGACCTTAAGAGATATTTTTGGGTCCGGGGGGTAGGTTATGTAAAGGGAAGGTGTTAGCACCCTTTACATCCATGGTTATCCATGGGCTCTTAGTTACTTAGCTCACTTTTGAATTGTTTTTTTGAAAGTGTAGTGTGTGAATAGAAAATTTTTCATAATAGTTAATAATGATCCATGTACGGATGCGTAAAAACTTGTTTTTTTGAAAATTTGTTTGAAATTGTGGAAAGTTTGGAAAAAAGTTTTGAATGAAGTGAGCAAGTACATAAGAGGAACCTACCCTAAAGTTTAAGTCTTTCTTGCTCTTTATCCTTTAATTGGTAAGACTATCCCTACTATTAAGGAGTAGGTAGTCATTACCTTGGATGTAAGGGACATGAAGAGGGACATCTGTTGATGAAGGCAACTGTGGGGTGTATTAAGCATATATGAGGGACTATCATCATTGTTCGAAGGGACTTGATCTTTAAAGGCAACCATTAGGGACTTGATGATTTTTTCTTTGTAGGGACTTGCTTTTATACACCCCACTTGACCTTATTAGTAGGCAACATTGAGGGATAACCTTAGGAATGTGAGATGGCGATTAAAAATCGACTTATGTGTGTGAGTGTTCAATATTATTTATCTTTAATTAAAATGATCTAAATTTATTTTAAATAGAATACATGTTTGCACTCCCTAAATTACTAACCATAGCAAGCAAATTAAATAATTAAATATTTACAAACTTTACACCAAGGAGCAATTACAAAATAATTATAAAATAATAAATAGCAAAAATATAAATATAAAAGCAAAAATATAAATAATAAGCAAAAATATAAATAATAGATGAAAAATAAATAAATAAGCAATAATAAGGGTTAGTAATAATAAAAAATTAAATAAAAGGTTAGTAAAATTATAATAAGCAAAAGTTAGTAATAATATGGTTAATAATAATAATAGAAATCAAAATAAATTGAATTAACAAAAATATTATAAAAAAAACATTAAAATAATAAACAAAAGTTTAATATGAACAACTAAATAATTATAGCATTTTAATTTATGTACTAATTATTAAATTATTTATAATTATATAAAAAAAAAAATTAAATTATTATAAGTTTAATTGTTTCTAAACATATATTAAAAGAAAATAATTTGGATTATAAAATATATTTACATATTATTAATAATAGATTATATTTACAAAATTAACATTAAATAAATATATACATAAAGAACTAGAAAGTAAAAATTGTTTAGAAAATAAAATTAGGTTTTCACAAAATTAGGGTTTTGTTTTAGAAAAATATTTTTAGAGTTCTTAATTTAATTATACAAAATTATTTTAATTAACATGCATATGTTATATTTACATATATAATAAAGAAAATAATTTTTTGAATTACAAAATAATTTCTGAATATAAAACACTGAATATATATTTTATAGAATTATTTTTTTATGATATATATAATTATTAATAAATTAAATCAATTAAATATAATTAGACAAAACAAAAATAAAAAAATAAATGACAAAACAAACCTGGCTGGGATTTGAACCCAGAAGGCTTTGTTCCCAATTTCCATGCCCTACCACTGTGCCATGCGTTGGTTGATGCAAGAGGAATGAACTCCATTTGGTTTTGTTTCTTATCTGGAAAAATCAGGAAAAATATAAAGAAAACAAAAGGCCTGGGGTGGTGTTGAACCCAGGACCTCATGAATGTACATACGCATGCTTGACCGCCTGGCTGGGAGAGCCCTTCTGGTAATATGGTGATAACACAACATAATATATTGAATCTCCTTGTTATCCTGAAAAATAGAAAAAAAATAGTGGTACAAGCCAGATTCGAACTCATGCCATCACCCAACATATCTACCAGCCTTACCACTGAGACACAAGCGCGCGTATGACAAACAAACCAACAATAATACATAAAATATTTTCATTAATATTTGAATTCTCAAACGCGCGGGAGGAGGTCTTCTTCTTCCTTGCACCTGCGTTTTTACCTACGAAATTAGCCACGAGTTTTCCTGCGAATTTTGCTACATGTTCTTCATTGTTCAAACCTGCGAAATCCAAACACTCACGAAACAGCATCGATTCATTAAATTAGTTAATGTTTTATGATCCTTGTGATTCATAGAACATTCCTATGTTCTTAGAATTCATTTAGGTTTAGTGAATCACAAGACCCCATTTTGAAGGTCAAAACCCTAACTATGGCCGAATCTATTTTAGGCATGGAAGCTTCAATCCATTGGTCCAGAATCGTTCTAGGCATCAAGACAAACACATATCAGTCATCAAAAACAATTCATAATGCATATATTAATGGATTCGAAAAATTGAAATTCAAGACAAAGTTTGATTCGGGTAGAGCAATATGAGATGGTATTGATGCATATGATTGATGGTTTATGATCAGTGAGGTCCCGTGAAGCTCTCCATGTTCTTATTTTACCTTCTAGTGCCCTGGATTGAAGAATCCGAATGTGAGTTTTGGATGGTTTTTTTTTATTTGTGAACTTACACTTTGAGGCAGCCAATTCGTGAATGAGTGCTAGGGTTATGATCAGTACTTATATGAGGATCATTTAGGTTAAGAAAATTCAATTGTTGTGTGGAGATTTTGATATTTGAAGATTGAAAAAGATCATGGTTTAAAGTTCAAATATTTGTTCATGAAGGCTTGCTATTTTTGTACCAATCTCATGATTTCCTTCCCTTTCAATTCAAATCAGTATTGATGAGATTCTAGAAGCTCAATCTTCATCAAATAATATATTTTCATATTTTATATTTATTTAAAATGATTTTTTATGAATTAAATCAAAATAAATAAAAATAAAATAATAAAAATTCTGATTTTTAATCAATTGGGTCGTGCATGATGATATGGTATGGATTGGATCACAATTTGGCCAGCCCATTTGGAAAGAAGTGGTTTTAAACCTCCATTTTCAACATAAACCATCATAAAATTTCCCAACTTTGCAAGGGCACATCTCCCTCAATTTTAATGGTATGAGGGTGTTCTTGGACATTTTGGAAAGCTTGAAGAGTCCTATAAACAACCCCATTGGTTTCATGTCCATATCATTTACCAATCTCAAGTTATGCCCTTTTGAAGTTGTTGACTTTTTGTTGACTTTTGAAATGACCTATAATGTCTTAGCTTATATCTTCCAAATGAAGCATTTTTGGGCTTAACTTGCAAGATCAAAGTTGTAGAGAATTCAATTTCCTTCAAAATGAGCTTTGAGTGGAGACTTGGTGATGAAGTATGTGAAAGTTATGGCTGGTCAAAGTTCAGTTGACTTTTACTGAGAAAACCCTAATTTAGAAACTCCTGATTCTTGATGATCTGGAATCTCCTTGATGAATCATGATCAACCCTTGATCAAATGATGAATTTTACTTCATATACTTGATGTTGGCAAAAAATCATGAAGTTTGACTTTGGTTTGACCACAGTTGACCTCAGTTTGACTTTTTAACTGCTTTGACTGATTTTGACTTATCTGATCATCTGACTGAGCAAACTTTTGAGAAAAGTCTTGAAACTTGTCATGGGGGTTCTTACACACATATAAGATGTTATAAAGCTCACTTGAAGTCTTGGAAATTCATTTAGCCTGATTAAAGTCAAAACCCTAGCTTTAGATGCACTGCTTAGGAGGTGCATTATCTGAGGGAATTGTCAACTCTTCTGACCAATTGTGAACTTTGTGAATCTTGTGAACCACCATAAAATGTCTTGGGATACTCATGGGAGGTATTGTGAAGCTTGTGAACCTTGTGAACCTCATGAAGTGACTTTGTAGACCTCATGATCCTCATGAAAGGTTATGTAAACATTGTGAATCTTGTGAACCTTGTGAACCTTCAAGAAGTAACTTGTAGACTTCATGAACCTCATGAAAGGTCTTGTAAGTGTTGGGAAACTTGTGAACCTTGTGAACCTTCTTAGAACACAAAGTCTTGTATTGTGAGGGCAAATTTTGGGGTGCAACACCTAGCATAGCCAAAAGGCTCAGGACTAGGAAAGAAAAGATGCAAGCAGGACATGCAATTCCTGAGAAGAAGCAAGCTACCCCAAAGAAGGACAAAACTAAAGTTGTATTTGGTCCTACCAAACAATGGAGCAAGGTGCAAACACAAAAGAGGAAAGCTGTCACTCCTCCAGATTCAGATGTTGAAGCAGATGTCCCAACATCTCCTCCAAAGAAGAAACCAGCACCCTCAAGGGCATCAACTGCTATTCCAGAAGCTCCCTTGGACAACATCTCCTTTCATCATGTTTCAAGTGTGAACAGATGGAAGTTTGTCTATCAAAGAAGGGTAGCACTTGAAAGAGAGCTGAGCAGTAATGCACTTGAGTGCACTGAGTTAATTGATCTCATATCTGCTGCTGGTCTCTTCAAAACAGTCTCCAACCTCTCTCCCTGCTATGAACTACTTGTCAAGGAATTCATAGTCAATCTTCAGGAAGATTGTGTCAATGGTAAGTCTGCTGAATTTAGAAAATTCTTTGTTAGAGGCAGGTGTGTAGAGTTCTCTCCTCAGATCATCAACCAATACCTTGGAAGAGAATCAGATGGTCCAAATGAGCTAGGGAAGACTGATAACCAGGTCTGCAAGGTTATCACTGCTAACCAGGTCAAAGCTTGGCCAGTTAAAGGAAAGCTCTCAGTGAGCATGCTGACAAGGAAATATGCCATGCTGAACAGGATTGGTACAGCAAACTGGGTGCCTACCAATCACACATCTTCAATATCCACTGACTTGGGCAGGTTTATTTATGTTGTGGGCACTCAAACTAAGCTGGATTATGGAGCCTACATCTTTGATCAGACTTTGAAGCATGCTAGCTCATCTGCAACAAAGCTGCCAATAACTTTCCCTTCCTTGCTATGTGGAATAGTGCTGAGTCAGTACCCTGGAATCCTCTCTGAAAAGGACACAATGTGCAAGAGAGAAAGCCCTCTGGCCTTCCACTACAAGTTGTTCCTGAGTCATCATGCAGCAGATGTTGAAGCACCCTCTGGGACATCTGCAGGTCCCTCAAATGCAAAGTCTCCAATCTCCAAGGCTGAATTGATTGCTGAACTGAAGAGCACTTGCAAAGAACTTGAAGCAAGGAAGCAGAAGCTTGAGGAGATTATCCAAAGGCTGGAAAGTGAAGGTGATCAGAAAGCTGCTTCTGATGAGGAAACTGAGGATGATGAGGAAACTGAATGTGAGGAGTCTGAGTGAATAATTGTATGTGATGACAGCTGCATTGTAATTTAGAATTAGTCTCTTTGGCCCCAAATTTATGTCTAACAAGGGGGAGAACAACAACAACAACAACAATGTGTAATGTTGTTTGATTATGAATGAAAAATCTGTTTGTTTCTGAACTGAATCAGTGTGTTTTTAATAAAAATTTCTGTTGCAACAAATCTGAATACATGTATGTTTGAGGGGGAGTAAACTCACTCATGACTTAACAGAAAAGGAAAGCTACACTCTGGTAAAAAGAACTTCTGCTGCACTCTGATAACCAGAAAAGATGTTAGCCAAAAATTAGCCAAAGGGGGAGTTTGTAGATGTTTAGAATTGGCAGAATTTTTGACCAACAAGAAATATTGAATTCAGTTCAGAATGTCCTATCAGATGTTGGGACATTATCAAACAGAGTATAAGAACTTATTTCAGGATGTCACACCAGATGTTGGGACATTGTGTAAATGATTTAAGTTCAGTTTTTCAGGATGTCCCAACAGATGTTGAGACATCTCAAACCTGCTACCAAAATTAATTAATGACTAATTGATCTGAGATATTTAAGGAGAGTTATCTGGAATTAATTATGGATGGATAAAAAAACAGAACAAGGCGCATCTGTAGGAAGTTTTATTATGAGGCTTCAGATTAATCAGAAGAACTATATCACCTAGAATCTAGGAAGTAACAAACCCTAATTCAAGGTGGAAACTGCATGTGTTTTAGGACTGGATTAATCTACAGAAAGCCCAAATTACAAACACCTATTTAATCAACAGAAACTCACAGAATTGAGTACGAATTTCAGAAGACAAAATAGGGTGTTGTGTTTCAATAGCAGGTTGTTTTTAATTGTACCACTTTATGAGCTTTTAAGCATAAGTGCATTTGTGACTTGATTGAAACTGTGAAGTAAGATCAAGTTGTATTGTTTGAAGAATGTCTTCAATTTTATTAAACTTGTAAACAAGATCACTGTGTGATTGAGGGGGAGTGAGTTGGTACTCATATCGAAGTTGTGTCTTAGGTAGAAATTGCATTGGGTAGATATTAAGTGAAAGATTAAACTGGGTTGTTTAAGTCTAGAATTAATATTACTTATAGTGGATTTCCTCCTGGCTTGGTAGCCTCCAGATGTAAGTGTGGTTATACACTGAACTGGGTTAACAAACTACTGTGTTGTTTAATTTTCTTGCACTTTAAGTTTTGGTTAAATCTGTCAAGTGTTGGAACATCTCATAGGACATCTCATACCTGATCACAGAATTTCAGGAATTCTTGATGAAATTTTGGCCCAAACTTGATTTAAATGTTTTCTACATGATATCAAGTGTCTAAGGATGGATATTTTCTATTGAATCATTTCAGAAGGTCTCCAATTGGTTAGTTACTTGAAAATCAAGAAATTGGGGAAAAGTCAACTATGTAGAGGAAGAAATAAACTCCTTACTTTTTGAGGTCAAAATCATGATCCATAAGTTGAATATGTTCAATGGTTGAAATTTGATCAAGAAAAGTCAAGAGATTCATGAAAAAAATCAAGAAATCCCAAAACTACCCAAAAGTAGAAACTTAGGGTTTCTATTTATGGCAAGTTTAGGCCATTTTGCACCTCACTTTCAAACCCTCTTTCTGCAAGATAAAAGCTTCAAACTTCAGGCCTAAGTTGATCCAATTAAATAGCACATCCTGATCTTCAAATCCATAACAATAACATCTCCATTGGATCAAAATTAAGGGAGATATGATTAATCAAAGTTTGATAAAAGTAGGGAAACTTTGCCAAGAAGCCAATGGCATGGGCGTGCCAGGTGCATTGCATTTCATCAAGCAGGTGGTACGCCAAATATCAAGCCATTTTTCTCCATCAAGAAAGCTTCAAATGAAATTTATTTGAACATCAAAGTTGGTCATCCCGATCTCCTCTACAACTTTGATGTTTGTAATTTTTTCATATGATTAATGTATAAAGAGATACGATGGTTCAAAGAAGAGGCATCACCACTGAATTTTCCCTAAGCCCAAGGCCAGGCCTGAGGCCAAAATCCCTCGCCCATGAGCCAGTTTTGTCCATATGATTTCTAAGTCATTTTTCACCATCTTACAAGCCTCCATTCACTTTGATTCCAACTTCAAACTTGTTCTATCATGTGTCCTTGATCCAAAGAATCTAAAAGTTCCTCATTTGATGCCTCGTGCATGAAGTATTTCTCCACTAAAATGCATTATTTTCATTTTGTTTTCTAGGATGCCAAGGCATAGGATTCAAGACTTGTGATTGTTTGGTTCAGATTTCACACACACATACATCATACACCATTCATGCCTTGCTTCATTTGGCCAAGCTAGAGTTCATACACTTATGTGCATGAACACATGCATGACCATGCGTGAGAATGGAAAGAATTCAAAATTCAAAGTGGGATGCTTATGTAACAAAGTTATGATGTAGCATTTACACATCATCATCGTCATTATCATCCTTTGATTCATGCCCACCATAAGCTCCATAGAATTCACCTACATATAACTAAACTCTCACACACGAGTTCAGCTCCTTCCCACTCTCACTATTGCACCTCACATTCCATTTTTGGTCCTCACACCATTCTTAACTCAACCTAGCTCCTACTGTCAACCATATTGGTTAACTTTTAACCAAGGGTACAAATAGAAGCTTCTAACAGAGTTGGCCTAGAGTTCTCATTTTCCACAAAATCACTTTAAACTCTCTCCCTCTCTCTATATCTATCTATCTATCTATCTATCTATCTCTCTCTCTCTCTCTGCCACAAGTTCATCACAATTCATCTTCAATCTTCACCATGGAACAACACTGAGGGATTGAAGCTTTGAACAACACTGAAGCACCTTCAATTTCAAATTCATCTCTTTGCATTTTCAAGCATCTACAAACATTTATTTTGCTCAAATAAGTTCAATATCAAGTCTACATCTCTTGCTTTCTTTTGATCCAAGATTCTTCAAGCTTCAGGTTCAAACTTAATTCACTTCTCATCCTTCAATTCTCACTGATTTAAGCTTGTTTCTATGTTATTAATGCTTAATAAGATCAATGAAATGCGTTGGCTAATTGATAGACCTATTAAAGGTGTAAATCTATTTTCTAGGGCAAACTTGATGCATTTGATTCTCTTCATATGTGTGTGCTACGTGAAAATTAATTGTGGATGTGTGATCTCCTTGAGCCTAGCTTCATTTTGGTATATGGTTTGGGCATTTCTGGGAAATTAATTAAGTTGCAGATGGCCAGAGAAGATGACTGGAGGTCCTTCTTCGGTCGGTGAAAGGTTTCAGGTAGGTTTTGGACTTTATAACATGGCTGTTGGATTTGCTTGAGTGGACGATCATAATTTTTCCAACACATTAATGAGGCATGTGCCTCACGCGTGCCTTTGATTTTTGTAAATACTGACATTGACTTTTCTTGTGTGTGCGTGCTCTTGTTTGTTATGATGTGCACACGTTCTCATCCATGTGATATGCGTACCTTTTTTGATTTACTATCTTGACCATATCCAAGGGCCTTGATCAAGTCAATTAGTTAACTGAAGCTCCACCATAATTCCCATAAACCACACGACTTAGTGGACTGTTTTCACCGTACTATCCACACCCCCAGTTTAAGCCCAAATGCATTTTTGAAATGTATTTTTGCTATATTCGTACCCTCCCTTATTTTTCTTCATTTTTAATTTCTTTTTTGACATAGTTTCAATTTTCTTTTAAAAAAAATATCAAAAGGCTTCCAAAAATTCCAAATAAATTTACTTAGCAAATAAATACATTAAACTAATTTTTCCCATTTTTTTATTCTGATTTTAATAGTTTTTGCATATTATTTTACTATTTTCATTTAATTTATTTTTAAATGTTCTTCTTCATTAATCAAGCATATTTCTCCATTTCTTTTGCATAGTTTCAAAACCATTTTGCATCTAATCTGTTTACCATATTTGAACATAAATATGAGGCATCAAAAATAATTATTGTGGAATTCTTAGGTCACTTTTGATTAGTGTTTGAACTCCATCTTTGGGCATCATTCCATTTGACCTAATGTGATTTTGTTGACTTGTTTGAACTTGTTAATTGGTGAGCTTTGACATGAGCTTTTGATAATTAATTTGATTATGACTTAGGTGTTTTGTATCTTAATTTAACATTTTTTACAAGTCATTTTCTATTTTTCCTTGCTTGTTAGTATAGGTAACATTTGTGTGATCTTTTCTTAACTTCTAAACCCTAAGTGTTAGGAGGCACCTGTGCCATCACATTAGAACCAATTTGAGCATCTTATATGTCTTCATTAGAACATTATAGGTCATGTGGTTATAATTATAGGTCATGTGCATTGTGCTTTCATTTGGTTAGTGAATGTGATATATATATATATATATATATATATATATATATATATATATATATATATATATATATATATATATATATATATATATGCATCCTAAACTTGAATATTTTGACCTAGTTCCACTTATCTTCTCTTATAATCATCAATATGACTTGTAATTGAATAATCCATGCCCATTCATACTTATCATGTGCATTTCACAATGAGTATGCCACTGACCCATGATCACTTCATGCATTCAAATGTCATTCATCCCTAACTTGTATGATTACTTGAACTAGTTTGACCTAATTTGCATCTTTTCCTCAACTAGTTTCAAAGTGACTTGCATATGCATTTGCATGACTAATTCATGAATACTAATCTCATCTTAATTGTAATTTGGTATTGACCTTATCCATGCTCAATCATTTTTTTTGTGCAAAATTTGGCTTGTGTTCCAAGTTATTCCATGTTATGTTATATATGTTCACTTCTTCTTACTTCTTCTTCTTCATATTAATCCTTCTATCACTTGAACATTTCCTCTCATGCTTTGTGTAACACCCCAAAATTTCCCTTATTAATTTATTACCTTAACTGGCTTACGCTTCGCATTCATCTGCGTTCTTCCATTAGGTCATAACATTCATAATATTGCATTTCATTGAGTTCCTAAGACACGTGATCCAGTATTTTCAGGTGACTTGAATTTTCCTATTCACAAGTGGTTCATCTGGCTATTGCATTCAAGACCGAGACGAAGGTTGAGCTCACATCATCTTGAGCATATTCTTATAATGAGGTTTACCAAGTTCTAATATTCATCCTATTTAGAGGTTTCATCTGAAGTGTTGGATCAGGAGGTTATTGGTATGAATTTAGGGTTTGTTTCCTTAATCATGTGATATTTGACAAAGTTTCCTTGTGAAGTTTGTTCAAAAGTAAATATTGTCATTCAATGAGCTTCGTTATTATTTGAGACGAGTGTTATTGAAGATCCTGTGTATACATGGCCAATTAGGGTTTCATATCAGTAGATCATTGGTCACCAAGATATCATGGGGATCGAATTGCCAAGCGTAAAGCTGTGGATTTCTGTTGGTGTGCCTAGGAATTACTCGTATGGGATTTGTGATGGTTGTTCGAAGTGTGGATTAAGGGCGCTGGACATTCAAAGTGATTTGGTTTGCTTTTAATGCAAGATAATTTGGATTTACGGATTAAGGTCCATACTTAAGCATACTTCATCATCCATTTTTATTTTATGAAATCTCAAAATCCCGTCTATTTCATGTCTACATTCCAAACCATAGCACAATTACCCATTCAATTCCATCCATTTTGAGAACTAAGTATTGTTTAAATTGAACCCATATATCATGGCCCAAACCCACTTTTATTTCACATCCATTTTTTTAATTTTCGCTAAAACTCATACTTTTCACATTGATTTATTCAAGTAACATTCCTTTGTTAAGTTCATTTTTTAATCCAAATTATTTTCAGTCCATATGCCGACAACCAGGTTTCTTCTGTATTACACCAACATCATTATTTCTAAACTAATTAATACATTGTACCAAAAAAACTTTCAAAACTATCAAAGTTACCAGCAAAGCCTTTTGAAAGTTCCACAATTTTAGCCAAGAGAGAATCACTTAGTGGCGTGCATGCCAAAGGTTAAAAGGACAGGGAAAAACACATAATTGGTGATAGAGTTAGCTCAATGTCAAAAGCATTTGTCATTGGAGGTTCATGGGGTACAGAGCCTAAGCCCATAATATTATCCAAATTAACTTCTGGTCAGTCAGTATCAACCAAGGCAAAATCAGTATCTTCCACATCTTCTAGTAGCAATTTATCTGCTAATATTGTTAAATTATGGAGCAAGAAGTCCAAGTGAAAGACAAAACAAAGCAAAGCTTGGAAACCAGCAAGGTGTGATATCTATCACACCATTTGGAAACAAAAAAGTTGATAACCAGAAAAATCCTCATCCAAGTCATTTTGATGAATCATTAGATATTGCAATTAAGGCATGTAGTGCAGAGCAAAATATCAAAACCTCTACTGAAATTCTCAAAGCTGCTTTTAAAAATGTTGAATATACATTACTATTCACATAACATAAATACAAAAATCCGGATAGCAGAAAAAATGAATATCAACAAGGGAACTTTATAGCAGAGTTTTTCAGTTACACACACTACAAAATCTCATAACAGAAATACAAAAATTCATAAAAAAGAGTTACACTAGGAAAATACACCAAGAAAAAATCAGAAGAATAACAAAATTCAAAAAAAAAGAATTTCTACTCTTCTTCATGAGAACTTGATCCCTAATATCATTAACCCTTCAATTTCCTCATCAATCATAAATAGAAAATCAAAACTAACTATAACACAATCCATAACTAACTTTCTAACTGAATTCCTGAGAAATTACCAAATCATCCATGGAATCTTCATCTATAAGAGGAGTTTGGTTGCTGCAGATGGGGCTTCTTCCTGATTCTCTTTCAACCATCATCATCTTCAATCACTCTCTTCATCAACCTCTTCCATCCTCTAATACTCTTCAACCTTGAACCTTCATCAATGATCATCATTATCCATGGATGTATCTCTCTGCAAAATAATATTAGTGCGCACAAGAATCTTCAATAACTTCAACAAACTATAACAAATTTTTTGCATCTTCATCAACTTTTCATCAACTTCAAGAGCCTCATCACTCTGCCATCTATCGCAGAAACACCAAAAAGTTTGCACCATAGTTCAACAACAATTTGATACGAAGAATTCTCAAAACAAACTTGTTGAGGAACGGATTTCAGACAACAAGAAGAGGAGGTGAAGTCAAAAGCGCACCTGGACGGAATTTCGTATCGCGGCGACATCGAAACAACAAAAGCTTCATATTTGTATCCTCATTCATCAATCAGAATCATAATCAACCTCACGGCGTCATCGAAACAACGAAAGCGTTTTCTTCATTGATAGCATCAACGCGACTTCGATTCATAAGGTATGAATCTGAATCTCTCATGTATGAAATCTTTGTTGTGTATTGTTCGTTG
This sequence comes from Lathyrus aphaca, assembly GCA_963966055.1. Taxonomy (NCBI): domain Eukaryota; kingdom Viridiplantae; phylum Streptophyta; class Magnoliopsida; order Fabales; family Fabaceae; genus Lathyrus; species Lathyrus aphaca. The sequence goes on from OZ014525.1 coordinate 8,321,874, forward strand.
TTATTGAGTCCGAGTAAGTCTCCGTGGATTTTTGTTTTGGAATTAGAAGAGAGAGGACGAATTAGGTTATGGTTATGTTGAAATCGTAGAGTATGGAGGGAGATCGGGACCTAGGGCGGCGTCGTTTTGTTTCTCCGGTGAGGTTTTGTGTCCGGCGGCGACGCTAGGGTTAAATAGTGAAGAAGGAAAGGTAACGGATGGAGAGAGAGAGAGAGAGAGACTTGCGTTTGAGTTTTCTTTCGGAGATTCAGATTTTTAGTTTTTGTTTTATTAGAAAGTCATAAAAGTAAAAGATTGGGATGAGTTATGGATAAAGATTAAGAGGTTTTTTGGATTTCCCCCATATTGGCGCTGACACTTGTCACCGTCCGGTATGACTTTTCCATCGTGATCCTGTGTTTGCGCATCACCATAATCGTCGTGTTCCTTCATTTCATGGATTGTCTGATGTGAGTAATAGGATAGTCCGCAAGATCAACACTCCATGTTCAGTCAACCTTGTTGACTATGGACCATACAATGCATCCGCAGGCTCTTCAGCGTTTGGGCCTAGATCCTGTTGCTATTAGCACCCCTCTCCAAGCCCATTCTCCTTTTTTTCAACTTCATAATTACTCTTGTGGCACCTCCCTCTCATTTTCTCTTTTTTGTCTTTTTTTTCTTCTTTACATAGTCTTACTTTTAATTCGTAAAAAATACCAAAACTCTTTATAAAATTCTACAAAAATTACACAAGCATCTTAACTCATTCCAAATTTTTTGTGTGTTTTTATTTTCTGATTTCATTGATTTTTCATTTTTTATTTTGAGTTTTCATTTGATTTATTTTTCATTGGATTTTCATATTAACACCTCAGTTTGTCCAATTTATTTCTTCCACCTCAAGTAACATTTTCACACCATTCTTTTTACATATTTTAAAAGACTCAGAAAGGAACCTAAAAATTTTGTTGTCATATTTTTAAACTCGTTTTATCCATAGTTTTGGAAGCCTTTTTTGTGCAAGTTTGCAAGTCATCATTAGGTAACTTTGAGTAACCATTTGGTGGAGTTTATTTATGAATTTTGGGGAGATATTTTAACACAATTATTGTCTTCTGGTTGGTGACTTTAGGGACATAATTGGCTAATTTTTTCATGACTATTGTTATTTGTTTGGTGCCTTGCTTTTCAAGTAGCTTTTTCCTAATGCTTCTTTCTTCCCTAACCCTAAAATAGTTCACATTTATTCATTTGTGGTTAGTTTGTGTTCTAATCTCCATCTCATCATACCTTATTGCTTCTGGATTTTGTATGGAAGAGTCATATTTTCTTGTTCATGTTTGACTTTTGTTCCAAGTCACCTTCTTTCTCCATCTAATCTCTTACACTTGAGTGATTCTTCTCATACTTTGTGTACACCTTCATTTACTTTTCAACACACTTTTAATTGATGTTAGGTGCTGATTTTAACATTCAACCATGGTTTGATACACGTTTACCTTGTTCTTTCATTCAATTTTCTTCATCTAACTTCACCTTGAACTTATTAGGAGTTTAATGCATAGTTAGGATATAACTTGTTAGTGTTTGATCTTATAACCTTAGAACACATTAATAGGATTCGGCTATTGATTTTAGAAGCCTTCTATCATTTAGGATCCTTCTCTTTTAGGACTTAGTCTTAGGGAACCTTTAATGATATTGCATGACTTGTTTAGCTTTTGTATTTGCTTATGCTTTCAATATAAATTGTGTATCTAACCTTTGTTTTGTAGGGTGTTGGGGTAAGTCATGAGTGTGGGAGGGTATTCCACATAAAAATTCTTCCTTCATCTCTTTATACTTTCAAATTGTGTTTGTCTTAGCACTTTGTGCTTTGTTTGTATAACTTCATTCTTTCCCTCTTTAGAAACAACTTAACTTCTTTAGAGAAGTAAGTTGCTTTCTAGTTTCCTCTTCTCTTCTTCTTCTTTAGGATTAGAAAACCTCATTAACCATAAGATCTCCCTTGAATACAAAAATTGATGGTGAGTCTTAGTTCCCTTAGTTTTCCTTTCTCGACTTGAGTCCCTCTTTCTCATCTCAAAGAAAAACAAAGCACCTAATAAAGGTTGAGCTTTCTCATGCGCCAGGAGACTTTGCCATGGGGTACTTGCACACGTCCCATTTCGGGGCGAGGTATAAGGCATCTACTATGAAGAATAAGTCTTAGCATGAGGATGTTTCACAAACGACAAAATCAAAACACTTCTTTTAAAAGACAATAAACAAATAACCCACGTCTTTTCCTGCGGGAATTCTCTCCTCATCTCATTCACTCTAAACGAGAACTTGCTACGATTTGTCTCTTTGTAAGACGGTAACGCACTCGTACTAGACGATCCTGCAACACCTGAGCATAGACATAAGTAGTTCAATCATAAAAAACATAAACAAATTTCCGCCTTAGTTAGGCGAACTACGTCGACTCTGATCCTCATTTTCCCGATGAGGTACGTAGGCAGTGGGGTAGGGCCCATTCGAGCACATTCTTTATTTTCCCTACATTTTTCCTGCACCTTTTATATCTCTTTTTCCATTTCCTTCTCTCATTCCAGTTCCAGTAGCAGTTTTAGTTTAACAGTAGTTTATTTCTCACCTTTTGAAACAGACTAATAAGCGTGGATCCTGTCGGGTACGAAGGACGATTTGGGGTGCTAATACCTTCCTAGTTCGTAACCGACTCCCGAACCCAGTTCTTTAGTTCGCAGGACCTTGTCATTTCCTTTTTTCTTAGGTTTGTGTAGCATTATCTTTCTCATTCATTCGGGATAAAAATGTCTAGCTGACGACTCTACCTTTTCCGCGCCACTTTCGCGTTTGTACTAGAATGAAAATCCTAGGAGCGACACTTTGTATTCTCATTAATAGGAATTATAAGACATTCATAAATGATGTATGCTACTGACTTTGGCCACTCATAAAGCATTAATACATGTTCATCTTGCATAATCATTCATTCTTCCTACACTAACTTCATATGGAACTTCCTTGAGGGTTAGTAAATAGTTTGAGCTTAATTGGCTTATGTTTAGTTTCTTAGACTTAAAGAGAAACCTTAGAGGTAGGCTACTGACTTTAGAAGTCATGTGACCTTTAGGTACCTTTAACCTTAGGTTTAGGTTTGGTTTGAACCTTATTTTCACTTTAGGATGTGTGTAATGCTTAATTGTTTTTGTTCCTTTATTTTTGTTTCCAATATGCAAATTATTTTGGTAGTAACCTTTCATGCAGGGGCTATGATAAGTGATTAAGTATGTGTATGCTTATGCATACTCATACTTATTCTCCCTTCTCTTTTTAGAAGCTTTCTCTTATGTGACGGTTTAAAGCACTTGATGCTTCTTTGACATTTCACTTCTTTTCATCCCTTTGAGTTCTCATCTCATATTCAATCTTTGAAGTGAGTTAGAACTTGATCTTCTTTTCTCTTCCTCTAGGTTTATGAGTTCTTCAAACCTCATTAACCTTAGGATCTCCATTGTATAATAATATAGGGTGAGTCTTAGTTTCCCTTAGAGTTTTCCCTTTCTCTCCACTTGAGTCTTCTTTCTCATCTCTAAACAAAATCAAAACACCTAATAAAGGTTAAACTTCCTTATGTGCCAAGGGAATTTTCCATGGGATACTTGTAGACATTCCATACGGGGATGAGCTGTAAGGTATCTATCATGATGAATAAGTCTTAGCATGAGGATGCTTCACAAACAAAAATCTAAAAGACATTTCTTCATCTAAAAAAACAACAAAAACATCTAAAAAGTGAAATAGGCTAGTCTGCTTGAGCCTTAATCTTTGGAACTAGTTTTGGGTATTTCCTCAATACCTAGGTGTTCTTCTTATTCATTCCATTTCGGGGTGATGTAAGAAGTACACGCTCCATTAAATAAGACTTGAATACACTCTCTTATGCAAATTCAATAAAAGCCACTCAAAAGCTCCAAACCAACAATGAGCGTCTTTCCTGCGGGAATTCTCTTCTCATCTCCTTCACACTAAACGAAAGAACTCACTTCGACTTGTATTTTACAAGACGATAAACACACACGTTCCAAGCGAGTCTGCAATACCTAAGCATAGGCATAAGCAGTTCAATCATAAAAAACACAAACAATCAAATTCTATCCCTAGTTAGGGAAACTACATCGACTGTGATTCTCATTCTTGATGAGATGCGTAGGAAGTGGGGTAGGGCCCATTCGAGCACGTATCTTTCTTTTCCTTACATTTTCCCGTTCTTTTTTCCCAGTGCAGCAGCAGATGAAGCAGATGTTTATACCATTTGATACAGTACAAGCAAGCATGGATCCCGTCGAGTACGAAGGACGTGAAGAGGTGCTAATACCTTCCTTTCACGTAACCGACTCCCTTACCTGTTCTCTCTGGTTTGCAAGACCTCGTTCTTTCCTTTTCCCGTGGTTTGTGCAGCATTACCTTTCCTTTTCCTTGGGATAAAAATGTCTGGCTGGCGATTCTTCTTCCCTTTCCGCGCCACTTTCGCGTTTGTACTAGGATGAAAATCCAGGGAGCGACATATTTCATTAGAGGGTCAGGTATTCTATTTTCTCACGAATTTTATGTACTTGCACTTCGTAGCTCTTTCTCACTTTGGAATCAGATTACCTTGCAGGTACACCCCTCCGTTTCTCATCCGTAGTTGTTCATCACTGGAAGGTTCCTCCTGGTCATGTCAGATCATTTTAAGATTGGAGATTCAGGCCAACCTACCTCTGTTGGAGTTACTCAAGCAATGTCAATAGAAGAAATGCCCTGATGTGAGTTATTCCTATCAGGAGGGTCTATTGTTGTGACAAAATCGAATTGTAATTTCTGCGAATAGTGTTCTCATTCAGAAAATTTTGCTGGAGTTTCATTCATCCCCATTGGGTGGACATTCGGGCATAACTCACACCATGGCTCACATTGCCTCTCAGTTTCATTGGCCTCAGATGCGTAGGCAGATCAATGATTTTATCAAGCACTATGTGGTTTGTCAACAAGCTAAGATAAGCATGACACTACCATCTGGACTCTTAACTCCCTTTCCTATTCCCACACAATTTTGGGAAGATGTTGTAATGAAATTTATCACCGGTTTACCATAATCTAACACATTCACTGTAATTATGGTGGTAGTGGACCGTCTGACCAAATTCACGTATTTTTTTCCACTTAAAGCTGACTATGACAGTAGAAAGGTAGTTGAGGTTTTTATGCCCAATGTTGTCAAAATCCATGGTATGTCTTCCTCCATTGTCTCAGACAGAGATAAAGTCCTTACCAACACTTTTTGGAAGCATCTATTCAAATTACATGGCACCACTCTTGTGACGAGTTCGACATATCACCCTCAATCCTACGAGAAGTCAGAAGATCCTAACAAATGCCTTGAGATGTATTTGCGTTGCTTGAACTTCAATACGCCGAATCAGTTGTCCAATGCTCTTTCTTGGGCCGAGTTCTAATACAACACATCATATCACATCAGTGCTGCTATGACACCTTTCAAGGCCCTTTATAGTCGTGACCCTCCAACTTTAATTAGTTCTAGGGGCAGTTTTGAAGATCCCCCAAATTTACAAGCACAACTTAGCCAACGTGCAAAGTTGTTATCTCAGTTGCAAGCCAACCTTCACAAGGCTCAACAAATGATGGAAAATCAAGCCGATAAGAAGTGAAAATATGTGGGTTTTCTATTGGGGCCGAGGTTCTGGTTAAACTCCAACAATATAGTCAATTTTTTGTGGCTTTGAGGAAGCATCAAAAGTTGGGCTTGTGTTATTTTGGTCTTTTTATCGCGTTAGCAAGGATTGGTGCAATAACTTACCATCTTGATCTTCCTCTTACTGCCAAAATCCATCAGGTATTTCATGTGTCACAATTGAAGCCTTTCCATGGACCTCATATTCTTCCTTATATGTCATTACCTTTGACTACTTCTGAGCTCAGATCGATTCTGCAACCTGCCATGGTGTGTGACTATCATATTATTAAGCGTGGTTCTGAAGAGATTTCATAAGTTCTTATTAGCTGAGAAGATCTAGATGTCGCTGCTGCTACTTGGGAAGACACAAATGAGATCAAGTTGACGTATCCAAACTTCAACCTTGAGGACAGGGTTTTGCTTAATGGGGGAAGTATTAAAAGGAATTTAAGGGATAACTTGATCCCACATGAGAATGAGTCAGCATATGACTCAGCACAACCTAATGAAGGCATAAAAGAAAATGTTGTTGAGAATGCCATTGGGGATTCGGAACGTGGGAGTAAGGCGCAACCAAAGAGTAAGAATCCCAAATACGAGATTGGTGGGCTATAATACCCACTACTGATGCATCTCAATGGGTGTGGAATAAATTGGTTAAATTCTTCTTTCTCTCTGGACCCTAATTGGGTATTACTCTTGCTGAGCTTTTTTTCCACCTTTATGTTAAAAATTTGTCATTTTAGTTACTAAGAATGTGTAATTGCTTCACTTGCAACCATAACAGATTTATTCGTATTAAAAATGAACAATGTTGAGAAATAACAAATGAAATACGAGATTTACGAGCATAGTCGACTATATGATATAGCTGCATAAACTATCTATATGTTACAATCACTTTTAAATAATTATGTTTATTTTTTTTGAACAACTTTTTATCCATCACCAAAAAATGAGTAATATACATTCAACCAATAACATAATACAATCTAATTTTTACACATTTAATTATATATTAAATAATATAATTGTATGTTATTTTCAACATATTTCATTGAAGGTAATCCTATCCAACTTTTAGAGTTACATAGATAAAAATTCACTTTTTTATTTTGGTTCCTATTATAATCAAGTTATTAATTAATCAATTGTAACTTTTTGTCGGTGAAATATAATACTATTTTAAATTTTTATGTGATGATGTTTTGTAACTAGAATTATATATATATATATATATATATATATATATATATATATATATATATATATATATATATATATATATATATATATATATATATATATATATATATATATATAACATTATCACATAAAGTTAAAATATTACACCAATTAAGATCTAACATCGGACATAACATAAGATTAAATATCTAAAATAAACATCATTTTCTTATTATTTACTATTAAAAATAAATTAAGTTAATCTTTTTGACATTTTTAAAATTTAAAATAAAATATAGTAATAGGACATAATAAAAAAAATTAAATTCTTTATTACCCATAAATCTAAGTTAGGTATTTCTAGTGCATATTTAAAAAAAAAATTAATTAATTTTAAAATAAAATAAAATAATAAAGTAACGTGACATTGAATCAAAATATTTGATTGGTTGAGGGTAAGGGTGTTTACGCTTTGGTTTGAATCGGTTTTGAAACAAAATATCATCCGATCCAAAAATAAATTTACTTGCAGTTTGGTTTTGGATAATTGGTTAAAAAAATTCGATCTGATCCGATCCAATTTCATTCGTTTAATTTGTATCGGTTTTTTGGATATCCAAATTATAAATTATAACTTTTATTAATATTCTAAAAATACTAATAAATGGTAAGTTTAATATAATATATAATATACTATAGCAAAAGTTAATATTACAAGATGAAAAAAATAGATTAAATCAAACTAATAAAAAGTATTTAAAAAAATAAGTATCATCTAATATTAAATTAACACAACATATATACTAATAAAAAATAAATAACTAAAAAATATATATACATGCGGTTTGGGTTGATTTGGATCGGTTTTAAAAAATCAACCCGAAATCCGATCCGAACTGATCGGTTCTTACATAATGACATCCAAATACATCAAAAAATATTCAGGTTTTTTCGGTTTTCGTTTTTTTGGATCAATTTTCGATTTTTATTTGGATTGATTTGAATTTGAACACCCATAATTGAGGTACTGATATTTAACTAATTTCAAGAATATCAATAGGAGTAGTAAAACAGGGCACCCGTCCCACCTCACCCAACATTAAGTCCACAAAGAAAAGGCGGGGCAGACAAATCCGACAATTAAAAATAGACATAAAAATCTAGTTCGCTCCGTCAGAGTGGTGGGTTAGCGGGCGACGAATTTACCCGCCTATTTTTTTCTTTTTACTTTTTAATAGATTAATAATAGTCTTGTTTTTTATATTTCATTTAGATTTTTCACTTATTTTACTTTAAAAAATATTCATATATTCTCAAATAAATATATAAAATAAAACCATCAAGAATTTGAATTACTTGAATTAAGTAAAAAAAAGGCAGGTTTGAGGTAGGACATACTAAACGAATATGTGCGGTGGACTTTTGGGATGATAGATTTTGAAGGTGTAGATTTTGGCGGGTGACAGTCTTTAGTGGGAGATCGTGACGATCTTTAGTGGAACAAATTTTGATGGACGACAGATCCAAAATCTCAACTCAATCCACTTTTTTTTGGCTGATGTACAAACCGACTCGACGAGTCACAATCAGTTGTGCCACCCCTAGTCTAAGAATGTTCACCTTAAAAAAATTGCTTTTTTAAAAAAAAAAAAATCTGAATTATATTTTTAAAATGACTTCTTATCGTTAAATAATTATTTTATTATTTAAAAATAATATTTAATGTATTTAATATATATAAAAAAAATAGAGAATATTGAGGTGGATCGACTAGGAATATTTTCTTCATCACCTTTCAGCTCATGACCTAATTTTATTTTCTTCTTCCGTTTAATCTCATTCTTCTAAGGGTTCTTCGCTTCACTTCCGCCACTGCTAGCTACAATGGGTAAAGCTAAAAAGTCACCCAAATTTGCTGTTATGAAGAAGGTTGTCACTTCCAAAGCAATCAAAAGGTCAGTTTTTTACCTCTCAATTGTTATGTTTATTTTTTCCTACAATTTTCAATGTTTTAATTTTTGTCAATTTCAGCTATAAAGAAGATGTTTTGAATCCAGAAAAGAAGAAAACACCGAATGAAAAGTTACCCAGAAACGTGTAAGCATTCATTCTTGCTTTTCATTCCAATTTTATATATTAATTTTCGTACTGTTTATTTAGGGTTTAATAATTACTGTTTTGAATTTGAATTATTCAGCCCTAAGCATTCTTCGGCGCTTTTCTTTCAATACAATACTGCCTTGGGACCTCCTTATCGTGTTTTGGTCGATACTAACTTCATCAATTTCTCCATCCAGAATAAAGTATGTGTTTTTTCTTCTTATTTGATGTATTTGTTATTGTGATTTTTCTATTCATTTTTTAAAATAAATAATGATTTTTCTTCAATCTTGTAGTATATGATGCCAATGATATTTGTGATTGTATTTTGGTGAAAGGTTTAGGATCCTTATGAGCTTTTTCTTAGAGGATTGGAATGATAAATCAAACATTCAATTCTTTTCTGCTGGACAATTAAAGCACTATAGAATTTTAGTGTTTGATTGATATATCATATAGTTAGAATTGTATGAGTTTAATTTTCTTTTTGAAGTTTCCTTGTTGTTGGCTCACACAAAGGGATTTGTTTATGCAGTTGGATTTGGAGAAAGGGATGATGGATTGCTTATATGCAAAATGTGAGTTTGAATTGATTATTACTTGACTCTATTTATGTTTTTCATGTATAAGTTTAGTTGAATGTTGGGGTTCCTAATGTGGTTTTTAAGAGCTTGTGTTTTGGTAGTCTTTCACGTGAGTGAAAAACCTGTTTTTCAATGTGGCACGGTGTCTTTGAATCCATCATCCTGTTCATTATTCTCACCCTTGATCTACTCGTAAATTGGATTTTCAGGTACCCCGTGTATTACAGACTGTGTAATGGCAGAATTAGAGAAGTTGGGCCAAAAATATCGTGTAGCTCTGAGGTAGTTCTCACGTTATATGGCTTGATTATTATTGGTCTATACTTTCATACGCCTGCTATGTATGTGTAAGCATTCAAAATTACGTATGCAATTATGCATGCTGGGCGTGTACATGCTTTTTTGGGATATTTTTATGCTAAAACCCTATATTTTTGGAATGTATAAAAGAAATCGGTTCTCCAAACTTATAGCTTCATCCATTTTCTATAGTAAAATGTGAAAATCATTCCTTTTATATGCCTTCCTAGTTTTTCATGCTACTATTACATTTTGGATTATGAAACAAGCCATGTCTCAGTTTAGTGCTGAAAATGAATTAGATTTTTCCAGTTTTAGCTACCGGTTGTATTGATTTATCTCTTTTATAATGACAGGATTGCAAAGGATCCTCGATTTGAGAGATTACTCTGTACTCATAAGGGTACCTATGCTGATGATTGCCTTGTTGAAAGAGTTACTAAGGTGTGGTTTATTTTAAAGTATATGTTAAACATTGAATTGAACAACATATGGGATTAATTGTTAAAAAGCTTTCAGACTTGACAGAGGATTATCTTTACTGCTTTTTCCTATTTCCCATCTTCATCTACTTTTGAAAACATCGAAATATTGCAACAAAGCTTTTCTAATGGTGAATTAATACTTGCTTTGTTCTCAGTTTTTGGTGGTTGTAATGTTTATCCATTTAATTGAACATTTTTATCAAACAAGAATTTCTAAGCAACACACACTTGCATTCTATTCATCACATTGTTCCAAATTATTTAATCAAACCATTTTCTTGGGAGCAGAATAAGTGCTTCATCGTTGCAACATGTGATCGAGACTTGAAGAGGAGGATCCGGAAGGTAAACAAATTAATCCTTTCTCTGCTTGTCATTACTCTGATGTTGGACCTGTATGCATGACTCATGAACTGGATTTCTGTATTGCAGATTCCTGGTGTGCCAATAATGTACATCACCAAACACAGATACTCAATCGAGCGGTTGCCGGAAGCAACAATTGGTGGAGGTAACTACTCTGAATTTATACTGTATAATAATATATGTTAGCTAACTAACTATGAATTTGAAATTGGTTTATTTGTCAAGCCTAACTTATACATCCTCCTATCTGCAATTTTGCATTACTACATTGTTTTATGCTAATTGTTTTTTTTTTCTGTCGCGCAACTGACGATGAATCTATTATTCTTAATGCAGCACCTAGAATTTGATGCAGTAATACAGGAAAAGCTATGCCTACCAAAAATTTTGTCCTTTTTGGTTTAGAAGCAATCTTACTATAAGCATGTTTGATGCTTTTGCTAGCTGGATTGGAATCTACTAGAAGCTTGATACTGATCAAGAAGCAATTCTACAATTGTTGATCCTTTAAATTTCATTTGTGTAACTTGGTAGATTTTGTGCTGTAAAACTTTTTTTTTCTTTTTTATTCTGGTGTTGCCTTGCAAATGGATCAATGTGAACTTACAGAATGCCTAATTTGTGGCTGATGGCATTTTTATTTATAGTTATAGATGTTAGCCTATTGACAAATATACTCCATTTATGATTGGAAAAGAAAAAGAAATGTTTGTAGAGTTCATCCCTCGCATGTCAGAATCACTGTTTTTCTTTTAATCGAAGTTAGTATACTTGCTTAAAAAAGGGTGTGTCTATGAAAAATTCGCGACATTATTAAGTATTTTATCTATGTTTTAATATTTTCATATCATTTGATTTAAGTTAATTTTATCACCATTCCTAAATACTGGATGAGCAGATTAAGATAGAGTATATGTATATGTTCCTTTCTTATGTTTGAATCACCAAACAAGTTTTCAGTTGCTGGTTTGTACTGATCGTATAACATTCATGCCCTGTCAATTATATCACTCCAATGATATGTGAAAGTTAACCACTCATATCTGTTTTTGTAAAATAAAACAAACAAATATTTGTTTATCTAATTCAAAATTGTGATGTGAAAGTTTATTTTAATTTATGCTAATACATATTTATAATATTATATTTTTGAAAGTGTAATAACTTTACCTCATATGACCTATGGTGTTTGATTTATGAGAATTGACATGAAAAAGCTGCTGAGGGAAAAGGCGAATCCTTAGAAGTGTGTTCAGTGAAAGCTGGATTCTTATTTTTATGCCTGTAGGGAAGAAAGGCCCCAGTTACAAGAAATTGCATTTCAAGCTTATATAGGTGGAGGCACTTTGTGGGCACGGAAGGCTTGGGCGACATTTTACCAGGCGTGATTCTTGAAAATTTGTCAAGATCTAGCCTTGAACGATTTGTTAGCGTGGCAATTTAATTGAGCTTGCGAGATTTTTGAAATTTTTTCCCAGATCTAGCCTTCAATGGTGTGTGAGTGTGTTTCTTAAACTGGATATGTGCTTACTGTCTTCGATCTTATGCTTCATGTCATAGATCCGAGTTTCCGTATACGGTTCCTTGTATGTTAGCGTGGCAACTCGCAGAGAATAAAATAAAAATTGCGCTGGCCAGGAATCGAAGGAAAGTTTTAGGATAATATGTGTGTGAGCGAGATCCTTCTCTTTTATGTCTACAGGAAAAAAAGGTTTGATTGCTGGTAATGCAAAACTTGCGTTTCAAGCTTGTATAAGGGGCGACATTGTGGGCATGGAAGGGCTTGGACGATCGACTTGCCAGGCTAGTAGGCCCTGGGGGATTCTCCTGCATGATGCAAACGATTTTGTGAGTGACTTGATGCAATTTGCTAGAGATTTGCAATCATAAATGATCTAATAGCGATCTGCAACGTGAAGTTTCTGCAAGCATGTTGTTTTTCAGATTTACAGTGATTTGCGGGCGGGATATTCAGATGATTTTCAGCGATTTGCGGCTTTTCTGCAGGTTAAACGTTTTCTCTCCTTTATACAGTGAGAGTTTGTTATTGATTCGCTTGAATTTCTCTGTATGTTTCCAAGCTGAATGTTTTCTGTGGATATTATTTGGAATTATTTGGAAACTACAAATTAAAGATGCTTGAAGACCGATTTTCGGAGATACTGTCTTTGAGTTACCGAAATCGAAACAAGGGGAAAACAATTATTCTATTCAGGGCACATATCACTGGTCCTACATATTGGAAAATTGGAATTGATCATATTTGGAAATTTTATGAGGTTTGATCCTTGAAAGGAAAGCTGAAGCAGGAAATGACTAGGAGAGATTGTTGTAGGACAAGAATCAACAATTTTATTACCTCAGATTGTGAACAAAATATCTTTGCCTTGAAAATAAGATACATTCAGGCTAAAAACAGGGACACTATAATCAAGCTTATGATCACCATGGTCTTTAATAAAGGTTTAGAGGATTTGTTAGGATCTTGTCTCAACAGGACTGCTATAAAAACTCATCGGAGGTTGAGTTTAAATCATCAACTTATGTTGTCTGATACAAGAATTTTCTTCCTTCTATTTCTTTGTGATTTTGCTCACAAACTCATTATGGAGAGTCCAAATTCTCATCAACAGGGTGATGAAGGGCGATTCGATGTTGACCTTTCCTCCTTTGCTCCTGAAGACTTTCTTGATCTCTACCTTGTGGGCTCTTTGCTGACCAATAAACAAGTGAGATTCAACGCGCTGAAAGACAGATTAGCTCAACTATGGCAACCAAACCAAGGAGTCTCTATCTTAAAAATGGACGAAAATAAGTTTTTGTTCCAATTCTACCATGCATGGGATTTAGAGAGAGTCTACCAAGGAGGACCGTGGCTTTTTGAGAACTATATGCTAGTCTTAAGGAGGTTGAAGTTTGGGGAGGAGCCCCTAACTATATCTCTGAACGAAGTTGAAATTTGGGTGCAGGTTCATCAACTTCCTTTTGGTTTCATGGTTGAGGAAATAGGCATCCTTATTGGAAACCATATTGGAAGATTCATTTCGTATGACGAACAAAATAGTTAAAGTTCTTGGAGAAAGTATATGAGGATCTGGGTTGCTATCGATGTCCAACACCCTATCAAAAGAAATTGGGATTTTAAAATACTAGAAGGAAACCAAATCCAAGTTATTTTCAAATATGAGAAACTTGACATTTTCTGCTTCTTATGCGGTGTTATCGTCCATTCGGAAAATTTTTGTCATAAAAAGTTCAATGGTAACAATAGTGGGGAAGCTAGAGGATGGGGGAACCACATGCAGGCTGAACCGGGTGTTTCCAGAGAGCCAAAAAATTTGAACAAATGGCTGAGGACCGGGAGAAATCATGGCAGAGGCGGACATGCTTCCGAAAACGGAGAACATAACAGTCAGTCAAGCGATCATTATGTCGATGGAGCAACTGAAGAACAACACATTAATGGAGCCTTGAAGGACATTAATGGTGAACACTTAATGAATGTGAGGGTACTAATTGATAGAGACCCAAATTAAAAAAAAGGTCTTCTTCAAACTAGTTACTAACCAAGATGAGCAAGGAAATAGTTCGAAGTGTTCGTCCCCCTTTGACCCAACGATTAATGTTAATGTCTAGCTATTTTCATAACAGAGAATTAATGAAGCTACGATCAACAACAACTCTGTTGAAAATCACGTGTCGATGTTGAGCTGGCGAACTTACTAGTTGCTAAAGTCGTGGTCAGCAAGCGAGAGCCTTTCACCTTGACAAAAGCTGCTGAAGACAATACTTTAATAACTACTTTAAATGCATTTGGAAATTCAAAATTCAAATATGAGGTGTGACCAAGCGAAATTGAAACTGCGGATCCCAGGGGAGGGAGTTATCAAGACAATGTCAAATGCTTTTAACTTAGAGACAAGAGCTTTAATTGCTTTGTCAGATGGGTCACCAGCTGTGACAAATGAAATGATAATGGAGAAAAACTTAATAAAGGTTGGTGAAACATTTCCAAACCCCGTGGGAAACATTATTGTCCCCACTAACAATGGTCCGCTGAATATTATAGGGGGAGTAAAGTAATGTTTCAAAATTAAGGAAGCATGATCTTATAAGGTACTTATGCCAACACTAACATCACTCAAGGAAGGACAAATGGGAGCATGGAAACAGGAAAAAACATTATAACATTCAAAAGGGAATTCAATAGCTACTTAGAGGAAAATGTGAAGAAAATTTTTGAAACGATTAACAATAATGTTGAACCAAAAACGAGTCTCAATGGAGGGATCTTCACAAAAATCCCCACTTCTAAAATATACATGAAAGCTCAAGCCCAGAGGAAAAAATATATCAAAAATATAGTGATGGCTCTGGAAACTGAAAAAGGTATTGAATATGCTCTTACCGGAAAGACGACAAAAAAAAAGAATTCGGGTGGAGGAAAAAACTAAAGCTGAGAAGGAAACAAGTTCAGTGGTTAGTTCTGAAGAAGAAGAAAAGCGTATGAATGCTGCTAGAAACAAAAAAGGTTTCTACTGGAGATGACACGGTCGCACTACCTAGTCCTATGATTGTTGTTAACTCTGTAATGGCGGGTTCTAGTATCCAGACCTGCTAAGATAAATGAATGTACTAAGTTGGAACTGTCGGAGCTTAGGTAATCCATGCGCAGTTCCTAATTTAAAATACCTCATCCGATGCCATAAGTCGGATGTTATTTTCTTGTTTGAGACAATAAGCAATGGCAATAAGATAAAGAATTCACGTTATTCTTTGGGTTATGACTGTTCCTTTGCGGTTGACAGAGAAGGTCGATGAGGTGGTGTGTCAATTTTTTGGAATAAATCATATCATTGTTCTATTCAAATTTATTTGAGAAACCACATTGATATTATTTTGCAAGATATCAGACATGGTAATTGGAGATTGACTGGTTTTTACGAGCATCCTGAAGGTAATCGTCGGAGACAATCTTGGAATTTTATCTGTCACCTTTCTGAAGTGTCTAGTTTACCTTGGTGTATAGTGGGAGATTTTAATGACATTATCTCAACGGATGAGAAAGATGTTGGATTGCTGAATGTCGCTTCAGAGGGATATCCTTTCACGTGGTTCAAAAGTCTTGGTACAAATGGAGTTGTGGAAGAAACAATGGATAGAGCCATGGATAATAATGATTGGTGCTCAATGTATTCAGATGCTAGAGTGCCTTGTTTATCTGCCACAACATCAAATCATTATCCTATTTTGCCTTGTTGTGAAGCAAGACCTGCGATAAATAAAACTTCGAAGAAGTTTAGATTTGAGAATGTTTGGCTTACTGAGCATGGTTTCCAAGATTTTGTTATAGATTAATGGAAAAATATCGAGTTGAATGATATTTTGAATAAACTAGGTATTTGTGGCAATAACATGTTGAAATGGAGCGAAAATAATTTTCAAAGGACCAGAAAGGAAATTGAGAAAATCAGGAAAAAGCTAGACATAACGCGATCTCAAATGGGGGAAGGAAATATTTCCTGGCTCTCAAAAAGAGTATGAACTCTCTCCTAGTAAAAGACAACTTATTTTGAAAGAAAAGAGCAAAAGTTCATTAGTTCAAAGACGGTGACCTGAATACATGCTTTTTCCATATTTCGACAACCATGAGGCAGAAAGTTAATTCTATCACTTCGCTTACTAATGAGAGCGAGGAAGCTTGTACTTATACTGAAGGCATTTGTAAAATTTCCCTTGAATACTTTTCAGAGTTATTTCAAAAGAAACTGAATTTCAAAAGAAACTGAGCTCTAGAGAACATGTCATTCAAGCTATTGGAACTATCATGTTGGAAGAGGATAACAATATGTTAACCTCTCCATTTAGTTTGGCAGAATTCCAAGAAGCCATATTTTTTATGAAAGCTAATAAAAGTTGGGGTCCAGATGGATTTAATTCAGGTGTCTATCATCATTTTTGGGATACATGTGGATTGGAAATATTTAGTTCTAGTTGTACCTAGTTGGAGAGTGGGGGTTTTCCATATAGTCTCAATAAGACTAACATAACCCTCATTCCAAAAGGTGAAAGTCAATCGTCGATGAAAGATTGGAGGCCAATTGCTCTCTGTAATTTGATGTATAAAGTGATAGACAAAGTTCTTTCTAACCGTCTAAAGAAAGTACTTGACAAATGTATCGCTGGAAATCAATCAGCGTTTGTCCCGGGAAGATCTATTCTAGATAATGTCATTTCAGCCACTTAAGTTACTCACTTTATGAAGGCTAAGACTAAAGGTAAACAAGGGGATATAGCTCTCAAGTTGGACATTAGCAAAGCGTATGATCGAATTGATTGGAATTATCTTAAGGAACTTCTTATCACCATGGATTTTAATCAGAAATGGGTAAGGTGGATTATGTTATGTGTGGAAACTGCTGACTACTCTGTGAGTGTGAACGGTAACATGGTTGGACCGATTACTTCGGGAAGAGGTCTAAGGCAGGGAGATCCTTTATCCCCGTATCTTTTTATTCTTTATTCTGAAGGATTATCAGCACTGATCAAGCAAGCTGAAGCCATGGGGACATCCATGGAGTTAAAATCTGTAAGAACGCTCATATTATTTCTCATCTCCTTTTTGCAGACGTTTTTTTTTCCTATTCTTTAGAGAAGATTTGAATGAAGCTAATGTGATGAAGAATATTCTTAATATTTACGAAGAAGCTTCGGGTTAGGCCATTAATTTCCAAAAATATGAATTCTTCTGTAGTAGAAATGTGGATCACACTTATAAGAATGAGTTAGAAGATATTTTAGGGGTTCAACAAGTGTTAGGTACAGGGAAGTACCTTGGCATGCCATCTATGATTGGTAGAAATAGGAAAGATACCTTCAAGTTCATCAAGATAGAATCTGGAAAAAGATCAATTCTTGGAGTAGTAGAAGTCTATCTCAATCAGGAAGGGAGGTTCTTATCAAATATGTCCTTCAATATATTCCTTCATATATTATGAGTATATGTTTATTACCTTCTTATTTAATCAATGAGATTGAGAAAATAATGAACTCTTTATGGTGGGGTCATAAGAGAGAACCGACAAGAGGCATAAATTGGCTTTCTTAGGATTAGTTATTTGTGCCTAAGTCGGATGGCGGTATGAGTTTAAAAAATATGAGTGCTTTCAATTATGCAATGTTGAGCAAGCATGCCTGGAGTTTTATGTCAAATCCTAACAATTTAGTGACTTGTTTGTTTAAGGCAAGGTATTTTCCTAAGTGTGATTTTCTTGATTCCGTTATTGGTCTCAATCCTAGCTATGTATGGCGTAATATCTGGAGTGCTAAATTTATGGTGAGAGGAGGGTATAAAAGAAGTATTGGTTTGGGAGAGAATATCCCGGTTTGGGGTCAAAGGTGGCTTTCTGATTGCTCGCATTTGGGAAATTCTTGGTCGAATGTTCAGATGGTGGAGAATCTTAGAGTGTCGAACTTGATGAGTACAAGTGGAAAACGGTGGAATTCCAACTTGATTCACTCGCTTTTAGGGGAGAAAGGTGCTACTAAGGTTCTCAACACCCCGTTATTTGAGGCGGTCCATGAAGACAAATTAATCTGAAATCTGGAAAAGAATGGTAGATTCTCTGTGCGTAGTGCATATCGTTACTACATTAACGAGGTCATTGATACTTCTCATCTAAGGATTGATAAGATATGAAATCTGATTTGGAAGTTGAAGGCTCCACCTAAAATAAAAAACTTTATGTGGAGACTGTGTAAACACTGTGTCCCAACAAGAGTTAGACTTAAAGACAAAGGGGTGGTGTGTCCATCGACTTGTGGTATCTGTGGGGCAAAGAAGAGAACTATGAACATCTTTTCTTTCTTTGCTCGAGAAGTAAAGAGTGTTGGGTTAAAACTGAAATTTGACATAAGATCCAACAGTTGTTGAATAATGAAGCTGCTTTTGTTTCTCTAATCTTTTCTTTTCTTCAGGGATCAAATCAAGATAAACTAGCTCTTTTTTCCAACTTTATTTTGGAGTATTTGGAATTGCAGAAATAATTTCATATAGAATCAAATCGAAGATACTTCAGATGTCATCTGCTCTCATGTTTCTCATTTGCTGTTAGGTTGGAAAAATGCCCAACAAATCAATTTAAATATCATTGCTCAAGCTCAGGAGGTCAATAATATAAAGTGGTTCAAATCTTCAGTTGGGCGTTTTAAGTTCAACATCGATGCATCTTTCTCCAATAACAAAGTAGGGTTAGGTGCTTGCATTAGAGATAGTAATGGATTTTTTGTTGCTGCTCGGACAGAATGGTTTTCACCTATTATTGAAGTAGATGTGGGGGAAGCTGTTGGTTTACTACACTCTATCAAACGGGTTCATGAGTTAGGCATGAATAATGTGAATTTTGAAATGAATGCTAAAAGGGTGGTCGACATTGTGGTTTATCAGAATCCTAATGCCTTGGATTTCGGTGCTATCACAAAGGATTGTACTCGTTTATTATCTCTTTTTTTCAGCAACTCTCATGTTAAGTTCGCAAGGAGACAAACTAATGAAGTCGCTCACACTTTAATTCGGGTGACTTTATCTTTAACTAATTTTCATAATTTACTTGATGTACCAACATGTATCCAAAATCTTATTTATATTGAAATGAATTAATCTTTTCCCATAAAAAAATGGTTATAGGTTATTTTCTCTCATTGTATTGTAGTGTTAACAAGAATTAACAATTGACAGACTAATGTTTAAGAATAAGTTTTGTATTCCTTTATTAGATCAATTAAAATTAATTAATCCTTTCCATATTTTTAATACAATACTGATATTATGAATATATGTTACAATAGTTGCTAAAATAAAATATATTATAAAATTACAGGTTATAACATTTATATTATACTTTTAGGTTGTTAATTTTGTATAATGGTGTGATCACACAGACACACCAATACCAATGAACTAATAGCCAAAACTGTTCTTAAAATATTGAGTGCTGTGCAGAAGATTAATGTAATAAAGCATTATAGTAAATAGATTTGTTTAAAAGCATCAACAAGCAGCGTTTGTAGTCCAACGGTTAGGATAATTGCCTTCCAAGCAATAGACCCGGGTTCGACTCCCGGCAAACGCAATTTTTTATCTGCCGAATGATTTTTCATCTCATAATCAAATCAAACAGCAGACACTTCTAGGGATCATAATAATTCATTAGTATTTTGGGTAATCAACCAAGCAGAAGGTTCTATTTATGACCTTCATTGCTACGGGTAACCCTACTATATACAGTTATTACACATGTCATTATTCAAAGGCATGTACTACAAAATATAAAATAAAATAACTGTGGGCATTAGTGGATATTGGATTGATGAAGTGTTTTCTCTCAACTCCTTTTCTGTAAAAATATAAGGTGACATCTTCACAAATCAGAACCAGCTCTCAGTTTCGCAGATCTCTGCTTGACAAAAAGACTTGATAGCACACTTTTGCTGCGACTAGGAACATGGACAGTCTCATGCAGATTTTGATTGTTAAAGGACCCAAATTTTGTCAAAGGTCTGAAACCCTCTAATGCATCCTGCAGACAAAAATTCATCAAACTTCACCATGGAGGAAATGTTACATAACATAACCACTAATATTGCATAACTTGCCAAACATTATGAGTTTAAAAATATACAAACAATTGCAAAAAAATGGGTTAATCACAATTTGACTCGTCTATTAAGAATGGAACGACATTCAAACTTGCTGATGAATATGACATTACCCTTCTTGTGACACCGAGAGATTGGTTGGCCGCGCTAGAAGTAGGAACTCCATTTTGTACGTGGTTTTTTGATTCTGATGGTTTCAACTGTCTAATCTCTTCCTTATCTGCATAATACACTTGAGACTGATTAATATCCAATCTCTAATTATTTGATGATCCAAAACAAATTATATATAAACTGTAAATAAAATGGAATCCCCAAAACAATTGAGAGAAATCACACCCTCAAACTAGGGCGTACATGCCATATACATATAAATTGTTAAATATCATATGTATGCTATAAGTGTGAAAATGTCCACTAGTTGATCAATAGAATACACCAAAGAAGCCGTAACTCTTAAAGATACTTACAAGAGACTTTTCACAAAAGAAACAACAAAAAACCTCAAAACATTTAGTTCTCTCTTGCAAAACTTGAGTTCTTGAGGTGTGGCCTAATAAAGTGTCTGAATGCCCCGAAACGAAAAAAAAAAAAAAAAAAGTGGAAACTAACTGTAATACATATTTTCCTGAAAAAAATGTTTCACTAGTAGACAGTAGGTTCATCTTGCAATTTCCAGTCTTCGAGATACCAATTCCAAATTGATGAAAATATGATCTCTTATAATTTGAGGATACAAACAAATAAATTTATTGCATAATTGGGAATCCAAAATGGTTATGGATCGAGAGGTCACATCTGTGAATCTCACTATCCAAGGAAGCAAAATTATATCAAGGAATAAAAGGAAACTCTTAGAATTTGTGATTAGACTAAACTCAACCTTACGAAACCAGTATGTAAGGTGAAAACTACCCCCACTTATAATCATATTTTTAGGCAATATCTCATTCAATGTGGGACTGTTAACACAAAGAATAAAACATATTCAACGAATACAAGGGATACTACTATTCGACATACCTACAAGGTGGAAAACTCCTGTGGTCTTGGAAGAAAATTTTTGGTCCTTGATTCTGCAAAAGTGGGTGTGTAGATGTTTTAAGCAAACACTGTAATTTTGTGCTACAATAATACCATCAATGTTAACTTAGAAAAATAATATAGCAACATTCCTGCAAATTAAAAACTTACTTTTTTGAAGGATGTGAACTCCGTCTTTTTAAGGTTGACTTAGTTTCTGATGCAAGATGCCATGAAAGAGTTTTTGAAACAGGGGTACCTAAATACAATAATATGCATTCAGTTGAATAAAACAATGTTCACTTGCCAAATAATCTAAAGGGGCATACATTAAAACCAAACACTTCAGAAAAGACGGTTTTCCAAACCACACACCTGAAGGTTGAGGACGGGTTCTGCTTTTAAATGAATTTTGTCTTGCATCAGTTTGTTTGTATGGACGGAAATGTACCTTTTTATTGGCAGAATCTAGCTTGCATTGTTAAACAGAAACGAAAAAGAAGCATAAGTAAAAACAAAATTCATAATCTATGCTGTCAAAATAACTACTTACGGAGAAAAGTTAAAGCAGTTACGCATACTTGGTAAAATGTAGTGCTTGTGATGTCTAGGAATAATAGCCAACAACTGCTGTTGCCGAACACCCTCTTTATTTGTGTATACTTGGCATGTAAGAAGTCTCTGCATGTAAGAAAATATGTCAATTCAACTCCATTAGAAACACCTAATTTAACATGATATCTCAAAAGGTTTGGTAATGACCTGGTTTAGAGTTGAGATCTTCAAGTCCATGGTTGAGACATCCAATGCTTGCTGCTCAAGAAGGTCAGTTAACTTGTAAGCCACAGTTCCAAGATGATCAACAGCGTTTACAATGGCACTTGCAGCATAATCTTTTAGGTTGTCAAGTACCCTGAAAAATCCATGCAGGTCAAGTACACAGGATGTATCGGTCAGCATATGATGCGTAAGCTAATAATATCTCTCACGCGCTATTAAAATAACTAGTCACAAAAATTTCAAGGATACAAATTCATGTCATGTTTGTTAAGGATACCATTTGCTAAAACATCCATTTTCCACCAGTTTCACCATTGATACACTCACAAACATATATTTTAAGAATCAGAATAACTCTGCATATAAACAATTATGCTGCACTGGAAATTGGGAATCACTGAATCAGTGCTCACACATGTTACATTACACTAATAAAAAACAAAGTCTAGTTAATGCTCTTCAGATCTGCATTTTTAGACCGCGCCTTGTTAAATTACTGTTTAAGCACACTAAATTTACATATTTGCTTTTTATGCACATAAAGCAAAGCATACAACTTACATTTATAGAAATACTTAAAGAATGATACTATAAAAAGATTTAGCCATAATATTAACTGGCAAAGTTCTTTGATAAAATCAAGTTTGTTTGTCCCAGTTTAAATATATGTTTAGAATAGCCGTGGAATGTAAAAAGCGCACTCCTAGTGAAGCTACATTTTATTGCTTCATGCTTTTCATATTATATTGGCATTGGAAGCGAGAAATCTTCTCCAACCGCCCACCCAAACCTATGCTAAGTGTATGTTTGGTTTCACGTTTGAAGCACTCATAATTGATTCTTGACTAGAATTGATTATGCTTGAAGCTAAGATTTGTAACTTTCGAGTCTAAACGTAATTTTTTACACAAAAATTTACTGCTCAACTCATTTTTACATGAATTTATTCAAACATAAATCCCTTTATCTTAAACTAACTTTTAGCCAAAATCAATTTTGCATAATCATTTTACTTATAATTAATTTTCTTCACCGCATAACCAAACACATCCAAATTCACCCCAAAAAAAAGTTAAAAGAAGGGCTAAGATTTCCTTCCATGACAATAAACAAACATCTTACATTTCTTTGTGATGACTACGGAGATACGATTTTTCACAGTAGTCCGCAGCAGAATAGAGTTGAGGCCTCAAGTTCTTAAGTTCCTGAAAACACATAACATAACATAACACAAGGATCAACAATAGGAATTGCATCTCAAATCAAACACTTTTCATATGAAATACAATCTGCAAATTCTGAGATAATAACCCTAAATAATGTAATAATAGCAGCAGATAGATCTGAATGAAGTTACTTGAAGGGCAAAAACAAAACTCTTGCTGCTCTCCATGGAAACTTCATCAAATGTCATAGCAAACTCCATTATCCAATTTCAACTCTAATGTAATGCACCACCAGAGGCTATAATAAACAACAAATTTGAAGATATTTTTAAGTAGTGATTTGTGTTGCAAGTAGAAGCAATGGAGGTTTGTTGATTACTTGATTTGATTTAGAAGTGAAAATCATTGAAATAATTGTTTAATTAACAAGTATTATGTAAAGGAATTGGAAAAGGAAAAATCACCTCAGATATCTGAAAAGACACTCCTTCTAGTTATTCTTGATGATGCCTCACTCTTTGTAAGAACAATTATACCACCGCTATTCCTCTATTTGTTTTGTTTTGAAAGAGAACATTTGTGTTTTTACCTAACTAATATTCCTTCTTCATGCTTTAAATCTACTGCTACTAACTCATTTCTAAATTAATGCTGCCTCATTTTCTTTTTTTAGTGGCTTTTTCTCTTCTTCTTTGCTTTCTAAATGATACTAGTGGGCTACCCGTGCTATCGCACGGGTCCTGTCTCTATTCACACACTTGTCAATTCTGCCACTTTTCAGGGTTTAAATTTTGTGCAGAGTAACCAATTAAATAGGTTAATAAATCCAACAATATTTTTTCAGGGTTTAAATTTTGTGCAGAGTAACCAATTAAATAGGTTAATAAATCCAACAATATTAATATGGATAATTACAAATACAATTCAAATATATTAATAACGGACCAGACCAGAGTAACAAAATTAAGACTTCTTACCTATGGTATTCAAATATATTAACAACTGACCAGAGTAACCAAATAAAAAATATCATTCAATGTATGAAAAATAAAATTCAAATGACCAGTCTACAACTGGTATCTTATAGATTTAATATATTAACATTAAAATGGTTAGTCTACAACTGATATGTAGTAGATATGTTCACGTCTACCCGTGGATCATGTATGGATCATGTTTGTAATTTCAGTAATTAACATTAATAAAACTCAGTTGAATTCAGATGAGTAAATCTAAAATTACAACCATGAATAAAATCATGTTTCCAATTCAAATAACATTATCTTTTAAATATTAGTTAATTTTTTCAAACCTAAAATCTATAAAAGTTTCCCATCAAATATAAGTTTTAAATCATTCTTATTATATCATATTTACCATTTTTACAAACCTACAATATATGACAGCTTTCCGTCAAATTTCAGTTTTAAATGAATATCTACACTCAATGGTATCTTAAAATATATGATAGATCCCATCAAATTTTCTGTTACTAATATAAATACTTATAACATATAAAGTCATACCATTTTTTAAATTATTTATTTAGAATCAAATTAACAAATAAAATTATAAAATAAAATAAATTTAAAATTAATATTTAACATTTATTAGTGTAGATAAAAATTAGATAAACCTTTAATAAAATTTTATTTTTTTATTAATTATAATGATAGAAATAAAATTTTATTTTTCATTAAAATAAAGTGTTATGATAATCATAGGTGAATTTATTAATTATTTAAAAAATTTATATATAAAATAATAAATTGATTTAAATAATAATTAGATATATTATACAAAAAAAACATATTTTAAAAAAGTGTTATAATAATCATAAATAACCATAAAAGTTACTATAAATTAAATACAAACACATTAATTATTATTTACATTGAGCGTTCTTATTATATCATATTTACAATTTTTACAAACCTACAATAAAAGTTACTATAAATTAAATACAAATAACCACAATTAATTATTATTTACGTTGAGCCTTAATAAGTTGTAAATACAAACAACCACAATTAATTATTATATACAATATTCCTTATATAAATAAAATATATTAATAAATCTACTCCAATATTTTATTATATGTATCAACAATACAAATAAAGGAAAAACAAATAGTTGTCACTCATAATCTTGTTTATTATATGTATTTCATTTGAATTTTTCAAATATTATTTTTAATTTATTATTTTTTCTTGACCAATTTATTATAAAATGAATTTTTAATTTTAAATAATAAAATTAAAATAATATTCTTTAATATTAAAAGTAATTTAAATTTTATTGAAAATAATACAGAATTATTATAATTTATTTTAAATCTAAAATTATAATAAATATAATTTAAGTATGTGACATCCATAATGACAAATATTTGTTTTTTCATAAGAAATTTATATATTTATCGATCATAATTTTTTCATGTTTCTTAAAAAAAAATAGATATTTGTAGCCTTTTTCGTGATTGTTTCATATATTTCTTTTTCTTTCTTATTTTCAATTTATGCAGAGAATCAACATAAATAAAAATTTAATTAAATCAATAAATCAAATAGAAGACATTAAATTTGATTTCTTGAATTCTAATTTCATCTTAGAAAGATAAAAAAAATGTTCTTAATTAATAATTTAATGACAATTATTGAATCTCAAGCTATAAAGATCTCAGTAGTATTTATAAAAAATTTATTAATATTATTTAAGACATTAGAAATTATATAACAATTAAAAATTCTATATGATAAAGAAATCAAAACTACTAATATATTTTATTATTAACAAATTATATATTTTATTATTATTATTACTATTATTACTATTATTATTATTATTATTATTATTTAATAAAAAAAATAAAAACAATTTTATTACGACTTTATTGAATTGGAAATGTAAAAATCTAAATTAGTTGAATATTTCCCTTAAATAAATAAAAAAATCAAAACCTAGCGTTTAATAAAATAAATTGACTTTATTGATTACTTAGTGACATTTTTGGAGAAATAGGTGTTTAATAAAATTAATAATTTATTTATTGAAAAAAATCGTATTTTTTTTAAACATAAAATACATCAATTATCTACTTAAAAAATTGAAATGTTCAGATTGTGTTTAACTTTTATTTCATAAGTATTGGAATACAGAGACCTTTTGGGAAAACGTAAAAATGATGTATCAAACTCTTAGAAGGCAGAGATTTTGTTTTTGGAAACGTGAGATAGTTGGTAAAGAAATAAATAAAAGATATTGTAATGATTATAAGATTCTATAAATTCTAATGACATAAATAGTTGTGCATTTTAGAAGTTTTGGTATTGTAAGAAAATATTAAATCGTGATATCATTATCATTACCCTTGTAGAATACAAAGAATCTTGTGAATAAAACATTCTTTATTGGTATTAAATCAAAATGATAATTTGATCATTATTGATTAGATTTTATAAACAATTTTTTATAATGATATAAATAAAATTATGATGAGATGATAATTATTGATTAGATTTTATTAATATATTTGTCTGATATTTTGTTGTAAATAAAACTCTATTTTTTTTTAAAAAAATCAATTTTGAACTTGAAATAAAATTAAAAAATAAATAATTATTATAATGAACAAAAAAATTGTCCACTTATTAAATAAATAAAAAATTTGCAAAATCGAATATGTTTAAATATACATTTGTAAAAATTATTTAGTTTGAATTTATAATTCTAATTAAAAATTCAATGATTTATTTATATTAAAATAGATGCTATTAATGAATTGAAATGTTAAATGTAAATTCAATTTAAAAACTTACAAACATTAAAATATTGATATAATCCAATAATAAAATTTCATAACGTCTACATTAAATTATAATTTGATCATTATTATTGTAATTATCATTTAATGCCTTTAAGATCTAAGAAATAAAAAATTTGAATTGAAAGCTCCAAAAATTGGGTTCGCATATCTGAATTAAAA
The DNA here is from genome assembly GCA_963966055.1 of Lathyrus aphaca. Classification (NCBI taxonomy): domain Eukaryota; kingdom Viridiplantae; phylum Streptophyta; class Magnoliopsida; order Fabales; family Fabaceae; genus Lathyrus; species Lathyrus aphaca. The sequence goes on from OZ014525.1 coordinate 8,349,233, forward strand.
GACTTTCTATCTCCATTGGGCAGCGAAAAATAATTGCATTGAGCAGCGAAAAATTGAGTTTGCATTGAAAAGTAAAAAATCTGAGTTTTAATAGCTATGATAATTTTCATTTTTATTATTTAAAAATATTATATTATTGATAAAAGATAAATAAAAGTTAGAGAAAACAAATAAAACAATCACCCGTATCTTTTTACTGATATTGTGTTCTATTATTACATGTTTTTCCATCAACTTTACTTTTATATTCACGTATCAACATGTATATTTTTGCTCGTTTATAAACGCATTTTACCGAAATGTAAATTTATAAATATTATATTTTTGCTCGTTTATAAACGCATTTTACCGAAATGTAAATTTATAAAATGCAATTTTTATTCATCCATAGTCTGATTGTCTTATTCATCCATAATCTTATTGTCTTATTCATCCATAGTCTAAGTGTGTTTCAATAATTTCTTAAGGAATGCAATTTACGTATTCCAAAAAATTATTTGATAAATAATTTATTATTATAGTAGTTTTAAAGCATTTAAAATAAAATTATCTCGATTATTTATAATAATTTGATTTAAAAATTCAATAAATATTTATATTTATTTATTAGATTTAAAATAAAAATGAATTATCTTACATTTTCTTTAGAAAGGGTTAGGTCAATTTTTTTTATTTGATATTATTAGTGCATTATTATGATTGTCACATTTTTAATGTCATATTCTATTATTATTACTCATAATACTGATATTAATAGTGAATTATTATTATTGTCACAATTTAAGGCACCAAATCAAAGGCTAATAAAGACTTATTTACATTAAAACTGATGATATTAAAGAAAATTCAAATTTTATCAAATCATTAGAAATCACATTTTCTTAAGGGATGCAATTTACGTATTCCAAAAAATTATTTATGAAAAAATTATTTGATAAATAATTTATTATTATAGTAGTTTTAAAGCATTTAAAATAAAATTATCTCGATTATTTATAATAATTTGATTTAAAAATTCAATAAATATTTATATTTATTTATTAGATTTAAAATAAAAATGAATTATCTTACATTTTCTTTAGAAAGGGTTAGGTCAATTTTTTTTATTTGATATTATTAGTGTATTATTATGATTGTCACATTTTTATTGTCATATTCTATTATTATTACTCATAATACTGATATTAATAGTGAATTATTATTATTGTCACAATTTAAGGCACCAAATCAAAGGGTAATAAAGACTTATTTACATTAAAATTGGTGATATTAAAGAAAATTCAAATTTTATCAAATCATTAGAAATCACATTTTCTTAAGGGATGCAATTTACGTATTCCAAAAAATTATTTATGAAAAAATTATTTGATAAATAATTTATTATAGTAGTTTTAAAGCATTTAAAATAAAATTATCTCGATTATTTATAATAATTTGATTTAAAAATTCAAAAAATATTTATATTTATTTATTAAATTTAAAATAAAAATGAATTATCTTACATTTTCTTTAGAAAGGGTTAGGTCAATTTTTTTTATTTGATATTATTAGTGCATTATTATGATTGTCACATTTTTATTGTCATATTCTATTATTATTACTCATAATACTGATATTAATAGTGAATTATTATTATTGTCACAATTTAAGGCACCAAATCAAAGGCTAATAAAGACTTATTTACATTAAAACTGATGATATTAAAGAAAATTCAAGTTTTATCAAATCATTAGAAATCACATTTTCTTAAGGGATGCAATTTACGTATTCCAAAAAATTATTTATGAAAAAATTATTTGATAAATAATTTATTATTATAGTAGTTTTAAAGCATTTAAAATAAAATTATCTCGATTATTTATAATAATTTGATTTAAAAATTCAATAAATATTTATATTTATTTATTAGATTTAAAATAAAAATGAATTAACCTTTTAATCAGAGAGATTAAGATGTAATTATCAGGTACTTTAGATTTTATATATATATATATATATATATATATATATATATATATATATATATATATATATATATATATATATATATATATATATATATTAGATAATATTAGATTTTCTGGTTTCCATCAGTTTTACATAGCAAACATCAAATTCTAAGGAAAAAAAGTGTAATCAAACAAATCACTTCATTTGTTTCAAGTCTTTTTTAAAATGGTATAACCCATTTGACAAACTTATATTTAGCCAAGTATGAATTAGTTTCTGAAACAAACCTTTCTTCCAAGGTCACCTTGAATCCAATAAAATAGATCACAAACTAACAGATTCAAAAATTATTGAAGAATAATAAACTGTTTTTTTTTTCCTTCCAAATTTCATCTCTTGGTTTGAACTTTGAGGGCATAATGCATTAAGAGGGAAAAAGAAAGAAGGTATAATTTATAATCACTTATAGCAGCTTTAAGACTTAGAATTTTTATATGGGACAGATCAGATAAGAATCATCTGTAATTAAATAGACTAAGAATTTAAATAGAAACATGATCTAAACTGAATCAAGTGCTTGAATCGCCAAATTCAATATGCAAGTACTGCAAATTGTCCCCTCTCTTTGGAGCCAGTACTGGAATTTATATTTGCAGAGTATTTATTCTTGTGCATAACAGACTTTATAATGTAAGCTTTCATTCCATACTCCTCACACAGCTTTACTAACTCCAATGCATCTCCTGCGGCTTTATATCCGAATCGGTAGTTCTCGCCTGCAAGAAGTTCCAGAACAGACATCTATTACTGTTTATATGAGGATGAAATTGGTAATAGAATAGACCATGTTAATGTTCCTATTCCAGGAAAACAGAAAATACCAACTGATTATGATAATGTAAATGGGTTTGGTGTAACTTGAGAAGATAAAAGGAAAACTGGTGCAACTTATTTACCTGCAACAACTCCACGCACTTTAAGTTCTTTCGATAGCTTCTCAACAAATTGTTGTGGACTGAGATGCCTCACTCTTGAAAACTCTATCTGAAACTCTTCTGGGACCGTGTTACCACAATATGGAATCCAAGATGAAAGAACGCGTTTTCGGTCACATTTAGCAACTATTTGAGCTCTGTTTGGGAAACATTTGACAAAATACATGTTATTTCTTTCTCCTCCAAGGTAAAATTGATAAAATACTTGATAAAATTGCAGGAAAAGGGACCAAAAGCTTAATGCAATCCTCAGTTTGAACAACGTGAGTCAAAGCCCAAACCAAAGCAATTATTGATAGATTAACCACTCTCTGTTTGAATAGAGAAGAATGAGAGAAGAGAAAATCGAACCTGAAGGCGATGTGGTGAAGATTGAAAAAGGAGGATAAACCCTAGCAGCAACAACAACTTAGTGATAATGATGAAAGGTGTAGCCCATTTGTTTAAATCAAGGAAAAGTTAATAGTTAATGTTAATTTCAACTTTCAAAGTGTCTTTTGAATAACCAATGTGAATATGAAGGATGAAATGTATGGAGACCTTAGACCTTCTATTTTTAAAACCAATATTTTGTAGGTTGTAACATCAATTTTTAAAATTAAAAAAAAAAATAGAAAAACAACTTATTATGTGAATGTGCCACATCAGCTGCATTTATTGCCAAATGAACCAAAACCCTTTAAAAATTGCATTACCAAAGTTAACCCTATTAAATAAGTCAAATTAACCTTTTAATCAGAGGGATTAAGATGTAATTACCAGGTACTTTAGATTTTATATATATATACTAGATTTTGTTATTTTAACTATTTATTTTATTTAATTATTTACATAACTAAGGCTGTTTTTGGACACATAAAACCGAAAAACCATCCGAGAACCGATTCATTGAAACCGGACCATTGAACCGGCCGAAACATCTCTTGGTCTGAGAATGAATATAATTTTAATCTGTATCCAAAATGAAGAACCAAACCAATTTTTCAACGAGTAATCGGTAAGCATTGTTATAAGTTCTAAAAAAATTTCATTTCCTCATTTCCCCCCTCCTCTCTCTCTCTCTCTCTCACTTGTCCTCTTTCGTTCTGTCTCTCTCTCCTGAGGTTTCGTCTTCCTTCCGCCGATCAAGCCACAATGTTTACTTTCATTATCTGTTAGAGTGATTTCTGTTAGAGGCTTAATGTGAATTGTTCAAGGCTACAACAATCCTGTTCGTGTAATGTATCCAAAGTTCCAAACTCTTTTTTTTAATTTCTATTATAATATTGTTTACATTGTTTGCATGTTTGAGTTGTTGAGTAGTTCTCTACCTGGTATCAGTTTTGACTTAAATTTTGACATAAAATGGTTGGATTTTGGAATCGTTCTTGATCCTGTTTTATTTTTGAACAAAATTTTGACCTAAAATATTTGACTATTTGATTTTTTGTTTACATTGCTTCCGTTTTGTAAAAAAAATGTTTGAGTATTTGATTATGTTGCTGAGTTTTATTTTTCATTAGGGTTCGACCTAGGCTTTTGAATTGAGGTTGTATTGTGTAAATTGTGTTGCTGAGGTTGTATTTTGGCCTAATAATAATTGTTTGTCTTCAGTTTTGTTCATATTTCGTATTACATTATTGTTTGATTGATATTTAATTTTATGTCATGTCTTTTCAAGATTCTTCAGTGACTTCAGTCATGGATGATCTTATTGATATTAACATGTTGCTTGATGAGATTGGGGAAGAGTAGACAATGGATGGAGGAAATATAGAGATTGGTGAGAAGATTGATTTGGAACTTCCAGTTCCAGTTCCACTTCCAACTGACAACACTACTAAAAATACAACTACTATTCAAAATACTACTACTACTCAAAATACAACTACTACTGAGTTCTCAGAGTCAGATAAATGCCTTTGGTAAAGCTCCACATCCCAAGAAATCCATTGTTCATACTGAAATGGTACTTATTGAAATGTCTGATTGTACAAAGAAGTGGAAATGTAGATGGTGTGGTAAGATTTACACTTATGATGTGAAATGGAAAAGTACTTCTAATGGTAAGAAACATTTAGAAAATTGCATTCAAGGAAAATTGAGGTTGAAAGGTAATACTGACAAAGAGGTTGCACAATCTAAGTTAAATGAAGGTGTTGATAGTACTCGTAGTTTGGCAACTTAACATATAATCATACTAGGGTTAGATTAGTTGAAGCTCGTATGAATCTAGGTCATGAATTTCCTTTTTCTGTTATGGAAGATGTTATCTTTAATGGGTTTCTTAGAGAAATGTATCCATGGTACAAAAAAGATTACTAGACAACAATATCCATGTGTTTCTTGTGAGACATTTTATGAGGCTGAGAGAGTTAAGATGAAAAAGTCTATGTCTTTGATTAACAGGACCAGTCTTATAATTGACCTTGGTGGTATGATGAACAGAAAATTGATTATATGATTGTGACTGATCCTTTCATTGATTCAAAATGGTAGCTTCACAAAAGAGTTTTATCTTTTAAGAATGTGCCTCCACCACATTCTGGTGAGGTTTTGTGTAAGGAATTCATTAATGTGATGAATGATTGGGGCATAAGGGATAAGGTTGTTTCAATTTCAGTTGATAATGCTAGTGTCGATGATAATTGCATTGCTAAATTGAAGAGATATTATTCTGGTAGGAGAAATCTACCATTAGATGGTAAACTATTTCATATGACATGTTGTGCACACATCTTAAATTTGTTGGTTTAGGATGGTCTTGATATGAATAAGGTGATTGCTGATAAGATTAGAAATAGGTTCAAATACTTGCTGAATTTTGAAACTAGATGCAAAGCATTCAAAAAAATTGTTAATGAGTTGCAACTTGAAGGCAAAATGCAAGTGTTGGATACTAAGACAATGGGGGACTCAACTTGGTTGATGTTATCCACTGCATACCACTACAGAGAAGTCTGGCCTAAATATGCTGAAGAAAATGATGCATTTCTGATTTTTTTGCCTGATACAAATGATTGGGAAGAGGTTCATGATATTTGCAAGTTTTTGGAGTTTTTTTTGCTGATGTTACATCAATTATTAGTGACACCTCTTACCTTACTACTAATTTGTTTTTGGATGAGCTTTATAGGGTGAAGGTTTTACTTGATAAATCTTCAAACATCTAAAATAATCCTCAGCTGCAAGCGCTTTCTAATAAAATGAAGTTGAAATATGACAAGTATTGGTCACAGTCTAATACAATGATTTATATTGGTGCAGTTCTTGATCCACGGTATATACAACTTACAAGTAGATAGTTAATTAAGTTGCCATTACACTATTGTTCTGGGCAGGCCCAACTCCCAGAATTGGGCCAAGCAAACCAGCTTTGTGGCACGCTCGACATCGAGCAACATTAAGAATGATGGTCTTTGCCGACCAAGACGAAGTCTTCCAACGACTAGTTTTGACCGTTACCTATTCATACGGATTCCGCGATCCTCGCCCAACGGTTTGAACCAATAATCATCCACTTGGACCAATATATAAACCCTCTCATTTGAGAGGGTCAGGTATTCAATTCTCTGACCTTAATTCTTGTACTTGCTCACTCTTTGCTCAGTGTCTTACTTCAGCATCGGAGTGCCTTGCAGGTACACCCCCCTCATCTCCTTACCCACCGTCCTTCAACAACGCTCGACGCCAGCCATATCGGATCCTGATCTCCAGGTACGATCAGGTGGCGCCGTCTGTGGGAATCTGATTTCCCCGTTCTTCTCTCTCAAAGTCTTCAAGAACCAAAGTTTTTACCAAGATCCATGGCTGCTCGAGACAACAATTCGGACAACCGGTCGAACGACGACATGATCCTCACGCAACGTGAGAGCAACATTCATCATCCTCCGCACGAAGAAACCGTGCAAGATCACCCAGACGGGAAGACAACCTCGCCTTCCCCCGACCGCGACCAACCTCTGGAGAGTCGCCCAGAAGTTCCTTTTCCCCCGACTCCTTCAGGATCTGATTTCGCCGCACTAGCCGAAATTCTGAATCAGACAAATTTGTTGCTCCTCGCCCATGGCGAGAAGATTTCCCGTCTCAAGGACAATAATTGTCGACCCCGGTCTCCCGCAAGATACCAAAGAAGGCGTAGTCGCTCTCCTCCCAAGAGAAAGAGGAAAGGACGCATCGACGAATCTACTGGGGACAAACAACCTCGCCCGTCTCCTTCTCGATCTTCTCCTCCAAGAAAATCAAGAAGGAGCATATCAAGATCCGCGTCACCTCGGCGAGCAAAGAAGCGCGCACCCAGATCCCCTTCATTCAACTCCAGCGACGATGAGGACACCCGGGGCCCCCTCTCGTCGGAAATCATGGCGGCTAAACTTCCAAGGGGTTTAGAAAAACCTCCACCATTAGGCTCATATGATGGGACCACAGATCCTGACGAGCATATCGAGAATATTGATGCGTTGCTCGACTACCGAGGGGTGAGAGGAGCGATCAAATGTCGCCTCTTTCCTACAACTCTGAGGAAAGGAGTGATGACGTGGTACAAAAGCCTCAAAGCAGAGTCCATCACTTCCTGGAAACAACTCGGACGCACGTTTTCCAGGCACTTCACCGCCTCCAGGCGGCATCCGAAGACGGAAGCATCGCTCGAAGCGATCATCCAAGGGAAATACGAACCTTTATGGACTTATATCGAAAGGTTCAATAAAGAAGCATTCCAAGTGTCCACAACAGACGACATGAAGAAGTACTTGCTGTAACGGGGATTACGCCCGTCAACCGATTTCCACCGGGCGGTTGGCATCGAGACCCCGGCCACCCTTGACGCATTCTTGTTGAAAACCCAAGCTTACATCCAATATGAGGAAAAACAGGCAGCTAGCTCCGTCCGAGACGCCCGACGTCGCGAAGCCCCACCGGGTCGATGAACCCTCGACATCTCGTCGGGGAGGAGACAAAAGAAAGGATGATCGCTCCCGTGAACCGCGGGAGCACAGAGGACCCGTCGGCCGATTTCATGAATACATTCCCCTCCTGGTCTCTAGGGAGAAGATCTTGTCCGAATGTGCCAACTCAGAATTCAGGCAAGCAGGAGTACGCTTTCCGAAGCAGCTGCCTAGCAAACCGGGCACGGATAAAACAAAGTATTGCAGATTCCACAAAAGTCACAACCACAATACCGAAGACTGCATCCATCTCAAGGATGCAATCGAAATACTTATCAAAGACGGGCACCTTAAACAATTTACAAAATCCAGGGACACTCCTCGACAAGAAGCACAGGAGACTCAAAAGATCGAGGAGGTTGTGCCCATTCCAGCAGATGCGAACATGCAGGTCGCCCTGAGCATCTATCGCCCAAAGGATTTCTTCCTGCCCGATCACACGGGGAGTCCGAGATATTTATCCTCCCACAACCCATGGGAGACCTTTCCATCAGCAATGGTCATCTCAGGAGGAAGCTTTAACAAAATCACGGTTGGATCCGTAAAGAGGAAATTCTACCAACTGATTGCGAAAGGCCCTGCACAGAGCGCGACCCTGGACCCCCCAAGGGAAGGCTCAATACCCCTTGCCTTTTACCGGGAGGAACTCTTAGGAGGGGCACTAAATTCCAGCATCCCGCTACTCATCCGGGCACGAATGGCCAATTTTGATGTAAGGAGAATCCTAGTGGACCAAGGCAGCTCCTGCGACATCATGTACTCCCAGTTATTTTCGACACTCCAGTTAAACGAAACACACCTGACTCCGTATGTCGGATCAGACTTACAAGGTTTCAACGGAGCGGTCTCCCAACCATGGGGCTACGTCGACCTGTTCGTCACCTTCGGGGCATCCAAGACCGCCAGAACGGTTCGCTTTCAGTTCCTAGTCGTGGATTGCCCGTCGCTATACCAGTGTATTTTGGGACGACCGACATTGGCCGAGTTGATCGCTGTTCCATCCACCGTCCACCTAAAAATGAAGTATTATACTACTTCGGGCAAGGTTGCTACGCTGCACGGTGACGTAGAAGCTGCCCGCTGATGTTTTGAGGCGGCATCTAAAGGTCTTAGCTCAATATCCTACCAACCAAGTCCTTCAGCACTGACTTCACCAGATACTCCACAAACATCCAAGGCTTTTCCTCAGGTAGACTCGATCGATCTGGACTGCAGGTTCTCAGACGACAACGAGGGCATTCAAAAGCTGACCGATTCACTTTCCCGACCAATTCCAGACGGAGAGTTCGAGCTGATTCCTTTGGGAGATGATCCGACTCGGTGCATTAAGATCGGGGCACATCTGCCCGACTTGGCGAAACGACAGTTAGAGGCATGCCTCAAAGGAAACGCAAATCTGTTCACTAAGAGCTTGGAATAAGAAGATATATGGCTTTCTAAGGGGGAAGGATTTTGAAAATGACACAACTGAGCATGTTATATATGTTAGAATAAGCGTGAGTGAATTGCTCATACTTTGCCTATATATAGATGACCTATTGATAACAGACAACTGCAAGAAGGAGATCATAGACTTGAAAAGCGGTCTGAGTAAGGAATTCAAAATTTCGGACCTGGGTAACATTTCATATTTCCTTGGTATCGAAATCTACAAGAGTAGTTGAGGCTTGTTTCTACACCAAAGAAGATATGTAGGTGGGATACTAAAAAGATTTGAGATGAAAGATTACAATGCAACTTCGACACGAGCTGAATCAATATTGCAACTAACAAAAGATCCAGATGAAGATGAAGTCGATCCAACTCAGTGAATAAGACTCATTGGATCACTAATATACCTTTGTCACACAAGACCCGATCTTGCTTACAATGTAGGTATGATGAGTAGGTTCATACAAAAGTCAAAGGTGTCACACCTTGCAACCACAAAGAGGATACTGAGGTATCTCAAAGGAACACTAAACTATATCATTTTGTTTCCTACAACAGACGTATGAAATCAATGCAAACTAGTGGGATACAATGACTCAAGTTAGTGTGGTGATGCTGAGGATCAAAATCCACAGTTGGTTATGTGTTTATGCTAGGCACCAGTTGCTTGGAGCTCAAGAAAATAACCAGTAGTAGATCAGTCATCATGAGAAGCTGAGTACATAGTTGTCTCTCTTTGTGTATGCCAAGTAACATGGATGGTGAATTTAATCGAATAAATTGCAAGTGAAAATCATGGAACAATGATCATGAAGATTAATAACATGTCTGCTATCAATTTGGCCAAAAATCCGATAGCATATAGAAGAAGCAAGCATATAGAGATGAAAATTTATTATCAATGAAAGCAAGTATCAAATGGGAAACTGAACTTGGAACACTATAAAATCGAGAATCAGATTACAAACGTCATGACAAAGGTTGTGCATGTGGAATTGTTCAAGAGATTGAGAACTATGATGAATGTAGATAGTTTAGATATAATGAATTAGAAAATGTGTTAAATGTGCAATTCTTTGTGTTAAACATGTTTGTAAAATGCAGGATTCAACATAATCAAAGTCAAATGTGTTCGATATAGTAGTAATTGAATATGCATGTGTTCGATAAAAGATTAAATACAACTTATAGCAGAGAGATGTGCATGTATTCGACAGAGAGTCAAATACAACTAGTCGTAGTCAAAGCAACATATATTCGACAAAGTTGAATAATAACTTGTTGAAGTTAGTTGGTTTGAAATTGCATGATGTGTAAGCAATTTCATTATAAATAGGGAAGTACCTTACATTTGTATACAACACTACTCAATTTCAATACATTCTTCCTCCCTTTTAAAAAACCTTAATATTTCTCTCTCTTATCTTTTCTCTCTAAATTTATCTCTTTTCTTAAAAATATTGTGCAGCAGGATCATCTTGCAACCAAGGTGTGATTGAATCACTCGAGTGAAAAGTGAGGAACGAGAATCTTAAATCAATCAAGAAAGTGATTGAATCTTGTTCTATCAAGATTGATTCCAACAAATAAAACACTTTTTTTTAAATCTTGATATCCGACCTTTTGACTGACTAATAATAATTGTACATCTACCTTTAATTTCATCAATATTAGGGGTGGGAATAGGTTGGGCCGGCCTACAGGGACTTATAGCCTAACCTACTTAAGGTCAGGCCAGGCCAGGCTTTTTTAATAAAAAGGTCGGACTTAAGCTTTTTTAAAAGCCTATTTAATTAAATAGGTCAGACTTAGGCTATTAAAAAAAGCATATGAAGCCTTATAGGCTGACCTATATTTTCATATATATTAAAAATATAAATATGTTGTCCTATATATGCATATATATTAGAAAAAAGGATACATATGTTGACATATATACACATATATATTAGAACAAAGGCTAAATAGGCCGGCCTATATATGCATATATAGGTCATCCTATAAAACTTCTTAAGTAATATGAAATAATTGAGAACCTTAATGAGAAAAAAGGTTTGTAAATAGACTTTCAGGTCAGGCCAGACTTTTAAAAAGACCAGGTCAGGCCAAAAAAAGGAGCCTATAATAGGCCATAGGCCAGACTCAGGCCTTTTAAGTTTATCGTAGGCCAGACCCAGACCTTATAAAGCCTAGCCCAACCTAGCCTATTTCCACCCCTAATCAATATCAAGATTATCTGCATTCAATTTGGCAAATTGTGCAGCATCACATCATCCATATTTTTTCTTTGCATTTTGCAATTCATAAATACGCAATCCAATTCGAACAATTGTTTTGTAAGAAAACCTTCCTACCAATCCCAGTAATTTTAGATTACAGTTCCAAATTCCATTACAGCAGACCAAATTTCAACTGAATAATATACTTTTTTGGACCTATTGTTTATGTTAGCACTGAGTCACTGACAAGTCCCACACTGGCTTTGGCTTGTCAGGTTGGGCTGGTGGTTGCACCATGTTGGCATGCCCGCTCCAAGTTGAGGGTCACCTCAGGGGACTTGGGCAAAGGCTCAGATCTTTTGTCTCTTAGACGGGAGGGCACAACGTGAAGCTGATTTCACTGAGTAGCAAAAACCTCCTTCCCAAGTTGTCCTTATAAAATTATTTCTGATATCCTTATTTCTACTGCTAGTTTTTCATGAGTTTCAGATTCCTTTCAAGTTGATTAAAAATCTATGCAAAAAAGTATGTATAACTTCAAGTCGTCATAAAATAGCTATACAGTTCCCAGAGCAGAGACAAACTTGTAAAGACAGTTTTCTGACATTAACTACTTGTTTTGTGAGGCAAAATAAAAAGACAAACCATGTAGACAAGGTAGTCAAACTCGAGATCCTACGTAAGATCGATTTGGAATAATTAGATCGTGAATCAGGGGATCGTAACACGGATAGTAAGATTCTACCAAATTTTTAAATTCATAAATATTTTACATATAGATTAATTACAGTAACATATTTACAAAGGAAAACTTCTAAAAAACAGTAGCAACTAAAATTACTTTAAAAAAGCTAAAATTTTATGAGATAATATTCATTGAAATTTGAAACTAACTTTAAAATTCACTCAATTGAAACAACAACAGTAACATAATATTCATTGAAACAACATAATTGGAATTTGAATGATTTAATTTATTTTGAAAAATTATATTAATTATGATTTATTTTGGGAAGTAGAATATTTACTTAATTATTGGGTGGCCGGTAGTTATTAGCCTAGTTATTAGGAAGATTCTACTGCTATAAAGTCTATAGGGAAAGAACCGTTTCAAATTTTATTAAAAAAATAAATATTTTTTAGGGTTTTTTCTGAACCGGGTCGCAAACCCGATCCACGGACCCGAACTCATGGGGTTTTAATAAAAAATGCTATTTTTCAACAAAAACGGCGTTTTTACTGTTCTCACGTGAAAACACATCGATTTTGCCTGTGCCTACCAAAAACTGATTCTGATCATTTTCTGGCACGGTGGGGAGTTGCAGGATCGTAAAATCGTCCGATCCTATGAGTAGGATCGCGATTTTGACTACCAATGCATGTAGAGAGAAACTAATGTATCCTTTACTTTTCCACTGACTGGTTCAGCATACATTTAAAGTTAAATTTAAATTTAAATTACAATTACAATACATTACAAACACAGCATCCATTCTATTTGCTGTAATGTTGCTGGAATTTTAACAAGTAAACTAATGCTTTCACATGGGCATTGTACATTTCTTTTGAGAATGTCCTAACATATGGCAGCGACCACATTGGACAACCCTTTTGGGACGCTTAAAGTTCTCTACTCTCAGAACCTTCTTTTTAGGTCTTCCAGGTGGTCGGCGAGTCTTTGGTGGGCGAATTACAATATCCACCCTTGCACCTCCTCCCCCTTCTGCCCCTTCTCCATGCTCTCTCCATTGACTCTTGTCTGGAATAGGATTTATCACCTGTGAATAGGCCATTCTGTAACTTTGTACAGTGAAACATGGTTCGGCAAACATATGGGCATTGTGCCCACAAGAAATAAGTGCAGCAGCAGCATGAGCACAAGGTAAACCATACAATTGCCATCGGCGACAAGAGCACTCACGACTTCGTATATCCACAATGTTGGTTCTTTCAGTTGACACAATTTCAAACTCAACTTCGTTTGCTCGGAGTACTTGGTAGCAATGAGCATCAGCTATTGCTTCTGAAATTCGCTTCTCAGCAGATGGTACAAGAATTGAAGTCCACCCCAGACCCACATCCCGCCGATCATTAAACCATGCTGTCATCTGCTGGCGGATGTATTCCATCATCTGCACAACGGGGAGCTCGTGACATTCTTGGGCCCAGTTATACAACAATTCAGTTACACCAAGTGTGAAATGGCCATATCGAACACCATCAAAATATGCAACAGCCCAAAGATAGGGAGGGAAGTGTTGAAACCATGATATAACATCCTGTGAAATCTCTATCATCTCAGTAATTTTGCTTTCAAATTCAGCAGCTGTAAGGGCATAAACAGCATTCCAAAAGATGTTCACCAACTTTGTGTTTTTAAATGTATCGCGAAAATTTTCGCTTACATAACGCAGACAGAAACCGTGCGAAGCACTAGGAAAATGTGTTTCCACTGCCTCCACCATGGCTCTTTGCCTTTCAGATAGTATTGTAAGTCTAGGCATGTTGTCGGTGTTTACTCCAAGAAGTTTCCGTAATTCAGACATAAACCACATCCAGTTTTCATCGCTTTCAATATCAACAACAGCAATAGCCAAAGGAAACAAAGCCTCATCAGCATCAACAGCTGCTGCACAAAGTATTGTACCTAGATATTTTCCTTTAAGATGTGCTCTGTCAAGCTCCAAAAGAGGCCTACAAGCATTTATAAACCCATAAATTGATGCACGGTAAGCAATAAACAGGCGTTGAAAACAATTTTCTTGTCCGGTGGCACCAACAGATGCAATGCTACCAGGGTTTGTTTTCCTTATTTGCTCACAGTATGCAGGGAGAAGACGGTAACCTTCTTCAAATGTTCCATGAAGTGCAGCCATGCTTCGTTCCTTTCCTCGCCAAGCTTGCATGTAAGAAACAGCAACTCCGTGCTGATCACGAATATCTTGCAGTATTTCTCTAGGTTTGTATTGTGGATTATCTCGAATGCGTGATTCTACAGACCTTGCAACCCAACCTACTGATGCCTGCTGATGATGAAGGTTGCGAACTCCCTCACAAGTGTGGTCTCCTTGTAGGGTTCTTATAGTAAAAGTAGGAACACCAGGACATTTTGCTACATGGACACGCCATGGACAGCCTTCTTTGGAGCACTTTGCTATAAAACGACTGCGATCTGACTTAACTATTCGAAGATCGAAATGCATAGCAATGGCAATATCTTTTAATGCTCTTCGGCAGGTTTCCACATCTGGAAACTCTTGACCAATGACTAATGGTTGTTCTGATATAGTAACAGAAGTATCATCTAAAACTAAAGAATGAGTATCCATATATATATATATATATATCTTCGAAAACAAGGAACCAGCAATGTCATGTGACTCTAAGGGTCTTCATCATATTCATGAATTATCAAGGACTGCCAAGGATAGGCATTAAAAAATGCCACCATATTAAGCCTCCTCCCAATAACAGACTCTGCATTACACAAGAGAATGAATGCTAAATCATATGCAGTTCATAACAAAAAGGCATTGAAACAAAACAAAATACAGAATTATCACGCAGACAAGGAACACAAAAGCTGTAAATAAAGTATTAACTGATAGTGGATCCTCAATAGTTGGATTAATAAAAATGAGAAAAATGAAAACAATTGCGGAGGAAGAAAAAACACTCAAAAAGAGTAAAATTTGTTGAACCCTCAGAGAAGCCTTTTGTTGACTTAGAGAGATGATGGAAATAATAAGTTAAATCTGCCAAACGATCCGGGTAGAAGTTAAGCAATACATGGATGATATGAACCGACAAGTATAATAGTTTGAACTTTGAACACAGCCAACAAAGGATTTGAGCTAAATTCTCTTCAATGCAAGTAGAAAACCAGTTCTGTCACAGCAACCTTACAAAATGATAAATTTATCGCTGACCATTCCTAATGAACTACAATCTTCCTTTACATATGCACAAGTCCCTATAGCCTTCACATCACCATCTACTTGCTTTTTCAAAGACAATCCATAATTAAGAAGAATACGACTTTGCCTATACCAGTTTCGTCGCATGTACATGCCTAAACTACCCGTCTATTACCCCTTTACACAGTTCATGTAATTAATACATACAAATCTGCTAACTTCATGGCACCGCTTCTTTCAAGCATCACAGTAATAAAAGCTATTTTTTAATTACAAAAAATCTACATACTGAACCCTAATCAATGTTCCCTGATAGCCCATTAAAACCCAGAGAGAGAAAACATTTTTTCTACTTGGTTTGATCCAGAAACTGAGTTCAGGGTTCAATTTTCAAAAAGCAAAGCATAAGCATAATTAAGGGATTCACATTAAAGCTTCAACTCACGAGGGGACATTAACGACATTGCTCACTAGGTCAAAATACTGCATTGAATGAGGCTCCAATGCAACACAACAAGTACTATTAAAACCCACTTTGGATCCAATCCAACACAAACCACAATCTGGAAATCTCAATTTCCGAATCCAAAATCTAAATTTCGTAAACTACGAGGTCGGGATTTCACTTGGGAAACACAATTAACATAAAAATATGAATTTTATAAGATTGATTTAACTTTTTGAGGCATAAATAAAATCGTGCAGAGAGAAATTGGGGATATGATGCGGAAGAAGAAGAAGAGAGTGTACCTTAGTTTAAGGTTATTGTTGTTATTATTGTTGGAAAGTTTGACAGTAACTGCTTCTGCTACTGTTGTTGTTGTTGTTGATGTTGTTTCTTGTTCTTGTTGTTCAGCTTTCGTTCTTGCAATTTCACGAGATGGTGGACCGTAGTAAACAATTTTATTTTATTTCTTTTTGTTCTTCTCTGATTTTCTTTTTCTAAAATCTTTTTATTTATTTTTTCTTTCTATGTAGTATATGTCTCCTTCTTCAAATACTCCAATAAAACTAATCTCTTATTTATCTACTTACTTTATTTTTATTTTTTTATTTTGATATGGAGTACCCATTTAAAATTTCAACATCTCACAATTACTTTGACCAAGATTTTAGTTGTTTATATTAATTAATTAGGATGGCAAATTGGTATGTCGGCTCAATTTATATGTTTTATGTAAAAGTTTGTAAAATAATGAGATAAGACGAGACATATATAATTGTAGGTATTGGTTTAAATTTTTGTCTCGTCCTGCAAAAAATAAGACAAAGAAGTGCAGGTATTGCACTCTTTTAATATAAAAATTATAAAATTTTATGTTAATCTTCGTGCTTGCAAAAATCTGAAGGAAAAAAAACGGAATGAGACAAACATATTAGAGAGTGTAGGAAAAAAATCTTTACCCATCCCGCAAAAAAGAGCGGGTAAAACAATCATGCCGCGCGAGTCAGACCTATTTTTCCACCCATAATGATAATGTGTTACTTTGACCGAATTAAAGTGAGATTTAAAAGAAAATTAAAAAGTTTATTAATAATTTTTTTATGGTAGTCAAAGATTTTTTTTTATTAAATTCAAATAAATTTTATAATTGTTCTGAATTCAAACTAGAATTGGAGATGATGAGTGAGATGATGGGATAATGCTTCGTTGTGGTGGATTTGAACTTTCGATGCAGTGGATAAGAGATTGACATGCTAGGTTGCCACTATAACACCTAAGTGAGTGAGAGAATAATGAATAATGTGTGTGTGTGTGTGTGTGTGTGTGAGAGAGAGAGAGAGAGAGTGTGAATCATATAGATTTTTCTTTGCATGAGATCCTTTATGCATGAAAGTTGGTTTGAGTGTTCCAGATTTGAATCAGATGTGAGTTTTCTCTTATTAAGTCTTTGTCTGGTCTAGAAAAGTTTCCCTGAGACTTTTTGTGGCTTGGTAGCGAGAAGCCTTTTAGAGAAATGGGTCATGTTTCCCGCACTACGGTAATTGCTTGGAGAATTAGAAGAGGTTTGGTAGTCGGCGTTAATAACCTAGGAACATGTGCACTAAATGTGAGTCTCATCATTGAGACATCTCACATGATTTGTTTGATATGCGACCTTAGGTTTCTAGACTAGGGAGTGATGCTTCTTCCTAGGATACTCAAGTGTCGTTGTATTCTTGAGGCAAAATCTAACTATTGACTTCTTCCATTGTTTATGAGCCTTTGATTAATCTACCTCACTTCTCTATATAATGGCCACTTGTGATTTCAAAACTCTTTTAGCCTTTTTATACAAATTACAAGTTCTCTTTCTTCAACACACTCCGATTTTCTTCTCTAAAATTTGGCAACATCTATTTTGTCAATCTTTTTCCTTCTTTGGGTTATACATTTTCTGGTCCATCGCATCTTCTAGGCTATCTCCTTTAAGTGTTATCTTTATTTTCGGTTCTCTCAAGTACCATATTTTTCTTTTCTGTTAACAACTCATTGTTTCCTGCAAATAGGATAGTGAACCTAAAAATGGAAAATGTTGGCCCTTTAGAAGTTAATCAACCTTTTGCAAACCTTATTGTGCTTAGCAATAACTTTGGGTCTGGAGGGGGTTTCGTTGAAGATGGTAACAAACCCTCTAGTTTTCATTCTATTAAAGGTGCATATAATTCTTCCAAAGGAGATGAAAGAAAGGACCGTGATAGTCCAACTAAGGTAGATCTCGAACCTTCTAAGGTTGCCCAGAATAAATAATTGACTCACTATTTTATTAAATCATTTAGGGCAACGAACGACAGGATCCAAGCGACATAAAGGTTAAAGATCATACTATCTTTGAAGCTATTACTAGATTCATAACCAATAATATCCTTTTCATGATAGTTGGTAAGATATGGTCAGGAAGAAACACTAGGGTTTGATACCAGCTAGGGATGTTATTAAGTACCACTGGCTGGATAAGGAATCATTGTAACTGGCTTCTTACTTCACTACTGTAAAACACAAAAACAACAACGCCCGGGTCACCATGGTTGAGACATCCACCGTTGTAATATCTGTTACCAGATGAACGTTTTGAATTTTATTTTTTTAAAATGATTTAATCACGGTCGAGGCTTTCAACTGTGGTGATAAAGTTAGTGGTACAATATTTGAATCCTTGCAACAATTTTTTTTCCATTTTTCAATTTTTTTTACACAATTTTAATATGCAATCGTAGTGATATTATATGTACGTTGAACCTTTGATCTTCCCAAAAGAGAGAAACGTTTCCCAAGTATATTGATGATTGCAAATTTTCTCAATTTTCCAAGACGTTCACAATGTCATTCAAGGATATCAACCATTAGAAGTAACCATCATTGCAAGCATTAATGGTTAGGGAATTTCCACCGGCAGATTCATATGAATATGCCGATGAGGGCTTCCCTGACTACTTTGGTGGAAGAAACTACCAGGAAAAAGGCGAATGAAACCTACTATTACCAGAAAGAGATGAATCTTACCTGACATGTTTGGCGGTGGGGAAAGGTTACGGTTTCGTCAGACCCTAATTTTTGACCCTAAGATTTTTCGCATCTCATCTGCATTTGCATACAAAACAAGATCATGCACTGTTCGTTTATCCTTTTTCAGGTGCAGGTCTTTGCTTGCAAGAGGATCACCATGTTTAAATTATGTTCTTTGTTTATATTTTTACTAACCTCTAACCAAAATACAAAAAAATATGTTGCAGTTGCTTCTTCTTCCCTGTGTTGCAGGATTTCAAAGACAGGGCTGTGATTCTCAATTCAGATGTGGTTGTTCAGTCACGATTCGATTCAGATGGACGTTTGACCTGATCTTGGTCAAATTATCAAGAGATTGTTTCGATTGCAGGTTGCGTGTGCCATTGGTTTGTTTCTCAGACTGTGCGTATTCAGAAGTTCAAGATTGTGTTATGTGCGAAGTCATCAGTTATCAGACAGTGTTTTTGTGCGAAGTTTGATTTGAATATTCAGTGAGCATCAGATCACCAGTTTATCAACAATTCATTTGAGGATTTATTTTCCTCAATATGGATTCAAGTAATCAAGGCAAATTTCAGATGTTGGCTGTGGCTTGATTGGAAAGTTTCATGTTTGTTCAGTGATTCAGTGATGGTTGTGATCAGTTTATCAGAGGCTTGTGAGAAATCGGGAGTTGGTCGTGAAACCTAAAAAAAATCATCATCATCCAATTTCTAATTTTTTAGTTTGATTATCCATTATCCTTTATCCAACAACCACTTTTCCATTATTCTTCTCGATTATCCGATTATCCAATTTTTATCCCGCTTCATATCCATTTATCCATTTCCCATTATTTTTCAATTTTTCTATTATCCATTTTATTCAATGCTCATTTTCTTCCATTTTTTCTCGAGTTATCTGACTCATACATTTTTTAATTTTCATTACTCAATTAAACCATTTTTCCTATTTTTCAATTGTTGACATAATCTATTTTTTTTAAACCATTTCCAATTTCTAAACCATTCATAAAAAATCTCATTACATTTTTTCTAAACCCATTATATTTTCAGCCCATTGATCCATTTATTATTTTCTTTATTAAAAAAAAGATTCATTAAACAATACACATTAACAAGCTTCATAAGCCTTCAACCGAGCCCATCAATTCAAACAAATTGCCAGCCTTCCCATTCTACCTAGCCATCACGTCACAAATCCAGCTTCCACGTGCTAGCCTCAAAATAAATTGTCAAGCCAAACAGCAAGACTTCCAGCCCTTAACCCCACGTGACAGCCACTTCACATCAATACATTTTACAAACTACACTTGCCTAACTCACAAGTTGCCCAGCTAACAAAACACCCGTATCAAGCCTCAGTGTAAGCCTTTCCAACAAACACACATAACTCTCAGCTTTACCACACCAAGCCATCAGCTAGCCTCACATCAATCAATAGCTTACACTCACGATTTTACCGCTACAGAAAAGTGGCGACTCTACTGGGGAGTCAATCTCTAAGTGGATTCGGCCTACTTTGATTTGTTTACCTGCTTTAGTTTGATTTGCTTGTTACTTGTTTGTTCTGTTTTGGTTCTGGTGATTCTTTATGAGATAGATCCTAACCCGGATCTGAGTGGAACTTATGATAAGACGGCGATATTCGAAGCGATATGCGATGGAGTAGTCCAAAACAATATCAATTTGATAATCTCCACTCAGTTAGGCTCTCTTGGATTATCAATGTCATGACGAGTAATCGTACGTGGCATTATTTTCCAACCTTGAGTTGATCATACTGAGGACCGTAGAACCCTTAACCAATCTAAGCCAATTTAGGAACGTAGTGCGGAAACTATCTGAGTGTAAACTTAAGGTGGTTGTCACGCGATACTACACTCGGACGAGGTCTATTTTAAGAATGTTATCGGTTGGGGAGTAATCCAACGTACCGATGATATTCTAAAGATGGCTGTTAACTCCGGGAACCTCTGTTAGCACCCTTTTGGTTTTTTGCAGGTACAATGAAGACAAACCTTAGTACTTACCTGTGTGGGTTGGTGTTCTTATCCCATGACTCCATGCTCGTGATTCGAACGTTTGAACCTGTGTGCTTTGCATGATCTTGTTTGTGTTTGTTGCATCTACATGTTCATCATGATCATCATCACAACCATTTTTCAAGGGAGATAATTCCGATTATTGCAAATGTTAGAAAGAATAAACATTCCTTTTTGTCAAGATATTTCATGACAGTATTCTCGATGTTGACCATGTTTGCAATAATCGATTTGTTTTTTCTGAAAATGGAAGTGAATATTGCATATCATTGCATTCTCGCATATTCTTGCATTCGTCTGAGTTGTGTGGGAACTTATCCCGGTTGTTTCTTTCCTCAGTTGTTTGTTGATCCGTCAAGCTAACTCCTCACCACAGATACGGTACTAGAGCTGATAACAGACGAAGGGCTATCAGATTGAGAATGGAACACCAAGAACAACATAACATGGAAGTCCGAATGGAAATTGATGAGTTGAAGGCCGGTATGACCAGGCTCACTGAAATGATGCAAGTTCTGATTGCTCGAGGTGAACCACCTCAAAGGACTGTTATCTCTGAAGTTTTTACTGCTGTTGTTGATCCTCCTGTTGTTCAGCAACCAGCTTCTACTTGGCCAGAATTTGGGTTACCTCCGGATTATGTGTCAGTTTCTGCTACTGCTCAGATTGGTGGTCCATCTGTTGTGCCAGTCTTCTCAGCTCCGACTTTTGTCGAACCTCAACCTGTTATGCACGCTACTGCTCAGACTACTTATCAGAACTCTCCTTTCTTGTACCAAGCTCCTGGTCAACAAGCTGAAAGTCAGGGTGAGCCTGGATATATGGATGAAGTTAGAGAGCAATGTTTGACTCTTGAGAAGAAGGTAAGAGGTCTAGAAGGAAAATATGTCTTTGGTTCTGCTGCAATAGACATGTGTTTGGTTTCCGACTTGGTTCTTCCTGATAAATTCAAGGTTCCTGTATTTGAGAAGTACAATGGTCATACCTGTCCAAAGATTCATCTGCTGATGTATTGTCGCAAAATGGCTGCGCATGCTAAGGATGACAAATTGCTTATTCACTGTTTTCAAGATAGTTTGAGTGGTGCTTCCATGAAGTGGTATGTGGGACTTGAGAAGAGTCACATTCGAAGCTGGAAAGATCTATCTGATGCTTTTGTAAGGCAATATAAGTACAATCTGGACATGGCGCCTGATTATCGTCAACTTCAAAACATGTCATAGAAAGAGAAAGAATCATTCAAAGAGTATGCTCAGCGTTGGAGAGAGCTAGCTGCTCAAGTGGAACCACCTTTGCCTGAAAAGGAATTAACTGGTTTGTTCATGGACACTCTTCAACCGTTTTTTTGGGAGAAAATGGTAGGAAGTGTTTCATCTGGTTTTTCTGACCTAGTCACTATTGGAGAAAGACTAGAGGAAGGTATCAAGAAAGGTAAGATTACCAATTCTGAAGCTCCTAATGCTGCAAGAAAATCTTTTGGGAATCCTCACAAGAGAAGAGATGGTGATGCTTATGCTGTTTCAACTGAGAGGAGGTCTTATCACCCGCAACAACGATATGTTCAACCATATGTAGCTGCAGTTGCTCCTGTTGTCAAAACTCAACCTGCTCAAACTCAAGTTCAAGGTCAAGCTCGACCAGTTCAAGCTCAAGTTCAGATTCGAGCTCAAGCTCAGGTTCCTCATCCTGCTGTTGGACAAAATCAGTATCGCAATAGGCCAAACTTTGATCCTATTCTGATGTCTTACACTGAATTGTTTCCTTCCTTGATTGAGAAAGGTTTAATTACTACTAGGCCTCCGCCTCCTGTTCCAAATCCTCTGCCAGTTGGTTATAGATCAGATCTTCGCTGTGAGTTTCATCAAGGTGGAACTGGTCATGACTTAGAGCATTGCTTTGCACTGAAGGCTAAAGTGCAAGAACTTATCAGGAACAACATCCTTTACTTTAATAACCTTAATCCCAATGTTATCAACAATCCTTTGCCGAAGCTTGGGAAGTGAATCTTCTAGAAGAATTCAACTGTCAAATTTTCTTCAAGGCCAGAATATCAGACGGGACAACTCATCCTTGTTGTTGATTGATCACTAGGCCATTGTTTCTTTATGTTTGCAATTTTCTTCAATCTTATTAAGTTGATTTTTTTTAAGCTTGTTTGTACTTTCATGTTGATTTTAATGAAATGAGCATTGCTTTGTTTTGATTCAATTTCATTTGCTATTTGCATCTTTATGCTTTACATTTCAAGTTCATTTATCTTTTCTCAAAGCTTTTACAATGATTGGAGGGAGGATGATGAAAACGAGATACCCATAACTGTTGTTGGTATGCTTTCAATTGAGACTTGGTTGATGATATACAGGCATTGTTTCAAATCCTAAACACTGGAGAAATAAGGAAGTCAATCCTTTGTCAACCCCTTTGAGCCTTGAAGTTGAAGTTTCTTTCTATTCGAAAAAACCCTCAATTTTCACCTGGGGATGGGTAGTTTTCAATTAATTCGAATGTGCATTCGAGTACAAGAGAATCATTCAAGACATCTTTCAATAAAGGTTGCAATCTCAAGCTTTCCTTCACACACATCAAGAAGTGTTGAAGATGTCTCTCAATTCAAAAATCAATGATGGTTCGTCGTAATCATTAAGCCATGCAGTCATTATCTTTCAAAAAAAAATGATATAAAAAAAATTTATTGAAAAAAAATGAAAGCCCGCTAAGTCAAAACCTATGAAGGAGACTTAGGCAAAAAAACTGGGGCATCCCGCTGGCTGTAAGTTCAAATGACACAGTTCAGGTAAAAGTTAGGGACAATAAAAAGAAATATTTGTCAAGAGGTCATCAAAATCCTCAACAAAAGCAAGTTGAGTGGACCAAAGTCCTCTTTAGAAATAACAAGAGAGGAAGATGTGACTGCTATCTCAAAATCTTTTGGCTTATGAACCATCTTCATTTGTGCAATCCTAAAATTCTGGGAACTTGAATGCATAGGCTGAATTAATTGAATGTAGGACTGGAGTTCATCACGAAGTTGGGTTGGGTACAAATAAACTTTGAGCATATATCCTTTGTTTCATAAACCGTGAACTAGACCAAGTTACAACCTTCAAAAGTCCTAATTGAACCCAGGTTTCTTTTGAAAAGCATACTACAACAAGGTTGCGTAAACTGACTCCCAAGTTCTTTACCAATCATTTGTTTTCTTACCTTTTGCTTTATCTATAATGTTGTCTCAACCGTAGTATTTTGACAATGTTTTCATTTACTTTACATCAATAAATTTCATTCCAAAAATGATTCTTGATTTCAAACTTCGCATTGAATTTTGCATTAAAATTACCAGGTTGGTACAGACAATTTTATTTGCAAATAAACTTTCCTCATTAAGGAATTTTCAAACAGTTGAGAAACTTGGTCAGTGATCTTATCAGGGGCAAGTTTTCCTCAGTTCCTTTTGTTTCAAGATGTTGTTGCCTTGTGCAAATTGTTCTCAGATTTGGTTAGTCAGAAGATTCTCTGCAAGTTTCATATTGGGTTATTTTATCAAGGGCTGAAGCCATGATCAATTTATTCTTCTCAACACCTATCTCAGAGATCTGATTATTTTCTCCAGCATTAATCAGAACTGAATCCATTATCAGTTTACCTTCATTAGTCATTGAACTTGGGGCAATTTTTCTTCAAGAATCCCCAAGTAGCCTTGCATGACTACTCTCAAAAGATTTTCAACTTGATACAGTTTACTAGTGTGACAGAGATTTATTCAGCAGTAGCATCTCTAATTTCCGAGCAGAATGGCAGTGATTTTCTGTGTTGAGGAATCAGTCTTCCCTCTTTTGCACTCCTCTAAGAGTCTAAACTGGTTGTCAGCATTTCCACTAATCTAAGAGTCTAAACTGGTTGTCAAGCTTTTTTCTCTCATATTACTTCCTTGGGTGTGTTATTCCCCATTTCTTGTTAATGTTTGCATATTTGAGTGTTTTAGTCCTCATTATGCGTTTTCTCGGGTGTGTTATTCCCCGTTCTTGTTAACCTTTGCATATTTGGGTGTTTTAGTCTTCATTATGCGTTCTCTTCGGGTGTGTTATTCCCCAGTTTTGTTTACCTTTGCATATTTGAGGGTTTTAATCCTCATTATGCATATGCTTGGGTGGTTTAGTCCCCATTTTCGTAAATGTCTGCATACTGAGTGTTTCAGTCCTCATATGCATCTCTCAAAGTCCTGTTGTTTTTAACTTCTTACTGTTTGGTTAAAGTCCAACTTACTTGGTATTTGTCTGTCTCTCCAGAACGTTTTCTTCATATACTTGTTGTGTCTTCTCAAATATTACACCCTTTTATCCGACTGCCATTTTCGGATGTCCATAGTGAAGTCATCATTGATTTGATGTACTGTCCTGGACCATTCTCCCATTTCATTCAGTGTTGTTCCTGAATGTTGTGATTCACATTTTATCTGATTGCTATTCTCAGATGTTGTGATCATTTTCCTTCCGATTTCCATTCTCGGATTTCCATGATTGGAGTTATCGTTAAGCTGATATACTTTCCCGAATTTTTCTAATTTCATTCAGTGTTGTTCCTGAATATTATGATTCACGTTTTATCTGATTTCCATTCTCAGATATCGTAATTCATATTTTATCTGGTTGCCATTCTCAGATGTTGTAATTACCTGTTTCCGATTGCCATTCTCGGATATTCCTTTTAAAGTCAGTAATGTCATCCCTGGATGTTTCTGGTGTACTTTCTTTTTCGGGATTTTTCTCACTTCATTCAGTGCCATTCCTGGATGTTGTGATTATTTCTGTCCAGATTGCTATTCTCGGACATTTTCACCTAGGCTGAGCCATGTGTTGGTCTCTAGCAGGTTGTTTTCCCGTCGGAGTTTTATGCTCCTTATCCCCGGCGTGTATTCTTTTTCTTGTGTCGTCTTGTCCCTCGCAGATTTCTTTGCATTTCATATGTTTTTATATACATTTCATATCATCTCATAAATTTTCTCATAACATTTCATATGCTGTCACATATTTTCTTTGCATTTCATATTATCTCATAAATTTTCTCATATTATTTCATAGACATTTCACATATTTTCTCTGCATTTCATATACATCTCATATGCTTTCATAAACAATTTTATTTGCTTCATGTCATTTCCATATCATTTCATATCGTCCGTTTCATTTCATCTCTTTCCATTCCAGTTTTTGGCATCTTATGATCAAAAATTGGGTTTTTTGATATTTAAGTATCTTCTATCTTGTCGAAACGAAGATTTCAATCTTCATTATCTCTGGATTGAAGAAACTTAAATAGGGGCATCTGTCAGACCCTAATTTTTGACCCTAAGATTTTTCGTATCTCATCTGCATTTGCATACAAAACAAGATCATGCACTGTTCGTTTATCCTTTTTCAGGTGCAGGTCTTTGCTTGCAAGAGGATCACCATGTTTAAATTCTGTTCTTTGTTTATATTTTTACTAACCTCTAACCAAAATACAAAAAAATATGTTGCAGTTGCTTCTTCTTCTCTGTGTTGCAGGATTTCAAAGACAGGGCTGTGATTCTCAATTCAGATGTGGTTGTTCAGTCACGATTCGATTCAGATGGACGTTTGACCTGATCTTGGTCAAATTATCAAGAGATTGTTTCGATTGCAGGTTGCGTGTGCCATTGGTTTGTTTCTCAGACTGTGCGTATTTAGAAGTTCAAGACTGTGTTATGTGCGAAGTCATCAGTTATCAGACAGTGTTTTTGTGCGAAGTTTGATTTGAATATTCAGTGAGCATCAGATCACCAGTTTATCAACAATTCATTTGAGGATTTATTTTCCTCAATATGGATTCAAGTAATCAAGGCAAATTTCAGATGTTGGTTGTGGCTTGATTGGAAAGTTTCATGTTTGTTCAGTGATTCAGTGATGGTTGTGATCAGTTTATCAGAGGCTTGTGAGAAATCGGGAGTTGGTCGTGAAACCTAAAAAAAATCATCATCATCCAATTTCTAATTTTTTAGTTTGATTATCCATTATCCTTTATCCAACAACCACTTTTCCATTATTCTTCTCGATTATCCGATTATCCAATTTTTATCCCGCTTCATATCCATTTATCCATTTCCCATTATTTTTCAATTTTTCTATTATCCATTTTATTCAATGCTCATTTTCTTCCATTTTTTCTCGAGTTATCCGACTCATACATTTTTTAATTTTCATTACTCAATTAAACCATTTTTCCTATTTTTCAATTGTTGACATAATCTATTTTTTTAAAACCATTTCCAATTTCTAAACCATTCATAAAAAATCTCATTACATTTTTTCTAAACCCATTATATTTTCAGCCCATTGATCCATTTATTATTTTCTTTATTAAAAAAAAGATTCATTAAACAATACACATTAACAAGCTTCATAAGCCTTCAACCGAGCCCATCAATTCAAACAAATTGCCAGCCTTCCCATTCTACCTAGCCATCACGTCACAAATCCAGCTTCCACGTGCTAGCCTCAAAATAAATTGTCAAGCCAAACAGCAAGACTTCCAGCCCTTAACCCCACGTGACAGCCACTTCACATCAATACATTTTACAAACTACACTTGCCTAACTCACAAGTTGCCCAGCTAACAAAACAGCCGTATCAAGCCTCAGTGTAAGCCTTTCCAACAAACACACATAACTCTCAGCTTTACCACACCAAGCCATCAGCTAGCCTCACATCAATCAATAGCTTACACTCACGATTTTACCGCTACAGGTTTTTGTGACGACGGATGAGCATTTTCCGGTAAGAGCTTAGGAGTGTCAGATGATCTTCTGAGGATGCTTGAGAAGTGAAAAGAAAGAAGTGAGGAAAAGCCCCACCTCCAACTCTTTTATAGACTCTCATACTGGAAGGTGCTCCTAGCCATTATTGTTTAGGCTGCCTAGATCTCCCTAAGCAGTCATAGACATTTAGTGCGTTGTCACGCGTAAAACGAAGAGACGCATTAAATGCCATAAATGACGAAAACGAAGAGACAAACATGTCACCCCTGGGAACTCCAAAGGCCATAAAATTATGTTCTTCAAAGTATCGAGCATGTCCCTCCTCGACATCATGGAAACACGAGAAACGTCATGAGCTCTCCATGATCAAAACAAGACCGCAATTAACCTCGAGCACACAGTCCTCCCCCGACGAACTAAAACACCAAAGAAAGCCTCGAGCACACAACTCCAAATGAGACTCGAGCAATTGTTCTCCTCGACAACCATCAATCTCATAATCATCAAGTCACCTACTCAACAATACTTATCCTTAAGTCATCACTCCACTCCAGAGTTGCGACTTGGGGGGCTCATGTTCTGGACTGGACCAAACGCAGTGCATGTCGAGCACATGTCCAATCTGTCGGGCACGGGCCCAAGGCCCAATATTTAAGGACGTGGGGAAAGCGTCTCCCCCACGTGCTCCACTTCGTCAACTGCCTGTTATTATCTCCTAATGTTATGGGACAGTTGGACCAAAGGCAAGACCACGTGCTAGGTCTTATCTGCTCCTACGCAATCCTTGGAAGTTCTTTCTTGGGCTTAGCTAATCCATCCCTTGGGAAGAACCTTGGCCCAACGCTAGGGGCACATTATAAATACCCTTTTTCACGAGAGGGTCCGATATTCTATTCTTTATTACACTTTGTACTTGCACTCCATAGTTCTTTCTCACTTTGACATCAGAGTACCTTGCAGGTACACCCCTCCGTTTCTCCACTGTAGCTGTTAATCACTGGAAGGTTCCTCCTACCAAATCAGTAATAATAGCATATATTTATTCACAAACAATTAAAAAAAAGACTTAATACCCATTTTGGTCATCTAATTATAGGTCTGGGTCCAATTTGGTCTTCTTTCTTTTAAAACTTCCAAATTGGTCCCTTACGTTTTTAAAATGGTCCATGTTTGTCCCTTCTATTAAAAACGTTAGTTTTTCATTAAAACTCTGGCCAGCGTGTTAAGCTAAAGCTTGTGTGTAATGGAAGGTTTGGTTATGTGGCATGGGTAAGCTTATGTGTAGTTTATGTGTAATGGAAGGTTTGATTATGTGACACTTTCCCTAAAATAAACATAAACCCAATCACACTTTTTGCCTGCACAATTTTACCTTCTTTACGCATCAATGGTGGTAAATGAACTTGATGAATGAGAATTTCAGTTTGAACTTTCATCGTGGATTCTTCAAAGTGTTATACTCTGTTGCAATTCATACCCATGTTTCTTTAATAACATTTTCTTACTCTGTTGCAATTCATACCCATGTGATCAATTTTTGTATTAAATTTCAGATTTTTGATTGTGCAATTCATACCCATGAGATTCGAAACCCTTTTTTCAGAACTCTTCTACTCTGTTGTCGTTAAAACATTCAAAGAAATTAAATTAAAATTACAGTTCAACGGATTGTTAGAGTTTCGAATCTCGCCGCACATACCATGACGACAGTGGTTCAAACCTCAGAAGAAGATGTCGTTCTTTCTGTCATCCAATTTGCTTTCGAGCTAGCCGTTCTTTCCGTCGTCCGATTTGCTTCCGCACATACCTTGCTTTGCTATATCAGTTTCTCAAGATTTTTCTTACTCAGAGACTTGATTCATACTTATAGTTTCACACGAATTCCACCTTATTGTGATTAGCACCATTCAGGCCAACAAAGTATCAAATTTTTGTTAAGATCTAGATTGTATCCGAGTCAATTTTTTTTAGTCTTAAAGAGAGAGGAAAATCTGTGTCATTTTTCCTTTGATTTAATTAAAAAAAAAAAAAGAGAAATGGATTGTGTGGCACTTTCTAAAACGTTTGATTGATCAAACGGAAAAGAAGATATTGACTGTACAAACCAACCCTTTAACTCAGATTACACATCAGCAAATTTAACACCGTTTGTCTTTATTTAACAGAAAAAATATACCTATTTAATAACATAAGAGACCAATTTAAAACTTTTAAAAGAAAGATGACCAAATTGACTCAAACCTATAGTTATAGGATAAAAAAAATATTAAGCCTAAAAAACAAACTTAGTTAATTATAGTTGTCTTGTCACTTACCTTAAATTTTGATTTGCTAACTAAATTGTCTTAGTTCAGCCTTAGTTGGACTAACGGTAACTAAAAGAACAAGCTTCCAACTAACTACAACGTTGTCTTCATAACCATAATCTCCACTTCATCGTCAACAACTAAACTGAAACAAAATAACAATCATACCTCAAAGTCCACTTAAGATAACAAAATACTAATGCAAAAAACAGTTACAAGTCAAAATATAACAGTAATAATTAACTTAAAAAAACGTTGTCAATTACTAAAAAAGCAATTGTCGGAAAAAGACACCTAATAATAATGTCCATTCAAATTCTCCCCCTTTTCTCTCCGAGACAACCTCAACAATTTTTTTCCATTCCTCATCATCATTACATGCATGTCTTCCTCTTCCTTTAACCTTATGCTGTTCATCATCCCTCTTCCATTTTTATAGCCTCTTTTTCCCTCTTGTGTTGCGGGTGGCTCCTTCAATTTCATTCATTGAGGGAACCTCCGTTCACTCCTTTTCTCATTCATTCATTTCTTTAACAAATTAGTTCAGAATTTTTTTGTTTTTTATATTTTTTATTAGAAATTCTCTTTAGACATTTTTTTTGATCCTTTAGAAAAAGAAGAATGAGTTGTTTTCCTTGTTTTAATTCTCAAAGGAGTAAGAAAAGCAACAGCAAGAGGGAACATGGGGTTGTGCCGCCGCAGGAAAACAACACCCTTATAACAAGAACACCAGGTTATTTTGCGTGTATAATCTTCATTATATACTATAGCATTTTCTATTTCTTTTTCATATAATGATTTGTTCAATGTACTATGTAGATATAAAGAAACCAAAACCAGATGAAACAAACCAAGTTGACACATCAAATATTCAAGCACAAAATTTCACCTTTCGCGAGTTGGCAATTGCGACCAAGAATTTTAGACAAGAGTGTTTGATGGGTGAAGGTGGTTTTGGGAGAGTTTACAAAGGAACAATTCCTGCAACAGGACAGGTTATATAATATGATAATGTTGATTCAGTTCTTACAACAATGTTGTTTTTACACTTGTATTACATGTGTTTTGAGTGTTTGTGTTTTTTTCTCTCTCTCTAGGTGGTAGCAGTGAAACAACTTGATAGAAATGGGATTCAAGGAAGTAAAGAATTTTTGGTTGAGGTTTTGATGTTGAGTCTCTTAAACCATGAAAATTTGGTTAAACTTATTGGTTATTGTGCCGACGGTGATCAACGTCTTTTGGTGTATGAGTTCATGTCAGGAGGTTCTCTAGAAAGTTGTCTTCTTGGTACACTCACCCTATCTTTCTATGTTCTTCGATTTTTAACTTATACATATACTTATATTGTGCATGACATAATTTCCATAAATCGTCGTTTTGATCTCTAAATGTGTTGATATATTTGTGGACTATAATGTCAACGTTCGATAATCTTATGTTATTATGGTAATGTGAAACTAAAATCGAGCACATGTTTTGGTTTTGGCGCAGAGAGAAAACCTGATCAACCTCAATTAGATTGGTATAGCAGAATGAAAATAGCATCTAATACTGCGAAAGGACTATGGTACTTGCACGACAAGGCAAATCCCTCGGTTATTTATAGGGACTTGAAATCTTCCAACATTTTGCTTGATAATGATCATAATGCAAAATTATCTGATTATGGACTAGCAAAACTTGCTGGTAAAGATAAGATGAACATTGTTCCTACAAGAGTAATGGGCACTTATGGTTATAGTGCGCCCGAGTATGTAAGAACGGGTAATCTCACCTTGAAATCAGATGTTTATAGTTTTGGAGTTGTCTTGCTAGAACTCATAACCGGAAGACGAGCCGTTGACACCACAAAATCGCACGACGAGCAAAATCTAGTTTCATGGGTAAACCATAACTATAACAATCTCTTTCGAACATTATTGTTTTGTCCTTTGATTTTGTGATATGATATCTATTTTGATAAATTTTCACAGGCACAACCGATATTTAGAGATCCAAAAAAGTATGGAGATTTGGCAGATCCGAAGCTGAAATATTACCCGGACAAGGATCTGAATCAGGTTGTAGCAATTGCAGCCATGTGCTTACAGGAGGAAGCCGCTGCGCGTCCTTTGATGAGTGATGTTGTAACTGCGTTGAGTTTTCTTTCAACTTCTCCTCCTCCTGGAGGTGTTCCTGAACCTCTTCCACCTCCCTCTTCCACCTCCCAAAAGAGTGTTGTGACTTCCAGTGAAAGCGATAGCGAGAGCGATGGCAATAAGAATAAACCGCCTATTACAGCAGATAGTGCGAAATACGAAGAATGTGAAGAAGGATCAGACGATGAATGTGATTATTATGAGAATGAAAACGATGATTATAGTCCACAAGATAGTAAAGAAACAAAGGAGTTTTACTCTCAATCAAGCCGC
This sequence comes from Lathyrus aphaca, assembly GCA_963966055.1. NCBI lineage: Eukaryota > Viridiplantae > Streptophyta > Magnoliopsida > Fabales > Fabaceae > Lathyrus > Lathyrus aphaca. Next base: position 8,381,690 of record OZ014525.1, read on the forward strand.
AAGAGCAGCACAAAATCAAAGAACTCAAATTCCGGTTCAGAAAATGGTCGCAAAAGCGGTGGGAGAAAGCAAGGCGCGGATGGAAGTTTAACTCAGAAAAGCAGCAAAAAATCTGGTGCAGAAAATTTAAGCCAGAAGAGCAGTCAGAAATCTGGCGGCCAAAAGAACTGTAAAAAATCTTCAAAAGCTAAAAATCATTCGTCAGATAGCAGCAGCGACGAAGAGTCACAAGATGAAAGTGTTCTTCTCAAGCACGGTGACAGTAGGCAGCAATCACATGATGGAAATGGATATTCTTTTGGGCTAATAAGCAGTGATAGCGGGGAAGGATCACAAGTAGATGTTCATCATTTTGATCGTGTCAGCATGGGGCCATCTGAGGAGGGAAGTTCTCACCATTTCCAACCTTTCAGCAGCGGAGGATCAGATGAGGGAAGTGTTCACTCACCAAGATAGCTTGCAATTGAACAGGTGTATTCATACATGCACGCTGCGCTTTGACGTGTTGTTTTTGTATATTTATGTCAAAGTCTTCTTGTTGTTGTTTATACATCGATCAGTTTGGTTGAGCGCAGCAAGTATAACATAACCGTATATATATAACCTCAAAATATAAAAAACTTGATACTCTACCATCCACATATATATATATATATATATATATATATATATATACACTTCGTTTTGCTTAGTAGATTTCAGCTACATTCATGTATTTTACCTTTAGTTCAAGAACACGTGTGAAGATAACCGTGAATTTCCATAGGTGATTGTTGAAATTATTGAAAACAGTGACCCTTGTTTGTATTATATCAATGATTATGGCAATTCTAATGTTATTACTTTACTGCTGTCACAATTATATTCATCTGTATTAGGCCAATCAAAACAAGTTATTTACTTTAATCTAATTTTATTATTTCATGATATTATTGTGAAATCTGAACTATGCTATATAGAATATAATAAAATAAAGACAGATAACGTCGATACGATTCAAATTTCTACTGTTTCAAGTCTATAACACGCCTCTGAATCGAAGATCTGAATGACTGCAACAACATTTCTTTCTTTTGCTGTAGTATGGTTTTTTTTTTATGGCTCCAACACATTTTCTAGGTGCACCTAAAGATCTGCGAGCGAGCGAAATACAAGGGAAACATGTCACACTTTTTAATCCAGTCGCGATAGTTGTATGCTGAAAGTAATATTATATGTACCGTAATGTACATATTCGTCTTCTTTTTTCCAGTTTCACATCTTCAAATTTAATCATACATGCGTATATTCATCAATTAGAGCTAGATGTTGATGTTGATGTTGTTGTAGTTGTTGATGGTGTTGGGGTTGCCTTCTGCATAACAGAAAACTGCTGTCAACTTGGTAAGCACGAAATTACGACAAGCTATAACAAATCGCCGTATTACTATATATACCTTGCGTGCTTCTATGTCCCTATAGACTTTGTCCAATTCCTCAAAAACGAGCTCAATTGATGGACGACCGGTGCTTGATTTTGCAACACAAAGTACTGCAATCTGTAAAATACTTCCAAAATCCGTCTTATCAACTTGTCCTTTTAGTCGTGAGTCTACAAAATCCGACAGTGGACGCTTTCCCAGACTCACATCTCTTGCCTACAAAAAAATTCATATTGCAATGTAATCTAATATTTAATGCATACATTATTTGTTATTATGTTCTTTTTTCTGTCTTGCGATGAATGAATCGATCTACCTTTCGGGTGAGCTGGTCTCTAGCATCAAGATCCAATTCTATGACTTTCTGTCCTGACAGAATTTGCAAAGCAACAATTCCGAAACTGTATACATCACTTGCGCAAGTTAGCTTCGCATTACTCATGTACTCTGGATCCATATAACCTATTGTTCCTCTAACATCAGTAAAAACCTTGCTCTCTTCCATTCCCATCATCCTTGACAGTCCAAAATCTGACAGTTTGGCTTCGTATTTCTCAGTCAAAAGAATGTTCGTAAGCTAATCATTAAAATCGGTATCAGACATCAAGAAAACATCATCTAAATCTTCGCAATGTCAAATTCAGATTAATTTCATCACATTTACCTTGATATCTCTATGTACAACACAACCCTCGATATGATGATGGAGATACTTAAGTGCAAATGAACATTCTCGCAGAATCCTCACTCTTGCTTCCCATGTCAAATGACTATCTCTTCCTGAAAATAGTCGCACACACACGTAAATAAATTCAAATCATCATTTAGGTTACATTGGAATATGTTACACGATTGATTGAGAGTGAAAAGTAGAGAACTTACTCAAGAGATGTTGAGCAAGATTTCCATTCGCGCAAAACTCGTAGACTAAATATCTCTCACCATCTTCCATGCAACAACCAAACAAGCAAACCAGGTTCGGGTGACGAAGCCTAGAAAGACCTGCAAGTTCTCGGGTGAACGAATCCGAACTGGACGTATTACTCTTTATCAAATGCTTGATGGCCACAACTTGACCGCTGGGCAAAACGCCTCTATACACCTCGCCCGCACTCCCACGTCCAAGGTTTATCTTTTCGTTTTCAAAGTTCATTGCGTTTTCAATTTCAGTTTTCGTGAACCAGTACAATCCAGACCAAGTAGCTATCTGTTTCAACTGAGCGTGCTTCTTAATAGGCTTTTTCTTCGATACACATTTTACCAGAAAAACAATAATCAATAACGCTAGGATAAACACCACCAACATTCCCAACATAAGTTTCTTCATCGATGATTCTAGGTTCGCCAAAAAAAAAGAGTCAGTTTCATTGTTCGATCAGACCTTAAGAATATACATATAAGACGGACTCAAGTCTAACATTAACATTTTCAACGTCAGGTAGGACTTTAAAAACGCGAATTCGCACACAACGTTTTAAAAGTATAATAATATTAATAATAATCTTACTCTTGTTATATACCACAGGAGGCGGAAAGCATCGCAAGAATTTGTCAGCAAGGAAAGGATCATCTTGTTGTTCAAAGGCAACAGAAACAAGAGCTGCTACGCCACATATGGCTCTCTCGGTATCATTGTAGTTGTCCTTACCAACCATTTTATCATACAAACCATCTCGTAAGCTCAAAATGGCGCTGGTACAATCCAAACAAGAATCTTCAAAGGAATGATCAAAGTGGCTACATTTTTGCAATGCATCAGTGAACTGTTGCAAGTTCTGAGCATCAAGCAAATGAAAGTTGGAGCATTTGGAGCTACCAAAGTAAATGTTATCAAAGCCACATGAAGAAAGTGACATCCCTTGTTGTGGATGGAATGATTTGTTGCAAGACTGCCATTGTTGTTGAGAAAGGAAAACTTGTCCTGCATAGTTACGGGCTTGGGAGACGAGGGCGTCGGAGAGTAGGGTAAGAGAGTTTCTGCAGCAGAGAGTGGTTGGGAAACCGTCAATAGAGCTGCCCCAGTTTGTTAAATCTTCTTTCACACTTCCACATTCACCAAATGGCATATACTCATATTGGGATGCATTGAAATCCAATATACATGTACCTAAGCCAAATGGAAAGAGTTTTAATAGTCAGCCATACAATATTAACATCAAATTTCCCAGTTGGTAGCTATGCACACATGATAATATCCATTCCATTCCACTAATTCAAACAAATTTTATGTTTTTTCAAACATTATTTTAATTTAAACTATTTTTTAAATACATCAAAGTACAAATATAGAGCTTACAAGAAAAAATGTACAAATATAGACTTTAAGCCTATGTTAATTGATCTATGTTGTTTTTACCCTTAGTTATAGTCATTTGCTGTATATTGAACCACGTTGACGACATGTTTAATTTGTGTTAATCATCTGGTTTGCTGTCAAATTTATGTGTATAAATACCTAAGTGTAATCGGTTCGAACCCTTTTTTAATATAAAAAATTTCTGAATTGATGTTATCTTCATCCATTTAGTTTTTAGTGTTTTTGAAAAATAAAACCAAACCAAATTAATCAATTTGATTAAGTTTTATTCGATTTAGTTTGATTTAGTTGATGAATTTACAATATTATTTTAAGATACTATATTCTTGTATAGAGCTGTCAAAATAGGTTCGATCCATCGGATCAATCCATAAGTCTTAAATTTTAGTACAGATCAGCCCTATCATTTTGGGTCTGGGACAGCTTCGGACTGATGTTTTTTATGGACCGGGCCGGACCGATCAAACGGATTTTGGACTAGTCCACTAATAACATTAAAAAATAGAAAAATTTATCTTGTATTAAGTTTAATCCAATAATCCTACGTATTTTTAAAATTTCCAACTATAACCTTTTATTTTTTTATTTTTTATTTTTATTTTATTTATTTATTAAAAATAAAATATAATAGAAAAAAAATAGAAAAAAATGAATTGGCTTCAACTCATACCTCCCTATGCAACTTCTTTTTTCGAAAAACATTTATACGAACAAAATACCTACTAAGTTAATTTAATTTATGTTGAAAAATATATTGCAGCGGAGAGGTTTACAGACATTTGAGTCCGTGCATGGACATAGATGAATGGATTGAGATAAATCTCTCAAAGATTGTCAAAGACAGTACATATATATAGAGTTATTTATATGAAATTGACAATGAAAGTGTCTGATAAAGAGTAAAGAAAAAATGATTTGACCTTGTGTGTGATTTGGAGCAGGAGAGGCGAGCAGAGAAGGGTTTATAAGAATAGCAAAAATGAGAAATGGAATGGCAAGGTGACGAGCCATGACTTTTTATTTGCATAATAATGGACAAGCAGCGCAACCTACAAACTCACCAAAAATTTTCCATTAGACTAATCCATTTCACTACATATACTACAACAGACTCATCATCTTTCTTTGGGTTCATCGCTACCAATATTAGAATATGGATATTCTCAATTATTTACAGATCACAGCTTCTGTGTATTTCTATCACATTGCAATTGTCACCAAATTATTCTACTCTTATAATCTTTAGGTATATGTTTTTTAGTGTGACCTCTATTACTTCTATAAAATATCCTCGATAGCTGTTGGAATTTCTATTCGTTTTTTAAAATTGTCCAAAATTGACCTTATATATAAAAATATATACCTAAAGATAAAGATTAACAGGTCAATTTAATATAAGATATATTTTTTTTCCATCAAACTATATCTACTATTGGTCCTTGTTACAATCGTAAAAATATATATGATTGTTGGTGTGTTAAAAATGTTTTTATTTTTATTTCAAGGTCTTAATAAAACGATGAATTTGTTAAGAGTATAATATTTGACGGTCTCTTGTATTGTAGGATTGTTAGAGCTGTTTTGTTGTAGTGTAGAAAGCTTACGTAGAAAAGGTGAAAAACTCTTTATATTCATAATTTTCTATAAAATTGAATGTTTTTTCGAAACCTATAAGTATTTATAAGAATCCTTCGGGGTGTGTTTCGAAACCTATAAATATTAAATTGTTTATTATAATTTTTCAAAATTTTCTAGATGGTCTTCATATTTTATAAAATTTCAAATTCACTTTCAATTTTTTTAATAATATTATAAATAAGTTCTTAATAATTCTCATATTTTATAAATTTGTCCTTCAAATTTTTAAAAATTGTAAATTGGTCCCTATTTTTCATATTTTAGATTTGACCCAAAAATTTAAAATTTTGAAAATTGTCAATTTTTTTTTTACAATAAATCATTTTAATACTCTATCCAAACAAAATAATTTAAAATTGAATGAATTCTAATTAAATCATTTGAATTACTAAGAATTTTGAATTCCTTAAAAATTCTCAATTACTTCATCCAAACACACTCTTAGACTTTGATCTTAGACTCCAAGAGAGTAATACTCACTCTGAAGAGTGTGAGATGTGAGTAATAAACTCCAAGTGAAGTTGAAAACAAATTGTCATTTACCTCCTGATTGTAGACAAAACTTTAGTGAAAATTTAATAGCATGAGAATCATATTAGTCATTGGGAAAAATAAACTAAGAAGTCGACATAATATATATATTTATATATTTTAGCGAGTATAGTTTGTTAAAAATATAAAAAAAAATGTTTATTTTTCAAAATCTCACAATTGTCTATCAGATTTTTCAAAATTTTTAAAAAATTAGGTTTGTATAGAATTTTTCAAAATATTCGGTAGGTCTTATAGGTAACCGATTTTTTCAAAATATCAGGTTTCTCAAAAATCTAATATATATGCATAAAAAAATTTAAATATCGAATATTTGTTCCAGAATTTTCCAGAATCCCATGAATTTGAACCAACAATTTCTGAAATGTGTAGTAATTGTTGATAATTTTGCAGAATATCCAAAGCAAAAATATGATAATTACATATTTTTTATAAGATAGAAGTGTAGTTGTGGGGGTGTTAGGTGATTATGGGCTTGTTGGAATATCTAGTCCAGTCCAGTTGAAAAACATGAAGAGTCCCTCCCTAGAATGTTGGAAGCATCGACGTGTACAATTTTGGTGGCACTGTGTTTCCAGACCACACACACGAACGCCCACCATATGCTCTGCTTCTTATCTCATCTTCTAATGCCACACCACTCCGTTTCTCGTCTCTTGTTTTTACCTCCTTTTTACAAGGCATCTCCACCACCATTCTTTTCCTCTTATACTATATGCTACTCTATTATTCATCTTCCTCTTTTAATTTCTTTTTTTCTCTATCTTTTGCAGTTTCAGTTCAGATCACAATTGAATGTGAGACGAGGACATAAATATAACTATGTATATGGCAACATTGGCTGCTAACTCGAGTATTATTATTAAAACTGATTTAAGGTTTCTTCACAGAAAAACAACAACAACAAGGTTTCAATATTCTCCTACTAGGGCTGTCACGCTGCTCAGAGTATTTTCTTTCCCTAGAAAACCTCTTCACCATTCTCGCTATTTCAGATGGCAATGTCAACACCACAAAGGGGAACACCATTCTTCTCACTATCCTACACAGATATTACAAATTGGGTTCAATAGGATGCTTCTTTCTCTCTATGATTGGAGAAATTTACGCATCATGGAATTTGCTGGCTTATTGCTTTGCATTTTAATGGTTGTTCCATCAGCTGATGCTGTTGATGCTCTCAAAACTTGTGCCTGTTTGCTCAAGGAATGCAGGTATGATATATATTATACTCTTTCTTTTTCTGCCATCATCTCTAGTGCTACAATTTCATTTGAGCTCTTAACTCTTTTTTACTGTACAAGCTTCTTCTTAAGAGTTTCACAATAGATGAGATAAGACTTCAAAATGAGTCTTTAAATTGGAGGTATCCCTCACTCTACAAGCCAATTGAGTTATGTCAACTCAAATTTTAAGATGGTATAAGAGTGATAAAGTCTATCCAAGATGCTATGAGGCTGCTATGGTTAGGCTCTAGATGTCCTATCCTAGGTGTGTGGGATGAGATAAGGCTTCAAAATAAGTATGTAAATGAGAGGCTCCCTAGCTATATAATCTGATTTCATAAGGTTTAGTTAGGCGCAACCCAAATTCAATGACATGCATTTACATGTACTATTTAAGAAAACCTACTAGTTTTCACTTCAATGGTAGAACCTGACTAGTATTCTTAACATACTTTCAATGATTTGGTTGTCAAAAATATTGATGGGTTACAATCCCTTCTTATAACAAAAAGTCGATGCCCTCCAATGGTACCTTGTATAAGAACTAAGAACAACTTCATACGCACAAGAATATGTGTCAGAGATGGTCTAACAAGCTAATAGTTTTAGGATTTGGATCCTTTCATGTTTGAATCCAACACTTGGGGGTTATGTTCATCATCTCACTATTGAAACTCATGAGTTCTGAAGCTTCAGAAATATATAACGTTCGAAAGTATCACAACAAAAAGTAATACAATAGACCTTCCTCTTTTATCTATGCAGGCCAGAATTGGCTAAGTGTCTTTCAAACCCATCATGTGCTGCGAATATTGCTTGTCTCCAAACTTGCAACAATAGACCTGATGAGACCGAATGCCAAGTTAGTTTTTCTACTCTTTACATCAACTTCAAGCATATACCATTGTACATCAATTGTTAAAGGAATCTCTGCTCATGAAAGTTTCTGTTTTTTGTCTTAACTTTATAGATTAGATGCGGAGACGTGTTTGAAAACAGCGTGGTTGATGAATTCAACGAGTGCGCTGTCTCAAGGAAAAAATGTGTACCTAAGAAATCTGATGTGGGAGAGTTTCCTGTTCCAAGCCCTGATGTCCTTGTCAAGAGCTTTAACATTTCAGATTTTAGTGGCAAGTGGTACATCACTAGTGGGTTAAATCCCACTTTTGATGCCTTTGATTGCCAGTTACATGAATTTCGCACAGAAGCAAATAAACTTGTTGGTAATATAACATGGAGAATACCAACTCCAGATGGTGGATTTCTTACAAGGTCAGCCCTGCAGAAATTTGTTCAAGATCCTGAAAATCCAGGAATACTCTACAATCATGATAATGAGTACCTTAACTATCAAGATGACTGGTAATTCCTTACTCAGAGGCTCTCTTTTTTATTTTTACTTACATGAAGCATACATACTCATGATTTTTTACTCACATGAAGCTTACACACTCGTATTTTTTCCTCATTTACTCGCTGTTGTTTTATTTGTTGGATTCGGCCTTTGGCTCCACTAGAGAATTTACAAGCAGTGATCTGCAGGTATGTTTTGTCATCTCAAATTGAGAATAAACCAGACGACTATATATTCATATACTACCGAGGAAGAAACGATGCATGGGATGGCTATGGTGGTGCTGTCGTATACACAAGGAGTTCAGTTTTACCCGAATCCATTGTTCCAAAACTTGAAAAAGCGGCAAAGAGCGTAGGAAGAGACTTTAGCACGTTCATAAGAACAGATAACACATGTGGACCAGAGCCTTCCATTGTGGAGAGGCTAGAGAAAAAAGTAGAGGAAGGAGAGAAAACCATTGTGAGGGAAGTTGAAGAGTTGGAAGAAGAGGTAGAGAAGGTTGGAAAAACAGAAATGAACTTGTTAGAGAAGTTGGCAGAAGGGTTCAAAATCTTTCAAGAAGATGAAGAAAATTTCTTAAGAGGGCTATCTAAGGAAGAAATGGAGATACTCAACAGCCTCCAATTGGAAGCTGAAGAAGTAGAAAAGCTCTTTGGACGTGCTTTGCCACTAAGGAAAATAAGATAACTTATATAAATAAGTGAAAAAATGATGTAAGTTGTAACATATTTTTTGATATACTTGTTTATTATTGAACGAATTCTCATGTTTCTTCTCATAAGAATTCGTTTTATATAGAAAAAGAGACATCAAATTGGTGCATTTTTTCTTTTTTTAAATTTTTCTTTGGTTTTATATATTCATTAACTTTTGATGTTTGGATTCTGATATCTGTGTTAGGCAATCATGCATAGATTTTATGTTGACAATGTTTATGAGCTTATGCTGATTTAAATGTTGATTACTAAATTTATAAATTATTAATTGCTGTTGAGTTCTAAGATATAGCTCAAAAACTCTTTACTAGGACTGATTGAACAGTTAGAGCTCTTTGGTGGCAAGAACAAAAGTATGGATAAGATTGTAGCATAATCTATTTGATTGAGTGATAAAATATGATAAGATAATCTTAAAATTTACTTCCTCTGTTTTATTATATAAGTCGTTTTGATAAAAAAGAAATTGTGTCAAATTTTAAATTATTTTTACAATTTTAATAAATTATTAATAATATGTTTTTCTATTATACTCTTAAAGTATTAATCATCTTCATTTTTTCAATTCTTTAAATTTTGTATTTTTAAAAGTGTAAATTAAATATTGAGAAAAATATATATATACCGACAATGTAACCCATTAATGACGTGTATTTTGTTAAATCACATTTGTATTTTAAATTTACGTTGATGACTTGATAGATTAACGAATTTCTATTAAATAGTAGCATAAAACCATTTAATCTCTTAAATATTTTGGTTAGTACTTAATTTTCCCTTAACATTTTGATGGAGCTTTAGATATAATTTTAATGAATGTGTGAATGCTTGACGTAGAGTGTATTCAATTAGTAAAGGAGAGATATGTGAAACATAGATTCCAATTACACGATCTTGATCGTGCATATGTATATGAAAGGATTAAAGTCATTTGACAAAGTGTATTCAATCAGTAAATGAGAGATATATGAAACATAGATTCCAATCACACGATCTTGAACGTGCATATGTAGATGAAAGGATTAAAGTCATTTGGCGATTTAACATAAATAAACATTTGAGGAGGTTATAAAAGATAAAAGTACTTTTTAATAATATTATATGTGATTGAATGCGTGTGTGTTTGCATGCATGATTATGTGTCGAGTTGTGGATGCTTGATGTTTTGTGTGCACATTTATGGATGCTTGATGTTTGTGTGTCCAATTGGGAATGTTTGATGTTTGTGTCCAGTTGGGGGTATATGATGCTTGTGCTGGAGTTGTGTGATGCTTATGTGCCCGTTTGGAACATGCAATACTAGTGTTCCCAAATGGGGATGTGTATTTACACCGTGATGTTAAATATGTGAATATGCTTTCATATGATATTGAATAAATATATGAATTGGCTATTGATAAATGATTATAATGCACTTGCATATATGTGGCATGTGATGTCATACATTTTGTAAGAAAATATATTTTGATGGTCAAAATATTTTATAACTTTGGGCAATTCTCAAGTCATAGTTTTGGAAAAAATATTTAGACAATAAGTGTTTGTTTTGAGACAATTACTTCCAAAAAGACAAATGTGAATACTTTGTATTATATTGTTGTTGTTTATAAAGAAAAAATACACTCCCTCTGTTCAAAATCGGAGTGTTAGAAGTGTGATAAGCCAACTTTACTGATTCTTCCTATTGAGCTTCCTCGAAAATATTTAAGTTGTAAGAGTGATCTTTATCCGAAATGGATGACCTCAACTTCTGGGTCGTCCTCGGGCCAAGGCGAGTTAGTAGCTTGGAAGATGAATCCACTCGAATTAAAGTTTGTTCTCCTACATATTTGAGTCGAGAATGTTTGGCAAACGACCTCTCAACTTGAAGAACTTCAAGTTAAGGAATGGAAGTCAGGCCCCTCTCTCCATCCAGCTGCGGTAGAGGTAAGACATCATCTATCACAGACCAAATAAGAAAGACTGAGACATCCATTTGAGTCGGGGGAGAAGTAACTCGAACAACTAGATTAACGGGTGTATTCGAGGTAGAAGTTTCCACAATAGAAAGGGTACGATTGGAATACCGACCAGAAGAGAGGTACCTCAAAGATCCTTCCTCATCTTTTGCATTGCTTCTTCACTATTAATCACATATGCATAACCAATAAGGAGACATTAGAGAAAAGTTAGATCAAGAAAACAATCAAGAGAAATGAGAGTCACTTATAAAAAAAATGGTCTTTCTTTCCTTATTTGATTTAGCATCCATCAGCCACGAGCTATTAATGAAACTTTTTGGTTGTTTTCTCGACGCCACATCGGGTGGAAGGACATCACCAACATAACCAAACTCCTTGCAGAAGTGACAAGGCTTTCACATTCTTGGATCCAGTTCCAAGTAAGAGCACATATTACAAACCCTTATCTTGCGAATGAGAAACAAGAGCTTGGGGGACAATTATTTTTGGCCGCCCAAGTGTCCCAATGAGAAAGATCTAATAGTGAATCAAAATGAATAAAAACGCCAAATATAGAATTTTTTTTTCTCTCTTTTGGACAAGTGAATTTGCGTACCCTATTGATAAATTAATAGTTAGAAAATTGATGATCATAACTAAGAAACTCATTAAAATTAGTATCTAAAACAAATCATTTGTATTTATTTTTCTCTAGATATCGTATTATTAAAGATAGAGCTCAACTAAAAATGCGTCATTGGAGTTTAATTATGCTTTTGCTAGATTGAAGAATAATACATATATTTCATGTATTAGTAGAGTTTTGAATATGTTGAATTGTAATTTTAAATATATATACACTAACATAAGATTTATGATTTAAAACTTGGAACTCTATTATATTTAGTATTAGAGTTAACAATGTAACAATTATTAGTTACCAAAAACTAACAAAAAATAAATTTCTATTTGTCTATAAATATATCATATTTCTTTTTTAACAATAGTTCTGCGAATTTTGTATATTTCAGCATTTGTGTTAAAACTGTATAGAAGAAAAAAGTAAAAAACAATATAGTAGTGTATAAAGAATAAAAATAGTGTAAAGATTTAGAATTTCACAAAACGTAAAGTGTGGATGAATATAATAATATAAAACAAAGCGTGATGTTCACTATTGTTTGGCATTGAAAAGGTTTTTCATGTACATAACAACTCAATGACAAGAGTTATAGAGTCAACAGTTAGTTTTATAAGTGGAAAACTGAAACCCACAGAGTCAACAGTGACAGTTTCATTACATTCAAAATCATTCTTTAGTCTTTTCAACTTTTCAGACACACTCACTCTCCTTTTACTAATTTCTTTTTCTTAATTCAACTAATTGTTTCTGTACAATTTTACTAGTAAAAGGAACAAAATCAATGCTGTACTTGAATCTCATTACCCTTGTGCTTCTGTCTCTTGATAAGTAAAAACCTTTAACCCACACCACTCCTAGTTAGCTTTTTTTCACCTTTGTTCAGATTTCAGATTCTTTATCTATAAATTCTGCTCACGAAATTAATAACCTTGTCTCAGGTTTTTGGGAAACCACATCATTTCTTATGTTATTTTTCTCCTTTAAAACTTTCAATCCAACCCATTCTTTTGAGGCATAACAAAAACACTAGAAACGGTCACTTTCTGGAAGAAGCAAGTCCAAAAATGGATGTAAGCTTATTTTCAGTTACCCTTTTTGTTATGTTAAAGTTGATGATGCATAATGATGAATGGGTCATTTTTGTTATGTTAAAGTTGATGATGAATAATGATGAATGGGTCATTTTTGTTTGTTATCGACAGGAATATTGGAAGACAAGTGGTCAAATACCAGCGTTTGGAAACTGGGATTTGGCGAACGAGTTACCAATAACTCAGTATTTCGAAACTGCAAGACAAACTAGTTGTGGCGAACGAGAACACGATCTTTACGCTGTTGATTTTAAGAAACCAGTTCAAAAGGTAAAACTTATGTACTATTTCAAAATATTTAACCTTACAACTTTGGAAGTACAGTAAAATTTGCTCTCCCAGTGTGTTGTACTAGATGAATAAATTGAGTATTGGTGATGATGATGCATTGTTAATAATGTAAAAGGACATGAATTCTGAATAACACATGGGTACTATATTTATTGGTTTATGTGCAGGCAACGAGAATTAAGGAGAAGAATGCAATGGTTAGTGATAAAGAAACAAGAATGAGAAAACAGGGGAAAGTGTACAATGTAACGGAACAACCAAAACCAGTTGATGAAGATCTTTACAAGATTTCTCCTCAACTTCTTCGCACTACCAAACGGGTTTGTTTATTATTATTAAATGTTGTGACTTGTGTTGTCGGTGATTTGATTCATTATATTGACTTGATTATTTATTGTTTTTGCAGAAGAAAATGTTGGGTTTTATTTCCAAGTGTCTGCTGCCTACTGCCTGCGTTTCATGACAAGTTTCATTTTCATTGTTAGTAGCGAAGCTATGGTGGCTATCTTGTGCTGCTTTTCTTTTGAACTCAATGTTGAATGCTTATTTTTATCATGACAATGTGAATGAATGTAATGATACAACGATTATTGTTCTCTTAAGTTTAATTACCTCTAATTAGTAATGTTCGGAAAAAATTTTAGATGAAAATAACCATAACGCATCCAAATGTTCTTTAGAAGGAAAATTCTTAGATGAAAATAATCATAACGCGTAATTATATATACAATCAATTACAATATTTTTATTAATTAAAAAATATAAATAATTCTTTTTCTTCCACTTCATAATTTCAATTAAAAAATAAATTAAATTTTAAATAAATTTAAAACACAATCAGTACCACTATCAACCTATTACTACCAAGGGAGCAACAAAACTACAAACTAATACTTACCTTAGAACCAAGACAAAACCACAATCCAAAACTTACCTCAATTCACTATTAGCTAAGGCAGATGATAGGGCTGTGAAACAAGTTAGAGAAAATATAAAAATTCGTCCTGATTTACCAATAAATCATTTCAGACAAAAAAATTTCTTCTCCTCCAACTCTTCATTAGTTTTTGAAAAATCATTAAAATTTATATCATTAAGAGTTCTCCAAATAGACCAAACTACAACATGTTATATTATAACAAAATCATCCATAGACTTAGCACTACCATCTAAAGAAAAGACTAAAAAAAAGCCTATGATCTCTAGGAAGAGTCACATGTCAACCCAACCACTGAAAGATCTTATAACAAATAGACATGGCTAACACACAAGTGATAAAAAATGGCAGATTAACTCAACCGAATCCTCACACAAGGGACAAAAGATCTCATTAGAATCATTAGTCACCCCCTGTTTAGAAAGGTTGTTTCTAGAAGGGAGTTTATCTTGCAAAAGCTTCTAGAAGAAAACTAAAATATTAGAAGGACCCAGCAAACCCAAATAAGGGGAAGAGTAAGGTTCTTAGTTGTAAGAGACGACAAAGAAGAGATAGAACTAACCAGTTGTTTGCTCCTGATTTCGACACCTAGTTGACTTTAGAAAACATTGACTTTATCATCATATTTTGGTAGATAGGAAAAGGCTTCGACTAAGGTAAAACTGAGGGGGCCTGAGTCGAAGACGTAAGGAAACATAAGGACGTGGACTTAGAATATTTTCTAAGTATGAAAAGAATCACCTTCGACCGCATATCTGTAGGATGGTAAGCGTATAACGGTTAAAATCTACATTGGAGGGAATGTTTTGTTTCTCTCGAATTTGAATAAAGACAAATGGCGCTCAATGGAAGTTGAAGGACATGCAAAGTGCCAAGTAGCATATTTTTAGGAGTAAATTGGCAATAGCGGTTACTTTCGACTAGTATAAATAAAGTAGTTCTAGTGTTAGAATTGTGTGTGAATCATATTATACAAGTTACTCCATAAACACTCAAAGTACCCGTGTGTAGAGAAACGAGTGAAGACGAGAATATACATGATGTGATCACCCTCATTTTTCATATCAATGCAATTTATATTCAAGTTTTTACTTTGAAGTGTTTTTTTCTTGCATTTTCTTTACTTTCAAGCAAGTTTCTTATTCAGCCTTTTATTGTCTTTTTACTTACTTTCTCTACATTTCATTGTCATTTACACTTTATTGTATTTTACTTTCGACTTAAATAGTTTTGAGTCTTCTTTGTTTTTATTTTCTCTTTTTACCAAAACAATTTATAAAGTGTGTCAAAGAGTTTATGACATTATTCCTGAAAAACCAATAAAAACATATTTATAGCACATGTCCTAGGATCAATCTGGTCGATCCTATGAGTGACTGGGAACATTGAGTTGTTTTTAGAGGATCAGCGGTTGTTTACAATTTTCAGGGTAAACAAATTGGCACGCCCAGTGGGACAGTGCTATAAGTAAACAACTTTTGGGAGTTTTATTAACTTCCTTCAAGATAACTAACTTTTAGAAGTTTATAACTTCCTTTTCTTTACATGTTCAATTAAACAAGTGTGACATAATCTTTGTTACATGCATTTGAGAAGTGGAAAGGTAGTCACCTAAGACGAATACATACAAAAGAAAAGAAATACGAGGAAAATTACATCTAGTCAAGGGAATACAAGTAATCTCAATCCCCATGCGACCGGGTCGAATCCTCAGCCAAGCAGTTCGACTGCTCCAAGTACCAACGTCACTCCACAAGATATTCCTAGGAATGATGTGGTGCCTTCCCCAATTATTTCGACCATAGGATCAACAACACCAACCATGGAATTAAAACCAGTTCCTTCGATGGCAGGAACAGGGGGAACGATATTTAGACCTTATACTTAACCATTGTTGGAATATATTGGAGCAACTCCTCAAACTCTACCACCAAACACATCAATGTTTAGGTCTTTTCCCCCAGGGTTTTCACAACATTTTCCTAGGAACCCACCATATGGCATGCAAACGACGGTGATACAAACCCTACGCAACATGCCTGCAGTATTTTTCAGAAAATGTGATGGCTTCGCCTTTGCATGAATCAGGTTCTGGAGTGAATATGGGTCGATATAGCCAAACCATATGGTTTGGGTATTCTGCCCAGGCTCCTGGCTTAACAAATGAATCTGCAAACTATTTGAGGCATTAATGGATGAAAGAAATATGCAAATGGTACACACTTTGTCTCAAACTATGGGGGGAAGTATTTCAACCCTTGAGTCCAAGTATCACTCAAACTAATCAGCAATTAGCATCCTAGATGACTCGAATAGAAGAATTCATGGGGGTATCTGCCCCTCCTCGACACCAAACTAGACAATATATGAGAGAAAATAATGGTGTCAAATTCAGGGAGAACATCCAACAGGCGAACCCAGAACATTAAGGGATAGTCGACCCACCCAGGGTCGACCCACCTAGAAATTAAATTCTTGTTGTTGAAGAAGAAGAAATAAGGGTGATAAAGGTGAATAGGAACCAAAATGCAGATAATATGTTGCAGCATGTTCAACATAATAATATGGTTGTGGAGAATAATATTGCCACCATTGTTGAAAAAATAATGGCTCGAAATGGAATGAACACAGGTTTCGCTAGGCCAAATTTTACCTCACCCAGAGTAGACTACATCCTTCAATCTGAATTACCTCCCAGGACGAAGGCCCCAAAATTCTCCAAGTTTCCAGGTGATACAACTGAATCCACCGTCAAAGATGTGGCACATTACCTAATCGAAGCTGGGGAAATTGCAAACGATGAGAGTCTAAGGATTAAATACTTCCCTAGTTCTCTCACTAAAAACGCTTTTACATGGCATACTACCTTACCACCTGGTTCAATTTGTAATTGGAATCAATTGGAACGTTTATTCCATGAGTAATTTTACATGGGTCAGACTAAAATTAGTTTGAAAGAGTTGGCTAGTGTTAAGAGAAAGTTTAATGCGCCAATTGATGATTATTTGAATAGGTTTTGACTCCTCAAGGCTAGATGTTTTACATAAGTGCCTGAAAGAGAGCTTCTCAAAATGGTCGTTGGTGGCCTCGATTACTCATTTAAGAAGAAACCGAACACTAAGTACTTAAGAGATATGGCCCAATTGGCTGATAGAGTTCAACAAGTTGAGCGTCTAAGAGACGAAAAGGCTAGGGCAAATAAAAACAAGAGAATATCGTACGTTGGATTTCATGAGGGGGTCGAAGAAATATATGATGAACCCATATATTTTGACGAAAACGAAATAGACCTGACTGAACTGAAGCAGGGCCCCCATATTCATGTAAATTGCTAGTTCCCTCAAATGGAAAAAACCCTGTCAAAACTGAAAAGACTGATAGGTTCCCAAAGAAAACATACACTTTCGACATCACTAAATGTGAAGAAATATTTGATTTGTTAGTTAAAGATGGACAAATATTAGTGCCTCCAGATGCCAAAATACCACCTTTAGAACAAAGAAAAAAGAGAGGTTTTTTTTTCAAATACCATAATTTTTTGGGTCATAAAACTTCACATTGTTTTCTTATCAGGGATTTGGCGCAGAATGCAATTCAGGAAGGGAGACTCAAGTTCGGTGAGAAGCCCAAGAATCAGATGAATATCGATTCAAATCCTCTTCAAGTTGCAGAAGCTAACATCACTGAACTTGGTGAGGTTAACATGCACGAAGTAAATGAGCATTCTGATAGCAGCATGAGCAACATCGACATTGGTGAAGCTATGTGTTGAAATGTTGTATGGAGCAAAATTATTGAAGAGTTCATCGATGATGATATGTTCTACAGTTTCACTGAAGAAAACGATGACTTTCAGATGGAGCACTTCGTCTGCATGGTTGCTGAATACTACTTCAAGATGTCACCAAAGAGGAGTTGTTGAATTAGCTAGATATTGCTCCAAATTGTGTCTCTTTCCTTGGTCTGAATTGTCTCCAATTTATACCCCCTTTTTAGGTATTTACAAATTAGTTTAATACCAACTTTACCATTTTTGGGCTTTAGTATGTGATAATGGGCTTTGTTACAAACAAATGGTCCCAAATTATCACCAAAATTTTCAAACAAAAGACAAATAAATCATTTCATTTATTTTATCCTTATTTATTTTCTTTGAAATTATTATTTTTATTAATGAAGAAGATAATGAATGATGAATGTATGAAATGATTCATAATACGATAGGCTATATTTCAATTAGAGGCAATTAAAAAATGTTGACCTTCATGGTGGATAGAAAGTGAGGTTTGAATTGGGTTTCTAAAAATAATTTTTTTTTCAAAGCCAACTCAATCAAGCAATAACACGAACAAGAAAAATGACAAATTTATTTTTATATTGGGTAGTTGTTTTCATACCTTAAATTTTGACCCTAAGATATGTACCTCATCAAAGAAAATCCACTGGCCAAAGGACTGTGCTAGACTGGTTTGAACAGTATCCCCGCAATGGATCAGTATTCCTGGGTCCCTAAGAGGATTCAGGCAAAAGACCAATCATTAATACATAATATTTTCAACATTTCAATCACAATCAAAGGGTTAAGGAATCTTAAATGATGGAAAATCTTTCAAGGATTGTACAAAAGTTTTAGTGATCTGGGCCCCGAGCCATCACAATCACCAATTAGGGTTTTAGTCAATTGATGTCCTCCAGATGAAATTTTTCATAGAGAAAGGATCTAAGATCTCCATACATCATTAAGAATGTTGACATTACTTTGAAAATCCATTTACAAGTACAAAAGATGCAGAGATCAAAGACTGCAAGATTAGGTTTCATAGTGCCCAGATTAGGGTTTCTAACTAACCGGGGAACCAAAAGTCAAGATTTTCATCTAGACAAGAGCCTATACCATAAGGAATGGTTTAAATAGCTCATATGCATCATGGAATTCCATTCATTAGGTCAAAATACGTCAAAGGATGTCCAGTCAAAAAATCAGAAAGCCAAGGGTATCTAGTGTAATTTCCATCTGGACAAAAAAAAGTCAAAGTTTGACTTTTTCACCCAAAATGATCCTCATGACCTATATTACAAGAATATATGGTCCATGAATGCACTTGATCATAAAAAATTAGAAATTTGAAGATAACTTGTAAAAGGGGCAACCTTTGAAACTTAGAAAATTTTTCTAAGTTATGGAAAAAAGTGTTCAAGTGGCATACTTCCAAGCATCATAACTTGTGATCCAAGCATCATATTTTGGTGAACCAAAGATAAAATGAAAGATCTAATCACAAACTACAAAAAGAGTACTCGTAGAACCTTTCTCTAGAAAATTGACCATAGATCCTAGAGCATATGGCTTTATGAAGATACGAAAATCTTCCAAAGGAATCTTCTATTGTGGATGACTTCTTTGGGAGTTTATTGTTACTTAAGTAATAATACCCATGTTCTTCAGACTCTAGGCATTGAACATTTTCCTAGCCTTAGGTTGTATGCCTTTGGTGAACTGATCATCTGTTAGAGAGTGAGTCAGTTTGCTCTCCATCAAAATGTCTGAGATCAGCCTATCCAGAGGAATCTAACTCTTTTTCCTTCTACTTCCATTTCTGGTTTCCCTCACAATATCCCTTAGATGTTGAAAAATAAGAGCAAGAAGGTTCACCTCATTTTCAGATTAAATGTAGTAAATTATGTATTATTGATTGTTGTTGATGTAATCAGATGAGTTGGTTGCCCTTCTGTGATGAATGCATCCCAAAATTATCATAGCCCATACCCTTAGAAGAGGCTGAAGATCCTTGATATTTCTTAAGTGTTTTCAATATAGGAAAATCACTTGAGAAATCTAATCCATTTTGGATTCCTTCTCAAACATTTGTTCACATCTATTTCCAGACTCATAATGGCCAATGAGTTTGGCAATAAGTATTTCATATATCACTATCTTCTTTCCAAACACAAAGGAGGTGACTTGGAACAAAGAATACTTAGCATGAATCCAAAGTTATCTAACCAGGTTGTAGAAGACTGGGCCTTGAAAACGATTGAAGAAACTTTCCCGTCCTTGAAATTTGATAGTAGGAAGAAGGTTAATTCCATTGTCCTTCATATTATCAAATTTGACCACTACTTCACACAACACTTCTAAATATCCAGCTTCATTATCCAAGGTAACCTCTTGAACATCATATTCATCTTAATTACAAACCAGTTCACCTGAAGAAGATCTAGATGTTGTTAGAAAAACTTTGATTCTAATCCTTTACTATAGTTTTAATGATAACAATACCCTTCTAAAAGAATAGAAGTTCTAATGTGCATTGCAAACTAACTTATAATTTATGTGCATTGTAGAAGTTCTTAAAAGGAAGTTCTTAAAAGGAAAGCATTTTGGAATAGAAGCATTATTGCGCTTTTGCATAGAAAATATACGTATTAAAAAGAAGCTACCAATTAAGACATCATTAAAGTTGCGTTCTCAATTCATGATACTCTGATTTGTGCTTAGAAGATTCTGATTGTCTCATTAAAAACTATTTAAAGAAAATCAGAATAAAGGTTGGGAACAAGGATCTCCTCTTTTGGAAGGATTTTATGGCAATAAATATTATCCAAATCAAGCTCCATATGTTCCCAACGACTAGATTATTCAAGCAACTATATAAAGGAATCTAGTTGAATATTTGAAGCTCTGGTTCTTAAGTTATATCATCACACGCTCATATTGCTCTCAAATATAATGTAACAAATCACCTAGTGATTAAAGCTTATTAGAAGCATTTATAGTTACATTGTTAATCTTTGTAAAAGATATGTTTATTTTCCTTGAGTGACTAGTTTAGGTCAGCAGACTCAAGAAGACTTTGATTGTAGGTCATTGTGTGTATTCAAATTTGACTTTAGGTCAGCATTCTGTGTGAAGCATGTCAGAAAGGAAAATTTTCAAAACATGCTTTTAAATCTAAAAATGTTGTATCTTCCTCTAGACCATTAAAACTTTTGCACATTGACTTGTTTGGACCAGTGAAAACTGCTTCAGTCAGTGGCAAGAAGTATGGATTAGTGATCGTAGATGACTATAGTATATGGACATGGGTAAAGTTCCTTAGACACAAGGATGAGTCAATTGTTGTATTTTCTAACTTCTACAAACAAGTTCAAAATGAAAAAGAGTTTAGAATTGTTAAAGTCAGAAGTGATCATGGTGGGGAATTTGAAAACAAAAAAAATGGAATAAGTTTTTAATGAATATGGAATCTTTCACAATTTCTCTTGTCGTTGAACTCCATAACAAAATGGGGTTGTAGATCGTAAGAACAGAACATTGCAAGAGATGGCCAGAACCATGATCAATGAGACTAACATGCTACATTCATAATAGAATCTCTATAAGACCTATTCTGGAGAAGACTCCTTATGAATTGTGGAAGAACAAAAATCCCAACATTTCATATTTTCATCCTTTTGGATGTACTTGCTTTATTCTGAATACTAATGATCCTCTGAACAAGTTTGATTCTAAGGCACAAAAGTGTTATATGTTAGGATACTCTGAACGTTCAAAAGGATAGTATACAATACAGAAATACGAATTGTGATAGAATTTATCTATGTCAGATTTGATGATAAGCTTGGTTTTGAAAAACCAAAGCATAATGAATCTCTTGCAGATATAGAAGTTGAAATCACTAAAGACAAAACATATGAAGATCAATCATCTATAGAACAAGACAAGACAACCACTCCAACAAGTTCTGAAGAACCCACTCAGAAGAAACAATCCAGAAGCACATTTAATCATCCAGAAGATAAGATCTTGGGAAAGAAGGATGATCCAATCAGAACAAGGTCATCATTCAAAAATTCTGAAGAATCTCTAATGGGACTAGTCTCTCTGATTGAACCAACTTCTGTAGAAGAAGCACTCTCAGAAAATGATTGGATACTTGCAATGCAAGATGAACTCAATCATTCACCAGAAATGACGTGTGGGACTTAGTGCCTAGACCTAAAGGATTCAACATCATTGGCACCAAGTGGGTATTTAGAAACAAGCTAAATGAACAAGGAAAAGTTGTCAGAAACAAGGCACAGCTGTTTGCATAAGGTTATAGTCAACAAGAAGGAATAGACTATACAGAAACCTATGCACCAGTCGCCAGGTTAGAATCTATTAGACTATTAATTTCATTTGTTGTTAATCATGAGATCATTCTCTATCAAATGGATGTCAAAAGTGCATTTTTAAATGGTTATATTGATGAAGAACTGTATGTGCACCAACCCCCTGGTTTTGAAAATACAAAATTTCCAGAACATGTGTTTAAACTTTAAAAATCTTTATATGGTCTGAAACAAGCTCCCAGAGCTTGGTATGAAAGACTAAGTAATTTTCTTCTGGAAAATAATTTCATTAGAGGGAAAGTAGATACAACTCTTTTCAGTAAAAACATTAAAAATGATATTCTGATATGCCAAATCTATGTAGATGATATTATATTTGGTTCTACTAAAAGTGCCTTGGGAAAGGAATTTGCTGAGTCTATGCAGGCAGAATTTGAGATGAGCATGATGGGAGAATTAAAGTTCTTTCTGGGAATCCAAATCAATCAAACATCAGAAGGAACATATATACATCAAAGTAAATATGTCAAAGAACTTCTGAAGAAATTTGACCTATCAGAAAGTAAGATCTCTAAGACTCCTATGCATCCCACGTGTATTCTGGAGAAGGAAGAGGTAAGTAAGAAAGTAGATCATAAGATCTACAGAGGTATGATTGGCTCTCTCTCCTCTATTTAACTACATCTAGACCATACATTCTATACAGTGTATGTTTATGTGCCAGATTCCAATCAGATCCTAGGGAAACTCACTTAACAGTTGTTAAGAGAATCCTTAGATATCTGAAAGGTACTACTAATCTTGGTCTATGCTACAGAAGATCCAAAGATTACAAGCTTGTAGGATATTGTGATGCTGATTTTGTTTGGAGACAGAACAGAAAGAAAAAGTACTTCTGAAAGTTGTCAATTTCTGGGAGACAATCTAATCTCTTGGTCTAGCAAAAGGCAGTCTACCATAACATTATCAATTGCAGAAGTTGAATACATTGCAGCAGTTGGATTCAGTACTCAGATGCTATGGATGAAAAATCAACTTGAAGACTTCAATATTTATGAGAGTAACATTCCCAACCTCTGTGATAATACTTCTGCTATTTGTCTTTCTAAAAATCCAATTTTACACTCTAGAGCTAAACACATAGAAGTTAAACATCACTTTATTAGGGACTATACTCAGAAGGGGATCTTATTTTTAAAATTCATAGATACAAATCACCAATGGGCTTATATTTTTATAAAACCCCTTGCTGAATATAGATTTAATTTCATTTTGACCAATCTTAGTATGGAATTATGCCCAGAATGTAAATGTTTAATTATATGTTTTTAACTCTCAGAAGTTTTGAAGTCTTTGTTTTATTCATTCAGAAGTTATTTTAATGATCTGACTGTTTATCTCTGAGAACTCCTGTTTCAAAAGAATAACATGCAGATCTTGACATCAACACGTGTCAATCAACCTCTGAGGATCCCTAGAAGAACCAGAATACGTGTTCAAACTCTGAAGCAGGACAAAACATGCAATCAGACAACAGTCCTCTACAGAAGGACACGTGTTCAAGTTCTGGGAAACTGAAAGGGCTGACTAGATAAAATTGAGGTGCAAATCTCTTTGGTAACTGTTCCAAGATCTTTACGCCTTCCCCTTGTCAGATCTCATTAATTACTTTCTAATCATGATGTTTTGGACATTTATTAATTCCACTAATTGTGTTTTTTTATTAAATGCATTCTTTTCTATATAAACTCACTTTCACTCTGACTTTTCACTTTTACTTTTCACCTTCACGTTTTTCACTCCAAATTTCTCTCTTTTCATTTTTACCTTCACTTTTGTTCTCTGCAGTTTTTTTAAGAAACCATAAACCCTTTTATCTTGGTAACTAAGGCTTCATCCTCTCAACCACCAAAGGATCCTTCCTCAGAATTGCTACACATATCTCCAGTCAGAACTCTTCTCACTCCTGCAGATAAACTAGAAGTGTTGTGTGAACTATTCATGGATTTTGACAGTTTAAGAGAAAATGGGTTTGATCTTCTTCCTGTTGTTCAAGCTCAAGGTTGGGAGAAGTATTTTGATCGCCTAATGGGACCAATTTCCCCCAAACTTGTTAAGGAATTCTGGGTGTTTTCTAGTGCATCAAACTCACATGTAACCTCTTACATTCTGGGGAAGAGGATCACCATCTCAGAAGATCACATGTCTAAGCTGATTCAATGTGATGGCAATGGGATTAAGTGCAGTGAAATGGACAAGCTCTCAGACACAAAATTAGTGGCTAGAGAAATCTTCACTCATGGACAACCTTCCAACAAGATCAAAGATCTGAAGGATCATCTAAGGATCTAGGCTAAGATCATTCTGGGAAGCGTCTGCCATAGAAAATCAACAAACTCTCCTGATTACATCAACATGGATCAGCAGTTCCTTCTGTATTTCATCTCTAAGAACAAGAAAGTTAACCTAGCACATTCTCTGTTCAATCATCTGAAAAACAACGTCAAGGAAACTAGAGAATGAGAAAAGACAAAGAGGGACTGGATACCTCTAGGATGATTAATTTCTGACATCCTCACTGAAAACAAGCTGGTGGATCATCTGGTTAAGGCACAACAGATTGATATGCTAGAAATAGATGTTGGAAAGGCTATAAATGCCAAGAACCTCAAGAAGATGAGGTTCATTGATTCAATAAAAAATGACCCAATTCTTCATTCCAGAGAAGTCATCATAACAAGGAAAATGCCTCTACAGGACTTTCCTTTGTTTTCTTCTGACACACCTCCAGAGGTTGTAGTCAGATATTTGGAGTCATGTAAGCTGGATGGTGTGGACCCTATGTTCAACCTTGAAAAACTCAGAATACCAGCACCAGAAGTTGTCCTAAAGAAGAACAAGAAGAGAAAAACTAGTTAATGAACTTCTCAGAAGGCTGCTAAAACAATCAGAAATAAAGGTAATTCTTCATCTTCTCAAACTGATTTTGTTTCTGTAGTAGAAGCAGTAAAAGTGGTCACGTCTGAAATCCCAACTGAAACCACTCCATCTGAACCCATTCCTTCATCTGAACCAACTCCTTCTGTCATACCCACATCTTCTGATATACCTCCTGTCCTACCCCCACTCACTGAACCAGAAAATGCAGCCACTCAACCACAAACTCTAAATGACTTTGATATCCCAATAGATCCAACACCTTCTTCTGATTTGAACACACACAACTTTGTTGAAACTCACTCATAACTTCAACATGTTCTATCAGACATTGATGCTTTTCAACCTTTTGAATCTCAACAAAATAATCCAGTTCAAACATATGAAGTACAACAACCCAGCGCATTCCATCCTCTGAACACTGATTTCCATACACTTGTTTTTGACTTATCCCCCATTAGAGAAAATTCTTTATCCTCTTATGAATCCACTCCACCAAACACCCCCACATATATAACAATACCAAACACTCCTCCTGCAAACTATGAACCAGAAAACCCTCTGAGAACATCTATAGACATAGATGCTCTAAACAAACTATCTTCTGTCACAAACAAAACAACTATTCCCGTACCAAAACCAAAACCAACTAAATCAGACATTGACTCACTGCTGCTAGCTTTTGAAGGTTAAATGAAAATCAGGTTAGAGAATCTGAAGGTTGCTTACTCAGAGCTCCCCGATCCTGCAGCTTCTGATTTCCTCTGGGCCTCATTCAGAAAATGGTTCAATATTGAGACCAAAAAGCTGAAAGATATCTGCTATGATATCGCTCATCAGAACTTTTGCGAGAACCTCAAAGAAGTGGTCTCAAGCATTGAAAAGAAGAA
This sequence comes from Lathyrus aphaca, assembly GCA_963966055.1. Lineage (NCBI taxonomy): Eukaryota > Viridiplantae > Streptophyta > Magnoliopsida > Fabales > Fabaceae > Lathyrus > Lathyrus aphaca. The sequence continues at coordinate 8,407,761 of OZ014525.1, forward strand.
GACTCCACTTCTAGATGATAAGCCCTGGACTGAACCAGAACCTAAGGAATCATACTCTGATCTTCAGATGGTTTTAGTTCCTTCTGAGGAAGTTAAGGAAAATGACATTGTTCAAGTACCTTCTGCTGAGGGAACTTCTGAAGAACAAGCTGCTGCAACTGTTGAAGACTCTCTACCAATTTCATTTGTGCTGAAGATCCTAGAAGAACTGAAGAAAGAAAATGAAATGGTTAAGTAGAGGTTGGATAAACAAGATGAAACTAATGCTGAGTTGAAGACTATGTCTGGCAAACAGGTGGAATCATCTTCTCATATCAAGTCTCTCTTAGAAGCATTAGTTACCAAGATGAATCCTCAACCCTGATTTTGTTCTATGTTTCTTAGCTTCTTTGTTTGTTTGTTTCTTTGTTTTATGTTTGTTTTGGCTTTGTCTCTGATTAATTAAAAATAGTTATGTTTTAACTCTTTTTAATACATGTTTTACTTCTGCATTCTTTTTACTTTTTGAGTAATGACAAAAGCGGGAGAAACATAGAAGATTTTGATCTATAACATTTTATCAAGATTAGCCTCTAACATATTAATATTCTGATTAAACTGCTTAAGTTGTGTTTTTAAAAAGAAACAGGTTAAGTAATCAACTCAGGGGGAGCTAAGGCAAAGAACTTCTTATGGAAGAATTAAAATGCTAAAAGAACTTCTAATGGAAAACTCTGAAAGAATAATTCTCATTATTTAAAGGGAGTCTTTCTAACTTTTAAGTTCTATTCTTAAATCAAAATAAATGTTTTGTCATCATCAAAAAGGGGGAGATTGTTAGAACACTTTTGATTCTAATACTTTACTATAGTTTTGATGATAACAATACCCTTCTAAAAGAATAGAAGTTCTAATGTGCATTGCAAACTAACTTATAATTTATGTGCATTGTAGAAGTTCTTAAAAGGAAGTTCTTAAAAGGAAAGCATTTTGAAATAGAAGCAGTCTTGCGCTTTTGCATAAAAAATATACGTATTAAAGATAAGCTACCAATTAAGACATCATTAAAGTTGCGCTATCAATTTATGATACTCTGATTTGTGCTTAGAAGATTCTGATTGTCTCATTAAAGACTATTTACAGAAAATCAGAATAAAGGCTGTGAACAAGAATCTCCTCTTTTGGAAGGATTTTATGGTAATAAATATTATCCAAATCAAGCTCCAGATGTTCCCAATGACTAGATTATTCAAGCAACTATATAAAGGAATCTAGCTTAAGATTTGAAGCTCTGGTTCTTAAGTAATATCATCACACGCTCATTCTACTCTCAAATATATTGTAACAAATCACCTAGTGATTAAAGCTTATTAGAAGCATTCATAGTTACATTGTTAATCTTTGTAAAAGATACGTTTATTTTCCTTGAGTGACTAGTTTAGGCCAGCAGACTCAAGAAGACATTGACTGTAGGTCATTGTGTGTATTCAAATTTGAATAGTGGATTAAGACCTCACTGATAGAGGCAAAATCACCTTGGCGGGTGGACTGTATGTAGTTTGAGTTCAAACGAACCAGGATAAATCAAAGTGTCTTTTAAAGTCATTTTTATTTGTTGAAAACCCAATTCCAACCCCCATTCCTTGTGTTTTACATTCCTTCAGATGTAACAACTTCTAGCAGATGCGGGAGTTGAGGTTGTGGTTGCAAATATGAAGAAGAACTACAGTTGGTTCGTTAAGTAGTAGCAATACTTTGTTGTTGAGCTTGTTCTTGTTGAGATTCTTGAGCAGATTGTTATGAAGACGCCATTGTTGAAGAGCAAGAGGGTTTTAGATTTTGTAGAAATTTTCCGCTCAAAGAATGAAAGTGTAGGTTGTGTGAGTAGAGAAGGTGTGTGAACTGAGTGAAGTGGATTTAAATGAAAGTTTTTGCAATCATGACAAAAAATAAATCAAACGGAAAAAATAATGATCAATGTGTTAGAAATTATTCGATTTTTTAAGAAAACAATTGTCTTAATAATTGTTCCTTTAATCAAAACTAATTTACAAATAGTTAATGCAAAATTATTCGCTATCCACAAAGCATGTTTTTCTAACCAAACAAATTTTGACTGAATACGGTTAAATGTCAAATTATAGTTATTTTAGATAATATTTTGTGGCACTTTCCAATTGTTTCTTTTATGTTTTAATAATAAATTTATATGTTTTAGTATAAATACACAAGTTTCCATTTTTACTTGTTCAAAATTCTCGTTTTATGATCTTTTGTTTCATTTTGATAGGTTTCTTGTTTCCTTGGATGCTTGGAGCCTATGGATAATGAACGGGAGCTTGAAAGATCATTTTTGGGACTTTTTGCAAGTGCTAGCGCGCTGAGACCTTGCTAAGCATGCCGAGACCTCGCTAATCGCCACCAGTGAAGCAAGGGCAGTAGCAATTTTGAGTTTTGACGCTGAGACCTCGCTAAGTGCGGTGCCACTTGCAACACTTTTTTGGAACATGTATAAATCAGAACTTAAGATATTTTATTGAGATATCTCTCACTCTTTTCATTTTCTGAGTTTTGTAACATCTTTCTAGAGAGAGAAACTCAAACTCTAAGAGGGAGAAACTTAAATCAAAGTAAATCAAAGCCTGACCTTCGATTAAAAGCTTCGATCTTTTGTTGGGGTAAGATGTAATCTTTTGATACCTTATGTGTATTTCTTCTAATCTATGTATTGTTAACTTGTTTTGAAATAATTTATTTTATAAACAAATATAAAACACATATGTAATGTTAGTAAAAGTGAGAGATCTAAATGATTATTTTAAATTTTCTTAAGTTTGAAAATTTGATATTCATGAATTTCAGGATTAAATATTGTTAAAACAATATATTTATCGTAGTTGATTGGTTTATTAATTTATTGTGGTTAGTTTTTGAATTTTTTTTATTAATTTAGTTTAAAATGAGTAAAAAAAAATTTATGTTTATGGATTTCCGCAAAAATCGTGGGAATATGTGGGAATCCGTGAGAACAAGTTTTGGGGTGAAAATCCTCTGAGGCGGGGATCTGAGACGGAAATAATGAATAAATTCGAGGACGAAGATTGAGATGAAAATGTATCATCTGCTCCCGTCCTGTCCATTGACATCCTAATCCGAATGTAATATAGTCCATTCCAACCGAAACCATTCACACTAAATGGTTAGGTGAAAGACCAAGTCAAATAACTCTTATTGAACCAAATTGTGAAGGTCGGTCTGAATTATGAAAATCATTATCATCGACTATAACCTTAATAAATCAGTATCGAACAAGAGGATTGCGAAGTTAGCTTGATTTATTACTTTCAACTAGACAAAGGAGTACACATGATAATAATCATTGATTCGACATTAGAACTGAGGCTAAGAAGGTTTCATAAAAGAGAGATACAATTATGAATAGTGTACAAAAGTTAAGTTGGATATATTATAATGGGTAAAAGTAAAAGAAAAGCGTGAGGTCTAGTATTGAAAAAGTTTTGCTACTTTTCTAACAGGAATTCGACACATAGATAGAACCATAATGGATGTATAGAGGTAGGGGTCATTCCTTTATAACAGGAAAAGTGAAAGTGAAAGGTAACAGGGTCAAACAGCTGCACTTTCATACCATTCAAATGTCTCTTGAACAGTAAAACTCACCAACTCTTCACCCACACACTCATTACGTACCTTACTATATTCAATATATCTAGCTACACTTGCTTCCATTTCTTTAATCTTCTTTACACATAAATAACAACTCAACCACTGCACCTATTTCGTCTTACTAGCTTTTTCTTTACTCAATAAATTGTCTGTATACAATTTTCCTAGTAAAAGGAACAAAATCAATGCCGCCACAGAACACTCCCCAGGTCCCATTTTTGCTCTCATAACTCTTCCATAAAATCTTTCATTGTTCTGCACAGGGAATTAATAACCTTGTCTGAGGTTTTTTGGGAACTACGTTACTTTTTTCCCTTTAAATGTTTCAACCCCACACATTCTTTTAAGGCACAACAAACACACTAGAAACGGTCACTTTCTAAGTCAAGCAAGCTCTTTGTTTTGATTTAAGAGTCCAACTATGAATGTAAGCTTATTTTCGGTGACCCTTTTCTGTTTAGTTAAAGTTGATGAGTAATGATTGATGGGTTATTGTTGTCTTTTATTGATAGGAATATTGGAAGAGAAGTGGACAAATACCAGCTTTTGGAAACTGGGATATCGCGAACGAGTTGCCAATAACTCAATACTTCGAAAATGCAAGACAGGCTGGTTTGGTTCCTTACAGTTGTTCATCCGGTGAAACTGATCTTTATGCAGTTGATCATAAGAAACCAGTTGGAAAGGTAACATAATAGTGTTTTTGTAACAGTGACTATGCTGAATGATTGTTACTAATGTGATGTTGTTAGTGGTTTGCTATGTTATGTGTAGGTGACTAGAATAAGGAATAGAAGATATACGAATGGTATGGTTAATGACACAGAAACAAGAATGAAAAAACAGGTGAAAGTGTACGATGTTACGGAACATCCCAGGAAAGAGACAATGAACAAGAAGAAAGCAATACATGTAAACAATGTAGTTCGTCCAAAACCAGTGGATGAAGATCTCTACAAGATTTCTCCGGAACTCCTTCACACAACCAAACGGGTTAGTCGCTATTTTGTTTTTTGGTATTAAATGCAGTGAATTGTGTTATTTCATTATTTGACTTGGAATATAATTGTTTGTGCAGAAGAAAATGTTGGGTTTCATTTCCAAGTGCCTGCTCCCTACTGCTTGTGTTTCATGACCAAATTATGCTAACTTGGCTATGTTGTGGTGCTTTTCTTGTGGCCTCAGATGCTAGATGACCTTTTCTTTTTTTGTATCATAAGATTGGATGAATTAATATAGTACTTATTGCGTTGCCTTAAGTTTCCTTCTTATATATATATATATATATATATATATATATATATATATATATATATATATATATATATATATATATATATATATATTATTCCTCACTCGACAGTGTTTTGAACATTTTATACTATGTATTTTTACTTAAAATTTATCTTTGTTAATGCAAGAATTTTTTAAAAATTGAAGAATAGAAAAGTATAAATAGTAAAAAGGTATGATGAGATATGAATTGTAAATTAATTTATAATTTAAGATAATATTTTTTTAAATGACATGTAATTTGGGATAGAAAACGATATATTTAAAGAATTACAAATGATGGGTATGATATTGTGAAACCAACATATGTCAAATGATGGGTATGATATTGTAAAACCAATATATGCGTAGATACATTATATTTTTCTAGTGTGGATAATGGGGGGAGTTAAATATCTACATTATATTTTTCTAGTGTGGATATTGGTGGATATGTTGTGAGATACATTATATATGGGAGACACTAAGAATCATCCCTAAGTTTTCTAGTGGACAATGGGGATAGTTAGATTCATGTACGGTGAATCAAGTATGAGTCTAATATTTATATGTACACTAATATACGCCTCCGGTAACACAGAATGATCCAAAGAAAATGGGTCAAAAATATGAGTATCAAAAGCTTAAATCTGGATTGGTTTGCTTTGAGGTCTTAAGTTCTAATCAAATAAATAAAAAGTTGTTCAACACATGTATTTAATTTTTTTTTTAACTATTTAAAAAACGATTAAAAAAATAAGAATTAGATACAAAAATTGTATTGAAATGATTTCTCTTGTCAATAATAATAATAATAATAATAATAATTATTATTATTATTATAATAATAATAATAATAATAATAATAATAATAATAAACAGAGCTTTGACTCCTTGAGAATCAAACGATCTTTGAAGGCTTTAGGTAAATTATTCGATAGAAAATAAACACATTGAGAAATTTAAGGATATTTGTGATTTACCTCTCTTTAGTTCCCTCTACACTTTTGATACTCCAATTGTAGTGGAAAACTTTGACATTATATCTTCTACTCAATTTCATCAAATTAGTCCAACAATGGGTCATAGATTCCACGTCACAACGAGTTTCATGACTATGAATTTTCGTCTCATTCACTATATAGCTACCCATGTTTTAATCCCAAAAAATTCATCCTCAGACAATTGTTAATGACCAATGTTGTGGTGACTTGGCTAATAACCAACAACATCGAGGCCAAATAGGTATGTGGAGTAGTTCAACACATGTTGGACTGTTGAATGATAACGAACAGATGGTTAACTTATGGTGACTTGATTACTTAAATTTTGTTGCATGTTGGAATAAACTTATATTGGGGGAAAATCTGATGATAGATGCACACAAATTGAAATGAACTATTTGAAATTATTGCTTATCAAAGACAAAGATGGAGTCTTGGTGCACAATGCTCACCCCAAGGCTACTTTTCAACAATATCAAACTTCACCACAATAACAAGCATTTCAACAAGTTCGTCCTAAGATTTTGATTATGAGATTCCTCACAATTCTCTTATTAAAGGCTTGCTCACACTATCCTAACCAACACTCAACATGGAATCAAGAGGCATGAAGAAAACACTAAGATTTTAATCAGATGGTTTCCCAAGTTTCCTTCAATACAAATCCCATAGCTAACACCACAGTACGAATTCCTCCTAGGCTATGTTAGAAAAAGATCTATTTCTGACACAACTCTTTTTGTTTTCGATGATAACAAAGTATTTAAATAACAATGGTTTATTTGATGTGTATTTTATTTATGCGGGTTCTACATGTACAAAAATAATCAGAACATGCTTTGCATAACACACTTGGGAGTTGCTTCATTACTAGCTTCTGGTTGCAAAATATGAAGAAATTATACAAGTGTGGATAGGCGCAGACTATGAGCTGAAGGTCTCAGCATCCAGACGAGTTACTACACTTGGTAATAGTACATCATCTTCTAGTATCATTGAGAGTTTGTGGTAAAGTTGTGGTTATCCGTTCTACAAGAAACATGTTTTATTGTAGTATCAGTCTGTCAGCTAAAGTCTACATCAGTGCAAGGCTCAAGAAAAGTTGGCATGTTCTACGAGTGTCCACTCTCAACGGCTCTATCAGTACAGGACCTCTTGAAGACTCTAAGATTAAATGTGTTACACACTGAATTCAAAATTTGCTGAGTATCCATCTTCAATGTATCTTGTACTATAGAGCAAAGGCAAAAAACACTTGATCAAGTTACCTTCTAAACGGCTAGTTTTTGCAGTGGCTATAAATATAGCTATAGATTCAATTTAAATTTCTAACATGGATTCTTGACGTGAAGGAGTAACAAGAGCAAACAATTATCAACTCATTGTAATATGCATAACTTTTGTAGTTAGTTGTAATTGTAAAAACATTAATATTTTTTACCATTGAATATCTTAGAAATCTTAAGAGCTTTAGGTATTTGTTATGGTGATTTCATGTACTTCTAATGCTTGTATCATGTACATCTTATTCTCTATTATGCTGAATCTTCAGTAGTATTGATTAAGTCTCTTGCTATATGCTTGAGCAAAAGTATTATCTCATTGAGATTCAACACCAAGTCTCAAGTAAGGATGCTTGAGCTACATAAGTCTCATTGTTATATGCTTAAGTTTTACAAGTCTTAATCCGCAAGTATGATTGAGCAAAATTCTTGAGCCAGGATTCTAATGCCTTATAAGTCTCATTACTTAAGTGTTTGAGATGTTAAAGTCTTATTCAGTTGGGCTGATTGAGCAAGGGTAATGACTCTTTAGGAGGGGCGTGAGTAGGAAGTCTTGGATGATGCATGAGTAGGGAAAAGTGTCAGTCTCGATGACCTTTGAAGCAGGTGACTCGGTCAGAATATGTGAGCAAGAAGTCTTAGACATGTGCTCTGAGCAAGGGTAAGTCTCAGACAGAGGACATCTGGAGTATGAGGCTCGGTTAGAGGGTGTGTGTAACAACCCGAGCCTTCTGCGCTCCCGACACTATTACCTCATGATCTTCTCTACCCCCTCACTAGTAGAGTTTTTTCCTTCCATGGGAATTGAACCCTGTACCCTGGGGTTCAAGTACATGTTCAATCCATCCCCAATACCAATTGAGCTACTAGCTCAAGATGTAGTGGGAATGGATTGAACATGTACTTAAACCATAGGGTACAGGGTTCGATTCCCACGGAAGGCAAAAAATCTACTAGTGAGGGGGTAGAGAAGATCATGAGGAAATAGTGTCGGGAGCGCAGAAGGCTCAGGTTGTTACATAAAAAGGCGCCTTTTTTTGTAACAGTCCGAGCCTTCTACGCTCCCGACACTATTACCTTACGATCTTCTCTACCCCCTCACTAGTAGAGTTTTTTTCTTCCATGAGAATCGAACCATGTACCCTTGAAGTCGGGTGGATAGTCATGCTTCAGGAAACAAGTCTCAACCGTATGATTAGTCATGTTACAGTGAGTACATACACAGCTGTGACCTCGAGCTCCACCTTGTGGCCTTTGTTTGAAAGGTGTCTGACCAGTCTTGCTATTGGAGTGCCTGAAAAAGTGTTAACTTGAAGTGCAATAACTTCTTCACTTGGTGATGCAGTACGCATAACGATAGATCTGCCATAGTTCAACTCTCTTTCTTGTTGAATCACCAATGAAAATGACTTATCTACATTAGAGAGAGGATGCATCATCATGATTTACGACTTTGAATTTGCAAATTTGCAATTCAATCCTTTTAAAAAAACGAATAACATAGTCCTGCTCTCTATGTTTCCGAATTGAGTCGATAGCACCACAGGAACAGGGAATTGCGCAAGAACATGATGGAATGGATCTGTAATTTTCCAGTTCGTCCCACATTACCTTTAGCTGAGTAAAGTAGTTGGAAACATCAAGGGAACCTTGACGAAATTTGTATAGATCTTCTTGGATATCTGAGATGCGGAAAATGTCGGCTTGAGAAAATTGGAGCTGTAAATTCTTCCATACTCCAGCAGCGGTTTCAATCCACAACACATATTTAGCAATAGATTCTAAAATGGATCGATGAATCCAAGCTAAGACCGTTGTATTACAACGAATTCAGGGAGCGTATAACGGATCCGAAATGGGAGGTTTTGTAACTGTGTCGTCAATGAATCTATCTTTGTTCTTGGAAATCAATGCAATGTGCATCGATCTTGCCCATGAATGATAATTCTTGTCATCAAGAAGACGCGAAACAAGAAGAATCGAAGGATTCTCATTCGGATGTAGGTAATACGAATTCGATGAATTTGTAGAGAAATCGAGAAAGATCTAGTTAGCCATAAGAAAAGAATAGCGATATATTGCAAAACGGAAAGAAAGTTATGCAAATCGATCGAAGAAAAACTGGAAATCGATCAAAGAAAATACTGCAAACAAAGGGGAATACACGATCGATTCTAAAGCTAATGAAGAACAGAAAAAATGATGGCTACCAGAGCTATTAAAGCTCTGATACCATGGAGGAAGATGAGAGAAGAACAGGTTTGTTAGGCAAAAATAGTTAGAGAATTGTAACTGTAAAATATTATCTTATTGATACAATACCGAAAGGTATAGATATATACAGATCCAGTACAATATATGAGTGGCTGAAAATAAATCTAGAAGACACACGTGTAATTAATCTATTAGCCTATAATAATACAAAATGGGATAAAGTTATACTATATGTACGTTAATAAATAGAAAAGTACAAATAGTAAAAAGGTATGATGAGATATGAATTGTAAATTAATTTATAATTTAAGACAATTTGTTTTGAAATGACCTATAATTTGGGATAGAAATCGATATATTTAAATAATTACAAATGATGGGTATGATATTGTGAAACACACATATGTCAAATGATGGATATGATATTGTAAAATCAATATATGCGGAGATACATTATATTTTTCTAGTGTGGATAATGGGGGAGTTAGATCATATTTAACGGTGAGCAACAATATTCATCTTTTCAATTTTCTCAAGAACCCTAATTTTCTTCTCTATTTTTATTCTTCTTTCTTTTAACGTTTCTACTGCGTGATAGCTACGGAATTCCCATAGGTTTTAGGAGAATTCCAACATCTGGTATCTAGAGCTCCGGTTGAAGAGATTCAATGGAAAGATATTCAAGGGCAAGAACACGATGGTGATGAATAATCCGAATGAGTATTTTCCGACGAGTCTTCTGATTCTCAAGAAAGATAACTATGAGAATTGGTGCAAGCAGATGAAGGTTGTTTTCTGTTATCAAGATTTATGGGATCTTGAGAAGGAATGAGTAACAACGCTTGCAGAGAACGCAACAGAAGAGAAAAAGGTTGCATACAAAGAATTGAAGAAGAAATATTATAAAGCTCTCTTTATAATCCATCAATGTGTTGATCCGGATAACTTTGAAAAAGTTAGTGATGTTGATTCTGCAAAAGAAGCATGGGAGATTCTTGAGATGTCTTTTGGAGGCACAGAGAAGGTGAAAGAGGTGAGGTTACAAACTCACAAAAGGACTTATGAATTGCTTCAGATGGAAGACAATGAAAGCATAGCAGATTTCTTCACAAGAGTTATAAAACTTGTGAATCAAATCAAAGTATGTGGAGAAGTGCTGACGACGAAAGCAATAGCCTCAAAGATTTTGAGATTCTTGTCTCCAAAGCTTGACCATGTGGTAGTAGCCATAGAATAATTGAAAGATTTGTCGAAGGTGACTAAAGAAGAGCTTCAAGGGACACTTGAATCTCATGAACAAAGAATGGCTGAAAGAGCAGCAGACAAGTCGAAGAATGATGTGGCCTAGCATGCGCAATCAGCAAGAGATAGGAAAGGCAAAGGAAAGGTGTTTGACAACAAAGGAAGAGGTGGTTATAACAATTCAACTAGTCAAAATAAGCAAGAAGCAAACTGGTCGAATTAGAGAAAAACCTGGAACCAAGGCAACCAAAGAGGTGGTGTTGCAGGCAGAGGAAGAGGTGGTGGCGAAAGCCAAACAAGAGTCACATTCATTGTTTCAATTGTCATAAATATGGTCACTATTTTAATGGTTGTCCAGAAAAGTAAAAGAATCAAGATTCTGATGCTAAGCTGGCTAAGATCAATGGTACTTGGACTCAGGATGCTCATCACACATGACTGGTAGGAAAGATTGGTTTGTCAACATGAAACCATCAATGAAGAACACGGTGAAATTCACAAATGACAATACTCTAGCAGCTGAAGGTATTGGTGATGTTATGATTAATAGGAAGGATGGACAGAGGTTAGTAATTTCCAACGTTTTGTACATACCAGGCATGAAGAGCAATTTGCTCAGTATAGGGCAGCTGTTCGAAAATAACTATAAGGTGTCGGTCGAAGACAATGTGATGAGAGTCGTCGACGCGTGTGGTAGATTGATCTTGAAGGTTCAAATGTCTCATAATAGAACCTTCAATATCGAACTAAATGTGATGGAGCTGAAGTGCCTTGCAAGTGCAGCTAGCAAAGATGAACGGTTATGACACTATAGACTTGGTCATCTCAATTTCAAAGACATCAGAGATTTGAAGAGAAGAAATATGGTTTCAGGATTGCCAGAAATTGACATCCCAAACAAAGTGTGTGAAGAATGTCTTCAGTCGAAACAACACAAGAATAACTTCAGCAAGGATGCAGGAAGCAAGTTAAAGGCAATTCTTGAAGTCATATACTCTGATGTATGTGGTCATATCCAGGTGGATTCGATTGGAGGTAATAGATACTTTGTCACTTTCATAGATGATTTCAGTCGAAAACTGTAGACTTACTTGATCAAGAAGAAAAGTGAAGTAATTGATGTATTTTCCAAGTTTAAATTTATGGTCGAAAGACAAAGTGGTCGAAAGCTCAAGACTTTGAGGACTGATGGTAGTGGAGAGTATGTGTCGAAAGATTTCTATGCATTATGTGTAAAAGAAGGGATTGTGCATGAGGTGGTGCCACCCTACACTCCACATCATAATGGAATTGTAGAAAGGAAGAATCGAACCATCATGAACATGGTAATAAGTATGTTGAATGGCAAGAAACTACCCAAAGAACTATGGGGAAAAGCTGTGTCGACTGCAACATATATTTTAAATAGATGTCCGACGAAGAAGCTAGAAGGAGTTACGGCAGAAGAGTGTTGGTCTGGTGTCAAGCCTAGCTTGAGTCATTTGAAGGTATTTGGATCTATAGCACATATGCATGTGCCAGATCAGTTGAGAAGGAAGCTTGATGACAAGTCTAGTCAAATGATTCTGATAGGATATTATTCGACTGGAGGTTATAAGTTATTTGACCCAGTAAACAAGCAGGTTGTGATCAGCTGGGACGTGATCATAGATGAGCTTAAATAATGGGATTGGACTGAAAATTTCAAGTAAGATTCAGTTGAAATCTTATGTGAAGAACCGGCTAGAGAAGTCAGAAGAGATATTCGACGAGAAAATGTTAGAGGTGAAGCAAGCCCAAGCAGACCTCAAAGAACAAGACACATGCCTACAAGGTTGCAAGAATGTGTGATTACATCAGATAATATGGTCGATGAAAAAGGTAAGCTGGTACATTATGCTTTCTATGCATATGTCAAACCCGTCAATGCAGCTGAGGCATTGAAAGATTCGAAGTGGGTGAAAGAAATGAATGAGGAGATAAAGTCAATCGAAGTCAACAACACTTGGTTGTCGAATTGCCTCAAGGCAAGAAGGCAATTGATGTGAAGTGGGTATACAAGGTGAAGCTGAATCCCAGAGGGGAAGTGACTCGACACAAGGAAAGAATTGTAGAGAAAGGTTTTTTTCAGAAGGAAAGAATCGACTTCGACGAAGTATTTGCTCTTGTTGCTTGGATCGAAACAATCAGGTTGGTTGTTGGTCTAGCAAACATGAACAATTGGAAGATGTGCCATATGGATGTGAAGGGTGAATTCATAAATGGTCCATTAGACAAAGAAGTTTATGTTGCACAACTAGCTGGGTTTATGAAACAAGGCGAAGAGAGAAAGGTGTACAGGCTGCATAAAGCCCTGTATGGACTGAAGCAAGCTCCAAGAGTTTGGAATAAGAAGATAGGAAACTTTCTAAGGGAGAAGGAATTTGTGAAGTGAACAACTGAGCATGGAGTATATGTAAGAAGAAGCAATGGAGAATTGCTTATACTATGTCTATATGTTGATGACCTATTGATAACAGGAAGTTGCAAGAAGGAGATCGAAGATTTCAAACGTGACCTGAGTGAGGAGTTTGAAATGTCAGACTTGGGAAATCTCTCATATTTCCTTTGCATAGAATTCTACAAGTGTGGTAGAGGTTTGATGATGCATCAAAGAAGATATGCAAGTGAAATACTCAAGAGATTTGAAATTCAAGATTGCAACCCAACTTCGACTCGAGGTTAGCCCATATTATAATTGTCGAAGGATTCAGAAGAAGATGATGTCGACCCAACCCAATACATAAGACTTATTGGGTCACTTTGATACCTTTGTCACACAAGGCCTGACTTAGCATATAATGTTCGTATGGTGAGTAGATTCATGCAGAAGCCAAAGGTATCACACCTAGAAGCAGTGAAGAGGATACTAAGGTATTTGAAAGGAACTCTTGACTATGGAATTTTGTTTCCAGCAGCTGATGAAGGAAAAGAATGCAAGTTAGTAGGATACACAGATTCCAGTTGGTGTAGTGATGCTGAGGATCGAAAATTCACAGCTGGATATGTGTTTATGTTAGGTGGTGCACCAGTTGCTTGGAGTTTGAGAAAGGAGCCAGTAGTGCCATTATCATCATGTAAAGTAGAGTATATAGTTTCTTCTCTCTGTGCATGTCAAGCAACATGGATGGTGAATCTGGTCGAAGAGATTACAACAAAGAGTCCTGGAGCAATCACCATGAAGATTGATAACATGTCAGCTATCAATTTGGCAAAGAATCCAATAGCACATGCTCGAACCAAGCACATCCAAATGAGGTTCTATTATCTTCGAGAGCATGTATCAAATGGGAATATGAATATGGAACACTGTAGAACTGAGAATCAGATTGCAGATATCATGACGAAAAGAGTGCAGGTTGAAGTATTCAAGAAGCTAAGGTCTATGATGAACGTAGATAGCTTAGACACAATGAATTAGGTGGTGTGTTAAATTGTAATTCCTTGTGTCGAAGAAGGTTGCTCGACAGAAGGAAATATTTGATTTGATCTAGATTAGATTAGATTTAATTCAAATAGATAATTTAGGCTTTTATAGTTTTTGGCTTTGTCTTGAGATGCAAGCAAACCTAATTCTATAAATAAGGAGTTTCCCTCATTGTAAAACACAACAACATTATTTCACTCACGAAATTCTGCAGTTGTAGAGTGAGTAGCAATAAGAGAAAGAAAGTCCCACGGTTTGTGGGCAACAATATTCATATTTTCAATTTTCTCAAGAACCCTAATTTTCTTCTCTATTTTTCTTTTTCTTTCTTTTAACGTTTCTACTGTGTGATAGCTACGGAATTCCCATAGGTTTTGGGAGAATTCCAATAATAATAATAAAGAAAAGAAACGAAACGAAACGGAGCTTTGACTCCTTGAGAATCAAACGTTCTTTGAAGGCTTTAGGTAAATAATTCGATAAAAAATAAACACATAAAACTTTAGCTACTCTTTCAATAAGTGTTAAATTATTACATTTCATTTACTTTTAATTTCTATTAATTATGTGATAAATTTATATTTTTAAGAAAAGGGAGCTTAGAAACCAAAAGAGAGAGGTCTTAAAAGCAATCCAAACCAAAATCGCCTTCAAGCCCAAAAAGAATCCAAGATATTGAAAAATCCTACCTCTTTGTCGATTAGAACTTACATTTAATTGATTAGACGTTATGATTAATCAATTAGGACTGTTTGAATTTCAACCTGTAACACGGTTGAAGAACTGACTTTCTATAAATGTTGTGGATAGCAATAGTCGCCACCGACTTTTATTTTATCCAAGTGGAAAGGACATAAAAGAACAGGAAAGACCCCATTTTAAAAGACTTGAGTTCGGGGGGTATGTTATATAAAGGGAATGTGTTAACACCCTTTATATCCATAGTTATCCATGGACTCTTAGTTACTTAGCTCACTTAAATGTTTTTGAAAAGGTGAATTGTGTGATTTAGAAATTTTTCTAGGTACTTTGTAATGATCCTCGTATGGATGTATACAAAACCTTGTTTTGAAAGTGTTTGAAAAATTGTGAGGTGTGAAAAGCATTTTTTGAATGTGTGAGCAAGTAACTTAGAGGTACCTACCCTAGACTGAGTCTTTCATGTTCTTGTATGTTCTTTCGAGGGTAAAACTGTCCCTATTATTAAGGAATAGGTAGTCATTACCTTGGATTTGTTTAAGGGACGAGCGTAGGGTCATCGTACGGTTAACGAATGAAACTGGAGGGTGTCTTTAGCAATTTGTGAGGGACTATCATCTTTTAATTTGAAGGGACAAGATCAATTAGGCAACACCGTAGGCAACATCGTAGGGACTTGAACTTTTAACCGAAGGGAGGGACAGGATGATTTATTTTCCTAGAGGGACTTTGCTTAAGACACCCTACTTTCGAGGGACTTGACCGTTTAATAGGGCAACCAAGAGGGATACCCCTAGGAGGTGCAGACAGCGATTGTAGAACGATCGACTTACGTGTGTGAGTGATTGTTTTCATATATTTATCTTGAATATCAATTCTCTAGTCCAATTTAATCAAGTATTTCTTTTCACACCCTAGTTACTAACCACGCAGTTATATTTGCAGAATTTAAAGACGGAAATTAAAGATCCTATGATATTACATTAGGGGAGGGGATACATTTTTTGGAGGGATTAAAAAATAAAATACAGAAATTTAAACCTAAGCTATTACATATGGGAAACACGTACATGATCGAACGCCAAAAAATAAATTACATAAGAATAAATCTATACAATTTTCTAAATAAAAGAAATAAAGTAATTGAAAAAGAAATTAGGGTTTAAATATATTAGAAAATTAGGTTTTAAAAGAAATCAAGTTTGAAAATTAGGGTTAGCGTGAAAAAAAAAGTAGGGTTAAGATTTTTTTTTAGGGTTTATTAGAATTAATTTTAACCTAATTACTAAATTAATCATGAATTAATAATAAAAAAAACTAAAATTAAAATTTTAAGAAAATAAATATTATTAAGAAGTAATTAAAATTTATTTATGAAATTGTTTTTAAAATATTAAATTAATGTAATTAGGATTAGTTATAATTAGAAAACTAATTAGAAAATAATAATAATAATAATAAAAATAAATAAACAAAACAAAAGAAAAAGAAAGGAATTGGCAGATGAAAAAGAAAGGATGGAGGCCTGGTTCGAACCCAGGACCTCCTCCTCAACCAACCATGTGTGCATCCACTAGGCCAGTGTGCCTGTTGTGGTAAGAAACGAACAAAAATTATTATGAAATAAACCCAATTTTCAAATTCCAAATTTTGCGTCCAGCCATCATCTTCTTCGCGTGCCTGTTGGATTAGTCTTTAGTGACATTTTTTGTCACTAAAGGTTATAGTGACAGTTTTCCTCCGTCGCTACATACCTGCGATTTTCACAAATTTCATATACATAATATAAATTGATTTCGACAATGAAAATTAGTTAAAGGATGTCTTAGGAGTCCTATTAAAACATCAATTGGCCTTTAAATTACTTCTTCTCAAAGTCCCTAAATTTCAAGTTTTTATGAACCCTAACTCTCGACAATGGCAGATTGCTTCACCTGCGTCATAAATACAATTAAATAGCCCATGAACATTATGAGCATCATCAAAAACAATATTATAGAATCAAATTGAAGCAAACGTGCACATATAATCAAAACCGAAAATCTAAAGAAAAGAAGCAAATATGAAATCAGTTTATGCGAATTTGTGATGTTTTGATGATGGCGAGGATGGACATATGCTCAGAATCCTTCAAGAAACCTAATGAAACCTTCAAAGTTCTTTGAAAATAACTAGAATAGTGAAACCGATTTGACTTTGGTTCTTGATTTTTTTTTAACTTTGGAAGTGATCTCTCTCTCAATTTTTTCGTCCCCTTTGTTTTTGTTAAGTTGTGTATATGTAAGAGAATGATATTAGGTCAAAATATTGGGCTTTGGATCAAAGAATGAGGTTACTTGATCATGAAGAGATAAGCTTGCTATTTTGGTCAAAATATCAAACCAATCCTTTCCATAATGGCCTTGCACAAAATTGGATAGTCTTAATCACTTTGAATATCAAATATTTGATCCCAAAAAAAGTCATGAGATCAAATATTTGATTTTCATATTTTATTTCTATTAAAATTGAATTTTAATAATAAAATCCAAAAATAATATAAAATAAATTATAAAAATCATGATAATTGATAAATGGGTCGTGCATGACTTTATCTTTGAGATTGGGTTGGAATTTTGTGAGCCCATTTGGAAAATTTTGGATTTTAGACCTTATTTGCTTCATACACCCCTTGAAATTTTCCCAACTTTGACAAGGCACAACTCTCTCAATTTTAAGGCTATGAGAGTGATCTTGGAATTTTTAAAAATCTTAGAGAGTCCTCTAACAAACATCTTTGGTCTCATGTCCATATCTTATACCATTTTCAAATTATGCTCTTTGGAAAAAGTTGACTTTTTATTGACTTTTGAAATGACCTATAATGTCTTAGCTCATACCTTTCAAATGAAGCATTTTTAGGCTTGGCTTGTGAGACACAAAGTTGTAGAGAATTTAATTTCCTTCAAAATTAGTTATGGATGGAAAAAATTTGATGAAACATGTGAAAGTTATGGCTGGTCAAAGTTCAGTTGATTTTTACTGTGAAATCCTAATTTAGAAACTTCTTGATTCTTGATGATCTGAGATTTCCTTGATGAATCATGATCAACCCTTGATCAAATGATGAATTTTACTTCATAACCTTGGTTTTGGAAAAAAATCTTGAAGTTTGACTTTAATTTGACCATAGTTGACCTCAGTTTGACTTTTTAATCAACTTGACTGATTTTTGAACATCTGATCATCTGACTGGTCAAACTTATTGGGAATGCCCTGAAACTTGACAAGAGGATTCTTGAAGACATGTGGGATGTTATGAAGCTCATTTGAGGCCTTGTAAGTCAATTTAGCTTAGATAAACTCAAAACCCTAGTTGTGAATCCATTGCTTAGGAGGAGGCTTTGTCTGAGGGAACTCTCAAACTTTCTGACCAATTGTGAACTTTGTGAACCTTGTGAACCTTGAGAGAAATATAGGGACACATTTCTTTTATTGTGGGAGGGAAAATTTTGGGATACAACACAACCAAATAATATAATTGATTATAACTTCAAATGTTGCAATTGTCATCAACATCCAATAAAAATCTATTAGGATTAATGACATAATCAATCAGAACAATTTATAATCGACTAAAAGGATGATATAATAGGTGACCACTTCTCACTATCTTCTTCCATCTCTCTCATCTTCATTTACTTGTTACATTCTCCTCTTCCTTCTTTCCTTTTGTTATTTATGTGTTTTGTGTTGACATCATCACCAAATGGAACCCAAACGAATCAGTACCAACGTTAGATCTTCATCTCACGTTTATGAATCCAAATATTTCTCATCGGAAATCCAAGAAAATTACTTCAACAATCACTTCATCAAGTATAGTCTCGTAAAACCATACTATTTTGATGAAAGTTACTTTGAAATTTTTGAAATTTTTAACTCGTTCAATCAAACATGTCTAAGGAACTTCATTTGCAAAATAATTTTTTTTGAAAAGATGCTTCCAATGTTTGTAAGGATGTTTTACGCCAATCTCCATTGCAAATATGGATTACTCACATATGAAGCACAAAAAACCCATATTTATATCACCATTGAGAAATTTATGGATATTTGTGATTTACTTCTCTTTAGTTCTCTCTACACTTTTGATACTCCAATTGTAGTGGAAAACTTTGACATTATATCTTCTACTCAATCTCATCAAATTAATCCAACAATATATCATAGATGCCACGTCATGGCGAGTTTCATGACAACGAATTTTCGTCTCATTCACTATATATCTACCGATGTTTTAATCCTAAAAAGATTCATCATCGGACAACTGTTGATGACCAATGTTGTGGTGACTTGGCTAATACCCAACAACATCGAGGCTAAATAGGTATGTGTGGTAGTTCAACACATGTTGGACTGTTGAATGATAACGAACAGATGGTTAACTTATGGTAACTTGATTACTTAAGTTTTGTTGCATGTTGGAATAAACTTATATTGGGGAAAATTCTGATGATATATGCTCACATATTGAAATGAACTATTTGAAATTATTGCTAATCAAAGGCAAAATATAGAGTCTTGGTGCACAATGTTCATCCTAAGGCTACTTTTCAACAATATCAAACTTCACCACAATAACAATCATCTCAACAAGCTCGTCCTAAGATTTTTGATTATGAGATTCCTCACACTTCTCTTACTAAAGACTTGCTCACATTATCCTAACCAACACTCAACATAGAAACAATAGGCATGAAGAAAAGACTAAGACTCTTAATCAGATGGTTTCCCAAGTTTCCTTCAATACAAATCCCATAGCTAACATCACAATACGAATTCCTCATAGGCTATGTTAGAACAAGATATGTTTCTAACATAATTCTATTTGGGTTTTGATGATAACAAAGTATTTAAAAAACAATGGTTTATTTGATGTGTATTTTATTTATGCAGGTTCTACATATACAAAAATAATCAGAATATTCGTTGCATGAACAAACTTGTGAGTTGCTTCATTATTAGCTTCTGGTTGCAAAATATGAAGAAATTTTACAAGTGTGGTTAGGCGCAGACTATGAGTTGAAGGTCTCAGCATCCAGACGAGTTACTACACTTGGTAATAGTATATCATCTTCTCGTACCATTGAGAGTTGATGGTAAAGTTGTGGTTATTCGTACTACAAGAAACATGTTTTATTGTCGTATCAGTTTGTCAGCTAAAGTCTACATTAGTGCAATGCTCAAGAAAAGTTGGCATCTTCTACGAATGTATACTCCCAACTGTTCTATCAGTACATGACCTCTTGAAGACTCTAAGGTTAAACGTGTTACACACAAAATTCAAAATTTGTTGAGTATCCATCTTCAATGTCGCTTGTATTATAGAGCAAAGGCAAAAACACTTGATCAAGTTACCTTCTCAACGATTAGTTTCTGCAGTGGCTATAAATATTGCTGAAGATTCAATTTGAATTTTTAACAAGGATTCTTGACGTGAAGGAGTAACAAGATCAAACAATTATCAACTCATTGTAATATGCAGAACTTCTATAGTTAGTTGAAATTGTAAAAGCCTTAATATTTCTTACCATTTAATATCTTAGAAATCATAAGAGCTTTAAGTATTTGTTATGGTGATTTCATGTACTTATGATGCTTGTATCATGTACATCTTGTTCTCTATTATGTTGAATCTTCAGTAGTCTTGATTATGTCTTTTGCTATGTGCTTGAGCAAAAGTATTATCTCATTGAGATTCAACAATAAGTCTCAAGTAAATATGCTTGAGCTACATAAGTCTCATTGTTATATGCTTAAGTTGTACAAGTCTTGATCCGCAAGGATGATTAAGCAAAAGTCTTGAGCCAATATTCTTATGCCACATAAGTCTCATTGCTTAAGTGTTTAAGATCTGAAAGTCTTATTCAACTAGGCTGATTGAGCAAGGGTAAAGACTCTTTATGAGGGGCGTGAGTAGGTAGTCTTAGATGAGGCATGAGTAAGGAAAAGTATCAGTCTCGATGACCTTTGGAGCAGGTGACTCGATCGGAGTATATGAGCAAGAAGTCTTAGACATGTGCTCTAAGGAAGGGTAAGTCTCGGCCAGAGGACATTTGGAGTAAGAGGCTTGGTCAGAGGGAGCGAGTAACGGTAAGTCTTAGACATGTGCTCTAAGCAAGGTAACCTCTCAGACCATGGGTCTGAGCAAGTGTAAAAGACTTGTGGAGAAGCACAAGCGATGATAATCAGGTTGATTATAATGAAAAACTCTTGTGAGACAATGAGACTAGAATAATCTCAGTTAGTGGTGAACCAAGATAAATCTTTTGTGTATTTTGATGTTATTTTATTTACTTCTTCGGTCAGGAATATGTCTCTCGTCATCATGTATGTCTTCCCTTCAGGAATAATGTAGAGGCTATTAGGGAGGATGAAGTGCTCCCGGGGGACTATGGACACTACCTTTTCCTCCAAGATTAGGTTGAGGAGATATGTGTTATCGAAAAAAACAATTTGGCAACTTAAAAGATACCCATCGTAGAGAGGTGGTATCAATGAGGATCGCTTGTGATGTGGTTCTGTAATAATCGTGCGACACTACTTTGCGAAGGGAGTGATCTTCGGAAGAAACATATTGTGGGTCTTTAGACCAAAAAATGTTATAGGTATGCTATTATACTATGTTGTATATGTTGTTGAGCAGTTTGTTCGCTCCTTGCATTCGAAAGCGGGTTTAAAGTTGGAGGTTTTGGGGCATCTCTTATCTAGGGATCAGATGTTTTAATGGAGATTTAACCTAGTTGCAACATTTGAGAAGCATGTAAAGTAAGAGGGACTTAGAACTCCAATTAGACCATAACATCAATTAAGTATTTCGTATATTAATTTAATTTTAATTGTCGTTACTAACTTTTTCAATAATTGCCAAGTTATACTTTTAGTATTCAAAATAATTTTAAATAGAAAAATATCATTTATGTTATAATATTATTAAATTGTTATAATATTATTATAACATACATATTTATCTATATACTATTATAAAGTTGAAATATCTATCTTAAATAGTATGACTAATTATTACATTGGTGTAATAGAAAACTGAAATGATTTTTATCTTTATTTTTACTTTAACCTCTTGTTATAGAAAACTGTCAACTTGTCAAGTGCTCTAAAATAAGTGGCTTTTATATATTTTGTGTGGAGGTTTAAAACCCCATATGCAGTTACTAATGTTACTAACTTTTATATTTAATGGAGGTTTAAAAACCACCATCTGTTGCTACTAACTTTTATATTTAGTGGAGGTTTAAAATCTCACACGTTGCTACTATTTTTTATATTCAGTTATTAACTTTTATATTTAGTGGAAGTTTAAAATTTCACCTGTTGCTACTAATTTTTATATTCAGTTACTAACTTTTATATTTAGTGAAGGTTTAAAATCTCACACGTTGCTACTAATTTTTATATTCATTTACTAACTTTATATTTAGTGGAGGTTTAAAATCTCACATGTTGCTACTAATTTTTATATTCAGTTACTAACTTTTATATTTAGTAGAGGTTTAAAATCTCACACGTTGCTACTAATTTTTATATTCAGTTACTAACTTTTATATTTAGTGTGGTTTAAAATCCCACATGTTGTCACTATTTTTTTTATATTTAGTTATTAACTTTTATATTTAGTGGAGATTTAAAATCCCACATGTTATTACTAACTTTTACATTCAGTGGAGGTTTAAAATCTCACACGCTATTACTATATTTTATTTTCAGTTACTAAATTTTATATTTAGTGGAGGCCTTAAAACCCCAAATGTTATCTTATAATTATCTCTAAACCCTCATAATAGCTAGTTGGATTTTAACACACTTTAATTTAGTTTTGATGATATTTATCTTTTATTTCTCTTTTTCCTTTTTTCTTTTTCTTTTCTCTAACGGTAACATTAACGGTCATTTTACAAATTTATCTATATATAATTCAACTTCTTTCATAAATTTTACATAATTCTCAAATATTCATCCATATCTTTCAAATGGCTAAATTTTTTCTTTTGTTCATCACTCTACTTGTCATTACTTTATTCCTTATTTGTATCATCAAACATGAAGAACTAAGTAAAAATTATATAACATTAATGATACTTATTGTTTTACCATTACTAGTCTTAACTTGGTTTATTAGTAAATATTTTTGAATAAATCATGATCATGGTTTTTTTTGTAATCGTTGTTATTGATATATATATATATATATATATATATATATATATATATATATATATATATATATATATATATATATATATATATATATATATATATATATATATATTGTTTATGTATTAAATTCTGATTATGTTCATCTGAATTATAGATATAATCATGTCAAATCTTAAGCATCAATTCAGAATCCTAAGCATAACTGGGAACAACTTCATAACATGGAATAACAATTTGATCGAATACCTTACATGTGAGAGACTTAACAAAATACTTGAAGGAGACCATTCTGAAAAGTCAACAGACGACCCAGATGAAATGGAAAAGAAAAAGTAAAAAAGTGAACAAAATAATCAAACACCATCTTGATGATGAATTGCAAACAGAATATTCAAATGCTAAAGATCCCAAAATTTTGTGGGACAAAATCAAAGGAAGATTTGGACATCAGAAGAAATTCTTATTACCCTCATTAATGGATCAGTGGAACAAGTTAAGGTTCCAAGATTATAAAAGTGTCATTGCATATAACTCTACTATGCACCAAATTATAGCACAACTTGAATTCTGTGGCACAATTATAACTGAAAAAGAAAAGTTGGAAAAAACTTTTTCAACTTTCTATGCATCCCAAGTATTATTGCAACAACAATATAGAATGAGGGAATTCACTGAGTATTCTGATTTAGTTGCAGCTCTTCTAGTGGCAAAACAAAATAATGAGCTCCTTATAAAAAAAACACTAGACACGACCCTCTGGAACAATAACATATCCTAATGAGATTGAACCTATACATGATAATATCTATTTTGAGATTGTTGATTTCGTTGAAGGAACTATGGATTAAGTAACTATTTGAATAATGTGCGATATGCTTGTATTAACTTTATATTTGGAATATGTATTAAAAGAATGTGTATGTTGTTTTATGTATCTTATGTTTGCATGAAATAAAATGTTAAATATGTTGTTGATTTACTCTCTATTTACTCTTTTTTATTTAAGAAGGTTAGACATGGAACGTGTCAAAGACATTTGCATTCCAGACAGTGGGACTACCCATACAATCCTCAAAAGTAAGAAATATTTTACTGAAATAAATCCTACTAAAGGTGTAATAAATACAATCTCAGGTCCTGCAAATTTGATTGAAGGAACAGGTAATACTATGTTCATATTACCAAATGGGACAAAATTTATCATTAAAAATGCTTTATACTCACCAAAATCAAAGAGAAATTTGTTGAGTTTTAATGACATATATCATCAAGGATATGATACTGAAACTGCAATTGAAGGTAACATGAAATAGATTAATATCACTGCTATTGTTTTGGGAAAGAAGAAATTTTTAGAAAAACTACCAAAATTGCCTTCTGGATTACATTATACTTATATACATGCAATTGAATGTAATTTGATAGTAAAAGAAGATCCCAAAACGATGACATTATGGCATGATCGTTTAGGTCACTCTGGTTCAACAATGATGCGTAAAATAGTTGAAAGTACACATGGTCATCCATTGAAAGGTTTAAAGCTTACAAAAGGAGATAAACCATGTGAAGCTTGCTCTCTTGGAAAACTAATAACAAAGCATTCACCAGACAAAATTCAGACATAATTACCGACATTTCTTGAAAGAATTCAAGGAGATATATGTGGACCTATCCATCCACCATCGGACCATTCAGATATTTTTTGGTATTGATTGATGCATCTAGTAGATGGTCATATGTATGCTTACTGTCAAGTCCTGATTATACTATAAAGAAAATTAGATTTGACAATGCCTGTGAATTTACATCTGAATTGTTTAATAATTATTGCATGTAAATTGGAATTACTGTTGAACGCCCTGTTCCTCATGTGCATACACAAAATGGTTTAGCGGAGTCATTAATCAAACATCTTCAATATATTTCTAGACCATTAATAATCAGAACTAAACTACCAGTTACTGTTTGGGGTCATGCAATTTTACATGATGCAACACTCATACGTTTAAGGCCAAATGCTGATCATAACATACCCCTTATCAACTTGCAACTGGTAAAGAACCTAATATTTCACATTTAAAGATTTTTGGTTGTGCAATATATGTCCCAATAGCTCCACCACAAAGAACTAAAATGGGACCTCAAAGGAGATTGGGAATATACGTCGGGTATGAATCGCCATCTATTATTAGATATCTTGAACCTTTAACATGTGATGTTTTTCAGGCAAGATTTGTTGATTGTCATTTTGACGAAACAAAATTTCCAACGTTACGGAGAGAAAACAAACAATCAGAAAATGAAATATCATGGGTATGTACCATATTTATTACAGAATTTAGCAAATCAACTGTCAGATTCATTTACTGATTTGAAAAGAGTCACAAAATCACATGTACCAGTTGTAAATGTCCCAGCTCAGATTGAGATTTCAAAAATAAATGATGTAGCAAGTACATCAAAGGCACACTTGAAACGTGGACGACCTATGAGATCCAAAGACAAAAATCCCAGAAAAAGAAAGGGTATGGAAAAGATGAATTTGGTTGACAATGATCTTGAAAAGACACTAGATAATAATAAATCAATGGTTGAAAAACGTGCTCTCGAAGAAGCACAAGATGATGATAATAAGATCATTGATAATGAAAATAAAATCAAGAATGATCTTGAAATTTCAATTTATTATGTTGATACAGGAAATTTGTGGAACCGAAAAGGTATAAATATAGATGAAATATTTTCATTCTCCATTTCATGTGAAGTTATGAATGAAAATGACGATCCTGAACCAAAAACTATGAATGAATGTCAAAATAGACATGATTGGAGTAATTGGAAGGATGCAATAGATACTGAATTAAATTCTCTTAAAAATCGAAATGTATTTGGCCCCATTACAGTTATACCGAAAGATGTGAAACCGGTTAGATATAAATGGGACTTTGTAAGAAAACGAAATGAGAAAAATGAGATTGTCAAATACAAGGCTCGCCTTGTTGCACAAGGTTTTTATTAAAGACTAGGAATCGATTATGAGGTAACTTATTCTCCTGTTATGGATGTCATTACTTTTCGTTATTTAATTGGTTTATCAGTATTTAACAAACTTGATATGTATCTTATGGATATTGTTACTGCTTATTTGTATGGATCACTTGATACTGATATATACATGAAAATCCTAGAAGGATTTAAAATGCCTGAGACATTAAAACCTAGAGAAATATATGCAATTAAGCTGCAAAGATCATCGTGTGTATTAAAACAATCAGGGTGCATGTGGTATAATAGACTAAGTGAATATTTGCTAATAGAAGACTATGAAAATAATCTTATTTGTCCTTGTGTTTTTATAAGAAAAATAATATATGGTTTGGTAATAATTGCTTTATATATTGATGATTTAAATATCATTGGAACTAATGGAGAAATAAAGGAAGCAAGAGATTACTTAAAGAAAGAATTTGAAATGAAAGATTTGGGAAAAACAAAGTTTTGTCTTGGTTTATAGATTGAGTATACTAAAAATGGTATTTTGGTACATCAATCAAATTATACAATATTGATATTGAAAATGTTTACCATGGACAAAGCAAACCCTTTAAGTACTCCAATGATGGGTAGAAAACTTAACGTTAAAAATGATCCTTTTAGACTCAAGGAAGTTAATGAAGAAGATCTTAGTTCTGAAGTACCATACCTCAGTGATATTGGGGCACTCATGTATCTTGCCAACTATACAAGACCTGATATAGCTTTTGCAGTTAACTTACTATTGCACCCCAAAATTTGCCCTCACAATACAGGACTTTGTGTTCTAAGAAGGTTCACAAGGTTCACAAGTTTCCCAACACTTACAAGACCTTTCATGAGGTTCATGAAGTCTACAAGTTACTTTATGAAGGTTCACAAGGTTCACAAGTTCCACAATGCTTTCAAAACCTTTCATGAGGTTCATGAAGTCTACAAGTTACTTTATGAAGGTTCACAAGGTTCACAAGTTCCACAATGCTTTCAAAACCTTTCATGAGGTTCATGAAGTCTACAAGTCACTTCTTGAAGGTTCACAAGGTTCACAAGATTCTCAACATTTACAAGACCTTTCATGAGGTTCATGAAGTCTACAAGTTACTTCTTGAAGGTTCACAAGGTTCACAAGATTCACAATGTTTACATAACCTTTCATGAGGTTCATGAAGTCTACAAGTCACTTCATGAAGGTTCACAAGGTTCACAAGGTTCACAATACCTCCCATGAGGTTCAAAAGACACTTTATGATGGTTCACAAGGTTCACAAGGTTCACAATTGGCCAGAAGAGTTGACAATTCCCTCAGACAATGCACCTCCTAAGCAGTGCATCCAAAACTAGGGTTTTGACTTTAATCAGGCTAAATGAACTTCCAAGACTTCAATTGAGCTTCATAACATCTTATATGTGTGTAAGAACCCCCATGACAAGTTTCAAGACTTTTCTCAAAAGTTTGCTCAGTCAGATGATCAGATAAGTCAAAATCAGTCAATGCAGTTAAAAAGTCAAACTGAGGTCAACTGTGGTCAAACCAAAGTCAAACTTCATGATTTTTTGCCAACATCAAGTATATGAAGTAAAATTCATCATTTGATCAAGGGTTGATCATGATTCATCAAAAAGATTCCAGATCATCAAGAATCAGGAGTTTCTAAATTAGGGTTTCCTCAGTAAAAGTCAACTGAACTTTGACCAGCCATAACTTTCACATACTTCATCACCAAGTCTCCACTCAAAGCTAATTTTGAATGAAATTGAATTCTCTACAACTTTGTGTCTCACAAGCCAAGCCCAAAAATGCTTCATTTGGAAGGTATGAGCTAAGACATTATAGGTCCTTTTGAAAGTCAACAAAAAGTCAACAACTTCAAAAGGGCATAACTTGAGATTGGTAAATGATATGGACATGAAACCAGTGGGGTTGGTTAGAGGACTCTTCAAGATTTCCAAAATGGCCAAGAACACCCTCATAGCATTAAAATTGAAGGATATGTGCCCTTGCAAAGTTGGGAAATTTTGAGTTGGTTTATGATGAAAAAGGAGGTCTAAAACCAATTTCTTCCAAATGGGCTTGCCAAATGATGACCCAATCCATACATTGACTTCATGCACGACCCAAACCATTAAAAATCAGAATTTTTATTATTTTATTTTTATTTATTTTGATTTAATTCATTAAAAATCATTTTAAATAAAAATAAAATATGAAAATGTAATATTTGATGGAGATTGAGTTTCTAGAAGATCTTAAATGATGATTGGAATTGAAGAGGAATGAAATCATAAGATTGGTCCAAAAATAGTAAGCCATCATACAAGAATATTTGATTTTCAAAGCATGATCAACTTGAATCTTTTCATATCAATTTTTCCACATGATCAATCAATTTTATTGACCTAATTCACTCACATATAAATACTAAACACAACCCTATTGCAAATTCACGGATTCCTTGCCTCAAAGAGTAAGTTCACATCTTCACAAAAGTCACAAAATTTCAAATTCGGATTCTAAGTTACAGCCACTTTCAAGGCAATTTGAAGGTTGCAACTTATTCCTGGATGTTCATAGAGTGATTTTGGATCATAACATTGCATTTTCATGACCTAAATCGCACAAGCCGAATGCATCTTTTCCATGTTTTGAGATTTTTCGATTTGATTAATTCATGTGTTAATACTGAAAACTAATCATATATTTGTGTTTGTGGTGATGTTTGGAAGCTTTTTGCATAGGTTAATCGTATTATTATGGACTGTATTGGAGACTGCCATTGTTAGGGTTTAAAGGTTCAAAATGGGAACCACACATTTGAGACCTAAAAATCAATTTTAAAACCATGGCTGTGATGTATGAACTCTGTATAATTGATCTGGGCCATTAATTTTGATTGTCATGGTGATTTGTATGATGATTCGAAAAACACAGGTTTAGGGTTTTGAAAATTCGCAGGAAGCTTCGTAGATAAAATCGCAGCAAAACACGCAGGTATCAAGGAGGAAGACGAAGCCCTGGCGCGAATTTCATATTTGAAATTTTGTTTTAAAATATTATTTTATTATTCTGATTATCTATCACCACATGTTGTGTGGTCCAGTGGAAAGAGGCGTTGGTGTTTGGCTGCAAGACCTGTGTTCGAATCCTGTCTTGTACCATTATTTTTCCTATTTTTTCAGGTTAACTATGAAGCATAATATATTATGTTCTATTGCCATTCCAATATCAGATTGGCTCTCCCAGCCGGATGGTTATGCGTGCGTTTGAGTGTTAAGAGGTCCTGGGTTCAATCCTCCCCCCAGGCCTTTTGCTTTCTTTTGTTATTTTTCTGGATTTTTGCTGGATATGAACAAAATCAATTCTGCCTCCTCCCTTGTTGCCTGCGCATGGTGGTCTAGTGGTTGGTGTTGTTGCTGGTAATCAGAGTGACCTGGGTTCAAGTCCCACCCAGGTAAGTTCTTTTTACCAATTTTTTTTTATTTTCTTTAGTTAATTGATTTAATTGTTTTCTTATTATTAATTCAAAAATAAATTATGCATGTATATATACTTAATAAATATCTAAAAAAAAAACAATACCTATATTCTTAAAAATTCTAAACTTTTATTTCTCTCAATTTTAATTTTTCTATCATTATGTAATTAAATTATAAACACATGTATGTTCATTTAAATAATTTTGTGTATTAAACTAAACCTAAAAAAATATTCTTTAAACCAAACCTAATTTTGTAAAAAACCCTAATTTTATTGTTCTAGCTTTATTATTATGTACATATTTATTATTAATTTTTGTAAATATAATTTTCTTCATATAATATGTAAATATTTTTATAATTTGTTTATAATCTAAATTTTATATATAAATAATTTCTATAGAAATAATTAAATCTATGATAATTTTTGTTTTGTAATTATAATATGTTTAAAAATAATTTAATAATTGTTAATATTTCCTCTTATTTATAAATAATTGTCTATATCAAAAAAATCTAATATTTTGTTCATTATTTTAATTATGCTAATTCTCTTTATTTTGTTTATTATTATTACTAACCATATTATTACTAATTTATTTATTTTATTATTAAATTTATTATTATTATTTCACTAACCCTATTTATTTTTTAATTTTTATGATTACTAACCCTTATTATATTATATTCTATTTATTTATTTTTGCTCATTATTTATATTTACTTATTTGCTATTTATTTTAATTGCTCATTATAATTATTATGTAATTGCTCCTTGGTGTAAATTTTTGTAAATATTTAATTAATTTTTTTTTATGCTATGGTTAGTAATATAGGGAGTGTAAAACATGTATTCTATTTAAAATTGAATTTAGATCACTTTAATTAAAGATAAATAAAACACTCACACACGTAAGTCGATTTTTAATCGCCATCTCACTTTCTAGGGTTGCCTCTTATTGTTGCCTATTCAAAAAGGTCAAGTGGGGTGTATAAAGCAAGTCCCTTAAAAAAAGAAAAGTCATCAAGTCCCTAATGGTTGCCTTTAAAGATCAAGTCCCTTTTCGAATAATGATGACAGTCCCTCCAAAAATGTTTAGTATACCCCACAGTTGCCTTCATTAAACAGATGTCCCTTAATTGTCCCTCACATCCAAGGTAATGACTACTTATTCCTTAATAATAGGGATAGTCTTACCATTTAAAGGATAAAGAACAGAAAGACTTAAAATTTTAGGGTAGGTTCCTCATAGTTACTTGCTCACCATTTAAAAACTTTTCAAACACTTCACAAATTTCAAACAATTTTCAAACACAAGTTTTTAACACATCCGTACATGGATCATTATCAAACTCTTATGAAAATTTCTATTCACACACTTCACATTTTCAAAAACAATTCAAAGTGAGCTAAGTAACTAAGAGCCCATGGATAACCATGGATGTAAAGGGTGCTAACACCTTCCCTTTACATAACCTACCCCCCGGACCCAAAAATCTTTTAAGGTCTTTCCTGTTCTTTTATGCCCTTTCCTTTTGGATAAAATAAAAGTCGGTGGCGACTCTTGCTATCCGCAACATTTAACAAAAGTCAGTTCTCCCACCGTGTTACAGAACTGGCGACTCTGCTAGGGATTTAAATTTAAGAGGGGTACCCTTAGGAATTAAGATCACTTTAAATTGTTTGCCTTGTTTGCTTTATATTATCTTGTTGGGGTGCTCTTATGTGTGAAAGGTCCTAACCCGGATCTAGTGTACCTTAGGTAAATGGCAATAGACCAAGGAAATTGTACGACGTATATCGATACGGTTGATCTGGTGGCCATAGTTAGTGCGACTTCTTGGTTGGTGCTTATGTTCCTTAAGTCAAGTTGAGGATAATATGAGGCTGCCATATGTTGTCAATGCACTAACTAACTTTTAGAACCCTAGTTAACTCATCTTGACCTTTAGAAAGTAGTGAGGTAACCGACTTTGGTGCAGACTGAAGTTGGTTGACACTCGATACTACACTCATTGAGATCTTAAACTTGGAGGGTTTTGGTTGGCAAGTAAGTTGCCTTCTGATCAACCACCCTTGTGAAGGATCAATGATATTGAGATCCCTTAGAACCTGGTTACTTTTGTAGGACAGGATGAACCATCTAACTTCAGGAGAGGGTACTTACCTTTGAACCTCATGCAAGCCTTTAATCCTAGGGCTATGGTGTGACTTGTTTGTGTGTGCCACATGTTTGTGATTGAGCATAACATCATGACATCATCATGCATCATGAGCATAGCATTTTCACTAACCATTTCAATGACCAAGGGATTTATCTTTGTTCTTTGTTGTAGGTCATGGCTTCTGCTCGTAGAAACACCATCAGGATCAACTTTGTGGGGATACCTCCCAAGCTTAAAGAGTTGGTTTCTCAAGTGTCTGATCACTCCCAGTTCATCAAGAGACATGGTCACCTATTGGATCTAGTCACTTCAGGGTTCAATGAAGACATGATGAGTGTCCTGTTTCAGTTCTTTGACCCTAAGCACCATTGCTTTACATTCCCTGATTATCAGCTGGTTCCAACCATGGAGGAGTTCTCTAAACTTCTGGGTATACCTGTTCTTGATCAAAGACCCTTCACAGGCTTGGAGAAGGAGCTTAAACCAGAGGTTATTGCTGCAACTCTACATCTGAAGAAGTCTGATATTGTTCTAGAAACGAGAAGCGGAGTCAAGGGTATTCTTGCCAAGGTGTTGATAGAGAAAGCTCAGGTGTTCTTGAAGGCCCTGAGCTATGATGCTTTTGAGGAGATCTTAGCCTTGTTGATATATGGCTTAGTATTGTTCCCCAATCCAGATCAGTTCATAGACGTTCATGCCATCAACATCTTCCTGAGTCACAATCCAGTACCTACATTGCTTGGAGACATACTACATTCTCTTCATACCCGTACTACAAGGGCAAGAGGAACTTTGATGTGCTGCATACCTTTGCTTTATAGGTGGTTTATTTCTCACCTTCCTCGCTCAGTAATGAAGAATGAGCAAGGGTTCAGATGGTCCAAGAGGATCATGTCACTTTCTCACTCAGATATCCATTGGTGCTCCATATCTATGGAGAATGTCACCATCATTGACCGTTGTGGGGAATTTCCTAATGTGCCACTTCTAGGCATAAGAGGAGGCATCACCTACAACCCCTCTCTAGCTTTACGACAATTTGGTTACGCTAGGAGTGATGGTCCACATGACATGTTGATTCAGGGCATTGTGTTTGATTACGACAACGATCTTCAGGGTTACCGTCAGAGATTCATACGAGCATGGGGAAAAGTAAACAGGGTTGACAGCAAGACACTGGAACCTAAGTACACTATTCCTATGGAGGCTTATCTTATATGGGTACGATCTCGTGCTCAGACTCTCATGATGCCATATCCTGCCGTCCTACCAGTTACCATGGAACCTGTTGCTGAAGGAGACACAGCTTATACCATCCTTCACCCAGACATGCCTACTGATATGGAAGACTTGCAGAGATCATGGATCCAACTGAAGGAGCAAAGAGATACTTTCGAGGCTCATTACAAAGCAAGCCAAGAAAGAATCCTGGAACTAACAAAGCAACTTCACGAGGAACGGAACCTCAACTCATACCTCAACACAAAGAGGAAACGTCCATGGGAGACTTAAAACCCCATCTTTTGTACTTATTTCATTTCATTTTTTGTAAGCCTAAAAGGCAAAACAAATTTATTACTAATAAAAGTTTGCCTTCTTGTTTGTCCAAGCAAATTTAAATCCTGCGGTCCTTGAAAACATTGCATATGCATTCACATATCATTTCATTGCATCACATGTTTATAATTGTGCACAGGTTTCTCATCTTCTCGCTGTTTATTTCAGCAATGACTCTTGAACAATCAGTTAAGGATCTCCAGACACAAAATGCACAGTTCCAAGAGCTGATCCTGAACCTGACCAAGGGGCAGGATGAATTGAAGACACTGTTGGCTAAGAAGAAGAGTCTTGAGGACAACAAGGATGATCAGCTGAAACAACTACAAGCTGAGATGACAGAAATGAGGATCCAGATGAATGGCCAGGTGGCCCTTATCCAAAGTTTATCTCAGGGGCAAGAAGAGCTGAGAACCTTTGTCCAAAAACTTCAAAGTAATAGAGTCAGGGATCTAATTGTCAGTGAACCTCCATTAAAACAAGATGATTTGGTTGAAAGGAAGATGAGGATAAAAGAAGGTAAGAAACCGGTTGCCATTGATTGTTCTTCAGTTGAAGAAGAAAGACCTGATAAGGTTAATCTACCCCAACACAAGGAATGTAGAAGGAAGTTTATCAGTTCAGCACACCAATGTCACAAGTTTTGCAATGCCTGTTGGAAATGAAGCTAATTTCTTTGGAAAATTCTCCTAAAAATCCTAACACCTCTTCTCCTCGCTATAATCCCAAGGCAAGGTGTAAGTATCACTCCAACAGTCCTGGACATGATACTAATAACTGTTGGGCATTGAATAAGAAGATTCAAGATCTGATTGACGAAGGAATCCTAGAGGTTACTCCAGAAGGTCAAGTTGAATTTTACTATCGTCCATCAAACACCGAAGCTGCAAGGCAAGTAGCCCAAAGTAACAAGAAAGGAAGAGTACCTATTCCTGTTGAGATATGGGGCACCTTGGGACATCCAAGTGGTAAATTTGATTTCATGGTGAAGTATACTGCTCCTCAAAGTTCGCAGATTGCAATTGAGGACATTAAGCCAACTGGATGGGACAACATTTGAATTTTCATTTGTAATTTCTTTTATTTGTTTGAACACTTACTATTATGTTAAACTTTTGTTTTCATTAATGCATTGCATATGTTTGTCTTGAATTAATCCATTCGTTCCTCTATAAATTGAAGTATGTTTCATATTTCTATCTTGTGATATTTAACTCCTAATAAAGTTATAAGCCTGTAGAGGGAGGATGACGAAAACAATACCATAATATTAGGCAGTATGCTTTTGAACAGACTATGCTGACGATGTACAGGTGTTGCACCCCAAAATTTGCCCTCACAATACAAGACTTTGTGTTCTAAGAAGGTTCACAAGGTTCACAAGCTTGCCAATGCTTTCAAGACCTTTCATGAGGTTCATGAAGTCTACAAGTTACTTTGTGAAGGTTCACAAGGTTCACAAGATTCACAATGCTTACAAGACCTTTTATGAGGTTCATGAAGTCTACAAGTCACTTTATGAGGTTAACAAGGTTCACAAGGTTCACAATACCTCCCATTAGGTTCACAAGACATCTTATGATGATTCACAAGGTTCACAAAGTTCACAATTGGTCAGAAGAGTTGACAATTCCCTCAGACAATGCACCTCCTAAGCAGTGCATCCAAAACTAGGGTTTTGACTTTAATAAGGCTAAATGGACTTCCAAGACTTCAAGTGAGCTTCATAACATCTTATATGTGTGTAAGAACCCCCATGACAAGTTTCAAGACTTTTCTCAAAAGTTTGCTCAGTCAGATGATCAGATAAGTCAAAATCAGTCAATGCAGTTAAAAAGTCAAACTGAGGTCAACTATGGTCAAACCAAAGTCAAACTTCATGATTTTTTTGCCAACATCAAGTATATGAATTAAAATTCATCATTTGATCAAGGGTTGATCATGATTCATCAAGGAGATTTCAGATCATCAAGAATCAGGAGTTTCTAAATTAGGGTTTCCTCAGTAAAAGTCAACTGAACTTTGACCAGCCATAACTTTCACATGCTTCATCATCAAGTCTCCATCAAAAGCTCATTTTGAAGGAAATTGAATTCTCTACAACTTTGATGTTGAAAGTTAAGCCCAAAAATGCTTCATTTGAAAGATATGATCTAAGACATTATAGGTCATTTCAAAAGTCAACAAAAAGTCAACAGCTTCAAAAGGGCATAACTTGAGATTGGTAAATGATATGGACCTTAAACCAACGGGGTTGTTTAGAGGACTCTTCAAGCTTTCCAAAAAGTCCAAGAACACCCTCATACCTTTAAAATTGAGGGAGATGTGCCCTTGTAAAGTTGGGCAATTTTGTGATGGTTTATGTTGAAAATGGAGGCTTAGAAGTATTTCTTTCCAAATGGGCTGCCTAATTTATGACCCAATCCATCTCATAACATGGTGCACGACCCAATTGACCAAAATTCAACATTTTTATTATTTTATTTTTATTTATTATTGATTTAATTCATAAAAATCATTTTAAATAAATATAAAATATGAAAATCTATTTTTGGGTGAAGATAATGCTTCTAGAATTTTTTAAATGGTGATTGAAGCTGAAAAAGAAGGAAATCATGTGAATCATCCCAAAATAGCAAGCATTCAAGAGCAAATATTTGACTTTTGCAACACCATCTTTTTCAATCTTTTTGAATCCATTCTTCCACAAAATCAATCAAACTTTTGACCTAGAATCACTCACATATATATACATAACACAAACCTAATCTTCATTCACGAATTTCCAGCAGCCAAAAGGTGAGTTCATAGTTCAAAAATTCATAAGAAAAGTGAAATTCGGATTTGGAGATTCAGGGCTCTACAAGGTAAAACAAGGACATGGCTAGCTTCCTTAGTCATCATTGAGTCGAAAGCAATCCTCAAATGCATCCAATTCATGCACATATGATGAACCCGAAGCATTGTTCATACTTGAAAACATTTTTTCGATTCCAATGATTCACTGCATTTGAATGGATTTTGATTGACTAATGTTGTTTATGATGTTGTGTAGCTTGTTTCTGGACAGGAAAACCAAAGAAACCGTGGCTAATTCACAAGATGCCATAGCTAGGGTTTTGACCTAGGTTTAGGAACTTTGGATTTAAGAAACATAAATCAATTCTAAAAACATGGAACTAATCGTGTAAATGTTTGGATCATGATTCTGGTTTCAATTTTGTAAAATTGTACAGTTTTGATGCTGGTTGATGTTTGTAGGTTTTGCTGGGAATAATTTTTTCGCAGGAAAACTTGTAGCTATTTTCGCAAGTAAATTCGCAGGGCAAGAGGTTGAAGAAGGATCTCTGGCGCGCGTTTGAAAAATTCAAATATTAATTAACTATTTTATGAATTATGTTTAACTGATTTATCACAAGCTTGCTTGTGGTCCAGTGGTAAGGCTGATGCGTGTTTGATGTGAGATCCCTGGTTCGATCCTTGGCTGTGGCATGTTTTTTTGTTAATTTTTTCAGGATAAAGGCCAACATAATATATTAGGTATTCTTGCCATTCAATAGCCAGATGGGCTCTTCCAGCCGGGTGGTAGCGCGCGCATGCTGGTATTCATAAGGTCCTGGGATCAAATCCCACCCCAGGCCTTTTGTTTCTTTATTTTTTCTGAATTTTTCAAGCTATGGCATAAAAGCAATTCTAGTCATCCCATGATTACCAACGCATGGTTGGTCCAGTGAAAGGTTTTGGTGTTGGCAAGCATGGAAACCTGGGTTCAAACCCAGCCAAGGTAAGTTCTATTTTTATCACTTGTTTTATTTTCTTTAATTAATTACTCTATTTACCTTATGTTCTTAATAAAAAATAATAAATCATATATTCAAAATTCAAGATAATATATTGTTTTCTCTAAAAATATTCTACATCTCTTTTTTTTTTTCAAATATTTATTTTATGTAATAATTCAAATGTTTTTGTATATAAGTTAACCCTAATTTTCAAAATTCTAAAAAATATTTTCTAAATGAACTTTAATTTTGTAAAATCTAATTTTTATTTTCTAAATAATTTCTATTTCCAAATTCTTAGTATAGATATTATGTATATATTTATTTGATAATAATTTTGTAAATATGATCTATTATTAGTAATCTTGTAAATATTTTTGTTCATAAGTTAAATTATATGTAAATAATTCTAAATTAAGTCTATGATATTTTAATTTTATAACTTAATTAAAAAAATAATTGTTTGTTTATATTTCTTTTTTAACATAATTGTTATTATTCTTGTTATTATAATTTTGATTAATTTTATTATTACTAACCATATAATTTATTTTGCTTTATTAATTTATTATTTCACTAATTATTATTATTCACTAACCTCTTTTATTTTGTTATTACTAATTCTTTTTGCTTATTATTTAAATTATTTTCACTAACTTTATATTTCTACTAACCTTATTTTCTCTTATTATTATTATTTACTAACCCCAATATTTTATTTACTTATTTGTTTTGCTTATTATATTTTGATTATATTTTGCTATTTATTTTATTTATTATAATTATATTGTAATTGTTTCCCGGATGTAATTGTAATTATTTAATTGTTATTATCGTTATGGTTAGTAATTAGGGAGTGCAAAAACATGTATGTTGTTAAAATAAATTTAGATAATTTTAATCATAAGATAATTAAAATAAACACTCACACACACGTAAGTCGATTTTTAATCGCCGTCTCACATTTCTAAGGTTATCCCTCCAGTTGCCTACGAATAATGGTCAAGTGGGGTGTATAAAGCAAGTCCCTTCAAAAGATAAATCATCAAGTCCCTCATGGTTGCCTATACGAATCGAGTCCCTTTCGAAAAATGATGATAGTCCTTCATATGTGCTTATTACACCCCACAGTTGCCTTTTATAAACAAATTGTCCCTCACGTGTCCCTAACATCCAAGGTAAAGACTACCTACT
Organism: Lathyrus aphaca; assembly: GCA_963966055.1. Classification (NCBI taxonomy): domain Eukaryota; kingdom Viridiplantae; phylum Streptophyta; class Magnoliopsida; order Fabales; family Fabaceae; genus Lathyrus; species Lathyrus aphaca. The sequence continues at coordinate 8,446,009 of OZ014525.1, forward strand.
CCTTAATAGTAGGGATAGTCTTACCAAGGAAAGGAAAAAGAACAAGAAAGACTTTACACATTAGGGTAGGTTCCTCTTATGTACTTGCTCACTTCAAAATTTTTTTTCAAACTTAACAATTTCAAACAAATTTTCAAACAAGTTTCTTACACATCCGTACATGGATTATTATTAAACTATTCTGAAAATTTTTCTATTCACACACTACATTTTCAAAAACAATTTAAAGTGAGCTTAAGTACCTAAGAGCCCATGGATAACCATGGATGAAAAGGGTGCTAACACCTTCCCTTTTCATAACTTACCCCCCGGACCCAAAACATTCTCTTAAGGTCTTTCCTGTTCTTTTATAACCTTTCCTTATGGATAAAATAAAAGTCGGTGGCGACTCTTGCTATCCGCAACATTACTTAAAGTCAGTTCTCCCACCGTGTTACAGAACTGGCGACTCTGCTGGGGATCTAAATTAAAGAGGGGTACCCTTAGGAATTAAGATCACTTTGAATTGCTTGCCTTGTTTGATTTATATTATCTTGTTGGGGTGCTCTTATGTGTGAAAGGTCCTAACCCGGATCTAGTGTACCTTAGGTAAATGGCAATAGACCAAGGAAACTGTACGACGTATATCGATACGGTTGATCTGGTGGCCATAGTTAGTGCGACTTCTTGGTTGGTGCTTATATTCCTTAAGTCAAGTTGAGGATAATATTGAGGCTGCCATATGTTGTCAATGCACTAACTAACTTTTAGAACCCTAGTTAACTCATCTTGGCCTTTAGAAAGTAGTGAGGTAACCGGCTTTGGTGCAGACTGAAGTTGGTTGACACTCGATACTACGCTCATTGAGATCTTAAACTTGGATGGTTTTGGTTGGCAAGTAAGTTGCCTTCTGATCAACCACCCTTGTGAAGGATCAATGATATTGAGATCCCTTAGAACCCGGTTACTTTTGTAGGACAGGATGAACCATCTAACTTCAGGGGAGGGTACTTACCTTTGAACCTCATGCAAGCCTTTAAACCTAGGGCTATGGTGTGACTTGTTTGTGTGTGCCACATGTTTGTGATTGAACATAACATCATGACATCATCATGCATCATGAGCATATCATTTTCCCTAACCATTTCAAGGACCAAGGGATTTATCTTTGTTCTTTGTTGCAGGTCATGGCTTCTGCTCGTAGAAACACCATCAGGATCAACTTTGTAGGGATACCTCCCAAGCTTAAAGAGTTGGTTTCTCAAGTGTCTGATCATTCCCAGTTCAACAAGAGACATGGTCACCTATTGGATCTAGTCACTTCAGGGTTCAGTGAAGACATGATGAGTGTGTTGTTTCAGTTCTTTGACCCTAAGCACCACTGCTTTACATTCCCTGATTACCAGCTGGTTCCAACCATGAAGGAGTTCTCTAAACTTCTGGACATACCTGTTCTTGATCAAAGACCCTTCACAGGTCTGGAGAAGGAACTTAAACCTGAGGTTATTGCTGCAGCTCTACATCTGAAGAAGTCTGATATTGTTCTAGAAACGAGAAGTGGAGTCAAGGGTATTCTTGCCAAGGTGCTAATGGATAAGGCTCAAATGTTCTTGAAGGCCATGAGCTATGATGCTTTTGAGGAGGTCTTAGCCTTGCTGATATATGGCTTAGTATTGTTCCCCAATCCAGATCAGTTCATAGATGTTCATGCCATCAACATTTTCCTGAGTCACAATCCAGTGCCTACATTGCTTGGAGACATCCTGCATTCTCTTCACACCCGTAATACAAAGGCAAGAGGAACTTTGATGTGCTGCATACCTTTGCTTTCCAGGTGGTTTATTTCTCACCTTCCTCGCTCAGTAATGAAGAATGAGCAAGGGTTCAGATGGTCCAAGAGGATCATGTCACTATCTCACTCAGATATCCATTGGTGCTCCAGATCTATGGAGAATGTCACCATCATTGACCGTTGTGGGGAGTTTCCTAATGTGCCACTTCTAGGCATAAGAGGAGGCATCACCTACAACCCCTCTCTAGCTTTACGACAGTTTGGTTACGCCCGAAGTGATGGTCCACATGATATGTTGATTCAGGGCATTGTGTTTGATTATGACAACGATCTTCAGGGTTACCGTCAGAGATTCATCCGAGCTTGGGGAAAGGTAAACAGGATTGACAGCAAGACACTGGAGCCTAAGTACACTATTCCTATGGAGGCTTATCTCAGATGGGTACGATCTCGTGCTCAGACACTCATGATGCCATATCCTGCCATCTTACCAGTTACCATGGAACCTGTTGCTGAAGGAGACACAGCTTATACCATCCTTCACCCAGACATGCCTACTGATATGGAAGACTTGCAGAGATCATGGATACAACTGAAGGAGCAAAGGGATACTTTCGAGGCTCATTACAAAGTAAGCCAAGCAAGGATCCTAGAGCTAACAAAGCAACTTCACGAGGAACGAAACCTCAACTCATACCTCAACACAAAGAGGAAACGTCCATGGGAGACTTAAAACCCCATCTTTTGTACTTATTTCATTTTCATTTTTGTAAGCCTAAAAGGCGAAACAAAGTTATTACTAATAAAAGTTTACCTTCTTGTTTGTTTAAGCAAATTTAAATCCCGCGGTCCTTGAAAAACATTGCATACGCATTTATATACCATATCATTGCATCACAGGTTTCTTGTGCACAGGTTTCTTATCTTCTCGCTGTTTATTTCAGCAATGGCTCTTGAACAAACAGTCAAAGATCTCCAGGCTCAGAATGCCCGATTCCAAGAGTTGGTTATGAACTTGTCCAAGGGACAAGATGAGTTGAAGACACTGCTGGCTAAGAAGAAGAGTCCTGAGGACAACAAGGATGGTCAGCTGAAACAACTACAAGCTGAGATGACAGAAATGAGGATCCAGATGAATGACCAGATGGTCCTTATTCAAAGTTTAGCTCAGGGGCAAGAAGAGCTGAGAACCTTTGTCCAAAAACTTCAAAGTAATGAAGTCAGGAATCTAATTGTCAATCAACCTCCGTTAAAACAAGCTGATTTGGTTGAAAGGAAGATGAGGATAAAAGAAGGTAAGAAACCGGCTGCCATTGATTGTTCTTCAGTTGAAGAAGAAAGACCTGATAAGGTTAATCTACCTCAACACAAGGAATGTAGAAGGAAGTTTATCAAGTTCAGCACACCAATTTCACAAGTTTTGCAATGCCTGTGGGAGATGAAGCTAATTTCCTTGGAAAATTCTCCTAAAAATCCTAACACCTCTTCTCCTCGCTATAATCCCAAGGCAAGGTGTAAGTATCACTCCAACAGTCCTGGACATGATACTAATAACTGTTGGGCATTGAATAAGAAGATTCAAGATCTGATTGACGAAGGAATCCTAGAGGTTACTTCAGAAGGTCAAGTTGAATTTTACTATTGTCCATCAAATACCGAAGCTGCAAGACAAGTAGCCCAAAGTAACAAGAGAGGAAGAGTACCTATGCCTGTTGAGATATGGGGCACCTTGGGGCATCCAAGTGGCAAATTTGATTTCATGGTGAAGTATACTGCTCCTCAAAGTTCACAGATTGCAATTGAGGACATTCAGCCAACTGGATGGGACAACATTTGAATTTTCATTTGTAATTTCTTTTATTTGTTTGAACACTTACTATTATGTTAAACTTTTGTTTTCATTAATGCATTGCATATGTTTGTCTTGAATTAATCCATTCGTTCCACTATATTTTGAATTATGCTTCTTATTTTTATCTTGTGATATTTAACTCCTGATAAAGCTATAAGCCTGTAGAGGGAGGATGACGAAAACAATACCATAATATTAGGCAGTATGCTTTTGAACAGACTGTGCTGACGATGTACAGGCATTGTTTCAATTCCTAAACAGTGGAGATATAAGGAAGTTAATCCCTAGTCAACCCTTTTGAGCCTATGAAGTAGGAGTTTTTATTCTCGCACAAATTAAAACCCTTATTCATAACCCGGGGCAGGGTAGTTACTCAGTTAACTCAAATATGCCAATTATCTGTGTTGTACACAACTAATGATGGTTCTCGGTAATCATTAAATCTGACAGTCAATATCCAGCAAAAGAACAATTCACTAAGTCAAAACCTATGAAGGAGACTTAGTAAAACATTAAGACATCCCGCTGACTGTAACCTTGAAATAAGCAGTTCAGGCAAAAAGAAGGGATAATAAAGTCAAAAAAAAAGAAAAAAAAAAAAAGAGGTCACTATGAATCCTCAACAAAGAAAGATGACTGAAGGTTCAAATAAACTTTTGGTTGCCAAACCATCACAAAATATCAATGTTACAATACCACACTTCTGTGGAATCTCAATGCATAAGTTAACTGAGTATAGGACTGAAGAACATCATGGAGATTGGGTTGGGTACAAATAAAATTTGAGCCTTTATCCTTTGTTTCTTAAACCATGAACCAGGCCACGTTATAACCCTTTAAAAGTCCTAACTGAAGCATGGTTAGTTCGAAAGCATACTGCTACAAAAAGGTATCCTGACTCCTTTAGGGCTTATTATAAAACTTGAGTTAATATCACAGTTTTCTTAATAAAAAAAATTTCTTTTTCAAAAAAAAAAAAAACTTCAAGACAGACATAAGCATTGCATTTTTGAATATATTTGTTTGCATATACCTGAGTGTTTGACAAATGGAGAAACTTACAGGATGAATGTTCAATGAACCAAAGTCCTTCCGATAAACAAAGTTGCTTCCGGGATCAAAATCCATGTATACAAAGGGGCATAATCATTATATCCCAATCAAGGGGGCAGACCATGATACTGCCTAACTCATTTGGGGCAATCAGGACAAGATTCAACTATGTTTAAGCAGCCAGAGGCAGGTCTCCTCATCTATCTGAAGTGCCAAGGGTAACATTACAAAGTTCATAATGCCAAGGGCATAGTCACTGTTTCCCAGTCAAGAGGCATACCAAGTTACTGTTCAATTCAGTTGGGGCAATTAGGTCCAGACTCAGCTGTGCTTAATAGCCAGGGGCATTTTTTTCCTCATACAAGTGAATTACCAAAGGTGACATGACAGAGTTCACAATGCCAGGGGCATATGCTTATGGGGCATTCTGCTTGTTTCTCTTGAGGTAGCTCATTACATACTTCCATTATGGTATAATTCGTCCTCAACCAAGGGGTAATGCTTTCTCTTCAAAATACCCGGAGCGTATATGGTCCATCACAATTTGAAGACACATTCCTCTCATTACATTACCTTGATATTGGATTCTCAGCAGAAGCCATTATGGAAGTTAATTGTCTATGCCAGTAGTATCAGATGGTGTCAGTATCATGTCTTCAGATCCAACCATGAAGATTTCTGGGAAGGTATTCAGGAAAGTTAAGGATTTCAAGAGCTCTAAATCCATTTGGTTATACGCTCTCGAAAGTTGAAACGATTCTGTTTTCAAGTTCAGCTTTACTTTTCTCTCTGAATCCAGATTTACTTTTACCCTAAGCGAAACGTCCATTGGTTGTGTTTAAATGCATGTATGCTTTTTAATATGATTGATGTTTACCAGAAATGCATGAAAATGCAGTAATAGTATTTATTAAGGACGAACGGGAGAAGGATTTCAACGAAGCTTCGCCAGTTCACCTTTACAAGACAGTTACAAACCCTCGGTAGGACGAATCCATCTTCGCAAAGACTTATCTCCCCTGGAATTTATATCCATCTCTTTTATCCTCATACGGATATACGGGAATTTACTTTCCAATAAGGGTACGACGAACGAAGACGGGATGTTATATCTACCCTACCATCAAACGAAGACGAAGGTTATATATACCCTACTATCCCCAGCAGACGGGAGGTTATATATACCTTACTATCCCCAGCATACGGGAAGTTGTCTATACCCTACTATCCCCAGCAGACGGGAGGTTATATATACCTTACTATCCCCAGCATACGGGAAGTTGTCTATACCCTGTTATCCCCAGCAGACAGAGGATTATATATTCTTCAACAACGAATCGGGATTTATTATACGAAGATATCCAGACGCTTCCGGCAGTATCATATCATACATACATCATTTACATCATACCATAGCATACATATCCATAGACATATAGAACATTACCTAAGTGCATCATATCATACATGCATGCATAAAGCATAAACTAATGTTATTATACAGAATGCTACCTTGTTTTCAGGTTAATTATCCAACAAACAAGCTTATGATCTTTGGGACTGCTTTATTGTAACCTCAGGGTTACTTTATCCTCCTGATGAGCTTCTTATTACTTTGGGACTGCTTTATTGTGACCTCAGGGTTACTTTATCCTCCTGATGAGCTTCTTATTACTTTGGGACTGCTTTATTGTAACCTCAGGGTTACTTTATCCTCCTGATAAAATCTCATGACTTCAAGACTGCTTTAGAGCTACTGATTGCTCTATTCTCCTGAAGCCATCTTATTATTTCAAGACTGCTTTAGAGCTATTCATTGCTCTATCCTCCTGAAATCATTACTTCAAGACTGCTTTAGAGCTATTGATTGCTCTATCCTCCTGAAGACATATCACATTATTATTTCAAGACTGCTTTAGAGTTATCATTATTGATTGCTCTATCCTCCTGAAGACATATCACATTATTATTTCAAGACTGCTTTAGAGTTATCATTATTAATGGCTCTATCCTCCTGAAATCATCACTTCAAGACTGCTTTAGAGCTATTGATTGCTCTATCCTCCTGAAGCCATCTTATTACTTCAAGACTGCTTTAGAGCTATTGGTTGCTCTATCCTCCTGAAATCATATTTACTACTTCAAGACTGCTTTAGAGCTATTGATTGCTCTATCCTCCTGAAGTCATATTATTATTTCAAGACTGCTTTAGAGCTACTGATTGCTCTATCCTCCTGAAATCATCTTATCTATTTCAAGACTGCTTTAGAGCTATTGATTGCTCTATCCTCCTGAAATCATCTTATCTATTTCAAGACTGCTTTAGAGCTATTGATTGCTCTATCCTCCTGAAATCATCACTTCAAGACTGCTTTAGAGCTATTGATTGCTCTATCCTCCTGAAACCATCTTATTATTTCAAGACTGCTTTAGAGCTAGTGATTGCTCTATCCTCCTGAAATCATATTATTATTTCAAGACTGCTTTAGAGCTATTCATTGCTCTATCCTCCTGAAATCATATCATTGCTTCAAGACTGCTTTAGGGTTATCATTATTGATTGCTCTATCCTCATGAAGACCTGCTGTTACATTATTATTACTCCAGTATCCTGAAAGCATATCATCAAAGATTGCTCTATCCTCCTGAAAACATATTATTACTTCAAGACTGCTTTAGGGTTATCATTATTGATTGCTCTATCCTCCTGAAGACATGCTGTTACATCAGGATTACTCCAGTCTCCTGAAAGCATATCATCAAATCTCTCAAGATTGCTCTATCCTCTTGAAAGTATATTGTTACCTCAGGACTGCTCCAGCCTCCTGACAGCTCCTTATACATCAGGATTGCTATATCCTCCTGAAATCATATTATTACCTCAGGACTGCTCCAGCATCCTGACAGCTATCATTATACTTTCATATTCAGGACTGCTCTATCTTCCTGAAATCATATTATTACCTCAGGACTGCTCCATGCCTCCTGACAGCTTCTTATACATCAGGACTGCTCAATCCTCTTGAAATCACATCAATACCTCAGGACTGCTCCAGCCTCCTGACATCTATCATTATACTTTCATATTCAGAATTGTTTTATCCTCCTGACAGCCTCTCATTACTTCAGGATTGCTTTAGCCTCCTGAAAGATATCATTATACCTCCATATTTTGGACTGCTTTATCCTCCAAGAAATGTATCTGAAGAACTTTTCTCCAAGTGGCATCTTTAAGCCCACTCAAGCATATTCAACTAGCCATCTGTATCACTCTATGCACTGGTGAGTGCAAATTTTTGGGCTTTTGTGTTCAATCCCCTTCAACCTTCCAGGTCACGACTGGCACATATACCAATCTAACCCCTCAGGTTTCAGAAAATTGAACAGGGGCAGCTGTTGCACCCCAAAATTTGCCCTCACAATACAAGACTTTGTGTTCTAAGAAGGTTCACAAGGTTCACAAGCTTCCCAATGCTTTCAAGACCTTTCATGAGGTTCATGAAGTCTACAAGTTACTTTGTGAAGGTTCACAAGGTTCACAAGATTCACAATGCTTACAAGACCTTTTATGAGGTTCATGAAGTCTACAAGTCACTTTATGAGGTTCACAAGGTTCACAAGGTTCACAATACCTCCCATGAGGTTCACAAGACATCTTATGATGATTCACAAGGTTCACAAAGTTCACAATTGGTCAGAAGAGTTGACAATTCCCTCAGACAATGCACCTCCTAAGAAGTGCATCCAAAACTAGGGTTTTGACTTTAATCAGGCTAAATGGACTTCCAAGACTTCAAGTGAGCTTCATAACATCTTATATGTGTGTAAGAACCCCCATGACAAGTTTCAAGACTTTTCTCAAAAGTTTGCTCAGTCAGATGATCAGATAAGTCAGAATCAGTCAATGTAGTTAAAAAGTCAAACTGAGGTCAACTATGGTCAAACCAAAGTCAAACTTCATGATTTTTTTGCCAACATCAAGTATATGAATTAAAATTCATCATTTGATCAAGGGTTGATCATGATTCATCAAGGAGATTTCAGATCATCAAGAATCAGGAGTTTCTAAATTAGGGTTTCCTCAGTAAAAGTCAACTGAACTTTGACCAGCCATAACTTTCACATGCTTCATCATCAAGTCTCCATCAAAAGCTCATTTTTAAGGAAATTGAATTCTCTACAACTTTGATGTTGAAAGTTAAGCCCAAAAATGCTTCATTTGAAAGATATGATCTAAGACATTATAGGTCATTTCAAAAGTCAACAAAAAGTCAACAGCTTCAAAAGGGCATAACTTGAGATTGGTAAATGATATGGACCTTAAACCAACGGGGTTGTTTAGAGGACTCTTCAAGCTTTCCAAAAAGTCCAAGAACACCCTCATACCTTTAAAATTGAGGGAGATGTGCCCTTGTAAAGTTGGGCAATTTTGTGATGGTTTATGTTGAAAATGGAGGCTTAGAAGTATTTCTTTCCAAATGGGCTGCCTAATTTATGACCCAATCCATCTCATAACATGGTGCACGACCCAATTGACCAAAATTCAACATTTTTATTATTTTATTTTTATTTATTATTGATTTAATTCATAAAAATCATTTTAAATAAATATAAAATATGAAAATCTATTTTTGGGTGAAGATAATGCTTCTAGAATTTTTTAAATGGTGATTGAAGCTGAAAAAGAAGGAAATCATGTGAATCATCCCAAAATAGCAAGCATTCAAGAGCAAATATTTGACTTTTGCAACACCATCTTTTTCAATCTTTTTGAATCCATTCTTCCACAAAATCAATCAAACTTTTGACCTAGAATCACTCACATATATATACATAACACAAACCTAATCTTCATTCACGAATTTCCAGCAGCCAAAAGGTGAGTTCATAGTTCAAAAATTCATAAGAAAAGTGAAATTCGGATTTGGAGATTCAGGGCTCTACAAGGTAAAACAAGGACATGGCTAGCTTCCTTAGTCATCATTGAGTCGAAAGCAATCCTCAAATGCATCCAATTCATGCACATATGATGAACCCGAAGCATTGTTCATACTTGAAAACATTTTTTCGATTCCAATGATTCACTGCATTTGAATGGATTTTGATTGACTAATGTTGTTTATGATGTTGTGTAGCTTGTTTCTGGACAGGAAAACCAAAGAAACCGTGGCTAATTCACAAGATGCCATAGCTAGGGTTTTGACCTAGGTTTAGGAACTTTGGATTTAAGAAACATAAATCAATTCTAAAAACATGGAACTAATCGTGTAAATGTTTGGATCATGATTCTGGTTTCAATTTTGTAAAATTGTACAGTTTTGATGCTGGTTGATGTTTGTAGGTTTTGCTGGGAATAATTTTTTCGCAGGAAAACTTGTAGCTATTTTCGCAAGTAAATTCGCAGGGCAAGAGGTTGAAGAAGGATCTCTGGCGCGCGTTTGAAAAATTCAAATATTAATTAACTATTTTATGAATTATGTTTAACTGATTTATCACAAGCTTGCTTGTGGTCCAGTGGTAAGGCTGATGCGTGTTTGATGTGAGATCCCTGGTTCGATCCTTGGCTGTGGCATGTTTTTTTGTTAATTTTTTCAGGATAAAGGCCAACATAATATATTAGGTATTCTTGCCATTCAATAGCCAGATGGGCTCTTCCAGCCGGGTGGTAGCGCGCGCATGCTGGTATTCATAAGGTCCTGGGATCAAATCCCACCCCAGGCCTTTTGTTTCTTTATTTTTTCTGAATTTTTCAAGCTATGGCATAAAAGCAATTCTAGTCATCCCATGATTACCAACGCATGGTTGGTCCAGTGAAAGGTTTTGGTGTTGGCAAGCATGGAAACCTGGGTTCAAACCCAGCCAAGGTAAGTTCTATTTTTATCACTTGTTTTATTTTCTTTAATTAATTACTCTATTTACCTTATGTTCTTAATAAAAAATAATAAATCATATATTCAAAATTCAAGATAATATATTGTTTTCTCTAAAAATATTCTACATCTCTTTTTTTTTTTCAAATATTTATTTTATGTAATAATTCAAATGTTTTTGTATATAAGTTAACCCTAATTTTCAAAATTCTAAAAAATATTTTCTAAATGAACTTTAATTTTGTAAAATCTAATTTTTATTTTCTAAATAATTTCTATTTCCAAATTCTTAGTATAGATATTATGTATATATTTATTTGATAATAATTTTGTAAATATGATCTATTATTAGTAATCTTGTAAATATTTTTGTTCATAAGTTAAATTATATGTAAATAATTCTAAATTAAGTCTATGATATTTTAATTTTATAACTTAATTAAAAAAATAATTGTTTGTTTATATTTCTTTTTTAACATAATTGTTATTATTCTTGTTATTATAATTTTGATTAATTTTATTATTACTAACCATATAATTTATTTTGCTTTATTAATTTATTATTTCACTAATTATTATTATTCACTAACCTCTTTTATTTTGTTATTACTAATTCTTTTTGCTTATTATTTAAATTATTTTCACTAACTTTATATTTCTACTAACCTTATTTTCTCTTATTATTATTATTTACTAACCCCAATATTTTATTTACTTATTTGTTTTGCTTATTATATTTTGATTATATTTTGCTATTTATTTTATTTATTATAATTATATTGTAATTGTTTCCCGGATGTAATTGTAATTATTTAATTGTTATTATCGTTATGGTTAGTAATTAGGGAGTGCAAAAACATGTATGTTGTTAAAATAAATTTAGATAATTTTAATCATAAGATAATTAAAATAAACACTCACACACACGTAAGTCGATTTTTAATCGCCGTCTCACATTTCTAAGGTTATCCCTCCAGTTGCCTACGAATAATGGTCAAGTGGGGTGTATAAAGCAAGTCCCTTCAAAAGATAAATCATCAAGTCCCTCATGGTTGCCTATACGAATCGAGTCCCTTTCGAAAAATGATGATAGTCCCTCATATGTGCTTATTACACCCCACAGTTGCCTTTTATAAACAAATTGTCCCTCACGTGTCCCTAACATCCAAGGTAAAGACTACCTACTCCTTAATAGTAGGGATAGTCTTACCAAGGAAAGGAAAAAGAACAAGAAAGACTTTACACATTAGGGTAGGTTCCTCTTATGTACTTGCTCACTTCAAATTTTTTTTTCAAACTTAACAATTTCAAACAAATTTTCAAACAAGTTTCTTACACATCCGTACATGGATTATTATTAAACTATTCTGAAAATTTTTCTATTCACACACTACATTTTCAAAAACAATTTAAAGTGAGCTTAAGTACCTAAGAGCCCATGGATAACCATGGATGAAAAGGGTGCTAACACCTTCCCTTTTCATAACTTACCCCCCGGACCCAAAACATTCTCTTAAGGTCTTTCCTGTTCTTTTATAACCTTTCCTTATGGATAAAATAAAAGTCGGTGGCGACTCTTGCTATCCGCAACATTACTTAAAGTCAGTTCTCCCACCGTGTTACAGAACTGGCGACTCTGCTGGGGATCTAAATTAAAGAGGGGTACCCTTAGGAATTAAGATCACTTTGAATTGCTTGCCTTGTTTGATTTATATTATCTTGTTGGGGTGCTCTTATGTGTGAAAGGTCCTAACCCGGATCTAGTGTACCTTAGGTAAATGGCAATAGACCAAGGAAACTGTACGACGTATATCGATACGGTTGATCTTGTGGCCATAAGGAAACTCCCACCGTGTTACAACAGGCATTGTTTCGATTCCTAAACAGTGGAGATATAAGGAAGTTAATCCCTAGTCAACCCTTTTGAGCCTATGAAGTAGGAGTTTTTATTCTCGCACAAATTAAAACCCTTATTCATAACCCGGGGCAGGGTAGTTACTCGGTTAACTCAAATATGCCAATTATCTGTGTTGTACACAACTAATGATGGTTCTCTGTAATCATTAAAACCTGACAGTCAATATCCAGCAAAAGAAAAGCTCACTAAGTCAAAACCTATGAAGGAGACTTAATAAAAAATTAAGACATCCCGCTGACTGTAACCTTAAAATAAACAGTTCAGGCAAAAATAAGGGATAACAAAGTTAAAAGAAAAAAAAGGGTCAGTATGAATCCTCAACAAAGAAAGATGACTGAATATTCAAATAAATTTTGGGTTTCTGAACCATCACAAATTTCAGTGTTACAATTCCAAACTCATTTGAGCCTCAATGCATAAGTTAACTGAGCATAGGACTGAAGAACATCATGGAGATTGGGTTGGGTACAAATAAAATTTGAGCCTTTATCTTTTGTTTCTTAAACCATGAACCAGGCCACGTTACAACCCTTTAAAAGTCCTAACTGAAGCATGGTTAGTTCGAAAGCGTACTGCTATACAAAGGTATCCTGACTCCTTTAGGGCTTATTATAAAACTTGAGTTAATATCACAGTTTTCTAAATAAAAAAAAAGGTTTCTAAAATAACTCTTTTTCAAAACTTCAAGACAGACATAAGCATTGTATTTTTGAATATATTTGTTTGCATATACCTGAGTGTTTGACAAATGGAGAAACTTACAGGATGAATGTTCAATGAACCAAAGTCCTTCCGATGAACAAAGTTGCTTCCTGGATCAAAGTCCATGTATACAAAGGGGCATAATCATTATCTCCCAATCAAGGGGATAGGCCATGATACTGCCTAACTCATTTGGGGCAATCAGGACAAGATTCAACTATGTTTAAGCAGCCAGAGGCAGATCTCCTCATTTATCTGAAGTGCCAAGGGTAACATTACAGAATTCATAAGGCCAGGGGCATGGTCATTGTTTCCTAATCAAGGGGGCATACCAAGTTACTGTTCAAATCATTTGGGGCAATCAGTTCCAGATCCAACAATGCTTAATAGCCAGGGGCAGCTCTCCTCATATATGTGAATTTCATGATGTCAGGGGCATATTATTGTGAAACATTCTGCTTATTTCTCTTGAGGTAACTACATTCAGATACTTCCCTTTTGGGAAAATTCATCCTCAAACAAGGGGCAATGCTTTCTGTTCAAATCTAGTATCCGGAGCGTATATGGTCCATTACAATTTGAAGACACATTCCTCTCATTGCATTGCCTTGATATTGGATTCTCAACAGAAGCTATGGTGGAAGTTAATTGTCTATGCCAGTAGTATCAGATGGTGTCAGCATCATGTCTTCAGATCCAGCTATGAGGATTTCTGGGAAGGTATTCAGGAAAGTTAAGAATCTCAGGAGCTCTAAATCCAATTGGTTATACACTCTCGAAGTTGAAACGATTCTGTTTTCAAGTTCAGCTTTACTTTTCCCTCTGAATCCAGATTTACTTTTACCCTATTTACATAAACGAAACGTCCATTGGTTGTGTTTGAATGCATGTATGCTTAATATGATTGATGTTTACCAGAAATGCATGGAAATGCAGTAATAGTATTTATGAAGGACGAACGAGGGAAGGATTTCAACGAAGCTTCGCCGGTTCACCTTTACAAAACAACTACAAACCCTCAGTAGGACGAATCCATCTTCATAAAGTCTCATCTCACCTGGAATTTATATCCATCTCTTTTATCCTCATACGGATATACGGGAAATTACTTTCCAATAAGGGTACGACGAACAAAGACGGGAGGTTATATCTGCCCTACTGGCAAACGAAGACGAAGGTTATGTATACCTTACTATCCCCAGCATACGGGAGGTTATCTATACCTTGTTATCCCCAGCATACGGGAGGTTATCTATACCTTGTTATCCCCAGCATACGGGAGGTTATATATACCTTGTTATCCCCAGCAGACAGAAGGTTATGTATGATATATTATCAAACAAGACGGGAACAAGTTCCTCATATTCTTCAGCGACGAATCGGGATTTATTTTCCCTGGACAGCAGTTGTTATACGAAGATATCCAGACGCTTCCGGCAGCATCCTATCATACATACATCATTTACATCATATCATAACATACATATCCATAGATACATAGTACATTACCTAAGTGCATCATATCATATATGCATGCATAATGCATAAACTAATACTATCATACAGAATGCTACCTTGTTTTCAGGTTAATTATCCAGCAAACAGACTTATGATTATCAGGATTGCTTTATCCTCCTGAAAGTTATCATCCATCAGGACTGCTTCATCCTCCTGATAGCTCATTACTACCTCAGGACTGCTTTATCCTCCTGACAGCTTATCAATACCTCATGATTGCTCCATCCTCCTGACTGCTTATTATTACCTCAGGATTGCTCCATCCTCCTGACTGCTTATCATTACCTCAGGACTGCTCCATCCTCCTGAAAGCATATTATCAATCTCTCAGGACTGCTTTATCCTCCTGAAAGCGCATCAATACCTCAGGACTGCTCCATCCTCCTGACAGTTATCATCACATCAGGACTGCTTTATCCTCCTGACAGCTATCATTATACCTCCATACTTAGGACTGCTTTATCCTCCTGAAAACTTATCATCTCTCAAGACTGCTTCATCCTCTTGAAGACATTATTATTACATCAGGATTGCTTTATCCTCCTGCCAGCTTATTATTACATCAGGATTGCTTCATCCTCCTGACAGCTTATTACTACCTCAGGATTGCTCCATCCTCCTGACAGCTTTTTATTACATCAGGACTGCTTCATCCTCCTGAAAGCTTTTATTACATCAGGATTGCTTCATCCTCCTGAAAGCATATTATCAATACCTCAGGATTGCTCTATCCTCCTGACAGCTTCTTTACTCCAGGATTGCTTCATCCTCCTGAAATCATATCATTACCTCAGGACTGCTTCATCCTCCTGACAGCTATCATTATACCTCCATATTTTGGACTGCTTTATCATCCAAGACATGTATCTGAAGAACTTTCCTCCAAGTGGCATCTGTAAGCCCACTCAATCATATTCAACTAACTATCTGTACCACTTTATGCACTAGTGAGTGCAAATTTTTGGGCTTTTGTGTTCAATCCCCTTCAACCTTCCAGGTCACGACTGGCAAATATACCAATCTAACCCCTCAGGTTTCAGAAAATTGAACAGAGGCAGCTGTTGCACCCCAAAATTTGCCCTCACAATACATGACTTTGTGTTCTAAGAAGGTTCACAAGGTTCACAAGTTTCCCAACACTTACAAGACCTTTCATGAGGTTCATGAAGTCTACAAGTTACTTTATGAAGGTTCACAAGGTTCACAAGTTCCACAATGCTTTCAAAACCTTTCATGAGGTTCATGAAGTCTACAAGTTACTTTACGAAGGTTCACAAGGTTCACAAGTTCCACAATGCTTTCAAAACCTTTCATGAGGTTCATGAAGTCTACAAGTCACTTCTTGAAGGTTCACAAGGTTCACAAGCTTCTCAACATTTACAAGACCTTTCATGAGGTTCATGAAGTCTACAAGTTACTTCTTGAAGGTTCACAAGGTTCACAAGATTCACAATGTTTACATAACCTTTCATGAGGTTCATGAAGTCTACAAGTCACTTCATGAAGGTTCACAAGGTTCACAAGGTTCACAATACCTCCCATGAGGTTCAAAAGACACTTTATGATGGTTCACAAGGTTCACAAGGTTCACAATTGGCCAGAAGAGTTGACAATTCCCTCAGACAATGCACCTCCTAAGCAGTGCATCCAAAACTAGGGTTTTGACTTTAATCAGGCTAAATGAACTTCCAAGACTTCAAGTGAGCTTCATAACATCTTATATGTGTGTAAGAACCCCCATGACAAGTTTCAAGACTTTTCTCAAAAGTTTGCTCAGTCAGATGATCAGATAAGTCAAAATCAGTCAATGCAGTTAAAAAGTCAAACTGAGGTCAACTGTGGTCAAACCAAAGTCAAACTTCATGATTTTTTGCCAACATCAAGTATATGAAGTAAAATTCATCATTTGATCAAGGGTTGATCATGATTCATCAAAAAGATTCCAGATCATCAAGAATCAGGAGTTTCTAAATTAGGGTTTCCTTAGTAAAAGTCAACTGAACTTTGACCAGCCATAACTTTCACATACTTCATCACCAAGTCTCCACTCAAAGCTAATTTTGAATGAAATTGAATTCTCTACAACTTTGTGTCTCACAAGCCAAGCCCAAAAATGCTTCATTTGGAAGGTATGAGCTAAGACATTATAGGTCCTTTTGAAAGTCAACAAAAAGTCAACAACTTCAAAAGGGCATAACTTGAGATTGGTAAATGATATGGACATGAAACCAGTGGGGTTGGTTAGAGGACTCTTCAAGATTTCCAAAATGGCCAAGAACACCCTCATAGCATTAAAATTGAAGGATATGTGCCCTTGCAAAGTTGGGAAATTTTGAGTTGGTTTATGATGAAAAAGGAGGTCTAAAACCAATTTCTTCCAAATGGGCTTGCCAAATGATGACCCAATCCATACATTGACTTCATGCACGACCCAAACCATTAAAAATCAGAATTTTTATTATTTTATTTTTATTTATTTTGATTTAATTCATTAAAAATCATTTTAAATAAAAATAAAATATGAAAATGTAATATTTGATGGAGATTGAGTTTCTAGAAGATCTTAAATGATGATTGGAATTGAAGAGGAATGAAATCATAAGATTGGTCCAAAAATAGTAAGCCATCATACAAGAATATTTGATTTTCAAAGCATGATCAACTTGAATCTTTTCATATCAATTTTTCCACATGATCAATCAATTTTATTGACCTAATTCACTCACATATAAATACTAAACACAACCCTATTGCAAATTCACGGATTCCTTGCCTCAAAGAGTAAGTTCACATCTTCACAAAAGTCACAAAATTTCAAATTCGGATTCTAAGTTACAGCCACTTTCAAGGCAATTTGAAGGTTGCAACTTATTCCTGGATGTTCATAGAGTGATTTTGGATCATAACATTGCATTTTCATGACCTAAATCGCACAAGCCGAATGCATCTTTTCCATGTTTTGAGATTTTTCGATTTGATTAATTCATGTGTTAATACTGAAAACTAATCATATATTTGTGTTTGTGGTGATGTTTGGAAGCTTTTTGCATAGGTTAATCGTATTATTATGGACTGTATTGGAGACTGCCATTGTTAGGGTTTAAAGGTTCAAAATGGGAACCACACATTTGAGACCTAAAAATCAATTTTAAAACCATGGCTGTGATGTATGAACTCTGTATAATTGATCTGGGCCATTAATTTTGATTGTCATGGTGATTTGTATGATGATTCGAAAAACACAGGTTTAGGGTTTTGAAAATTCGCAGGAAGCTTCGTAGATAAAATCGCAGCAAAAAACGCAGGTATCAAGGAGGAAGACGAAGCCCTGGCGCGAATTTCATATTTGAAATTTTGTTTTAAAATATTATTTTATTATTCTGATTATCTATCACCACATGTTGTGTGGTCCAGTAGAAAGAGGCGTTGGTGTTTGGCTGCAAGACCTGTGTTCGAATCCTGTCTTGTACCATTATTTTTCCTATTTTTTCAGGTTAACTATGAAGCATAATATATTATGTTCTATTGCCATTCCAATATCAGATTGGCTCTCCCAGCCGGATGGTTATGCGTGCGTTGAGTGTTAAGAGGTCCTGGGTTCAATCCTCCCCCCAGGCCTTTTGCTTTCTTTTGTTATTTTTCTGGATTTTTGCTGGATATGAACAAAATTAATTCTGCCTCCTCCCTTGTTGCCTGCGCATGGTGGTTTAGTGGTTGGTGTTGTTGCTGGTAATCAGAGTGACCTGGGTTCAAGTCCCACCCAGGTAAGTTCTTTTTACCAATTTTTTTTATTTTCTTTAGTTAATTGATTTAATTGTTTTCTTATTATTAATTCAAAAATAAATTATGCATGTATATATACTTAATAAATATCTAAAAAAAAACAATACATATATTCTTAAAAATTCTAAACTTTTATTTCTCTCAATTTTAATTTTTCTATCATTATGTAATTAAATTATAAACACATGTATGTTCATTTAAATAATTTTGTGTATTAAACTAAACCTAAAAAAAATATTCTTTAAACCAAACCTAATTTTGTAAAAAACTCTAATTTTATTGTTCTAGCTTTATTATTATGTACATATTTATTATTAATTTTTGTAAATATAATTTTCTTCATATAATATGTAAATATTTTTATAATTTGTTTATAATCTAAATTTTATATATAAATAATTTCTATAGAAATAATTAAATCTATGATAATTTTTGTTTTGTAATTATAATATGTTTAAAAATAATTTAATAATTGTTAATATTTCCTCTTATTTATAAATAATTGTCTATATCAAAAAAATCTAATATTTTGTTCATTATTTTAATTATGCTAATTCTCTTTATTTTGTTTATTATTATTACTAACCATATTATTACTAATTTATTTATTTTATTATTAAATTTATTATTATTATTTCACTAACCCTATTTATTTTTTAATTTTAATGATTACTAACCCTTATTATATTATATTCTATTTATTTATTTTTGCTCATTATTTATATTTACTTATTTGCTATTTATTTTAATTGCTCATTATAATTATTATGTAATTGCTCCTTGGTGTAAATTTTTGTAAATATTTAATTAATTTTTTTTTATGCTATGGTTAGTAATATAGGGAGTGTAAAACATGTATTCTATTTAAAATTGAATTTAGATCACTTTAATTAAAGATAAATAAAACACTCACACACGTAAGTCGATTTTTAATCGCCATCTCACTTTCTAGGGTTGCCTCTATTTGTTGCCTATTCAAAAAGGTCAAGTGGGGTGTATAAAGCAAGTCCCTTAAAAAAAGAAAAGTCATCAAGTCCCTAATGGTTGCCTTTAAAGATCAAGTCCCTTTTCGAATAATGATGACAGTCCCTCCAAAAATGCTTAGTATACCCCACAGTTGCCTTCATATAACAGATGTCCCTTACTTGTCCCTCACATCCAAGGTAATGACTACCTATTCCTTAATAATAGGGATAGTCTTACCATTTAAAGGATAAAGAACAGAAAGACTTAAAATTTTAGGGTAGGTTCCTCATAGTTACTTGCTCACCATTTAAAAACTTTTCAAACACTTCACAAATTTCAAACAATTTTCAAACACAAGTTTTTTACACATCCGTACATGGATCATTATCAAACTCTTATGAAAATTTCTATTCACACACTTCACATTTTCAAAAACAATTCAAAGTGAGCTAAGTAACTAAGAGCCCATGGATAACCATGGATGTAAAGGGTGCTAACACCTTCCCTTTACATAACCTACCCCCGGACCCAAAAATCTTTTAAGGTCTTTCCTGTTCTTTTATGCCCTTTCCTTTTGGATAAAATAAAAGTCGGTGGCGACACTTGCTATCCGCAACATTTAACTAAAGTCAGTTCTCCCACCGTGTTACACTTACTAGCAAGATTCAGTTTGTGTCCTACTAAAAGACATTGGAAAGGAATAAAACATATATTTCGATATTTTCGAGGTACAACTGACCTTGGTTTGTTTTACTCTAACAATACAAAACTAGTTTTGCTTGGTTATGCAGATGCATGATATTTGTCAGATCCACATAATGCTAAATCACATACTGGATATATATTTACATATGATAACACTGCAATATCATGGAAAACATAAAAGCAAACACTTGTAGCAACTTCTTCAAATCATGCTGAAGTAATTGCTCTTCATGAAGCAAGCAAAGAATGTAGATGGTTACGATCGGTAACTAGACATATCCAAGGATCATCTGGTTTACCAATTGATAATAATCCAACAATTTTGTATGAAGACAATGTTGCATGTGCTACCCAATAATGAGCTCCTTATAAAAAAAACACTAGACACGATCCTCTGGAACAATAACATATCCTAATGAGATTGAACCTATACATGATAATATCTATTTTGAGATTGTTTATTTCGTTGAAGGAACTATGGATTAAGTAACTATTTGAATAATGTGCGATATGCTTGTATTAACTTTATATTTGGAATATGTATTAATTCAAGAATGTGTATGTTGTTTTATGTATCTTATGTTTGCATGAAATAAAATGTTAAATATGTTGTTGATTTACTCTATATTTACTCTTTTTTATTTAAGAAGGTTAGACATGGAACGTGTCAAAGACATTTGCATTCCAGACAGTGGGACTACCCATACAATCCTCAAAAGTAAGAAATATTTTACTGAAATAAATCCTACTAAAGGTGTAATAAATACAATCTCAGGTCCTGCAAATTTGATTGAAGGAACAGGTGATACTATGTTCATATTACCAAATGGGACAAAGTTTATCATTAAAAATGCTTTATACTCACCAAAATCAAAGAGAAATTTGTTGAGTTTTAATGACATATATCATCAAGGATATGATACTGAAACTGCGATTGAAGGTAACATGAAATACATTAATATCACTGCTATTGTTTTGGGAAAGAAGAAATTTTTAGAAAAACTACCAAAATTACCTTCTGGATTACATTATACTTATATACATGCAAATGAATGTAATTTGATAGTAAAAGAAGATCCCAAAACGATGACATCATGGTATGATCTTTAGGTCACTCTGGTTCAACAATGATGCGTAAAATAGTTGAAAGTACACATGGTCATCCATTGAAAGGTTTAAAGCTTACAAAAGGAGATAAACCATGTGAAGCTTGCTCTCTTGGAAAACTAATAACAAAGCATTCACCAGACAAAATTCAGACATAATTACCGACATTTCTTGAAAGAATTCAAGGAGATATATGTGGACCTATCCATCCACCATCGGACCATTCAGATATTTTTTGGTATTGATTGATGCATCTAGTAGATGGTCATATGTATGCTTACTGTCAAGTCGTGATATGACATTTGCAAAATTTCTTGCACAAATAATTAAACTTAGAGCTCAATTTCCTGATTATACTATAAAGAAAATTAGATTTGACAATGCCTGTGAATTTACATCTGAATTGTTTAATAATTATTGCATGTAAATTGGAATTACCGTTGAACGCCCTGTTCCTCATGTACATACACAAAATGGTTTAGCGGAGTCATTAATCAAACATCTTCAATATATTTCTAGACCATTAATAATGAGAACTAAACTACCAGTTATTGTTTGGGGTCATGCAATTTTACATGATGTAACACTCATACGTTTAAGGCCAAATGCTGATCATAACATACCCCTTATCAACTTGCAACTGGTAAAAAACCTAATATTTCACATTTAAAGATTTTTGGTTGTGCAATATATGTCCCAATAGCTCCACCACAAAGAACTAAAATGGGACCTCAAAGGAGATTGGGAATATACGTCGGGTATGAATCACCATCTATTATTAGATATCTTGAACCTTTAACATGTGATGTTTTTCAGGCAAGATTTGTTGATTGTCATTTTGACGAAACAAAATTTCCAACATTACGGAGAGAAAACAAACAATCAGAAAATGAAATATCATGGGTATGTACCGTATTTATTACAGAATTTAGCAAATCAATTGTCAGATTCATTTACTGATTTGAAAAGAGTCACAAAATCACATGTACCAGCTGTAAATGTCCCAGCTCGGATTGAGATTTCAAAAATAAATGATGTAGCAAGTACATCAAAGGCACACTTGAAACGTGGACGAACTATGAGATCCAAAGACAAAAATCCCAGAAAAAGAAAGGGTATGGAAAAGATGAATTTGGTTGACAATGATCTTGAAAAGACACTAGATAATAATAAATCAATGGTTGAAAAACGTGCTCTCGAAGAAGCACAAGATGATGATAATAAGATACTTGATAATGAAAATAAAATCAAGAATGATCTTGAAATTTCAATTTATTATGTTGATACAGAAAATTTGTGGAACCGAAAAGGTATAAATATATATGAAATATTTTCATTCTCCATTTCATGTGAAATTATGAATGAAAATGACGATCCTGAACCAAAAACTATGAATGAATATCAAAATAGACATGATTGGAGTAATTGGAAGGATGCAATAGATACTGAATTAAATTCTCTTAAAAATCGAAAAGTATTTGGCCCCATTACAGTTATACCGAAAGATGTGAAACTGGTTAGATATAAATGGGACTTTGTAAGAAAACGAAATGAGAAAAATGAGATTGTCAAATACAAGGCTCGCCTTGTTGCACAAGGTTTTTATCGAAGACCAGGAATCGATTATGAGGTAACTTATTCTCCTGTTATGGATGCCATTACTTTTCGTTATTTAATTGGTTTATCAGTATTTAACAAACTTGATATGTATCTTATGGATATTGTTACTACTTATTTGTATGGATCACTTGATACTGATATATACATGAAAATCCCAGAAGGATTTAAAATGCCTGAGACATTAAAACCTAGAGAAATGTATGCAATTAAGCTGCAAAGATCATTGTATGTATTAAAACAATCAGGGTGCATGTGGTATAATAGACTAAGTGAATATTTGCTTATAGAAGACTATGAAAATAATCTTATTTGTCCTTGTGTTTTTATAAGAAAAATAATATATGGTTTGGTAATAATTGCTTTATATGTTGATGATTTAAATATCATTGGAACTAATGGAGAAATAAAGGAAGCAAGAGATTACTTAAAGAAAGAATTTGAAATGAAAGATTTGGGAAAAACAAAGTTTTGTCTTGGTTTATAGATTGAGTATACTAAAAATGGTATTTTGGTACATCAATCAAATTATACATTGATATTGAAAATGTTTACCATGGATAAAGCAAACCCTTTAAGTACTCCAATGATGGGTAGAAAACTTAACGTTAAAAATGATCCTTTTAGACTCAAGGAAGTTAATGAAGGAGATCTTAGTTCTGAAGTACCATACCTCAGTGCTATTGGGGCACTCATGTATCTTGCCAAATATACAAGACCTGATATAGCTTTTGCAGTTAACTTACTAGCAAGATTCAGTTTGTGTCCTACTAAAAGACATTGGAAAGGAATAAAACATATATTTCGATATCTTCGAGGTACAACTGACTTTGGTTTGTTTTACTCTAACAATACAAAACTAGTTTTACTTGGTTATGCAGATGCATGATATTTGTCAGATCCACATAATGCTAAATCATATACTGGATATATATTTACATATGATAACACTGCAATATCATGGAAAACATAAAAGCAAACACTTGTAGCAACTTCTTCAAATCATGCTGAAGTAATTGCTCTTCATGAAGCAAGCAAAGAATGTAGATGGTTACGATCGGTAACTAGACATATCCAAGGATCATCTGGTTTACCAATTGATAATAATCCAACAATTTTGTATAAAGACAATGTTGCATGTGCTACCCAGATGAAAGAAGGTTACATCAAAAGTGATAGAACCAAACATATCCCTCCAAAGTTCTTTTCATTCACACAAGAACTCGAAAGAAACAAAGAGGTTAATATTCAATATATTTGTTCCAGTGATAATATGACAGATCTCTTCACAAAGGCACTTCCTACTTCAGTTTTCAAAAAACATGTACAAAATATTGGAATGTGTCACATTCGAGATCTTTAAAGAAGAACTAATGGTGTTTTGTTAAGTGGGGGCATTTTATTGTACTCTTTTTCCCTATCCCAATAAATTTTTCTAATAAGGTTTTTAACGAGGCAATATATGTTCTCATAAGTTACTCCTTGATAAGACTTCGATGAAGCACTATAATAGATATTTCAAGGGGGGTGTTATAATATTATTAAATTGTTATAATATTATTATTATAATATTATTATAACATACATATTTATCTATATACTATTATAAAGTTGAAATATCTATCTAAAATAGTATGACTAATTATTACATTTGTGTAATAGTAATATTTCAAGTAGTATAAATATTACCTTTGACTATGTAATATTTACACCAAAAACTTACTATGAAAACATTCATAAATATTTCTCTCCTCTATCTTTTCTTCTATTTAATAATTCTAATTTAATAACCTATATTAATTTATAAATATTAACTAATATTCTAAGATCGATTTTTCTCAAAAATTTAAACATATTTTAAGGAATTCAATATTATATTTTTACACGATTGTATATACAATGTCATTTTATTATTCTCTTTTCTTGTGCCATTTTGTATACGATGGTGGTATACAATGTCAAATGTCAATATTTAAGTATTTAAATAACACCTCTCTTTTAAAATAGAATCCAATCAAACTCATGTCATCCAATAAGATAGTAGTAATTAAAATTAAAATAGCAATGAGTGCACAAGAAAACAACCATTACATAGCCAGCGGCTTAACTAACAAAAAAATAAAGAACTTGTTTGACGTCGGCAACCTAATTAATTGATCATGAAACGCAGGCAGTAGGGACCAGACACTTGGAAATGAAACCCAACATTTTCTTCTGCACAACACAATAAATAATGAATCAAATCACGGATATCACAATTCACAACATTTATTACTAAAAAAATTAAAAATGAACTAACCCTCTTGGTTGTGCGAACAAGTTCAGGAGATATTTTGTAAAGATCTTCATCCACTGGTTTTGGAAGTCTCGTTGGTAAAGGAGCCTTTCGAACTACCGTGTCGTTTACTTGTAATGTCTTGTTGCTCTTCATTGCCTTCCTTGGATGTTCCGTTACATCGTACACTTTGCTCTGTTTTCTCATGCTTGTTTCTCTGTTCCTCGTCGTCTACACATGATAAATAAACCACAAATAACATCATATAACTTTGTTCTTATCTCAAGCAAAATATATAAACTAAAAATATTATGACCCAACCCATGTGTCCTTTCTCAAACATCACATTATTAACAATGCCTCATTATCACTCGTCATTACATTTATTCATCTACCACAAAATTGCAGAATAAATATTTATTACTAAAAAAAAAGCAAATTCCTCCATAATCACATCTTTGACCAATGATTATTATATAATCACAAAAAATAATTACCTTTCCGACGGGTTTCTTATAATCAACCGTATACAGATCTTGTTCTCCACACACATGTAGATCAGTTTCACCGGATGAAGAACTGTAACGAATCAAGCCAGCCTGTCTTGCATTTTCGAAGTATTGAGTTATTGGCAACTCGTTCGCAATATCCCAGTTTCCAAAAGTCGGTATTTGCCCACTTCTCTTCCAATATTCCTAACAATAAAGACAGACATAATCATTTTTCATCCACTTTAACAACTAGTTTAACAAAATGAAAGGGAAAAGGATCACTGAAAATAAACTTACATCCATTTTTGGTTTCTTGAGTCAAAACGAAAGTGAGTGTTTTGTTGTGGCTTATAAGAGGATAAAAGTTTTAAAGGGAGAAAACTAGTACAACAAGGTATGATGTGGTTCCCAAAAACCTCAGACGGGGTTATTAATTCCCTGAACAGAATTTATAGAAAAAGGAATCTGAGCAAAAGTGAAAACAGTGGGTTAAACTTTTTTTACTTGTGTAGACAGAGAAAGTAAGAAAGGGGTGCATTGAAATTGAAGAGAGAAGCAGAGAAAACAGAAACAGGTATTGATAGGATTGAACAACAAAAACAGGATCTGGTAAGAATTCTGTGGTAGCATTGATTTTGTTCCTTTTACAACTAAAATTCTATATAGACATTTGGTGTATAATACACATACTAGTAACTAGTAAGAAAGGAATTTGGTGTGGTTGTTGAATGGTTATTTATGTGTAAGGAAGATTAATGAAATTGAATGAGAAGTTGTTGAGAAGTACTATTAAAGAGTATGTATGAGATAGATATATGTGAAAAGACTAAGAATGAATTTGAATGGTATGAAGCTGTCACTGTTTGACTATGATGCAATACACTTTTCCATTTTTAAAGTTGCTGAACTTTTTCAATGGGAGAGAAAACTTTAATTGATTATATTATATTTATGAATCTGTGATTTTTGGAGCAAAATAGATCTGATTTAACTTTTTTACCCCTATGCCATTACCATATACATCCACACATGGCAATCTATGTTTTGCTGCTTAATTGAAAAAGAAACATTAATTATGGTAGAGCAATAAGATGGGCGAGAGAGTGGTGATGTGCTTTCATACCAAAACTTTGAAAATATGTGACGTTCATAAGTCAACAGAATTTCAGCACATCTCATCAATGTCACGCCAATGTTTATTGTTTGCTTCCTTAATACGACATTAATCTCTATCTTGTTTTCCTACCCATATGCTGTCATGCACATGCCAAAACATTACACTATCTTCCTAGTATCTAACAATATCACTATATTGGATATCCAATTATTATTTTTTCTTCTGATTTTGTCTCAGAATAAATGCTTCACCATTCTAGAAATTCAAAATTACTAGTAGATGATTACTTTTTATTTGTCATTTTTTATTTTTTCAAAGTCTAATTTTAAATTAAAATATGTTCAGTTAAAAGAGGGTTGTGTTAGTTTTCATAAATTTCGTAACATTTTTCTTTCAAACTCAAAATCATAAAATTCCAAATAATTTTCAATAAAACGTCATCTTTGATGGTTCTTTACCACCAACGTGTTGATCCTAAACAAATGAATTTGGTAAACACTCTATGACTTAAGTTAAATCATTTTTTTGTTCTTCATTGATAGATTTATTTATTTAAGTTATAATTATTGTTGAGTTAACTTTCAATTATTTCTATTTAGAATGTATAAGGTAAAAGAAAATGAATCAGAGAATAAAATATAATAAAACATGTAAAAAGAGACTTACATCATTCTGAATCACCGAAACAATGTTTCTTAATGCATTTCTTCAGAGATTTATTCACGACAGGTTGAAAAATCGAACCATCATCATGTTCCAACAAATATTCATGTTCAGCCGAGTTTGCCCAAGATTCTTTCAAGAAATCCTCACTGCAAACGATCTCTTTGTGGATTCCTTGTGTTTCCTCAATAAATTCATCAGACTCTAATGAGCTAACGACTTCATTAACTACAAGAGTATCAGGCAGATCTAGAGGAACAAGCCGCTGCAAAACAATATTGTTATTAATAGCTTCTACTAACGTATTGGTTACCAAGAGATTATTGATGTCATTAGCCTCCATTTCTGCTAAAGGGTTGAAATCTAAAATATGAGTAGCCTGAGAGATAATAGGCACCACCAGAGCATCGTCAACCTTATGAGCCTCAACTTCATACCCGATAGGGATATAAGCCTTATCAGTGTTGGACTTTTTCTCATTAATGTTCACTACCATGTTTTTCTTTCTCCTACAATGATTTTTCATATGTCCTAAGCATTTGCAAAAGTTGTAATAATCTGGGATTTTCTCGTATTCCATATCCACAAAAAATGCAAAATCAACATGTTCCACAAAATTTTTGTCACACAACTCATTACGAAGATCCAAGTCAATGAGAATTCGGACAAAATGCCAAAACGAACTATCTAACAGAGGACGGTTCGAAGAAGAATATGCAAATCGGAGTACCTAAATTGTTGGCAATATCGAATATAATCTTAGGTCTCCAATATTCTTGAGCGATACTGTGTATGCAAACCTACACTTGAGCAGAGTTATGACTTACGTTGGATGGCACGAAATCTATGGTCCAAGAAAATAACATGAGGATATTGGGATTGAGATTCCAAGTTGTTGTAGCTCTGACTCCGTGCACGTCTTCAATACATGAAAAAGAGAATTAAAAAAAGCCCTTCCTAAGTGAAGTAACTCCCCATTTAGAAATAGAGTTAAGTTTTTCTTTTAGGTGCATGACTATGAGAGAGGACAAGCCCTTAGGCCAAAGTACCCTTCCATGAAGGTTGTTCTTACAAGTATCTATCCCTAGGAGGTATTCATCATATAGAATGGAGATAGATGAGCTATATCCTTTAACTCAAGGAATGTGAAGTTGACTAGTTGGTATATTACACATATTTCCAATTGCTTCTACATAAGATTTAATTGGTTTTTGAGGGATGGTTAGATTGCTGATAGCTCTGGAGGAGGTTACAATTTCAGGGAAGAAAATGTGGTCTTCAAACATGGCGGGGAAGGTCGAAAAAGAGGGGGGGAGAAATTAGGGTTTTAGAACCAAAAAGGAAGAAGACTTTCTCTCTCTAGGAAGTGCTCTATCGTGGAATGATAGGCTCTCTTATGTAGTTAACGGCTTCTCGACAACATATTATGTTTAATGTTTGCTTGTGTGTTAGGTTCCAATCAGATCCAAGGGAAACTCATTTGACTGATGTCAAGAGAATCCTAAGGTATATTATGGGAATGTCCAACCTGGGTTTGATGTATAAGAAGACATCGGAGTACACATTATCTTGACACTGTGATGCAGACTATGTAGGAGATAAAATATAAAGGAAAAACACTTCTGGAAACTGTCAGTTTTTGGGAAACAATCTCGTCTCATGGTTAACCAAAAGGCAATCAACGATAACATTATCCACTGTAGAGGCATAATATATTTTAACATCATTGTGCAATACTCAGATACTCTGGATGAAGAATCAACTTGAGGACTTCCAGATAAACGAGGGTAATATTCTTATTTACTGTGATAACACAACTGCTATTTGTTTGAGTAAGAATCTCATTTTGCATTCAAGAGCTAAACATATTGAAATTAAACATCATTTTATCAGAGACTATATTTAGAATGTGATTTTATTTTTAAAATTTATAGATACAGAACATCAGTGGGCTGATATCTTTACAAAATCCTTAGCTGAAGATAGATTTCTATTCATTCTGAAGAACTTAAATATGAGCATCTGTCCAGAATAAATTATGTCAGAATAAGTTTAGTTTCTTTGTGTAAAAAGAGATTCTGACTCCAAGCAAATATGGAATTGTAAAGTTCTAGTAAAAATACTTCTACAAGTTAGAAGATATTTTCTTCGGAAACTTATCTAAGTCAGATACTACTGTTTTTGGTATTCTTGACTTGAGAAATAGCAAACGTTCCACTAAAACAAATGGGTATGGTCTTTTGATCATATATAACCGTTGAAGTGACACCTCGATCATTGTGGTATTGTGAGGCTAGATTTTCAAAGTAATCACTATCAATACTCCTTACTTGTTTTGCGTCAGTTTTTTTTTTGAAACTATTTTGAGTTCGTATTTTTATGAACATGTACTTATTGCTAAATCTTTCTGATGCTTTCATCGTCTGTTCAAAGTTCACTTTCTTTCAGCCATAAATACCTTTTAGCCTAACCCATCAAATTTCTTATGTCTTTGTTTGGTTGTTGTTTTTACCTTTTTGATTATGACAAAAAGGGGGAGTATTAATGGGAAGTTATTTTGAAATTCAATATCTAGTATCTGAATCACAGTCCTGACATACTAACAAATAAAATATGTAAAATTATCTTAGTATATGTTGTTTCTTGAATGATATTGAATATCCGACAAATATCTATTTGGAGATGTATCTCCGGAATCTCTTTCGCAAATACATCTCCGAAAAAATCCAATGTTAAATAGAAAATGCAACTATCACTCCAAGAAATGTCATAAAAAATTCTCTTATTTAATATCTCAATCCAACCCATTAAAATTAGCTAAATCATTCTCGAACTAAATGTTGTCTTTAAGTCAAAACACGCTTAATCTGATATGTTGTCAAACCCTTTCTATAATAACTTTTTGTAGTTTTAATTATAAAATATATAAAAAAGAAACTTTACTATTAAGATTTGATTACAATAGATTTACTATTGATGAAGGTAGATGTGTGTCACTTGTGGATGCGAAGAAAAGAGTGAATAGCATTGCATGCAAGTAAAGTCGGCGAAGAAAGCGGTAAGACTAGTAATTTACATTTGCACAAATAATTGATGTTGAAACATATGAGTGGGTGAGTGGGGTACCATTTCATACTACCAACACTTTGACAAAATGTGACGTCCATATAAGTCAACAAGAATGCCAAATTAACTAAACCACATTTGATCAAATGTCACACTTATGCACTCTATCTTCATGCACATGGCAAAATTATATTACACTATCTTAATAATCACCAATTAGATAATGAGTTGCATGCGTAATCCATGGGCTTGGAAATTCTTGGAGTAGTACATCTGGCACTTAAAATATGTCGGTCACATTTATTATTTTATTATTCTGATTTTGTCTAATATAATTAGTACCAATATCAAAATATAGAAACATGCTATTGGAGTCCATGCAGTTAAGATTTTATGTTAGGATTATGATAATTATGATTAGAGTTTCATCTAACACATTCTAACTAAAATAACTTATAAGGAGAATATTAAATTTTGAGTGAATCTTATTTAGCTTTTGCTTGAATGATTGATTGATTTGTTTACAAAGCACATCATACGCATCAGGCTTATATATAGAGTTTACATTATCATGCTACATGAGTGTGCATGACCTCAGTAGCCATGCATATGTTCTCATGCACATGTGTATTGAATAGCATGGTTTACATGACTTATTACTAATACTTCCCCACAAATTCAATGAAGATGGTAAGAGACGACTTTGAGCTTAGTTCTTAACTCTTGGAAAGATGTATCATCAACAACAGCAACAACATCAATCCCATTTTGTAAAATGGATCCCAAAACAATGATTTGATTTTTACTTCTAACGAGTTTGGGGCTGCTACATATAAGTTAGGATTAAGGTAAAATATGTCTAAGAGTAATTTTTATAGTAAAATATTAAGTATCTCATACATCGTTTATTAGGGAAACCAACAAGATATATCTTTTAGTTTACAAAAAATATAATAAATAAAAATAGTTTCCTGAATATTTTTTCTCTTGGAGTTTTTGAAAAACCGAGGTAATATATGATTTCTATTTCTAAAAAAAATCATGACACGTATTGAAATCATATCTACTACAGTAGCAATGAATATCCATATTTAAAAAGTAACGTATCTTTTGGATTTTCAAGGCGTTTGAGTTTCTCTGATTGTTTCACTTCCTATTCTCCACTTTATTTAAACATTATTCATTGTTTTAACGTCTCATTTCCAACTCTTTGTTCCTTCAAATCTAGTTTCAAAGTCTTTTATTTTCTTCAAAAATGTCTTCAACAACCTTAGATGAAAATATTTTGTTCGCAGTCCATGAAAAGTTCGTCGACTTCAATGGTTTGAAAGACAAAGGTTTTGATATAAGAAAAACTATTCACAAACAAAAGTTGAACAATTACTTTGACATTCTTAATGGACCCATCTACATTAATCTTGTTAAAGTGTTATGTTTGAATGTCTCCGCAAGGTCATCTGGTCATGAGTAAGAGTCAATCTAGTCATATGTCAATGGCTTTCCTGTCACAATTATCCAGTCACTTATTGTTCAGACAAAAAAATGTGAATATGAAGGTGTTTGTGTTGAACTTTATAGATTCAACAATGTCTATAAAAATCACTTTCACCTAATTTATGCAACCAACGATAATCTCATCAATCCTGCTAGTCTACGACCAATTGGAAAAGGTTTGTATCAACTTCTAGTGTCAAATCTTCGTCCAAGAGAGAAAGAATTGGAAACGTTTACTTGGATTGACAAACATATTTTGTAATTCCTTACCCAGAACATCATAATTAATCTTCCTTTTACCATTTTTAATTTCTTAAAGAAAATGATAATCATCTCTAGGAATGAAATTACTTTCCTCATACCATATAAAGAGTTCTTTATGAACTTTTCTCTAAATTAGGGATAGTTAATAGTGATACTATTGAAGTTGAGTGGAGTCAAAAATATGAATATGTGAAATAGTTATTTGTTGCCCCATTTTTAATTAATGAAATATTTTCTTTCATATTATTTCCTATTCGTTTTTATTGATAATTTTTATTTTGAGAATTACTAATTACTAAGCAAAAATGAAAAAAAAACTAATAACAAAAGGGAAGATTGGAAGGCGCCAATCGAGAAAACACTAAAAAAAATTAAATAATGTTACTGGGATTCAAAGTGTGTTCCTTAATAGTTATGTTACCTTAGTTTTTAATAAACTCTGAGGTATTATGTGTAATATATTTTTTCCAGAAGATTTGGCGCTCACTTATTGTTATATTACCTTGATTTTATGGAAAAAGTTGTTTTTTTTATAATAAAAAAATTCAAACTTGTCACTCCCAGGACCTATAAGCTCGGTATTTGGCATGTTCGAGGTGAAATCTTCGCCATAAAAAAAGTATTATTTGTAGTAGTGCTAGTTTTATGGTACTTGTGCTCATTCTAGGTTGAATATTTATGTTACTACTTGTCCTTTTGAGGCAATTTGGGGACGACAATGATATGATGATATGCAAGAAATATTGTTCCTTCTATTTGGTGTTCGTAAGAAGTTGTGGGTTGTTGTCATCTGCAACTGGTGTACTAATATATGTAAGCTTATGCTTATGGTTGTGGTTTAGCTAACATATTTTTGGTTTCTCTGCATTCTGATAATCTAATCTGGAAGAATGCGGGCAAGAATATGTGTAACATCTTGTTTGTTGGCTTGATCTAGTGTTGGTTTATTAGTTTATGTGGAGTTTTTCGATTCTGGCTCGCTTTGGTTGTTTCTCCGCTAATCAATAGATGGTTTTCCATTGTCTCTTTTGAGAAAAATAGGGAGAGAAAAAGTCAAACTTATTTTACTTCTATTAGAGGATATTGGTTAAATATTAGCTTGTGCGTTATTTGTGGTGCATTCTTAAAGAAGTGTTTAATATGTGTTTTGCAAAATAATAGCCAAATATGGAGATTATTATTACAATTGATTGACTAATTTTTATAAGCAACTTATTAAGCAAAATGATGTGACATGTTGTGTGACATCCTGGTGCGCTTACTACTTGGACTTTGTTACGTGTGTTCGTTTCAGCATTTAGATAAACAAAATATTTTTGTCGTGTTCATTCAAAAGATTGCTAGTGGAAGAATCTTCTTAATCAAAAACATTTTGGAAAAGATTTTACTATATCATAAATATGGATGAAGAAGAGTTAAATTTTTTAATTAAAAGACTTGAATTTCTTTTAAGTAAATAAGATTTGATTGGATTTGCATTGAAGAAAAAATTTAATTAAATATGTTTTGAAAGAAGATTTGGTTGAATTTTGTTTAATAAAGGATTGTCCTAAAATCAATCAGCAAAGATAGTGATTGAATATTTGACCAAACAAATATTCCAGAAGGATATTTTATTGGATTTGTTTTAATTATAAGATTTAGATTTGAATTTCATGAGAAGACCTACAATCTTTTTTTTTATAAAAATGATTTAAAGTGCATTTCAGTTTTGGAAGAGTATGTGTTCTGAATCCTTTATTTGAGAGGTTAGAATTCTTATTTATATCAAGTTAAGACAATATTGAATTTGTTAAATGAAGATTCAGAATTTGTTGTATGGAGTTACACGGAAAGCAAGATGTTAAGCATAATGTCCATATCTCTTCTCTCGGACTATGTTCTTTGAGCGCAAGATAACTTGAATACATCTAGGGATGTCAAAACAATTTGTACCCGCGGATAAAATCTGTTACATATATGAGACGTGTAACTTAATGGATATCTACAAATAAAATAAATGAATATTTAAATAACCATTTGTTAATGGATATAGATACATGTTTAATGATATCCGTGTCCGCGAATATCTATATTTGTTAATAAATTATAAAAATTATTTAAATATCATTAGTTTACTATACCTTATCTTTTCATCTTCTTATATTTCTTTCTTTTTTTCCTGAAATTTTCTTTGAAGAAAACTTTCACATCTCATTCAAATTCTATTAGCCATTTCATTCAAATTCTATTAACCATTTCATATTTAAACTCTTCAATACTTCATACCTCAATTCAACAATTTCAAAGTCCAACCAACTAAGGTCGTTATTAATTCCTTTGTCGAACCAATGTCTCTCTTCCTACTCCTTTGTCGTTCGCTCTTCCATCATAACTCACAATCACAATATCTTTTATTTGTTTGGTTAAAAATGAAATGTATGAATATTTTGTTTGGATCTAATTATATTTTAGTGAATAAGAATAAAATTAATGTGATAAAATTTTATTGTTAAATTAAGAGTGAATTGTATGGATGTTGTTATAATAACTTTTTTGTCTATAAAAGAAGTTAAAAATATTTTTTTCAGAAAAAAAAATTATTACAAAAAATTATTCATAGATATATGTAAGCATATGCAGATATCGTAAAACCCGCAAATTCTCCGCTTAACGGATACCCGCGTGGATATGGAGCAAATATGAATATCATATTTATCCAACGAGGCGAATACAAATATCTTAGTATTTGTCCCCATGGATATCCATTTACATCCCTAAGTACATCTCTTTCTCTTAAGATTTTTTTTCCTTTTCTGTTCTATCAGATATAGAAGTGTATTAGCATGTGTTTGGATTTGGAAAAGATTGTTTAGTACATTCTTTATTCATTTATCTCAACCTCAAGGTTCATTTTGTTCTCTTAACTTTAAAAAGGTTCACATTGGTCCTTTAACTCTTCAAAATGCTTTATATTAGTCCTTTTGTGTTATTAGCGACAAATTTATTGACTGATTTTTGAATTTTTCTGTCGCTAATAAGACAAAAAAGATTATTATGGAACGTTTTGAAGAGTTAAGGGACCAATCTGAACATTTTTAAAGTTAAGGGATTAAAATGAACACCGATGTTAAGATAAATGACTAAAAAAGATATTAAGTTAGAAATGATTTATTTTTGGTAAGGTTGTTTTTGGTGTTCTAAAGTTGTTCATGATTTATATAAATTCAAGATCTCAATCATCATAATAAAGATTTGATTGATTATGTGCATTGTTGGAAAGATTTAATATGAATATAATTCAACAAGATTGAATTGGTTATAATCAAGATTTTGAGGTTAATTTTACACATGATCAATCAAGATTGACAATCAATATTTTTGAAGATTAATCTCATGTGCTTTTTGGAGGATCCTTCTTATTCAAAATCAAAACTCATGACTTTGGAGCTAGAGTTTTGTTCTATATAAGGAAGTGGTCTCCTTTGTTTTGTAATACTCCATTCTTGAGTCTTATTCCTATGTTAAGGAATACAATATTTAAGTTGTAATTTTATGTCATCATTCTTATATTTTTGTAATTGTCCAAATACTTGAGAGAGTGTTTGAGTGAAAGTGAGAGATGTTCTACACTTAGGGAGACTCATGATCGAACATTCACGAGCAATATTATGAAAGTGACACTGGACAAAGTGGGTTCAGATAAGACCAATTGTACTTCAGACTACTAGTAATGTGATTCTTTCCACAAGGAGTCATGAATAGAAATTCATGAGTAGTATAAGAAAAACGTCTTTGAACTAAGACATTTCAACTAAGATTTATTGTACTCTGACTATTAGGAGTGAAATTCTTTCTATATGGAGTACATAATAGAAATTCACAAATAGTATTAGAAAAATTGGTATTGAACTTGGAGAATTCAACTAAGATAAGTTTGTATTTCTGACTATTAAAAGTGAATTTTCTTTTTTGGATTAACGCCTTCTAGATATATATAATTTTGCACCAAACTAAATTATCAATTTCTGTATTATTTATGTTTTGTATTTATTCTATCTATTGCAGATATAATTTAACATACAAACAAAATTTTAAACGATTTAAATTGGATACTGTTTTTGAATTTAGACGATCTTAATCTACCATTGTGTTAAGTCCTAGCTATAACTTATTTGTGGTTTAACTAAAAAAAAAACTTTACAATATAAATATGATTACAATATTATGAAGCTATATATGTATTCATTCAATCACGGGCAGGGTGTCACTTATTGATGGACGCAGTTTAATTTAAAAATTAGAACAAAAAACGAAGAAAAGATTCAATAGCATAGTGTAAGTAAAGTCAGCGAAGAAAGCGGAAAAGACGAATTTCTTAATTCACATTTGCACAAATAATTAATGGTCAATGGAGAAAATGTAATTAACAGTATAATCTGATTGGCAAGATCAAAGCATACAATTAAGAATATAATTTCACATCCATTTATTGGATTGGATCATGATAATGATAGCATGTGGTAAAAAATGTTTGGAGTCATTAGCACTTATAAAGAGTTCTATATTTAGAAAGTTAGGTATGACTTTTATAAACCAAAAAATTATTGGAACTAATAAAATCAGTGTTATTGGAACTTGGACTACAAACAAACAGAAATAAGTAGAATTATTTAAAAAGTGAAGAAATCAAACATTAAATATAATTATATGCCCATAATAAGTCAACAAGAATGCCAAATTAATAAAACCGATGTCTTATTGTTTGGTTGCTTCTTTAATACGACACTTATGCACTTTATTTTCATTCACATGACAAATACTAGGGGTGTTCAAAACCAAATCAATCCAATAAAAAACCGCAAACCAAACTAAACCAAATCGAAACCGCAAAAAAATCGCACTTGGTTCGGATGTATTTGGACCATTATTTAACAAAACCGCACGGTTCGGTTCGGTTTGCGGTTTGTATTTTTCAAACCGAACTAAACTAAACCAAACCGCATTATGTTACAACCCAAACTTCGCTTATCCCACATCCAACCCAAAACTTAAATCTATTATGTCTTAACCATACAAATCTTCTCTTAGTCACACTTAGGGTTTTAGTTTCAACATTCTCAAATCTCTTCGAGTAGTATCGCGTATTTTTCTCATCATATTTGTTATGTACATCTCATCTCTTCTACTATAATCTCTCTTATTTTATGTTCTTTCTTTTTCATATTCATCTTCTCCTTTTTTATATTATTGTTTTTTCATCCACTTACGTTTTTATCGCACATTTCTTCTATAATATCGCATATCTTATGATCTTTCTTTTTCATCTTCTCTAATCTTTTCTATCCTCTGTCTTTTCTTTTTATTATAATATCTTTGATATTGTTTTATACTACTATTTATGTTTTTTATTCCACTTTGATCTAATCTTATTTTTGTATATTGAATGAAAATTTATTGTCTAAATATGATGAGTTTTGTTGCTATTTGATTATATATGAATGACTAAATACAAAATTATGTTGTTCTCTATAGGTGTATGTATTATAAAACACCGAACCAATCCAAACCGCATTGGTTTGGTTTGGTTTGGTTTGGTTCGGTTTTATTTCTTAAAGTCAACCGAACCAAACCAAACCGCATACTTTTTTCTCTTGCGGTTCAGATGATTTTTTGCGTAAAAATCGCTCAAACCGCACTGCGAACACCCCTAACAAATACACTATCTTAATAGTCACCAATCAAATAACGAGTTGCATGCGTAATCCATGGGCTTGCGAGTAATACATCCGCCACTTAAGAATTTTATGTGGAATATGATAATTATGAATACAGTTTGATATAACATATTCTTATAAAATTGACTTATGAGGGAAGTATTACATTTTCAGTGAATCTTGAATGAATCTAATTTGGTTTTTTGCTTGAATGATTTATTTGTTTATAATGCACATCATGTATATATAGAGAGAGTTTATTTGATGATGGACATGAATGTACATGACCTCCATAGCCATGTATATGTTCTCATAACATGCTTTATATGACTTATTCCTAATACTTTCCCACAAGCTCAATGAGAATTGTATGAGACGGCTTTCAACTTGATTTTTATTTCCATATAATACTTTACATGTCGATATTATGTTTGGTATTGACTCTTCAGCACTTGGTTTTTTATTTGTTAATATTATTTATTTATTTTTTTAATTTTTTTTAGGACCGATGATATAACAAGAGATCAAAGAATATTCGATTTCGATAAATCGACAACATTTGATCAATATGAGACCATTAATTTAGTTAGTCTTATTTATCGTTTTATTTTCGATTTATGGTCGATGAACATCTAAATATTGAGATTTATCGCAAACCGACATGAAATCTTGATTAATGATGAGACCACTTTATTTTCTCTTTTAGAAATTTCTTTTTATTTTTTCCATTTGGTCAATGAAAGTCTAAAAATCGAGATTGTCGCAAACCGATAGAATCTTGATTAAGACGAGACCATTCTTTCGATTATTTGATTAGCTCTGCGTTGTGAAATAAAAATTAAAATTCAATTTAATTTTCGAAATCCACATGGACGCATAAAGTAACGCTCGATTTCTCATAGAGTGATTCTAACATTGAATTCGCTCTTAGATAGTTAAAGAGCTACATTTCAATGCTTTCAATTTAATATCAAGTCCTTCGACCTCGAATAGTTTAGAACACTTCACACATGTTTCCTCTTGGGCCTATACAACGAATCCTTTTATTTCGTGCAATCCGTGTAATTTATTTTGTATCCCGCTCCCACTTTCCATTGTATATCATTATTTTTCGCATTGTAATTTCGTTCACTAGGAGCACCCTTAGGAACTAGTATCGATTTCAACTCTTTCGCGAACCCTTGTCCAACGCCAAGTGGTTTCACTCGCACACACTCACATTTTCTTTTCGGTTATGGTTTCGTTTACTAGGAGCACCCTTAGGGACTAGGAATCGAATCCACCTAACCAATCAAACAACAAACCTCTATTTGCATTCACCCTTGTAAGGCGAGCGCATCGTGCCTCACCATCAAACCTTAAAAACCAAGACGTCTCTTCTGGAACCAAATCCTTAATCCAACGTCAAATGGTCACAGGTAATAAAACACTTTAATAATACGAGAAGAATTGTACGCCACGAGCCTTAAGTGGTAGAGAGGAGGATAATGGATATATCATTACTCACTCTGATTATTTCGACGCAAGACGTTTGGATTGTTGAGCGAAATAGTCCACCCATGGTATTTAGTACAATTCGACTCCTAAATCCTTTTTTGAAAGAAAGGTAATAAAATGAACAACCAATCAACCGTAGTGGGCCGAACTACGAAGCTCTGACTTTCCCATTTCACGAAGGAATACGTAGGCACGATGATCTCAATCCTTGCCGAGCACCTAGGATCAATCAAACTCTTTTCCCTTAGCAAGTAACTCACTAGGCATAAACATCATTTCTCGTGTGACAACTTAGATGGTTCTCATCGATTACGATGGATGTAAGAGGTGCTAATACCTTCCCCTTGCATAACCGACTTCCGAACCCAGACAATGGTTGCGTCTACCTTTGTCTTTATCCCTCTTTCGACGAGTTTTATCTATATTTTCTCTTTCCCCTTTTGGGAATAAATCAAAATTAGGTGGCGACTCTCATGTCAGCCCAACTCGATCTTTTATCGCAAGGTCATTTTTTTTCGAGGTGCGATAGATAGCGACTCTGCTAGGGAATGGCTCACCCATATGCAAGTCAAGCCTAGTCTAGGTTGTTCCACGCTTGTTTGGATGTTTGGCTTTATGTGTTACTTGTTTTTTATCTCTTTCTTTATCGCTTTCCGTTTATATATCTTGTGGTTCCTTGGTACTATGATATTCACTACACCAAACAAGACATTAGACAACACTTTTTTGGCCTTAGACAACGCTTTAAAGCACTGTCTAAACATGCGCTGCTAAAGGTTTAGACAGCGCTTTGGTTAATGACAAAAATGTTGTCTAAAGGGGATTTATACAGCGTTTTATTGTCAAAAGCACTTTCTAAACCCCACTTTAGACAGCGTTTTTTGCCTTTTTCACATATACCTTAGACAACGCTTTTTTATTTTAATGGTATACCTTAGACATCGCTTTAACTAAAAGCGCTGTCTAAACCCCACTTTAGACAACGCTTTTAGTGAAAGCGCTTTCTAAACCTCACCTTAGACAACGATTTTCCTTGAAAGCATTGTCTAAGGTATACAAATTTTTTTAAATTTTTTCCTTTAAAAAGCGCTGTCTAAGGTTGCCAAATTATAGGCACCTATTTTTATCCACTTTTTCATCTGGTTTTTAAACCAGAATTTGTAGTTGTTTTCCAATCCAGAATTTGCACTAAATTATCCTATTTAAACCTACTAATTTAGGCACCGATTTATAGATACAAAATAATCAGATTTTCAATCACCAATATCTACGAAACAATTCATACAATCGTACCAATATCTACGAAACAAAATATTAACGAAACAATTCATACAATTCATTTCATCCAACTATACATTTTTGGTTCAAATGAAATTCTACATAAACTAAAATGTGATAACACTCTGAGCTATACATTTTCATCCAGTTGCAACTATACTATAACCTGAAACAACACAAAAATATTGTAATTGATCAATTAAAACAAGTCATAATCAATATGTCTATAGTTACATACACATACTCAAAAATTTCATCAATTAAAGTAAGAGTACAATATACCTTATAACACATTTAACCCCATAATGAATTGACATCATTCCTCTTTAATTTCGTCCAAATGATTACTTGAGTAATACACACACTTGAATTCATCCAAGTACTACATAATAATATAACATAGTTTAATTTAGTTTCAACTATTTAATTATATGAGAAATATGTATTAAATATTAAAATAACTCATAAGTTAGAAATACATACATCAGATGGAATCTCTAATCGACCCAAAGAAAGAGTTTCTCTCATAAACATCAACATGAAATATTCGCAATCTATATCATTACATTGTAGAGGACATTACACATGAAAATAAAAAATGGATAAATCCTAAGTTTTATCAAGTATCATCACTAATATAATAAAAAATGTGATAATTAATAATATACCACCACTTTTATCCATGTAATATTGTTGACTCTCCTCTTTGATATTTGGATATCTCGTTGGGCTCGAAAAGCTTGTATAATGCTAATAAAATATAAATGAATATTTAGAACAATTCACATAAATTAATAAATACACACAAGAATATTTAGAACAATCTCACTTACGTGTCAATCATGTTCTTCATATTCGGGTATGTTGCCCAATCATTTCCTAACGATTCAAGATAATAAACAATTTCTCTGATAGGATTGATTCGACCAACAACCAATGCCCACTGTATGATTAAACAAATGTTAGATTGAAATTTTCTACACGAAGTCAAAATACAAATTAATTATGATAGATGAATTTAGAATGAAAATATAACCTGATATTAAACGGTAAAAAGAACAACTTTTTCGTATCTTTGTTAGCCATGAAGAGGTTGCGAATGTACACCATCACGTCATCTGGTTTACTTAAGATTAAAGCTAAGTTGACGGACGTGGGGCTTAAGAATCCAAATCTTTCGTCCAATCCACTTGTGCGCATCACTTTGTCATACAAAAACCTTAAATAAAAACATCATTAACATTAGACTATTCATTTGAAACATAAAGTAAATAAGTTGTTCAATTAATATAACAAAGTAGAGTGAATATACCTCACATATGTATTGACAACACTGACGCCTATTTCTTCATGACGAAAGATTTGCACAAATTCTTCATTACCAACTGGTTATTCATATTCAAAGCCAAAAATACCTTCCTCCATATGTATAAGTCGAATACCTCCGACCGGAATATCTGTCAACTCTAGAAACGTCTGAAGGCACGACCTATACTTGGAGGTAGATTTTTTCCTATCCGCGGTCTTCTTAGTACCAATCTTTTTTTGTTGTGTGAAGACGTTGCTAACCTCCTTATCATGAAGCTACATATCATATAAATAGTTAGATGAAGTATAAAATAAAAAATTTAACATTTTCCATGCATAAATATCATATAATTGTAATGTACCTG
The DNA here is from genome assembly GCA_963966055.1 of Lathyrus aphaca. Lineage (NCBI taxonomy): Eukaryota > Viridiplantae > Streptophyta > Magnoliopsida > Fabales > Fabaceae > Lathyrus > Lathyrus aphaca. The sequence continues at coordinate 8,488,385 of OZ014525.1, forward strand.
TATTTTTGAAACAACAGACTCGGTATGCCGCATAATAGCCTTATCTTTTGATTTGGATTTTGTTAGAGTCTAATTAACATAACCATGTAAAAAATGTACGTTAAATGCGCGTAAAAACTTTGAATCTACATATTAAGGTTAACAAAGATTCATAATGGTTTTAAGCATACCTCATATCCTACGCTAATGAGGCTTGTCGGTCATGCAACAAACAAACCTATTGCTTGTTCCACCGTTGTTGCATCCGAAACATCGTCAGGATATGGTAATAATGCATTCGGCTCTACTGCAATATCAACTGCGACTTTCAAACATCCAGTATGGAGCGGTCTAATGTGAAGTAATTCTCCGCTAGTGTTATACACTTTTCCCTTGCCAACCATCCGATAATATGGTGACGATAAATAAAGCTGACAATGGGAAATGCCCTAAAACCAATAATAAATATGAAATTATTAATGTGTATATATGTCAATTACATGATTTAAGCTAATAGTTCAATTTAAGATAAATATATATAATTACCTCTGGAATGTTCGGCTGAAAGTTACAGTTGATACTATCTTTGTCTGAACCATCTTTAAAACATGCTGAAGCGCTAGCCTCTTTTTCTTTCCTTAATGCACGAACTTCAGCTTCCAGTGCTTCCAATTTTGCATTAAGCTCTTTATTACTAGGAGCCTTTCATTTTTTAATACTCAAGGAGGTCGGAGTGATCCCAAATTCCTTACCCTTACCTGACCCGAATACTCACGGACATCTAATGCTCGACTAAGTATGCTCCTAGTATCATCTAGAGATAAAGCTGACTGAGATAGCGCCTCCTGAAAATTAGATGAATATCAAATACTTTTCAAATATTTGTTAATAAATTTTTTATTTAATTAAAGAAATAATGTTATACTTACACATTTCTCAAATACTTGTTGAACATCTTCTTTTGCAACTCCAGATTTGCCCACACGGGCTTCCTTCCACAAAACATGTGCAGGAAGAGATGTTTCAGAACTTTTCTCCTTCTGCAACTACACATTAAGTCATAAATATGATCAAATAAAATTCATGATGAACAAATACATTATTGCAATTTATAGATACTTACCATAGATTGTTCTAAGCATCCATATCCGACACGTCCTTTTCGATATGGATACGCGGGACTTGATGCTCTCTCCCGATTTGTGTCACTTATTATTTTAAATGTTGGGTTCTTTCGTTTGGATTTAAACGCTTCACATTCTTCTGGTGAAATCAAACTTTCATATTTCTTTGGAAGCTCCGCATCAACATGATTACCATCTTCATCCCTAAGATACTTGGATGATAAAAATGTTCTAAACCCTCTTAGTAGCCTTTCGGCCAATTTAAGACAAAAATCTCTTCTATCATCTTCGATGTTGAAACACCTCCAAGAAAAACATACACATTGTGCGTTAGTACAAGTAATTTAAAAGACATAATTAGTTCTCATAATTAAAGAAATAATTATTGTACCTTTATCTCAGTCCAAATTTTTTCTTTGGATTCATTCAACTCTTTTTTTCTCCAATCATCACAAGTAATTGGAATCTCATTCCTTACTAGTGCACCAATGAAACTAGTCAAGGTATGACCGTTAGGTTCTATAATTTGCATATTTGGGGTTTAAGTCCCTTATACTTGATATATGCATTGCTTCAGCTAGCACGGTGACACCACTATTTTGCATAGTACTTTTATCATCTTATTCTTTGGTATAAAATGTGTATCCATTAATTGCGTATGTGCTATGAGAAAACACATGTAAACTTGGACCATACGCCAAACATCTCAACCTTTCTGTTACCGAAGAAGGATCTGAAGAGCACTTCAAATAAATATGATCCTTTAACCATTGTATGAAACTTTGATTGTGCTCTCGTACTATCCAATTTTCATTTATGTTCGGATTTAACCTTCAGAGTACATCCCTGTGCATTTCAATATATGGCTCAACCTCATTATCATTGTGCAGAACATACAAATGCACTTGATCCCGTTTATCCCTTGATATTGTCACAATTTTATTTCCAATTAATTTTTTACCTTCCTTTTTTTCCGAAAATCTGAGCTTTGGGAAGTCCAATCGATTGAACATTGGACAAATATTTAGTACAAAACTCAATAGCTTCTTCAACAATGTATCGTTCAACAATACAACCCTCTGGTCAACTTCGGGATTTCACGTACCTTTTTAAAATTTTCATATACCGTTCAGCAGGGTACATCCATCTCATATAAGTTAGTCCACACAAATGTGTCTCTTTCACAAGATGAATAACTAGATGAACCATTATGTCAAAAAAAGAGGGAGGAAAATACATTTCAATCTCACACAAGGTAATTACAATCTCTTTTTGTAGTGTTGGAAAGGTCTCAGGATCAATCACCTTACTACAGATTGACCTAAAGAAAAAACACAATTTAGTTATTGCACTTCTTACTTTTTCTGGAAAAATAGAACGTATACCTATTGGTATAAAATATTCCATTAAAACATGGCAATGATGTGTCTTCAAACTCTTCAACTTGAGGTCTTTCATAGACACAAGTCTTCTAATATCTAAAGAGTATCCTTCTGGAACCTTAACTTCACTCGGAAACTTACACAATTTTTTTCTCCTTTCTAGATAGAGTAAAAACAGCAGGTGGTAGATATGTTCATCTTCCTTTCTTCACGGGTGCTAATTCAGTTCTCATTCCCATTTTTAACATGTCCTCCCTTACTTTAAGGTCATCCTTAGACTTTCCTTTTATATTGAGTAACGTATCGATAACACTTTCAAATGCATTTTTTTCAATATGCATAACATCGAGAAAATGTCTCACGTACAAAGACTTCCAATATGGCAATTCAAAAAATATCTACCTCTTCTTCCACCCACCTTTGACAACCTTATGTGCAAAAGGCTTGCCAAACTCAGTACACACATCTTTCACCTTTTCAAAAACTTCTTTCAGGACATCTTTCACCTGACCATGACCGAGAAACACATTCTTCTGACAAAGTTCCAATCGAATCGTATCGGCTCCATCTTCACAAACAGGACACACACATTGACCTTTAATGTTATACCCAGATAGATTCCCGTATGCTGGAAAATCATTAATTGTGCCAAACAACATCACCCTCAAGTTGAAACTTTCTTTCCTATATCCATCATAAACCTCCATACTATTCTCCCACAAAATCTTTAAATCTTCGATCAAAGGTGTCAAGTATACGTCTATGTCATTCCCTGGTTGTTTAGGCCCAGAGATTAACATAGATAACATCATGTACTTACGCTTCATACATAGCCATGGAGGTAGGTTATAAATCATAAGAATCACATGTCATGTGGTATGTGAGATACTTTGAAGACCATGCGAGTTCATTCCATCAGTAGATAATGTCAAGTGAAGGTTTCTTGCTTCTTCTCCAAAGTTACGATAATCATTATCAATCTTCGACCACTGTGGTGAATCAACCAGATGCTGATACTTTCCATCAATAATTTTTTCTTCTGCATGCCAAGTCAGGTGTCTTGCATCGGTTTCACTATGAAACATACGCCTAAATCTCATAATTATAGGAAAATACCATAAGACTTTTGTTGGAGATAATCTTTTCTTATATCGAGACAAACTGCATTTAGGGCACTCAGTTAACGATGCATATTCATTACGAAACAAAACGCAATTGTTAGGACAATCATGTATCTTATCATAGCTCATGCAAATAGAGCACAACATTTGTTTTGCCTCATAGGTTCGATTAGAAAGAACATTATCCTCCGGTAGCATTTCTCTCATCAGGGCCAATAACTCTGTGAAACTTTTATTCGACCATCCATTGCCCACCTTTAAGTTGTACAACTTTAATACCGTAAACAATCTTGAGAATTTAGTGCAACCTTTATACAACAGTTTCTCTGCATCGCTTACCAACCTCTCAAATATTTTAGGACAATCATGAAGATCTTCTTCAAGTGCTTCTACAATCTCTTCAACTCGATCACAATCGTATGTTTCCGTGTCTTTGTCGTCTGAAGCATAGGTCGTATTACTTTTCCCACTCGGTTCAACATTCTCGTTAATTTTCTCACCATGAAATTTCCAACACTGATAACATCGATCAATTTCATGCCTCAGTAAATGTGATTTTAATCCATTTGCGTCAACCTTACCAATATAACAACAACGCAAGCGAGGACATTTCATTCATCTAGGGTTTTTAATGTGGAACAACAAACTTAACGAATTCCGCAACCCCATTGTCGTACTCTTTGGACAATCGATCGACACACATCCATGTTTTATCCATGGTTTTCCTACTTATTAAGGTAAGCAATCAATATCAACTTCAATAACATATACATAACCATTGTAAATCCAAACGACAATAACCTATATATACATAACCAATGTAAATCCAAACGACAATAACCTATACATAACCAATGTAAATTCAAACGACAATAACCTATACTATTTTCACTATTTTCACAAAATAAGTCAAGAACAAAAACTATTTATTAGAATTATAGAGTTTTGGACATGAGAAGCAACTGGATTGATATTGCAGCAGACAACAAGCTAGATTAATAGTCGGGTTAGTATCTTCGAATATCCTAAATACAATGCTACTAAGTATTACGATCTTACTACACTTGCCATGCCCGTGTGTCGCATAACTTTTGAAAATAAACTTATCATCTTATAAAAATCATTCTCAAATCTCAATCATTGTTCATCTAAATGACAAACAATTTAGCTTCTAACAACTTTCAAGTTCATTTCATTTTCTCACAATTAACATATATTTACATCATTCAAGTTGAAAATAGAGTTACTTATAATAACAACAATATAACAACAATATTAGACTTATCGAACATAACAACAAAATAACAACAATATTAGACTTATCGAACATAACAACAAAATAACAACAATATAATCGACATTACAATCAATAAACAACATTATAACCAAAAACTCAGTCAAGAAAATAACAATATTATGACTTATTGAACATAACAACAACAATGTACCTTATGAGAACTCAGTAGAGGACGAACTCGGACGAACTCAGTCAAGAAAATGGACGAACTCAGTAGCTTATCAAACTCAGTCTACAGATTAACCAAAAACTCAATTTCTTATACAAACAAGCAGACATATCAGATGACTAAAATGAAAAAACCTAAACCTCAACTAAAAAGAGACAAAAACTCAGTCAACACCTAAATGTTATGAAGAAATCCGTACCTCTTCTTCTACACGATGGAACAAAACCTCAGTCAACACCCAAATGTCTTCACGATTCTTCAAAGCAATCTTCACAAGAACCACAATGATCGAAACCAAAAATGAAGAACAAAAACGATTCAAGGTTTATGGAGGTTTTTCAGGTTTAGGTTTCACGTTCGCATGGGGGGAAGAAGAACAGAAACAAACGAAAATAGAAACTGAGGTCTAATATTTTAATTTAATTAGACCTTAGACATCGCTTTTGAGAAAAACGTTGTCTAAGGGCGACCCTTAAAAGGGTTTTTGAAAGCGCTGTCTAAGGTTGACCTTAGACAACACTTTACATTTTTTTAAAAAAAATTTTAATACCTTAGACAACGCTTTTTAAAATATTTTATGAACAATTTCCGTGTTTTATATTTTTTTCACTTATAGCAGCGCTTTTTTAAATAAACGTTGTCTAAAAAGTGCATTGTTAAATATCATTTTTGGCATAGTGATTGGATCGATATTTTTGATTGCAAAAGAAACTTTAGAGAAAGGCTCTATACCCGAGTTTATGAGAATAAACATAAGATTATGAGAGGTTGCGTAGTATGGGCTCCCGAATAACTACTTTCGTGGACGGTCGATACGAAGACCTCGTTTGGAGTAGATTCAAATGTGAATACTAACAACTGTCATATTGATTTATAAGCAATACGACATATTTTTTAGGAATGAATATTGTGTACTCTGATAAGAATATCATTTTGTATAAGAGTATGAATTTAAACTTCTAAAGAGATTTGAACTGACAAATTACAAGACTGCAATCACACATGCTGAAAAAAGAATGATCAAGTGTAGATGAATGTGTGCAATTCACTATTCCGTACCCATTTAATTCCAAAGAAAAAGATAAATGCAAGAGTGAATGTAAGTTATAACGAGTAAATGAAATAAAGGCTAACTAAAGATTTAACATAGCAATAACATGATTCATTCATTCAGTTGTGGCATCTAAGTGAATAAGAAAACTGCACAACATTAAATATTGTAATAATTGATAAAAATAACATAACATTAAATATTTTATTCAACAAATTTGCTGATTGACACTCATGAAACGCATGCAGCAGGAACCAGGCACTTGGAAATGAAACCCAGCATTTTTTTCTGCACATCAAACATTATTTAAATCAAAATAACATAGTACTATGAATCAAATCACGGATAACACAATTCACAACAAATAATAAAGAGACAAACCCGTTTGGTTGTACGAAGAAGTTGAGGAGGGATCTTATAGAGATCTTCATCAACTGGCTTTGAATGTTGTTTTGAAGGTAACCGATTATGAGCACTGCGAACGACGTCGTTTACACGTAACACCTTGTTGTTATTCATTGTCTGTTTCCTAGGATGTTCCGTTTCATACTGTTTTCTAACTCTTGTTACTTTCTCATTAACCATCGCATTGGTGTACCTTGTATCTTTTATTCTTCTCACCTGCTGCACATAATAAACCACAAAGAAACTCACATTATTTCTACATCATATAACTTGTTCTTATCGAAACCAAACAAAATGTACTAGGACCCATCTGTTATTCACATTTCATGTCCTTTCTCAACCATTAGTACACCACAGTATTGCAGAATAAATAATATTTACTTAAAAAAAGTTACAAATATTACTCCATAATCACATCTTTGTCTAGTGATGATTATTACGTAATTACAAAAAAGAATTAAACAAGGAGAGGTTACCTTTCCAAGCCCATAAAGATCCTGATCTCCATGCAGGTACGGATCAGTGTCCCCAGATGAAGATGAAGAACTGTAACGGATCAAACCAGCTTGTCTGGCATTCTCAAAATACTGAGTTATTGGCAACTCGTTTGCGAAATCCCAGTTTCCAAAAGCTGGTATTCCACCACTTCTCTTACCATATTCCTAACAATGACAAACAACAATAACCCATAATAAGTCATTATTCATCATGAACTTTAACGAAACAAAAAGGGTGACTGAAAATATGCTTACATTCATTTTTGGATTCTTAAGTCAAAACAAAGAGCTTGCTTCAGCCAGAAAGTTTTATAGGGAAAAAATATGTTAAAAAGATGATGTGGTTCCCAAAAACCTGAGACGGGGCTATTAAATACCCTGAGCAGCAGAATTTGTAGATAAGGAATGTGAGCAAACAGGGAGTGGTGTTGGTGGGTGAAAGGTTTTTAGTAATGAAGACAGAGAAAGAAACAAAGAAATGGGACAGAAGGGGTAATTAATGAAATGAAGCTAGATGCGTTCAATGGAATTTAAAAATAGAATAGGTGAATATTAGGTCGGCCGAGAAAACAGAATTATTTATTGGATTGGCACAAATAAACTGTATAGTCAAAGAACAAGATCAATAAGTCAACACCAATCTTAGACAAAAAACAAAAATCTGGGAATGAGTTGTTTTAAAAGTGAAAACTTGGAAAGAAAGTCTTAGGAGAAGCAGAGAACATGAAAGAGTACAAAGCGGAGTGTGAAAAGGAAATATTGGAAACATGGAAGAGTACAAAGCGGAGTGTGAAAAGGAAATATCCATCCATCGAGACTCGTGTAATACTTTACCCTTTTCTTGGTTGCAAATTTCACTTATCTCATCTCTTTGCCACTAGTACAACTCAATTTAAGAATTTTGTTTCATAATACACTACTTCAATTCAAGAAATGCCTCGTGCAGCATTTCATTTTTGAATTTTTTTATTCAACCTAAATGTGCTTGTTAGATTGAGTTAGTTGGGCAATATTTATTATACTTGTTCCATTTCAAAATGATTTTCATTTTAAAAAAAAACTAGTAGAATATTTATGCTAAGGCACGGATAAATTTAACATATAATTATAGAAAATAATTAATGTATATAATTCTTAAAAGAAAAGAGAAAAGGATAACGAAGAGTTATGAAACTGAATATGCATTATAAAAGATGTGTGTTGTATTCATTAAAAGAAGTTGTAAAATTGATAATATATGATTAATAATAGAGATGTTCATGGAGGGTTAATTTCCATATTCAATCTATAATCACACTAAAATAATTATGAAACTTTAATATGCACCTTAAAATTAAGTGTGCAAATGAAAACAGTGACTCCAAGAATATGGTGTACCTGAAATTCATCAAGCTCAAGAAAACTCTATGGAGAAACCGGTGTCAGTTCTGGTCAAATTTATTGGGCCAAAATCATCGAAATCAAAACAGAACTCATGTCATTGTAATCCTGCCACTCACCAATAGAATCCCCATCTTCTATATTTCTAATCAGAGTAACTCGCAACTCATAAATGGGAAAAAACGAGATTATCATTAAAAAAACTCTAAATTTTCTCTTGAAATGATTTAGAATCTGAGATTCATAAATTAACTAAATTATAATACTTGTGACTGCTCTATCAGTACCGATGCTAGAATCGTAAACAAAATCACTTTCCTTAAAAATATTTCAAGCACTCTCCAAAATGTCTTAGAGTTGGAACACATGAATACTCAGGATAATTCAGCCTTTTAACGAGTCTGCGCAAGACCGACGAAAATTCGATTATGTAGCGAAAAATATTTGGAATTTGTATATAAGAGGATTTCGGATGTGTGTTATTTTTCTAAGTTCCTGAATGAGGTATTTATAGGTCATACATGTGTTGTTTCACAAGGTTGCGACCATTGATGTAATAACACCTTTTAACCAAAAATTGCATTGTTTCCAAGCATTACCTATATTCATTCCAAAGCAACACTTCACTGAGTGTTGTATATTTTGAATTCAAAATTCAAACTTTCAGTAGCCCGAGACAAATTTAACAGCAACTTCCACCGGTGGATGTTTAGTGCAAAAATCGACCAAAATTATTTTCAGACAGATTAAAAGGCAACTTCCAATGGTGGATGTTTAGTGCAAAAAATGATCAAAATATCTTTCTGACAGATTTGAAGTCAATTTCCACTTTTGTCTATGGGGGCACTTATATCCTCTTTAACTTTGTCATATTTGAACACACTCATGGGTATTAATTGTCCATTAATTTCCAACAGATTGTAGTTACGATATGGTCATGTTCAGCTCCCATATCTTCTGCAATCTCAATGCAGTGAGAAGCTACTTAAGAAGCCGAAGAAGAAACTCAGCAGAGGCCATGGCATTAGGATTATAGGATGATGTTATTAAAGTTGTAACTATCGCAACTGCTACAATGGTGGCAGCAACACCAATGACTGATACCACGACATGCAACTGAGCATGACGAGTCCTTTTTTTTTTTTTTTGCTTTTTCCTCTTCTTTTGATCTTTCAACCACCTAACTGTTGTCTTCTCTCTCATCAAGCTCTTATATAACCGGTGAAGTAAAAAAATGAAAGAAAAAAAAGTTCTAAGTAGGATAGTAACAGATTCATATCTAATTATATAATTGATGGACTGGATATAGTCACAAGTTGAATACAAAATACCCTGTTTCTCATCAAGTTTTGACTCGAAATGAACTCCGTAAAAAGTATTTGATGAAGTAAAAGTAAATCCTGCAGATGAATCTCAACAAGTATTATTATTGATTTATATACACTTTAGATTGAATCGATCGACTAGGTTATAGCAAGTTAAGTACCTTCATTTTATTACTTTCTTTTGGTGAAACCTGAGGATAACGTCAGATAGATCACTGCTCAAATAACTTGCTTAAAAAGCTCAGAACCAATACAAACAAAAATAACATGAACACAAGAAAATATTAAGTGCATGATTTCCAATTTTCATGATGCATTGCATTGTGAAAAATTCCAAATAAATGTTCTTATAGAATCCTTAAAGGCAATGAAAGCGAATTAGACTTCAAAGTAAATTGTTCGAATAAAAATTCTAAGTAAACATTCTTACAAAATCCTTAGAGGCTCGTGTAGTATTTTATTTTTGAATTTTTCTTATTCAACCTAAATGTTCTTGCTAAATTTAGTTGAGCACTACTAACTATACTCCTTCCGTTTCAAAATGACTGTCATTTTAAAGGAAAAAATTGTTTCAAAATGAATGTTATTCTCATTTTTCAAAATGATCGTATGTAATTATTACTTTGTACACTACTTACAACACATTAATAAGACAATTTAGTAAAAGTGCAAAGTTTTATGACAATATTATTAAATTCCTTAATCGGTGTGCAAACACCTTAAACAATAATCATTTTAAAACAGATGGAGTATTAAACAATATAATGTTTTTGTAAAGGTAAGTAGTACATGTGTTATGATCATAAATTTAGTTGTTATATGAATTATGATTAGATGATTAGGATTTATGTTGAATTTACTTTTTATTTATAGATGTATCATGATGTTTGAGTTTCTTTTATATATATATATATATATATATATATATATATATATATATATATATATATATATATATATATATATATATATATATATATATATATATATATATAGATATATTGTTTGTTTGTTTCATTAATATGCATCATTTAAAATACATTCATTTAAATTGAGGTAGATACTTATAATCTGTAAATTAAGTTATATTTGAAAACTAAGTTAATCAAACCATTGTTATTTTTGGATTAGCATGCTTCTCGTCATTCATCTCACGTTGTTTACATTTATTATGGTATAATGATAAAACACCTTTGATGCATCGCTGAATTCGTTTATAGTTAAATTTCCATAAGAAAATTTGATCGGATAGTCCATCTCTTCCTCCTCATTGATAATGTAAAAATATTTAGTATAAAAATTACGATAATAAGTGATGATGAGAAAATAGACTATCTGATCAAATTTTCTTATGAAAATTTAACTATAATTGAATTCAGCGATACATTTAAGGAGTCAAATCATTATATCACAATATATGTAAACAACATGAGATGAATGACGATATATATATATATATATATATATATATATATATATATATATATATATATATATATATATATATATATATATATATATATATATATATATATATATATATATATATATATATATATATATATATATATTGTTTGTTTCATTAATATGTATCACTTAAAATACATTCATTTAAATTGAGGTAGATACTTATAATCTGTAAATTAAGTTATATTTGAAAACTAAGTTAATCAAACCATTGTTATTTTTGGATTAGCATGCTTCTCGTCGTTCATCTCACGTTGTTTACATTTATTATGGTATAATGATCAGACACCTTTGATGCATCGCTGAATTTGTTTATAGTTAAATTTCCATAAGAAAATTTGATCGGATAGTCCATCTCCTCCTCCTCATTGATAATGTAAAAAAAATAGTATAAAAATTACGATAATAAGTGATGATGAGAAAACAAGCAATTTATATAAAATATAATTAACCATGAGCCTTTCACAACGGTTATCTATTATAACCAAGGTTAAAAGTAATTTTTGTTTTTGTATAAATTTGTTGCTGATGGGTTTCGAACCCAGTATATATGAGTCTATATTACAACGGTTCGTAAGCATAACCGTTGAGATATGTGGCATGCGTCATGGATTACAACAACATTTTCCAGATCGTCATTTTATATACGGTATATACAACAACATTCTATATAAAAACGCATGTGCATACGTCATTATATATATTTCCTAACCGTTAAATGGGTTTTTTTTGTAGTTGTGGAGGGCGAGAAAATAAGTTTGATGGGTTAAATATTTTTTAGAATAATGATGAATGATTGGTAGGACCAAGATATATGAATTAAGGCCGATTATGCGATGATCCAAGGACTGTGTACCTTTATGTACCTTTTTAATTCAAATTGGTTTTGAAATTTATTTGCGGAAGATGAACGCTCGTAAGACCAAGACGTATGCCTCGGGGCCGATTGTTTGGGGGTTTCAAAGAGTGTAAATGCTTATGTCCTTTTTTCATCCAAGTTTGAATTAAGTATTTTAAAATGAAAGAAAAAGTAATTTGTAAAACCAAGACGTTTGCGTCAGGACCGATCATTCAAGGCTTTCATGGAATGTAAAACTCCAATGTTCCTTTTCTTTCGATTTTATTGAGAAGATTTTTAACGTAGCATTTAATTTGGAAAGATGTTTTATAATAGTTAATTGTTTTGAAAATGTGTTTGAAAAATAAGCACCTGGCTTTGGATCAAGGTTTCAAGTTGTTCATTTATTTATTCCTTATTCATTTAATTAATTAAAATAATTAATAAAACGTAAATACAAATAAAATAAATAAATAATTGAGCAAGTAGGGGCGCAAATAGAGATACGAGGGATTATGGGTAGCAAAACAAATAAACAAGTGCCCACGACCTAAGTCATAATCCAAAAATTATAACAAAAATAAGAAGAAAATGTTGCATTAATAATTAAAGAGGGTGCAAAAATGGAGAGGCATAAAGATATGCCCATATGTGTTGGACATTGCATGAGGAGGAGTCAACATAGTGGACTTAAATCTCCACCTTATGATCCTTTGACCACAAATCCAATGGTAGAGATAAGGCGGATGCACAGTTGCATAAGGGAATTACCTCATGGGATTGGTGAGTAGAAAGGAGAGTAAACACGTCTAACAGTTAGGGCACGACCGCATTAGACTACATAGAGACATTTCAGTATCTTTCATTGTACATGATCAAAGATGAAAAACACGCTTCAAGATGTAATTCTTGAATCTTTATTTTGGTCATTTTGATCTGTTATTAATGATTTAATCAAGACCCGTTCATCTAGATTATTCTGTTAAGAGGATAAAAAGTTTGAAAATTCTCTTTTAAATTCCTCTAGTTGGTACACTTCATGCCACCGTAAAGGAGATCAAAGACATCATTCAAGATCATCAGTTCTTCAACTGCTCTATTTTTGGTTCCCGAAAGGAATAGGTGTGTCTCAAGGTACATGTATAAACAAATTAGGTGATATAATTACAATCAAATGACAAATGAATTATAAGTACGCAATAAATTAAATTACACACACATGTCAAATAAAGATCGGACATCAAAATAAAACGATATTGAATGTAATGCAATTTAATTATTAAACAAGAGTGTGATGTGAATAAAGCAATTTTAGTGCTTGAAGATGAGTGGTTAATTGTTTCTCAAAAAGGTTTTTGCAAATAAATACTTGGTTTAAACTCTACCAACTTTTATTTTTCTGCCACTTTAATTGATGTATCTCTTGTTTAATTGATATATAACTTTTTCTCTACTTTGAAGACTTCTATCTTGGAAATAATTATGTTGGTTTATTGAATGAAAAAGGAAAACAGTGTTTAACATAGGGGTGGAAAAATGGATGGATCAAATGAATATGGATTAGATTGTTAATGGATGGACCAAAACAATACATTAATCCATTAACAATCCATTAAAATATCTTTTAAAAATCCAATCCAATCCATCCATTAAGGATATAATCCATCCAATCCATCCATAAACAAAATTTTAATGGTTGGATATCCATCCATGAAATTAAATTAACTGAATTATTATTTTTTACAATGATTTGTTTTATTTTTATAATTTTATAATTTATTTTAATAAAATACCTATAAATTAAATTTTTTAATCAAAGTGTATCAAATTTATTTTCTTATAAATTCAGAATATATTTGTACCCAAATTAATAAAAAAAATTGTATTTCTTTTTCGTAAAACGACAATTAATAAAATTGTATTGAAATTTTACGTTTGTTTCAATATAGGGTTCTAGCGTTTCTTTTATATATAATATGCTTTTCAATTTTCATCATTTTTTTAAACAAAGGGAATAACCAATAGCTATCCCAATTCATTAAAGAGAAAGGTAAGACTACAGAAAAGAAAACCAATATCAGTGTGTGGTAAAACAAAAGCTTGACATGCCAAACCTCTCACTAGCTATCACAGATCCAATGAAATCTGGAAGAGTGTTCCAGAAAGTGATCCCATGGAGATTCAGTCCATAGTTTGCGTGCTGGTCCGCGCAGGAGTTACCCTCACGATAGATATGTGTTATCAAGAAATTCATTTATCTAAGCAGGATTTGACAGGCATTCCATTTGATTTTTAGAAACCAAGGGACAAAAGTCTGGGTTTTGAAGGCAGAGACTGCAAAAGTTGAATTTGATTATGCCCAAAGGTTACACCAGTTGTTGGAGCTTACCATCTCTATCGCCCTAAGCACACCACAAATCTCTACTGTTAGAGAAGAAACCATATTTAAGTTCTCCGCGAAAGCATTCACAAAGACACCATGGTTGTTTCTCACCACGCCTCCTCAGGCCGCCACATCAAAGGTTCTAGCGTCGTCCATGTTACATTTCAACCAGCCATTATTGGGAGGACACCAAAGGACCTCAGTATCGGTGGGATGTCTTATGGGATTGATGATAATAACTAGCTTCTTAAGAATAATAAAGTCAGACATGGATGACCTATATGTAATCTTCGTTGAGTTTCCCGTAAGAGTCACTTTACCTATAATTTTGTTAATGCTTCATTTCCAGTTAACTTCCTCATTATTGAATCTCAATGGGTTTCTTGTAATCCATATATAGTACATGATGTTTACTATGTAGGACTGAATAATGACTTTGACCTGGGGAGTCCAACCTCTTTCATAGACCTGCCAGAGGTTAGTCAGAGAAGAGAGGTTAATATGTTTGTCCACCAACTTTGCCAGCCACTCCCAACATCTAGTGGAAAATGAGAAATGCAGGAAAAGGTGAGAAGATGTTTCTTGTTGTTGCTAAAATGGGATACAGACAGAAGTGAGATGGAATCCTCTAATCAAAAGGTTGTTGTATGTTGGCAACTTGTTGTGCATCAACCGTCAAGCAACGAAAGAAATGGCTGGAGGTGTGTCTCGACTCCAAACATACTTTGTCAAATCTATAGATTGTTGATTGTTAGCTTTGAACCCATAAGCATGCTTTAGATTAATTTCTTTATTTTCTGTATGCTTCCAGTAGAGTTTGTCCACACAAGACATGCTAGGAATATTAACTCTTTGTATCATATTTTTTAGCATAGGGAATTTTCTGTCCATATCAGTAGGGATATTTCACTAATTATCCACCAGAATATCACTAACTTTTAAATGCTTCCAATCCTGAGGGACCTGCATAAGTTCTTCTAAAGGTTGCTTTGTACACCAATAGTCAGCCCATAATTAAATATCCATCAAATTTCCCAATAGGAATTTAGATTTATCCCTGATGAATGTAAGCTCATCTTTAATACTACTCCAAACAGATGAGGAGATGTGGTACCGAATAACAGATTCCCCCCTCAAAACCCTACTTCTCAGAATCTGCGCCCAAGGTTCCTGAAAGCAAACCATCTCCCAACTTAATTTCAAATTAGAGGTTTCACTCAGAGTAATAGTTGACCTTATGCCAAGACGCCCTTGTGCCAAAGGTGTACAGGTGAGAAATGATCGAGGAATGTCTGGCCATTTTGATGCCATGAAGTCTCTTATGGTGAACCTCCTCCTTGAGCATTCCGGAAAGGATATCTGCACAAATAACAAATAAATAAGGTGAGAGAGGATCTCCTTGGCAGAGACCCCGTTCAAGGACGAAACACTTGCTAGGCCGACCGTTGATAAGAAGCGGATATGAGACAGAAGAAATGAACTTTGAAATCACTTTGATCATAGAATCTGGAAATTCCATCTTACGAAGCACTTGGATAACAAAATCCCATTCCAATCTATCGTAGGCTTTTGACATGTCAAGCTTCAAAGTCATTGCTCCTTTTTTCCTTTCTTCTTATGCTTCATCCAATGGAAACACTCCATGGCAATGAGGGCATTGTCTATGATAAGCCTCCCTCTAATAAACGCACTTTACTCTTCACTGATGACATCTGGTAGCATAGCTTTCAAATAGTTCGTAATCGCCTTAGTCACCGCTTTCATAATCACATTGGAAAGGCTTATGGGTCGAAAGTCTGCGGGAGATGAAGGATTCTTTTTCTTTTTCTGCCTCCACATAGTTTCCTTAGTTTTAAGGAGTTTATCCCTCTGATTCTCTAAGGCCTTAAACTGATAATTATCCTGCGGATCGCTCGAGCATCTCCTTTCCTCCTTCAACAAGCCATCCAGTCTCTGAATTTCCTTAGATATTTTACTAGTTATGTGATCTCTATATGTGTGTTGAATAGCTTGGATTGAAACAACCTTTTGATGAAAGGATAAACCGTTGACACTCCAAAGGTTACAGACTAAGGCTTTGCACGACTCTTCCTTCGACCACGTCTCCTCGAACCGAAAGATATACTTCCTTTTTTTCAGTTTTGGACTCTCTTAGGATAGAGATGCAAAGCGGAGCATGATCAAAACCATGTCGATCAAGATGAGTCACCTTAGTAAGCGGATAAACTTGTTGGAACTCCATGGACCACAAAACTCTATCAAGCCTACACTGCACATTATGAGCACCTTATCTGCCATTGAACCAAGTAAAGGGATATCCCTCAAACCCCACTTCTTGAAGGCTGCATCTTAACAAAGTAGATCTGCTCCACGAATATTGCAAATCAGACCTCACCCCCCCCCCAATTTTATAAGAATCTCTTAAAATGTCATTGAAGTCACTAAACGTAATCATCCTCCTCTCCCCATTATCGGATAAGGATTGCACCAGAGACCAAGTTTCCTTTTTATTTGATTCATCCGGGTAGCCATAAACAGCAAAAGACCAATGATAATCATCCTCTTCCCGCTTGCAAGTACCAACAATATGATGCAGTGAGAATGGGGATATGTGTACCTCTAGCTCCACCATCCACCATAAGCTAATGCCTTATGCACGCTCCCTACCAGAACCTCTACAATCAATAGAATACTTACACTTGAACTTAAACCTCCTCTTCAAATTCAAAATCTCCTCAACTTTCAATCTAGTCTCCATTAAAAAGACCATTTGTGGGTTTTCGATACGAATAAGTCTTGACAAGGCTCGAACTGCCCGAGGACCCCCCAAACCTCGACAGTTCTACGATAATATTTTCATTGTGGTAGGCGGTGTTGGGTAACCAACACTACCTCTAGTTGTACAAATGAACAAACACCCTCCTCCCGTACTTGCTTCCTTTTCTTGTCCTCCACCCTATTAATGTCGAAAGACCCTTCTGTTACCATAACATCAACCAAATTCCTTTTCACCAACATATGTTTAGTAGTCGGGGCCTTGGGCACCTTTGAAGTTTTGAAATTTTTCCGCCTTGTCCATTTCCTCTTTTGAACACCCTCTGCAGGACCTTGAGACTGAGGACCCTCTTTAGTAGAAGAAAGAAACACATCACTTAGGGAATCCGCCACCGTTTCCATGTCTACCTGTGAAATATGAGCATCTGGGCATTCTATTATATCTTTACCTTTCTGGACCATTACAACATCACCATTTTGAACCTTCGGTTCGTCTGCCTTTTCTTTTCCTTTCGACCCACATCTGTTTTGGCTAAAGTTGGCTTCAAATAATTCTCTACTACATTTGCTGGAACTATAATCTCTTTGTTTAGCTTCATCAATCAACTTTGGAAGGGGGGAAGCTCGGAGCCACTGCCCAAAGGATATATCATGTTCTTCAATATCATCATATCCTTCTTCATTCAAACTTTCGACAACCTCGCAGTCCTTAATCTGGTGGCCCAAACGTCCACGCACGAAGCAAAATGTGGGCAGACGCTCATATTTGGAATGAACCCTTAGGGACTTCTCCTTGTATTTCACCACGGTACCTCTCTTCAACGGATCTTTGAGATTGATAAACACTTTAATTCGTAAAAACCTACCATTCTGATGTGCCTCCTTAACATCCATTTCTTCGAAGACCCCAACTATATTCCCAAGCTTCTTCGCCATAGTCCCAGACCTAAGAATCAGAGGAAGCTCATAGATTCTAACCCAAAAAGAAGCATTATGCATAGCCAAGTCTGTTGGTTGTTCCTCGCCAGAGATACGATTCAAAACCAACAAGGATCTGTCAAAACTCCATGGCCCTGCTTTGAGTATGAACTCCAGATCTCGTTTAGAGTTGAACTTAAAAAGGAACGAGTTCTTCCCTAGATCTTGGATCTCCACCGGATGCTTGAGCTTCCACGCATTAACTACCGTGCTTTTGAAGGCTCTCGTATTAAAACTAGTATTTGTCCACAGTTTTCCCGCCAGAGTATGCTAAAAAGACTCATCTTCACAAATCTCATCATCCACTGCAACCACTCCTGCTTCTTCTTCCTTGCTCAACGCCACCGATCTCCATTTATCCATGGTACAGAAAGCTAGAAAACTGAGATAAAAATGGAGATACAAAAACTCAGAAAACTATCAGCGCACCCAGACCAAAAACACTCACCAAAAGGAGGAAAAAACCAAAGAATGGTTGGAAAAGGATTAGACAATCCGAAAAGGGAACTCAAACCCTAGAGGGAAGAGGGAGAGGACACATTGAGTTCTAGAGAGAGGGAAGATAATCTCTCTCTAGGACATGTGGAATGGAGAAATTTGAATGTTACATACCAAAGAAGTGAATGAATTTTGTAATTTTATTAATTTAATATAAAGCCATATATCATATAAGGTTAATATATGGTTTTTTATTTTAAAAAAATATGTTATGAAGTAAAATTCACGTCGCTATGTTGTGAAGTGAAATCCACGTCGCAAGATTGTGAAGTGAATTTCACATGATAAGCTTTTGACGTAAATTTTACGTCACAAAGTACTGTTCAAACATGTGTGTAGAATGTGTGAAGTGAAATTCACGTGGCAAGGTTGTCAAGTGAATTTCACGTGGCAAAAACGTTGTCACACGTCCTCCTACCACGTGAATGATCACATTGCAAAATGCTTGTTGTGAAGTGAAAATCATGTGGCAAGAGACAATTTTTTTTAGTGCTAACCATTGTGACGATTATTCTTTTGATTTATCAATCTTCTAGGTTGTGACGCCTTTTTTCTTCATCTTCTCCACCCTAATCATATTTTCTTCTTTGTTTTTCCTTTTATTCGTCACTTTGATTTAAGAAGTTAATTGGTTAAATCTTTCATTTTATGTGGAAAAAACTCCCACATCAACGGGGTGAGATTATTTTTTTTTCCATCTTTTTGAAACTTATACTCTTTTGTATTTCTTGTGTGCTTCAAATCACCATATGTTCTCCTTTATTTAACTTTCTTTTTTATTACAAAAAAATTATCTTACACAATAAATATTCAGACAACTGGGAGTTCGTCGATATCAATAACCTAGATGTAGGAATTTCCAAAGCATAAAATCCTTCAAAAGTTAAAAACTCGAATATTGATACTAACTTGGAGGTGAAGCGTTTATGCTGATATTGATCTTAGAGACGTATAAGAGATTTTACTTTCTCAAGATTGTATTTTTAAAAAAATTAATTCTGTCCTCATTTCAATACTCATCAAATTTTGTGAGCATGAACTTTTATTTTTCTTCACATGTATGAGAAGAAAGATGTAAGAACTCTTTATATTTTTGAATTTTCGGTCATTAACCGACCAAATAACGTTATTGCACATGAAGTTTCACTCATGCTTTTTATTTTATACTCGTAATGAAATACTAGTTAACACTACACTATCTGATAAAATAGAACACCAATGCACCAGACGTATTGGAATATAAATAAAATTGTAAACAAATATAAAATTAAATTAATTATATTATATTATTAAAAATTGTAAGAAAATATAAAATTATATTTATTATATTATATTATTAAAAATTGCAAACTAATTTAAAATTAAATTATTATATCATATTATTAAATTATGATCTAATTTAAAAGTATAATACAAATTATATTATTAATAAATTTAATTTGTATTTACCGATAATATAGAACTTTTTGACATATTATCTATCCAATCAAAGCACCAGATGTCACTTTCTGTATTAATCCTCAAAGTATGTCATCACATAGTTCAATGAAGGTGTAAAAATACTTAGTCAAATGAAATAAATAGTAAACTAATGAAAAAAATGCTAATAGAATTCAATAAATTTGTACTAAAAACCACAGCAAATTATGCAAGATTATACAAACACAATTTTCTCTCGTCCCACAACTTCTTCACGTTGAAGCTTTTCACTAATCCTTTCACGTGCAATTTGAAAGGATACAGGGTCAGAAATCCATTCCATTGTGCCATGTTCTTTCCAACGGGGACTCAAAACCATTTGCTCAAACTTTGGAACATATTTTAGAATGTTTATAACTAACTCAATTTCAAACCAATTGCCAACACACCCTCCTAATTCAATAACCTTGATATTGTCGTGAGAAAATGTTTCAATATCTCCAATATCTTTTTGATTTTTAAGGAACGCTGGATTTGTAAACTGAAAAAATTATAAACAAAACATGAATGATATTCAAAATAAACAAGTATTAATATCAAAATAACAAAAGTTTGTATAGTTTAAATGTTATACTTATAAAGTGATGGATAGAAATCTGAACTACAATCATACACAATAATAAATAAAAATTCAATGTTGTGTATTAACTATGTTCACTCACCATGATTGAAAGTTTACGTAAGAGTGGAGAAACTCGAAGGATGCTTAAAATCCATAAAAGACTATAATCTGCTTCCTTTGTGAAGATCTGATCATTCCATAAAAAGCTAAAGTTCAATTGTTTAAGATGTTTGAGTGGTTGCGTTATTTTTAGAGAAGTTATAACCTGAACAAAAATATGTAAGAATCAAAATATAATTCAAATTAATGACAAAAAAAACATTCTTACAATACTTTAAAACTAACCGTCGCAGACATATCTATACTCATAATTTCAAGTTGAGGAAATTTTGAGAGAGCAAATATGTGGAGATCTTCTTCATAATATGAAATGGCGAAGTCAATGCATTTTATCAGAGGGGTATTAATGGTCATGGTATTCAAGCCATCTCCATAGTACTCTAATGAAGTTAGTTTAATGCAATCCAATAGAGTCAATACTTTCACCGCTGTTGTTCTATGGTAAGCCTCTATAATCCTGAGATTTAATAAGGATGAACTTACTATTCTCGGCATTGATGCTTCAAATTGACATATATATAACTGAAGCTCTTCAAGAAATCGACAATTGGATAACAATCTTTCTAGGAAGATTTCATTCACTTTTACGTCACACAGGGAAAGAGATCTCAAATTTTTTAATGGACTAAAGTCATAGTGAGTGGAATTGAAAATAAGACAACGTTCAAGGCACAAATGTTTCAGAGTTGAAGTATTGATCTTCAAAAGCAAGTCTAAGGGAAATTTATAACAATTATCCAGATGACTATATCCATATGACACTCCTCTAAACAGGAGATCTATTCTTCTTGCTCCCCTTTCAATAGCAAATCTTATCCATCGATCAATACTAGTGCTTTGGTCACCGGTGAAACAAAATTTTACCAAGAACGAATCAATCATTGTGCCTGGAAAATTCTTAACAAATTGATTCACGCATTTTGCAAATTCATCTCTTTCGATATCCAACTTCAGAAGACTCTCACTGAATCTCATGGTTTGTAGTAGTTCTTCCTTAGTGTTGTCTCCAAACACATTCAAAGTATCAAAGTGGAGATTTTTTCTCAGACCCCAAAGCTCACTCCACCTTTTAGACAAGATACTAGTTTTCAACAAATCTTTCATGGTTATCATTGTTAGGATATAAGATAGGACACAATCAGGTAATTCACTGATATAATCCGTCATATTACCACGAGTGCTCGAAAATGTCACAATTGACCTAAAATATAGAGATTTCAAAACAATTATATTTTTGAGATAGTGGAATACAAATTAATAAAAAAACACGTTTGAACTTGATATACCCCAATTATGTTATTTACAATAATATGGAAAATGTCAAATTTGGAGTTGAGAGCGATACTCATATTATGATATTTACAATTATATGGAAAACATAATATAAAAAGAATTGTAAAAGTAAAACATACTTGGGATTTGGATGGAACTTGTTACTGATGAACAGAACCAAGCATTGCTCATCGTCTAATATATATTATATACTATCAATTAATAATAATTATATTCAATTTAGGAGATTTTTTTAGTAAATTAGGTTGAGGAAAAATAGGTTGAATCCGTGGATATCTCCGATTAAAGTCTTCAAACCTGTAGAAATTCTCAACTATCTTTTTGTCATCTTCTTCTTTTAATCCAGTTTTATTAATTGTTTTATTTTTTAATGTTTTTCAAATAATTAATTATTAATAAATGTTTTAAATAACCTTTTTTAAATTATTTTGATATATATTTTAAGAAAAGTATCTATGGTTTAAAAAAAAACTATATTACTAATAAGAGTTAAATACTACGGATTTTTTCCATTAATTTCTACTAATAGAAAACAATGTGTTGTCAAGTGGAAATTAACGGAAAAAACTATACTTAAGGACAGATTTTTTTTTTGAGAACCATTATTTGTTTGAAGAAAAAATTTATAAGAAATTGAAGAATATGGAAAACACAATAAAAAGATGAACTGTAAAAGTATAACCTAATATTAAGAAATTGAAGTATAAGAAAAACCTACTTGGGATTTGGATGGGACTTGTTCCTGATGAACAGAAAAAAGAACCTGTGAGGCTTTGTATAAGAAACAGAACCAAATCAAGCATTGCTCATCGTTTATATTATATACACTATCAATTAATAATAATCATATTCAATTTAGGAGATTTTTTAGGAAATTCAGTTGAGGAAAAAATCTGTTCACCAATACATCCGTGGATATCTCCTATTAAATGCAAGGGAGATTTTTTAGGAGATTTTTTAGATAATTGATTACAAATAAATGTTTTAAATAATCTTTTTTTTTCTATAGAATTACTTTGAGATATATATTTCAAGAAACGTATATATAAATAAATAATTCTATATTATTATTTTAACAACAGATTAATTGTTAAGTACTATTTTACTTTGTCAATTCACCATCATCATGAATTTGAATTATTTTATAAATTTTTAAAATAAAAAGTAAATTAAATTATATTATCTATTAATGTATTTGAATTAAATGTTGGATCTTAGCTCAATTCAGAATATTGTACCATATACCATATACCTTTAAAAAAATTTGGACAAAAATGTCCTCATATAAATAGTTAAAAGAGTATTTTTTTTCATTTTCACTTTTCACTGCATTGCCTACCCCATACAGAAATTTCTCAAAATCTTCCCGGAAGTCTCCAAAACTCTTGGTTTATGGATCTGCTTCTTATTATTAGAGTCTTTATTAGTTTCTTTTAGAACCTTGTCGAATTGTCTTTAGTAAGGTTATTCTTGCTTATGTTGAACATGGTCATATTGTTATACTTTAGAACAATTAAAGAATGTGAATTCGTGTTTAGAGGTTTCTAAAGATGTAAATGACTTAAAACTAATACTACTCAAAAGTAAAAGGCTTAAGAATTAAAATACTGGAAAAGTAAAGCGCAATGTAAATAAAGGAACAATAGTAAAAGCAAATCTGAATTCTATAACTGAAACATAAATGGTGTTTTATACATACATTTCCAGATAATTCCTCTGATCTCTTTATACACGGGTATTTGAGTAAATTGTTACAGGAAAATTGCATATATATTTCACACATAGAAAACTACTAAAAATTATCCTATTTATATACAAATAAAATAACCGTCGAATAACGGTTATATCCTAAACACTCGCCACTTGGCATTATGCATGTCATCAGTCTCTAAGAATCCTCCACGTATCTTCTACTAAGCGATGCCATTATTCCCTTTCAAACTACTCTTCTAACTGGCGAAGCGACGCATCTGTTCGTTGCGTCAGATTTGAATTTTAAATCTGAAGTCACATATCTTCCTTGTCGAAACCTCTCTTGTCGAAGGCAAAAGAAAACTTTCTTGTAGTGATGTGAAGAACTTTTAATCAGCATCTTGACAGTTCCTTCGACAGACATCTGTTTGTTGCATCGCGAACCAAATCACCACAGACCCTTCTCAAGATTCTGGGCATGTTTGGAAGAAAGAGTGATCCTAATCTGTCGAACATCTTCACAACTGCACATCCCCTTTTATTCAAAGTGCCAAGATAAAGGACGTGGAAGGAACTTTACTGTCGAAACAACATAGTCGCGTAGTAACTTATCGAAATCATCAGTTGTTAAGGCTTTATTTCAACAAAACTAGGTGTCGAAATAATATGCATACAAATTTCCCCCCAGCAAAGGTGTTACATAGGGGGACAGGTTTGTCTTGTCCAGCTTTAGAGTCTTGAATAGGTGGACGTACATAATGTCCATCGAGCTTCCCTGGTTGACCAAGATGCGTCGTATGTCGAAGCGCGCCATTTTGGCTCTTATCAGTAGAGGGATGCTCGAATTGGGCGACCCGCCGGGTAGTTCTTCGAGAAAAAAGGATATCGGGTTGGATCTTCCCCGAGACTTTGTCAAGGTGGCCAATTGTTCGGGTGCGATCAACAAGAGCTCGTCGAACTTCTGCTTCACAGAAATGGAGGCGTTCCCGTTGTTTACCCCTCCTCCAGAGATGACCAAGGTTGTGGGGAAATTCTCCCACGGGCTGTGTGCAGTAAGTCGTCCTCCCATGTTGACATCAGGGTGGTGGAAGTCTTCAGGCCGTGACACGCACATCGTCACTTGGAAGGGAGAGTCGTCGCCTGGGGAGTCCTCGCGATTTCTTTTCGTGGACTGTTCCTCACGGCGGGGAGTCTCACTTCTCTTGACGTTTTTTTAGGTGACCCTCCTTGATCAGAATTTCGATCGCGTCCTTGAGGTGGACACAATCTTCAGTCACATGCCCGTGGCTCCTATGGAAATTGTAGTACTTGAACTTGTCAGTGTGGGGCTTGGTGTTGTAGGTTTAGGGAACCTTGCCCTACCCTATTTGACCTCAGAGTTGATGCATTCGGAGAGGATGCGCTCGCGGGGGGCAGTCAACAATGTGTATTCGGAGAATAGCCCCGCAGGTCCTCTTCCTTCGCGGATCTCGCGAGGCTTGTCGTCTCTCCTTTTCTCCCCGATGCGGGGGGAACAGTGTAGTCTTCATTTTTGGAGCTTCTGGCGTTGTCGTGACCGTGATTACTTCGGACATTGTGAGCGACTTATTTCTCCTCGTACCTGATGTACGCTTGAGCCTTGTGAAGAAGCTCGTCGAGGTTGCGAGGAGGTTCTATCCCGACTGCTCTACTAGGCTCACTTCCAGGAAGGAGTCCTTTTTCGAGGAGATACTTTTTCATGTAATCAGTCGTATCCACCTCGACGGCCTTTTGGTTGAATCGCTCGATGTACGAATGCAATGTTTCGTTCTTTCCTTGTACGATTGCTTCAAGGGTTACTTCGGTCTTGAGGTGGCATCGGGAGGCGGTGAAAGGTCGTGTGAACGCCAACCTCATGCTCCTCCAGGATGTGATGGACTCTGGTGCCAGGCTTTTGTACCATACCATGGCTCATTTCTTGAGGGTTGTCGAGAATATCCTGCATTTGACGTTCCCAGTGATGTTGTTGCGATAGTTGAGCATAGCGTTGAAGTTGTCGACATGATCATCGGGGTCAGTCGTCCCGTCATAAGGTGTCAAGTTCAGGGGTTTCTCTATGCCCTTCGGGAGTGGTGCCTCCATAATAGCTCGTGTAAGAAGGCAGTGGGGGTCATCTTCATCACTCCTCAACAGGGAGTAGCCTTCGTTCCTCGGACTTTGATCTCACCGAGGAGAACTCCTTGGTTGGTCGTCCACTCATTCAGGGCGCCCCCTGGACCTATTCTTCTTTGGCTCGAGGGAACGCAGCCCTCGACGAGGAGGCAAACTTCCCCGCTTCTTGGTCGACTCTAGTTGGCGTCTCTCAGGTTGAGGTCCCTGCTTCCGTCGGGGAGGTCCAGTTTGACGCTTGATCTCCAATGCAATTATCCTTTCGTGTTGTTGAGAGAGCAGGAAGTTGGTCTGATTCAGAGCATGCACCATGGCTATCATGGTTGATTCTCCTTCGACTGGCATCGATATGGGCTGGAAAGCAGTTGCTGGCTGAGGTTAAAGAACTTCAATGTCCTCGGGCTCAGGTGATGGGGTGGAGGGATGCCCGTCACGCACGTCAGATTCGTAGGTGACGATTAGGTTGTCCTCAGTGGTGTAGTCGACGAGATCCAAATGTGGTTCACTACGCCAAAAATGTTTTTTAACAGCGCATCTTAGACAGCGCTTTTAACAGAAAGCGTTGTCTAAGGTTAAAATTAAAATAAAACACGGAAAATGTTCCAAAAAAATAATGAAAGCGATGTCTAAGGGGGGGTCTTAGACATCGCTTTCTAAAAGCGCTGTCTAAGACCCCCCCTTAGACAACGCTTTTAGAAAGCGCTTTTAAATATAGACCTTAGTCAGCGCTTTTGATAAAGTGTTGTTTAAAGTCTTTAAATTAAAAAAAAAAATTAAAACCAAAAGCGTTGTCTAAGGGGGGGGGGGGTTTAGAAAGCGCTTTTGGAAAGCGCTGTCTAAGGCATACCTTAGAAAGCGCTTTCCACAAAAGCGCTGTCTAAGGTCTAATTAAAATAAAATTTCAGACTTCTATTTTCGTTCTCTGTTCTTTTGTTTTCCCTCCTGCGAAAGAAACCCTAACAGCGAAACACAGTAGAAGCGAACTTGAACGTGTTTGAAGAATCAGTGAACGTGTTTGAAGAATCAGTGAACGTGTTTGACTTCGTTTTTCTTTCTACTGTTCTTCATTCTTGCGGTATGTTCACCATTTCTTGATTTTTCATTTCTTGAACACAGTAACTTCGTTTCAATTAGTGTATTATTCTTGTTTAAGTTGTTTTGATTCATAAAAATTGAGTTTAGAAGGTACATTGTTGTTTTGATTCATAAAAACTGAGTTTAGTGTATTATCCTTTGTTTTAGTTGTTTTGATTCATAAAATCTGAGTTTAGTGTATTATTGTTGTTTAAGTTGTTTTGATTCATAAAAATTGAGTTTAGAAGGTACATTGTTGTTTTGATTCATAAAAACTGAGTTTAGTGTATTATCCTTTGTTTTAGTTGCTTTGATTCATAAGGTACATTGAGTTTAGAAGGTACATTGTTGTTTTGATTCATAAAAAGTGAGTTTAGTGTATTATCGTTTGTTTAAGTTGTTTTGATTCATAAGGTACATTGTTGTTGTTATGTTTGATAAGTAATAATGTTGATAATAGAAAAATGTTTATAATAGAATAATGTTTATAAGAGAAAAGTAATGGAATAAAAAGTTTGATTCTTGTAATAGAAAAAATGAAAGTGATGAGGTAATTAAAGTTGTTATGTTTGATAAGTAATAATGCTGTAATAGAAAAATGTTCTTCCTTGAAAAATATTGTAATACAAAAATGTTTGTAATAGAAAATGTTTATAAGTATAGTTATAGGTATATTCTAATAGAAAATTAAAGTTAGTTATAGAAAAATTAACGTGTTATAGGTATAGTTATAGGTATATTGTAATAGAAAAAGTTTGATTCTTGTAATATAAAAAATGAAAGTGATGAGGTAATTAAAGTTGGTATATTGGCGTATCGGATACGTTATTGAAGTTTATATTAACATTGGTTATGTATACATTATTGAAGTTTAAAATGAATTGAACTTTAAAATTGTTAGGATATTCAAAGATACTACCTTAGTTATGTATTTTCGTCTGGATTGATTGTTTACTTTAATAAGTAGGAAAATCATGGATAAAACATGGATCTGTGCCGATCGAATGACCAAAGAGTACGAGAGTGGGGTTGCGGAATTCGTTAAGTATGTTGTTCAACACGCTGAAAACCCCAGACGAATGCATTGTCCTTGCTTGCGTTGTTGTTATATTGGTAAGGTTGACGCACATGGATTGAAATCGCATTTGCTGAGGCATGGAATTAATCAAACTTATCAGTGTTGGATATTTCATGGTGAGAAAATTAACGAGAATGTTGAATCGAGTGGAAAAAGTAATACGACCTATGCTTCATACGACAAAGACACGGAAACATACGATTGTGATCGAGTTGAAGAGATTGTAGAAGCACTGGAAGAAGATCTTCATGATTGTCCTGAAATGTTTGAGAGGATGGTAAGCGATGCAGAGAAACCGTTGTACCAAGGTTGCACTAAATTCTCAAGACTTTCTGCGGTATTAAAGTTGTACAACTTAAAGGAGGGCAATGGATGGTCGGATAAAAGTTTCACAGAATTGTTGGCCCTTATGAGAGAAATGCTACCGGATGATAATGTTCTTCCTAATCGAACCTATGAGGCAAAAAAATGTTGTGCTCTATTGGCATGAGCTATGATAAGATACATGCTTGTCCTAACGATTGCATTTTGTTTCGTAACGAATATGCAACGTTAACTGAGTGCTCTAAATGCGGTTTGTCTCGATATAAGAAAAGATTATCTCCCGCAAAAGTCTTATGGTATTTTCCGATAATTCCGAGATTTAGGCGCATGTTTCGTAGTGAAACCGATGCAAGACATCTTACTTGGCATGCAGATGAAAGAATTATTGATGGAAAGTATCGGCATCCGGCTGATTCACCACAGTGGTCGAAGATTTATAATGATTATCCTGAGTTTGGATCAGAAGCAAGAAACCTTCGATTGGCATTATCTACTGATGGAATGAACCCACATGGTCATCAAAGTATCTCACATACCACATGGCCTGTGATTCTTATGATTTATAACCTACCTCCGTGGCTATGTATGAAGCGTAAGTACATGATGTTATCTATGTTAATCTCTGGGCCTAAACAACCAGGGAATGACATAGACGTATATTTGACACCTCTGATCGAAGATTTAAAGATTTTGTGGGAGAACGGTGTGGAGGTTTATGATGGACATAGGAAAGAAAGTTTCAATTTGAGGGCGATGTTGTTTGGCACAATTAATGATTTTCCAGCATACGGGAATCTATCTGGGTATAGCATTAAAGGTCAACGTGCGTGTCCTGTTTGTGAAGACGGAACCGATACGATTCGATTGGAACTTTGCCAGAAGAATGTGTTTCTCGGTCATCGTAGATTCTTACATTCTAAACATCACTACCGTGGGTGGAGAAAAGCATTCAATGGAGACACCGAACATCGTAGAGCTCCACCCGCATTGTCAGGTGAACAAGTTTTTGAAAAGGTGAAAGATGTGCGTACTGAGTTTGGCAAGCCTTTTGCACATAAGATTGTGAAAGGTGGGTGGAAGAAAAGGTCGATATTTTTTGAATTGCCATATTGGAAGTCTTTGTACGTGAGACATTTTCTCGATGTTATGCATATTGAAAAAAACGTATTTGAAAGTGTTATCGGTACATTACTCAATATAAAAGGCAAGTCTAAGGATGGCCTTAAAGCAAGGGAGGACATGTTAAAAATGGGAATGAGAACTGAATTAGCACCCGTGAAGAAAGGAAGACGAACATATCTACCACCTGCTGCTTTTACTTTATCTAAAAAGGAGAAAAAAAATTTGTGTAAGTCTCTGAGTGAAGTTAAGGTTCCAGAAGGATACTCATCCGATATCAGAAGACTTGTTTCTATGAAAGACCTCAAGTTGAAGAATTTGAAGACACATGATTGCCATGTTATAATGGAACATTTTCTACCGATAGGTATACGTTCTATTTTGCCAGAAAAAGTAAGAAGTGCCATAACTAAATTGTGTTTTTCTTTAGGTCAATCTATAGTAAGGTGATCGATCCCGAGATCTTACCAACACTACAAAAAGAGATTGTAATTACCTTGTGTGAGCTTGAAATGTATTTTCCTCCGTCTTTTTTTGACATAATGGTTCATTTAGTTGTTCATCTTGTGAAAGAGACACAGTTGTGTGGACCAACTTATATGAGATGGATGTACCCTGTTGAACGGTATATGAAAATATTAAAAGGGTACGTGAAATCCCGAAGTCGACCAGAGGGTTGTATTGTTGAACGATACATTGTTGAAGAAGCTGTTGAGTTTTGTACTGAATATTTGTCTAACGTTCAATCGATTGGACTCCCCAGAGCTCAGATTTTCAAAAAAATGGAAGGTAAAAAATTAATTGGGAATAAAATTGTGACAATATCAAGGGATGAACGGGATCAAGTTCATATGTATGTTCTGCACAATAATAATGAGGTTGAGCCATATGTTGAAATGCACAAGGATGTACTCCGAAGGTTAAATCCGAACAGAAATGAAAATTGGATAGTTATAGAGCACAATAAAAGTTTCATACAATGGTTGAAGGATCATATTTATTTGAAGCGCTCTTCAGATCCTTCTTCGGTAACAGAAAGGTTGAGATGTTTGGCATATGGTCCAAGTTTGCATGTGTTTTCTCATAGCGCATACTCAATTAATGGATACACATTTTATACCAAAGAACAAGATGATAAGAGTACTATGCAAAATAGTGGTGTCACCGTGCTAGATGAAGCAATGCATATATCAAGTATGAAGGACTTAAACCCCAAATATGCAAATTTGTCATATTTTGGAGTTATTGAGCACATTTGGGTGTTTGATTACGAGAAGTTTCAGATTCCCATCTTTGGTTGCAAGTGGGTGAATAGTAGTGGCATACGAATGGATAAGTCTGGATTTTTGCAAGTTGATCTTACTAGGGTGGGGTACAAAGATGAACCTTTTATTCTAGCATCTCAAGCTAAACAAGTGTTCTATGTGAATGATCCGAAGAGTACAAAATGGTTTATAGTGCTTTTCTCTAACAAAGTGACTGATGATAGCGGTGTCGATCAATGTGATATTGATGTTGAGAATGAGTCATGCATTAGACGAAATGAGTTGAATAGAAATGATGAAGTTGAGGATCTTATACCGGATGAGTCATATATAAGAAACGATCATAATGAGGGAATTTGGATCAATTCATCCGTACGCATTGCTAAGAAACAAGTGATTAATATTCCAACAAAGAAAAGAAAGAGATGTTAGTGACTGAGGTAAATTATGCATGGTTTCTTTATTTTTTTGTTTTCAATTGCTTTGATTATAAGTTATATCTGATAATGAATGATTTCGTTATATTTTTGTTTTCAATTGCTTTGATTATAAGTTATATCCGATAATGCATGATTTCTTTATTTTTTTTGTTTTCAATTGCTTTGATTATAAGTTATATCTGATAATGCATGATTTCGTTATATTTTTGTTTTCAATTGCTTTGATTATAAGTTATATCTGATAATGCATGATTTCGTTATATTTTTGTTTTCAATTGCTTTGATTATAAGTTATATCTGATAATGCATGATTTCTTTATTTTTTTGTTTTCAATTGCTTTGATTATAAGTTATATTTGATATTTGATGGTTTCCTTGGTTTATTACAGGTTAGACATGGTTGATGACCAACATGAGGAAGTTAGTAAAAAAGTATCTGCGGAAGAAGAAATTCGAAGAGGCATCACAGTAATGAGAAGGGTGGTCCAAGGAAGATCTCGAGGCATCATACTAGATGTCTATTGGAGCAACCAGAGACAGCTTATAGAACCTAATGGGCATACCTTAACTAGTTTTATCGGTGCACTAGTAAGGAATAAAATTCCCATTACATGTGATGATTGGAGAAACAAAGAGCTGAATGACTCCAAAGAAAAAATTTGGAGTGAGATAAAGGTACAATCATTTGGCCCTTAATTATACGATATCAATTATGTTTTTTCAATTACCGATACTAACTATGAATCTGTATGTTTTTCTTAGCGATGTTTTAACATCGAAGAAGAAAGAAGAGGTTTTTGTATGAAATTGGCCGGAAAGCTTCTAAGAGGGTTTCGAACATTTTTATCATCCAAGTTCCTTAGGGATGCGGATGGTAATTATGTGGATGCGGAGCTTCCTAAAAAATATGAAAGTTTGATATCAGCTGAAGAATGGGAAGCTTTCAAATCCAAAAGACAAGACCCGGTTTTTCAAAGAATAAGTGCCACAAATCGGGAAAGAGCATCAAGTCCCGCATATCCGTACCGAAAAGGACGTGTCGGATATGGACGCTTAGAACAATCCATGGTAAGTATTTATAAATTGCGATAACAAATTTGTTCATCATAAATTAGTTTTATCTGATCAAATTGTATGACTTAATGTGTAGCTGCAGAAGGAGAAAAGTTCAGAAACATCTCTTCCTGCACATGTTTTGTGGAAGGAAGCCCGTGTGGGCAAATCTGGAGTTCCTCAAGAAGAAGTTTTACACGTATACCAGAAATATGTAAGTATAACATTTTTTCATTAATTGCATAACATTTTTATACACAAATATTTGACAAGTATACGGTATTCATCTGATTTTTCAGGAGGCGCTATCTCAGTCTTTATCTCCCGATGATACTAGGAGCATACTTAGTCGGGCATTAGATGTCCCTGAGTATTCTGGTCGGGTGAGGGGTAAGGGATTTGGAGTCACTCCGACCTCCCTGAGTGTTAAAAAAGGAAAGGCTCCTAGTAATCGGGAGCTTCATGCAAGAATGGAAGCCATGCAAGCTGAGCTTGATGCATTGAGGAGAGAAAGAGAGGCTAGCGCCTCAGCATGTTTCAAAGATGGTTCGGACAAAGACAGTATCAACTGTACCTTTCAGGCGAACATTCCAGAGGTAATTACATATAATTGTCTTAAATTGAACTATTTGCTTAAATTATGTATTTGACATATATACACATTAACAATTTCTTATTATTATTGGTTTTAGGGCATTTCCCATTGTCAGCTGTATTTGTCGTCACCATACTATCGGATGGTTGGCAAGGGAAAAGTGCATAACGTTAGCGGAGTATTACTCCACACTAGAGAGCTCCCTGCTGGATGTTTGAAGGTATCAATTGATAATGCAGTTGAGCCGAATGCATCATTACCATATCCTAGCGATGATTCGGATGCAACAACGGTGCACGAAGCAGTAGGTTCGTTTGTTGCATGGCCGACAAACCTCATATGCATAGGATATGAGGTATGCTTAAAACTTATGTTAACTTTAATGTGTATATTCAAAGTTTAAAATTTATGCTTAAAATTTTACGTACATATTTTCCTTGGTTATGTTAAATAGACTCCCACAAAATCCAAATCAAAAGATAATGCGATTCCACGGCATACCGAGTTCATGGTTTCAAGAAAAGAGGTAATATACAATTATATGACATATATTCATGGAAGTTGTTACATTCTTAATTTGATCTAACTATTTATATGACATGTAGCTTCAAGAAAATAAGGTTAGCAATGCCTCCGCACAACAAAAAAAGGAGGTTAGCAACGCCTCCGCACGGGTAAAAAGTTCTGGTGCTAAGAAGACCGTAGCTAGGAAAAAACCTACCACCAAGTATAGGTCGTGCCTCAGGACATTTCTAGAGATGACCGATATACCGACCAGAGGTTTTCGGACTGTATATATGGAGGTAGGGATTTTCGGCTTTGATTACGACCAAATGATTGGTAATGAAGACTTCATGCAAGTTTTTGGTCGTGAAGAAATCGGTGTCAGCGTTGTCAATACATATATTAGGTAAATCCGTTCTACTTTGTTTTATCAATTGAACAACTTATGTTAATGATGTTTACTTTATGTTAATCCGGTTTACTTTATGTTAATCCGGTTTACTTTATGTTTTTATATTTGTGTGTAATGTTAATGATGTTTTTATATTAGGTTTTTGTATGACAAATTGATGCGCCCCAATGGTTTGGACGTGTCATTCGGATTCTTAGCACCCGCGACCGTCAACTTAGGTTTAATCTTAAGTAGACCGGATACCGTGACAGAGTACGTTCTTCGGATCCTCATGGACAATAAAGATGCGGAGAAGTTGTTTTTTATACCGTTTAATACCGGGTTAGAATTACATTCTAAATTCATCTATTATAATTTTTTTCCAAGTTACCATCTAACATTTGCCTAATAATTACAGTGGACATTGGTTGTTGCTCGCAATCAATCCTATCCGAGAAATTGTGTATTATCTTGACTCGTTAGGAAATGATTGGACAACATACCCGGATATGAAGGTCTTAATTGACATGTAAGTGAGAATGTTCAAAAAATTTCTTAGTTTATGTGAATTGTTCTAATTGCTTCATTTTTATTTTATTAGCATCCTACAAGCTTTTCGGGCCCAACGAGATATCCAAACCTCAAGGAGGGGCGCCAACTCCATTACATGGATTCAAGTGGCGGTATATTTTTAATTATCATATTTTTTATTATATTAGTGATGACACTTGAGAAAACAGGATTTATAATCCATATTTTTTTTTTCATATGTAGTGTCCTCAACAATGTAATCAAATAGATTGCGGGTATTTCATGTTGAGGTTTATGCGAGATACTCTTGTTTTAGGCCGATTAGAGATTCCCACCGATGTATGTATTTCTAACTTATGAGTTATTTTTATATTTACACATATCTCATATAATTAAATAGTTGAAATTAATTCAAACTATGTTATATTATTATGTAGTACTTTGATGAATTCAAGTGTGCATTTTATACAAAGGATCAAGTGGACGAAATCAAAGAGGAGTGGTGTCAATTCATGATAGAGCTCAATGTTTGTACATAAATTTGTGTAATTATATTGTACATTTGTAGTATATGTAATGACTTGTAAATGTGTACATAAATTTGTATATATTTTGATACATTTAAGGCAAAATTGGTTTGAATTGGTATATATATATATATATATATATATATATATATATATATATATATATATATATATATATATATATTGTTAGCCAAAAATTGGTAGAAAAAAGGCCAAAATGGTTTGAAATGGCATATATAAAATGTGATATTTGTCTGCCAAAATTTGGTTGAAAACAGGTAGAAATTCTGGTTTATAAACCTGGAAAAAATGTGGTTTAAAACAAAAGCTGCAAAAAATTTTGTATACCTTAGACAGCGCTTTTGGAAAAAATGCTGTCTAAGGGGGGGCTTAGAAAGCGTTTTTGGCAAAAGCGCTGTCTAAGGGGGGGGGGGGGCTTAGACAGCGCCTTTGAAAAGCGCTGTCTAAGGTATACCTAAAAAAATTAAAATAGGAGGGGCTTAGAAAGCGCTTTTGGCCAAAGCGTTGTCTAAGGGGGGAGGGCTTAGACAACGCTTTTAAGATTTAAAAAAGCATTGTCTAAACCTTTAGCAGCGGAGGTTTAGACAGCGCTTTAAAGCGCTGTCTAAGGTCTTGTTTGTTGTAGTGGTTGTCACCGTGTTCGTCGGCCATGTTGGAAGGGCGGAGAGTGGATGATCTTTTATCTTCTGATGTGGAAGAAGGGGAGAGCTAAATTCTCACAGACGGCGTCACTGATCTTACTTGATCAGAATGGCCTTTCAGGTGTTGGACTGCGAATGTGATGGTTGATAGAGAGAAGATGGGGGGTGTACCTGCAAGGCAATCCCGATGCTTAAGTGAGTATGGGTACAGAGAAAATGGTAAGTGATACTAAGTTCATAATACCTGACCCTTTAGTGAATAATGGTATTTATATGTGCCCCTAGCGCTGGGCCAAGGTCCTTTCTTGGGTAGTATCAGCTAGGCGCTAGGAAGAACTGCCAAGGTACGCGTAAGAGCGTGTAAGACCTAGCACGTGGTATTGCCCTTGGTCCAACTGTCCCTGCATTTTAGGAGATAATGGTGGACAGTTGGGTGACGTGGCGCACGTGGGGGAGACGCAGTCTCCCCATTACGAGTTTGGTGGATCGTGATTTGACCGACGGTCCAGATCATTACTCGCGAGGTTGGGCTTCTTCCCGACTGACTAGACCACTGCCCGACTGACTGGGCGTCTGCCCGACAGGTTTGGGCTTCTGCCCAACAATGGCTTCGAGGCCCAATCCAGAACAATTTCTATATTAAAAAACTTCATTAATGATACTAGAATATTTTGTCTTAATCAACAATCTGGCTACGTCCATATTCTCTAGTCGTTTTGTTTCTCTGTCCATCCCTAAAAACTCCCCTACCAAACTTGCGAGAAATCGGAAGAAATTGATATTCCAGGCATGGATAGGTAAGCCAAAACACCGCTGCTAGGATACTCTTTCGTCGCCAATGTCATTTGGAGACCATGGATGTATGTCCTCAAACCACTCAGAAACTCAGTTCTTATCTTCCTTGATGAAGGCTTCAACGACACCTTCCTCGATATCTTCGAGATAACACAATTTTGCGCCTAGAGGGGTTGCTTTTATGAGGAAACTTCCTTAGTCATGAAGTACCTTCTGAACATTGTAAGTTGAATCAGATTTAACCACTACTCCCACAAATCCTTTGTAAAATACGTTAAAGTCTTATTCTTCAATGTCAAATTTGAGATTGGTGAATTTGGTCTTAACACACTCATCAAAATGTGTTCTTCCATTACCCTGAAGCCCATTCTTGCAAACATCTTTCCTGATTTCAGAATTTTGGGCGATAGGTTTGGTAACTTGAGAGAAATTCCAAGTTTGGCCGAAGCACCAACCTCTTTTTCTATAATGATTTTTCCAGGTTGAAGATTCAAATTCATATTCAAAGAATAGTGGTCCGATCTTTTGAAAATTTGGCATATTGGCATGAATTTTCCATCCTGAAAATGCAATCCAAGTTAGCAGCCATAAGCCTATTATTTCCAATATTTCTAAATCGAACAAAACCGTATTTATGACCTCTCTTGTCTTTCTTAGCGAGGATAAAAAAAATTTAGCTACACTCCTGTATTCCTTAAAAACCAAAAACAGCTCTTTGGCGTTTATCTTTTCTGGAAAATTGGTGAAAAAGAAGGAAGAAAGTGTTTCTCCCTCCACTTTACATTTTCCATTAAGGTCTTTCCAGATAGAACCAAAACGACTATGTTTAGGTTTCTCAACAACCTCCTTTTAACCATCCAAGTTCTTAAAAGGTTTCATGGTACAAGAGTAAAAATTAACACTAAATGCCAAGGCCCCTTAAGGCTAGTAGTTTAAGCATAAAACACTTGTGATAATTCTTGATATGAACCACAAGCCTGAGCAGAGATTGTTGAAAAAGATAACACAAATACTAACGAATACGCAGGTTGAAAAGAATGAAGGGCTGCAATTTAGAAAACTAAATAATTTTGAGTATAACAAAATTCATACCGACGCCATTATGAGAACTTTCAAGTTGAATCTTTAAAATCTATCTTAACCTTTAGTCATGAGAAAGAGTGTATAGTGGTCTCATTCTAGATAGTAGAGAGTTATGGTGATTAAATTGTTTTGAGGAGGTTTGAAACTCTTTGGTTCATGGAGTTGTGCTTTTGTTTTGGGTTGTTTGTTTGTTCCTAGTTTGTTTTTAATTCTCAAAGTATATATATTTTTATAAATATCTATTTGACATCATTTAATTTTAGTTCAATGCAGGTGTACAAATATTTTAGAAAGTCGATACATATAGATTATTCTATTATAGGGTCGACCATGTACATGTATGGAAGAGTCGCCCTTAAATAATTGAGAACCCCAATTTTATTTGAGAAATTTTCAATCCACCTTTCTGATACGTTGTTTAGCATGTCAACGTTTTTCCGATGTTATACGAGCAAATATATGGTCGTAAGATTAATTGTCCACAAAAGTAATGAAAAATGCTCATAGAATTCTATAAACTTGTACTAAAAAACACAGCAAATTATGCAAGATTATACAAGCACAATTTTCTCTCGTCCCACAACTTCTTCACCTTGAAGCTTTTCACTAATCCTTTCACGTGCAATTTGAAAGGATACAGGGTCAGAAATCCATTCCATTGTGCCATGTTCTTTCCAACGGGCACTCAAAACCATTTGCTCAAGCTTTGGAACATATTTTAGAATGTTTATAACAAACTCAATTTCAAACCAATTGCCAACACACCCTCCTAATTCAATAACCTTGATATTGTCGTGAGAAAATGTTTCAATATCTCCAATATCTTTTTGATTTTTAAGGAACTCTGGATTTGTAAACTGAAAAAATTATAAACAAAACATGAATGATATTCAAAATAAACAAGTATTAATATCAAAATAACAAAAGTTTGTATAGTTTAAATGTTATACTTATAAAGTGATGGATAGAAATCTGAACTACAATCATACACAATAATAAATAAAAATTAAATGTCGTGTATTAACTATGTTCACTCACCATGATTGAAAGTTTATGTAAGAGTGGAGAAACTCGAAGGATGCTTAAAATCCACAAAAGACTATAATCTGCTTCCTTTGTGGTAATCCCATTCCATAAAAAGCTGAAGTTCAATTGTTTAATATGTTTGAGTGGTTGTGTTATTTTTAGAGAAGTTATGACCTGAACAAAAATATGTAAGATTCAAAATATAATTCAAATTAAAGACAAAAAAAAATATTCTTACAATACTTTAGAATTAACCGTCGCAGACATATTTATACTCATAATTTCAAGTTGAGGAAATTTTGAGGCAACAAATATGTCGAGATCTTTTTCATAATATGAAATGGTGAAGTCAATGCATTTCATCATAGGGGTATTAATGATCATGGTATTCAAGCCATCTCCG
This sequence comes from Lathyrus aphaca, assembly GCA_963966055.1. Lineage (NCBI taxonomy): Eukaryota > Viridiplantae > Streptophyta > Magnoliopsida > Fabales > Fabaceae > Lathyrus > Lathyrus aphaca. The sequence goes on from OZ014525.1 coordinate 8,527,197, forward strand.
TAGTACTCTAATGAAGTTAGTTTAATGCAATCCAATAGAGTTAATACTTTCATGGTTCTTCTATCGTAAGCCTCCATAATCTTGAGATTTAATAAGGATGGACTTACTATCATCGGCATTGATGCTTCAAATTGACATTCATATAATTGAAGCTCTTGAAGAAATCGACAATTGGATAACAATCTTTCTAGGAAGATTTCATTCACTTTTACGTCACTCAGTGAAAGAGATCTCAAAATTTTTAATGGACTAAAGTCATAGTCAGTGGAATTGAAAATAAGACAACGTTCAAGGCACAAATGTTTCAGTATTGATCTTCAAAAGCAAGTCTAAGGGAAATTTATAACAATTATCCAGATGACTATATCCATATGACACTCCTCTAAACAGGAGATCTATTCTTCTTGCTCCCCTTTCAATAGCAAATCTTATCCATCGATCAATACTAGTGCTTTGGTCACCGGCGAAACAAAATTTTACCAAAAACGAATCAATCATTGTGCCTGGAAAATTCTTAACAAATTGATTCACGCATTTTGCAAATTCATCTCTTTCGATATCCAACTTCAGAAGTCTCTCACTGAATCTCATGGTTTGTAGTAGTTCTTCCTTAGTGTTGTCTCCAAACACATTCAAAGTATCAAAGTGGAGATTTTTTCTCAGACCCCAAAGCTCACTCCACCTTTTAGACAAGATACTAGTTTTCAACAAATCTTTCATGGTTATCATTGTTAGGATATAAGATATGACACAATCAGGTAATTCACTGATATAATCCGTCATATTACCACGAGTGCTCGAAAATGTCACAATTGACCTAAAATATAGAGATTTCAAAACAATTATATTTTTGAGATAGTGGAATACAAATCAATAGAAAAACAAGTTTGAACTTGATATACCCCAATTATGTTATTTACAATAATATGGAAAATGTGAAATTTGGAGTTGAGAGCGATACTCATACTATGATACTTACAATTATATGGAAAACATAATATAAAAGAAATTGTAAAAGTATAAGAAAAACATACTTGGGATTTGGATGGGACTTGTTACTGTTGAACAGAAAAGAGAACCTGTGAGGCGTTGTATAAGAAACAGAACTAAGCATTGTTCATCGTGTATATATTATATACAATCAATTAATAATAATCATATTCAATTTAGGAGATCTTTTAGGAAATTCAGTTGAGGAAATTTTTTAGATAATCCGTGGATATCTCCTATTAAATGCAAGGGAGATTTTTTAGATAATTGATTAATAATCTTTTTTAGTAAATTAGGTTGAGGAAAAATCGGTTGAATCCGTGGATATCTCCTATTAAAGTCTTCAAACCTTTAGAAATTATCAACTATCTTTTTGTCATCTTCTTCTTTTAATCCAAAATTTTATTTTTTAATGTGTTTCAAATAATAAATTATTTATAAATGTTTTAAATAACCTTTTTTAATTATTTTGATATATATACCATTGGTTTCTTCAGAATTTTAATGCTGTCAAGTTTCTTCACATCTTTCTTCATATTGGTTTCAATCTTTTCCGAATGAATTAAGTCATATTCTTAGATTAAGTTTGTCTTTTGTTTCTAATTGGTGTATTGCTGAGTAGTTTCACTTTTGGGCCTTTGGCCCTCATTGTATAAAAAAAATTACACAATCACATTATGCCCCCTTATTTAATAACTCGTCACATCTATTTATCACATATAAAACTCTAACCATATCAAATTTTGCAATAATAGTATGCTATAATAATAATAAATTATTTTGTAAAAGTAAACCAATCATAAAAAACTAACTATTAATACAAAATTTCTTATTAAAAAATATATCTAAAAGAAATGGTATAGACACGTAAAATTTTAAAAGTGAAAAGAAAATGAAATAATGAATTGAAAATGAGTTGGTGGATAAATTATATTATTTAAGATTTGCATTTTATTCTCTATCCATGATATTGATGAAGTGATAATTGTATGATTGATGGAATTGTTTATGAATTGTATTATGTATGTTGATATTGCTATTGTATTTGATGTTAGAATGATACATTGATTCAATTGTTGTTGTTGTTGAAATCATGAGATTGATTAATTATATGATGTTGTGGAAGACGTTGTTATGTGTAATCACGAGTCAAAGTTGGAACATGTGATGAGTGACTTTGAATGAAAAAAATGTGGGGTTTGAGAATTTAGAAAAGTGTTTTTTCGTGTTAAAATATGTTCCATATGATTTATGAGAAAAAAAGAGTTTTGGGGTGGATTAAAAGTGATTTAGGTTTTTGAAAACACTATGTCAAATAAGGGAAAAGACAACGCTTTTTTTGTCCTTTAACAGCGCTTAAAAGCATTGCCTAGGGTGGTGTTGTCGTAGGTAAAGACATCGTTTTTTTTATGAGAAAGTATTGCTAAATGCCTACTTTAGGCAGCGCTTTATCTTTAAAAGCGCTTTCTTAAGTGGACCTTTAACAACGCTTTTTCTATCCTTTTAAGCTTTCTATTGGCATCTTTAGGAAAAGTGCTTTTGTCAACAATGTAATTGATTACTAGAAAGGGCGTAACCGGTTAATTTGCTAAAAATCTGCGTTTTTGACTTTTTGGACAGGGTGTAATTGGTTACCATGATTAGGTAACCGGTTACACTGTGTTATTTTTGCGTTGTGTGGCTAGTTACAAGAGGTGTAACCGGTTACCCTGTTTTGGATAACCGATTACAATGGAACTAATTTTCAATTTTTTCTCTAAATTCATAACTTTTGTTCTGAGTGTCTGATTTGATTGTCATTCAAAGCGTTGGAAAGCTAACACGACGAACTACCTTATAAAAATGGTTTCTGCTCCTAGAGTTGATTATTTTGGTGTCTGATGGCTTAAATGAAATTGTAGTGTTTATGTTGTGATGTGACATAATCCGAATTGTATCACTATTGATTTATATGTTATAAGTTGTTGTTGCTGAGTTGTTACAACATGTATGTTGAGCATGATGGCCAGTATTGGCGGAGTAAATGACTATGGAGTTGTTGGTCGTTGTAATTGATCACTACAAGAAAAATACATTTTAGCCTCAATATTTTAGCGTCGGCCCCGACTCCGACGCTATTAGCGTCTATTTTATGTCATCAAAAGCGGACACTAACATGTTTATTTATTTAAATCCTTTTTTTTAATATGCATTTAATATTAGTGTCGACCTTAATCGACGCTAAAGCATTTCCAAACAAAATATATTTTTTAATTATTCATTTGTTTTATAAAAATGTTAGCGTCTCACGGTGGCCGACGCTATAAATTGGTTCGAAATATATTTCTTTTCTCACCTCTATTTTCGTTTGCCTCCCTTTATATTTATTGAAATTGTAGTATCGGTTGTAGTCGATGCTAAATTGTTCACAAGCCACACTACTACAATTTTGATCTTTAATAGCACTAATATAATAGCACTTTTCACTTAAGTGCTATAAAAAAATTCAAACGGAGACCTATAATAACACTTTTCTTATAAGTGCTAAGAAAAATAATACATAAGTTTAATAGCGCTTTTATGTGAAACACTAATAAAGTGGTACTCTTATGATAGGTCTTTCTTAAAAAGCGCTATTATAAAGCATTAGCACAATCTGAAAGATGCATGTTTGATCCACGCTGATGACACTTTTGATTTTATTGTTATCAAAAAAAGTTCTAAATGATTTTTTAATTTTAAAAGATATTATTAAAAATAGTGTCTTTTTTTTATGTTGCATTGTAACTCAACCATCGCACTTTCTCACCTCCATCCTCACCTCCTTTTCGTGGAACACATAATCTCACCCTCATTTTCGACGAATCAAGCTCAATATTTTCTCCAAATCTAAGATTAGGAATTCAAATGCATAATCACATGTCCCAACCTTCTATTTGAAATCCTTGACCTACTCTGCTAAGACACTAAGAGATCATTGCTTCTCAAAAAATCTACCACCGTGAAACCCAAAACACACAAACTCAACTGCTTCCATATTACAACTATGACTTTCATTTGCCTTTCATTTGCCTTGATACTTTATTGGATGGGTTAGTCTTTCTACTGTCTCAAATCCCAATTGAAATTGGTTTTTGAAATTCACAAGTTTTTTGTATTTAGGGTTTTTGAATAAACATAAATTAAGCACAAGCTTGACTCATGAGACTTTGGAGGATCTCATTCTCACACTAGGACGTTGATTCTTCATCGTCCTCTTCGTTCGCATTTCTCGACCTTCATTTTTGTTTGTATTTTTGTAGTATGATTCTTCTTGTACTAATTTCCTTTGATTTATTGATTTTCATTTGAGATTTGTAAGGTTTTCAAACAATTCTCATTTTTTTCTAGGTTTACTACATAATACATCATGCTTATATTCCTTTGTGGTAAGTTGTTGAAGATCATTTGAATTTATGACATATTTTAAACTTTAAATCATATATCTCCCATATTATTGATTACTTTGAAGTTTGAGTAATGTAGATTCTAGCATCTAGGTTTGATGCTTTTGTTTTTAAAGTAAATCTAATACCTTCTTTTAGTTTTGTAATGTACAAGCTACTAGGTTTGATGCCTATGTTTCTCTTCAAAGATCTGTAATCAACCTTTTGAAGATAGATGCAAGTAATAATTTTTGTTCTTATAATTGATATGAATGTTAGATGTTCGATTAAATAAGTATGAGTTTACTAGGAATGATATTTGAACTAGTAGATATACTTTCATCACATTCTTGCCTAAGAATTTATTTATTCAGTTCCATAGGGTTGCTCATCTGTATTTCCTTGCTATTGTTGCACTCAATCAGCTTCCTCCCTTAGCTGTATTCGGGAAGACAATGTCCATTTTCCCACTTCTGTTTGTTATTTGTGTTACTGCTATTAAGGATGGTTATGGGGATTGGAGGAGATATAGGTCGGATAACAATGAGAATAATCATGAGTCTCTGGTTCTTCAGTCTGGTGGTTTCTGGTCCATGATATGGAAAAGGATTCAGGCTAGTGAGGTTGTTAAGATTTTTGTTGATGAGACCATTCTTACTAATATGGTCTTGTTAGGGACAAGTGATATGGTTACTACTGATTTGCTATATTTGTTAGCATCCATTATTTTGAGTGTAATGTGAATAATATTGGCAACTTTAGTAGTTTGGTTAGTGGTGGCTAGGAGAGTATAAATTAATTGATGTTGCCATTTTCTCGTTTGTAAGCTGGCTTTTTAGTTTATCTTTGTATATTTTAAACACATGTGCATAATTGTCTAACAGAGGAAAAACACATGAACCAAATCTGACTCATTTACATAAGGATTAGTTCATTCTTGGCATAAGATAGAGACGTGAAAGCTGACTTAGCATCATGAAATGTTATAGTTCCACAAGGTTGTGAGATTAAAATGCATATAATATATATAAAATGCTTATTGTATTAAACACTAGTCTTTATAAAGTTGATTTAAAATAATCATAATAATCTTATTATTTACTTTTCAAACTAAATTAATTTCTATTAGCTAACAAAATTTGAGGTGCTAATAGTAGCGCCAATATATAAGAGAAAAACCCGTATATAGATTGGACCGGTCACATAAGAAATTATAAGCCTATGTCGTTAGCACTTTTTTAGCCATATTTGATTTTCCCTCCTTTGAATTGAATCTAAAAATAGAGGGAATGACAATGGAAGTAGTAGGTGGAAGATGTAGTGTCAGTGAAGTGAAAAACGACTTGGAAATGAAGCTCTTACGAGACAGATTTAAACTCTTCACAATCTCAATCGTCGAATCTTAAGGTTCAAATATTCTCACACCTACTTCTTCATGTGAGTCGCGGCCACTGTACCTTTTTTCTCAAAAACTCGCCGTAAAACAAATCAGAGGAAAACGCTTCCACACCAACCACTGTTAGCTACTCCTCCGCCTCTGAACGAAAAACCAACACCACTGCTTATGCCTTCATCTTTCCAATTTCAACTTTCGATTTTAAATCATAAATATCCGGTCGAAACACTCTCTTTTCTGGAAAAAAAATCGCAGTGTTCTTGTGGTTGATTTATGAAAATTTGAAGGAAATAAATTGAAGAAAAATGGAAAGATTTATGGTTTATTGAGATTGAATTTGGATGAGACTTTGTTTTGATTTTGACAGGGATTTCAGGGGCTTTTGAAGCTTGAAGATTGAGTGAAATTGGCCTCCAATTTATAGATGAATCAGAGGGATTGAGGAGGTCGTTTTGCTTCTTGTACTTCTGCGTTTTGGACGTCACGACTAATGCGTGCTTGCAACAATTTCCTGCATTTTATGTTCATGTGCACCGCGTTTCAGGTGTCCTTTATTTGCGTTTCAGGCTTTGCTGTTTGTGTGGCTCGCGTGATGCATGAGCGGAATACAGCTTGGACTGCGTTTTATGTTGATTCCAGATGCCGTTTTAGTGACGTATGAGAATGCGTGAAGCTTGCATTTTGAGGCTTTGAGTTTTGTGTGTAAGTTGACTGCGTTTCACGTGCTGCTGCTGGGCTTGGCGTATCAGGCTTACATTTCTCGTGTGCAGCTTGCGTTGTGGGCCTGCGGGTGAGAGGCTTGCAGCTTGATTGAGACGCGTTTTGCTGAAGCTAACGGCGTGAAAAAGCTGGATGCGGAATGCAGCTGGGAAGCTTGTGTTGCGTTGTGTGACGCTGTTGGAATATGATATGGGCCTTGAAGCAAGTGGCTTGTTTTTAGCTGATGATGAAGCTTAGAAGACCACGTGATATAACCAATGTTGTGTGGTTGTAATAAACTTCAGCTATAAAAACTTTATACTATTTATTTATTTTGTATAAAAAAAATGGAATAAGATGGACTAAAAAAAAAGGGCTTATGGTTAATATGAATTAAACAATAATGTTGGATATTTAGAAAAATAAAAAAAAAATAGAAAATGATGGATATAGAAAATTCCTAAAAATATAATGAGAATATTAAAAAAATGGATTTAGTAATATTGGATGAAAATAGATTATATAGGGTAATTATTGGAAATGGTTATGGAAAATGTTTATTTGGATAATAGTGGGATATATGGATAAATCGAGGAAAAAAAATGGGAAACAAAGATTATTGAATAAAATGGATATTGGAAATTTAAAAAAAATGGTGTAATCAATGGATAAAATCCGGTCTTAAGCCCATAACAAATTCTTTGACTTTTTCACAAGCCACTTGATTAAACACAGTCATTCCCGAACCACTGAATAAATCGCAACTTTGGTCACAACCAATTGAATCATCTGAAAATTGCCTCGATTGTTCGAATTCATGCTGAGGAAAATAAATCCACAGACGAATCACTTTAATAAACTGATGAGCACTGATAAACCTGAAGATTCAAACCGAACTTCACACAGAATGTTGTCTGATAAACTGATGATCTTAGGACGCAACACAGATTGAACCTTTGAACACGCACTGTCTGAGGAATAAACCACTGACACAAATAATTTGCAGTTGAAACAATCTTCTGATAGTTTGACCAATATTAGGTCAAACGTCCATCTGGATCAAATTACAACTGAACAACCACATTTGAATTTAAATTGCTGCCCTGTCTTTGAAATCCTGCAACACAGAGAAGAAGAAAAACGCAAACTGCCACATATTTTTGGTATTTTGGTTAGAAGTTAGTAAGTATAAACAGATAGAAGCAAGTAAACATGGTGATCCCCTGCAAGGCACAAACCTATACCCGAGAAAAACTGAGAAACCTGTGCGATCTTGTTTGTATGCAAAATGCAGATGAAATGCAAAGAAATCTTAGGGCAAAAATTAAGGTGTTACACCTACCACTCCGATGTGCCTCCTTAACATCCATTTCTTCGAAGACCCCAACTATATTCCCAAGCTTCTTCGCCATAGTCCCAGACCTAAGAATCAGAGGAAGCTCATAGATTCTAACCCAAAAAGAAGCATTATGCATAGCCAAGTCTGCTGGTTGTTCCTTGCCAGAGATACGATTCAAAACCAACAAGGATCTGTCAAAACTCCATGGCCCTGCTTTGAGTATGAACTTCAGATCTCGTTTAGAGCTGAACTTAAAAAGGAATAAGTTTTTTCCCTAGTTCATGGATCTCCACCGGATGCTTGAGCTTCCATGCATTAACTATCGTGCTTTTGAAGGCTCTCGTATTAAAACTAGTATCTGTCTACAGTTTGCCCGCCAAAGTCTGCTAAAAAGACCCATCTTCACAAATCTCATCATCCACCGCAACCACTCATGCTTCTTGTTCCTTGCTCAACGCCACCGATCTCCATTTATCCATGGTAAAGAAAGCTAGAAAACTGAGATAAAAGGAGAGATACAAAAACTCATAAAACTATCAGCGCACCCAGACCAAAAACACTCACCAAAAGGAGGAAAAAACCAAAGAATGGTTGGAAAAGGATTAGACAATCCGAAAAGGGAACTCAAACCCTAGAGGGATGAGGGAGAGGACACGTTGAGTTCTAGAGAGAGGGAAGAGAATCTCTCTCTAGGACACGTGGAATGGAGAAATTTGAATGTTACATACCAAAGAAGTGAATGAATTTTTTTAATTTTATTAATTTAATATAAAGCCATATATCATATAAGGTTGATATATGGTTTTTTATTTAAAAAAATATGTTATGAAGTGAAATTCACGTCGCTATGTTGTGAAGTGAAATCCACGTCGCAAGGTTGTGAAGTGAATTTTACATGATAAGCTTTTGACGTAAATTTTACGTCACAAAGTACTGTTCAGACATGTGTGTAGAATGTGTGAAGTGAAATTCACGTGGCAAGGTTGTGAAGTGAATTTCACGTGGCAAAAAAGTTGTCACATGTCCTCCTACCACGTGAATGATCACGTTGCAAAATGTTTGTTGTGAAGTGAAAATTATGTGGCAAGAGACAATTTTTTTAGTGCTAACCATTGTGACAATTATTCTTTTGATTTATCAATCTTCTAGGTTGTGACACGTCTTTTTTCTTCATCTTCTCCACCCTAATCATATGTTCTTCTTTGTTTTTCCTTTTATTCATCACTTTGTTTTAAGAAGTTAATTGGTTAAATCTTTCATTTTATGTGGAAAAAACTCCCACATCAACAGGGGTGAGATTTTTTTTTTCCATCTTTTTGAAACTTATACTCTTTTGTATTTCTTGTGTGCATATGTTCTCCTTTATTTAACTTTCTTCTTTATTACAATAAATATTCACACAACTGGAAGTTCGTCGGTATCAATAACCTAGATGTGGGAATTCCCAAAGCATAAAATCTTTCAAAAGTTAAAAACTCGAATATTGATACTAACTTGGAGGGGAAGCGTTCATGCTGATATTGATCTTAGAGACGTGTTCATGATTTTACTTTCTCAGGATTGTATTTTTTTAAAAAATAATTTTGTCCTCATTTCAATACTCATCAAATTTTGTGAGCATGAACTTTTATTTTTCTTCACATGTATGAGAAGAAAGATGTAAGAACTCTTTATATTTTTGAATTTCCGATCATTAACCGACCAAATAACATTATTGCACATGAAGTTTCACTCATGCATACTCGTAATGAAATAGTTAACACTACACTATTTGATAAAATAGAACAACAATGCACCAGATGTATTGGAATATAAATAAAATTGTAAACAAATATAAAATTAAATTTATTATATTATATTATATTATTAAAAATTGTAAACAAATATAAAATTAGATTTATTATATTATATTATTAAAAATTGAAAACTAATTTAAAATTAAATTATTATATCATATTATTAAATTATGATATAATTTAAAAGTATAATACAAATTATACTATTAGTAAATTTAATTCGTATTTACCGATAATATAGAACTTTTTGACATATTATCCATCCAAGTATTAATCCTCAAAGTATATCTTTATAAATATCTATATGACATCACATAGTTCAATGAAGGTTTAAAAATACTTAGTCAAATGAAATAAATAGTAAGCTAATAAAAAATGCTAATAGAATTCTATAAAATTGTATTAAAAATCACAGCAAATTATGCAAGATTATAAAAGCACAATTTTCTCTCGTCCCACAATTTCTTCACTTTGAAGCTTTTCACTAATCCTTTCACGTGCAATTTGAAAGGATACAGGGTCAGAAATCCATTCCATTGTGCCATGTTCTTTCCAACGGGGACTCAAAACCATTTGCTCAAGCTTTGGAACATACTTTAGAATGTTTATAACAAACTCAATTTCAAACCAATTGCCAACACACCCTCCTAATTCAATAACCTTGATATTGTCGTGAGAAAATGTTTCAATATCTCCAATATCTTTTTGATTTTTAAGGAACTCTGGATTTGTAAACTGAAAAAATTATAAACAAAACATGAATGATATTCAAAATAAACAATCAAGTATCAATATCAAAATAACAAAAATTTGTATAGTTTAAATATTATAGTTATAAACTGATGGATAGAAATCTGAACTACAATCATACACAATATAATAAATAAAAATTAAATGATGTGTATTAACTATGTTCGCTCACCATGATTGAAAGTTTACGTAAGAGTGGAGAAACTCGAAGGATGCTTAAAATCCATAAAAGACTATAATCTGCTTTCTTTGTGGAGATCTGATCATTCCATAAAAAGCTAAAGTTCAATTGTTTAAGATGTTTGAGTGGTTGCGTTATTTTTAGAGAAGTTATAACCTGAACAAAAATATGTAAGAATCAAAATATAATTCAAATTAATGACAAAAAAAACATTCTTACAATACTTTAAAACTAACCGTCGCAGACATATCTATACTCATAATTTCAAGTTGAGGAAATTTTGAGAGAGCAAATATGTGGATATCTTCTTCATAATATGAAATGGCGAAGTCAATGCATTTTATCAGAGGGGTATTAATGGTCATGGTATTCAAGCCATCTCCATAGTACTCTAATGAAGTTAGTTTAATGCAATCCAATAGAGTCAATACTTTCACCGCTGTTGTTCTATGGTAAGCCTCTATAATCCTGAGATTTAATAAGGATGAACTTACTATTCTCGGCATTGATGCTTCAAATTGACATATATATAACTGAAGCTCTTCAAGAAATCGACAATTGGATAACAATCTTTCTAGGAAGATTTCATTCACTTTTACGTCACACAGGGAAAGAGATCTCAAATTTTTTAATGGACTAAAGTCATAGTGAGTGGAATTGAAAATAAGACAACGTTCAAGGCACAAATGTTTCAGAGTTGAAGTATTGATCTTCAAAAGCAAGTCTAAGGGAAATTTATAACAATTATCCAGATGACTATATCCATATGACACTCCTCTAAACAGGAGATCTATTCTTCTTGCTCCCCTTTCAATAGCAAATCTTATCCATCGATCAATACTAGTGCTTTGGTCACCGGTGAAACAAAATTTTACCAAGAACGAATCAATCATTGTGCCTGGAAAATTCTTAACAAATTGATTCACGCATTTTGCAAATTCATCTCTTTCGATATCCAACTTCAGAAGACTCTCACTGAATCTCATGGTTTGTAGTAGTTCTTCCTTAGTGTTGTCTCCAAACACATTCAAAGTATCAAAGTGGAGATTTTTTCTCAGACCCCAAAGCTCACTCCACCTTTTAGACAAGATACTAGTTTTCAACAAATCTTTCATGGTTATCATTGTTAGGATATAAGATAGGACACAATCAGGTAATTCACTGATATAATCCGTCATATTACCACGAGTGCTCGAAAATGTCACAATTGACCTAAAATATAGAGATTTCAAAACAATTATATTTTTGAGATAGTGGAATACAAATTAATAAAAAAACACGTTTGAACTTGATATACCCCAATTATGTTATTTACAATAATATGGAAAATGTCAAATTTGGAGTTGAGAGCGATACTCATATTATGATATTTACAATTATATGGAAAACATAATATAAAAAGAATTGTAAAAGTAAAACATACTTGGGATTTGGATGGAACTTGTTACTGATGAACAGAACCAAGCATTGCTCATCGTCTAATATATATTATATACTATCAATTAATAATAATTATATTCAATTTAGGAGATTTTTTTAGTAAATTAGGTTGAGGAAAAATAGGTTGAATCCGTGGATATCTCCGATTAAAGTCTTCAAACCTGTAGAAATTCTCAACTATCTTTTTGTCATCTTCTTCTTTTAATCCAGTTTTATTAATTGTTTTATTTTTTAATGTTTTTCAAATAATTAATTATTAATAAATGTTTTAAATAACCTTTTTTAAATTATTTTGATATATATTTTAAGAAAAGTATCTATGGTTTAAAAAAAAACTATATTACTAATAAGAGTTAAATACTACGGATTTTTTCCATTAATTTCTACTAATAGAAAACAATGTGTTGTCAAGTGGAAATTAACGGAAAAAACTATACTTAAGGACAGATTTTTTTTTTGAGAACCATTATTTGTTTGAAGAAAAAATTTATAAGAAATTGAAGAATATGGAAAACACAATAAAAAGATGAACTGTAAAAGTATAACCTAATATTAAGAAATTGAAGTATAAGAAAAACCTACTTGGGATTTGGATGGGACTTGTTCCTGATGAACAGAAAAAAGAACCTGTGAGGCTTTGTATAAGAAACAGAACCAAATCAAGCATTGCTCATCGTTTATATTATATACACTATCAATTAATAATAATCATATTCAATTTAGGAGATTTTTTAGGAAATTCAGTTGAGGAAAAAATCTGTTCACCAATACATCCGTGGATATCTCCTATTAAATGCAAGGGAGATTTTTTAGGAGATTTTTTAGATAATTGATTACAAATAAATGTTTTAAATAATCTTTTTTTTTCTATAGAATTACTTTGAGATATATATTTCAAGAAACGTATATATAAATAAATAATTCTATATTATTATTTTAACAACAGATTAATTGTTAAGTACTATTTTACTTTGTCAATTCACCATCATCATGAATTTGAATTATTTTATAAATTTTTAAAATAAAAAGTAAATTAAATTATATTATCTATTAATGTATTTGAATTAAATGTTGGATCTTAGCTCAATTCAGAATATTGTACCATATACCATATACCTTTAAAAAAATTTGGACAAAAATGTCCTCATATAAATAGTTAAAAGAGTATTTTTTTTCATTTTCACTTTTCACTGCATTGCCTACCCCATACAGAAATTTCTCAAAATCTTCCCGGAAGTCTCCAAAACTCTTGGTTTATGGATCTGCTTCTTATTATTAGAGTCTTTATTAGTTTCTTTTAGAACCTTGTCGAATTGTCTTTAGTAAGGTTATTCTTGCTTATGTTGAACATGGTCATATTGTTATACTTTAGAACAATTAAAGAATGTGAATTCGTGTTTAGAGGTTTCTAAAGATGTAAATGACTTAAAACTAATACTACTCAAAAGTAAAAGGCTTAAGAATTAAAATACTGGAAAAGTAAAGCGCAATGTAAATAAAGGAACAATAGTAAAAGCAAATCTGAATTCTATAACTGAAACATAAATGGTGTTTTATACATACATTTCCAGATAATTCCTCTGATCTCTTTATACACGGGTATTTGAGTAAATTGTTACAGGAAAATTGCATATATATTTCACACATAGAAAACTACTAAAAATTATCCTATTTATATACAAATAAAATAACCGTCGAATAACGGTTATATCCTAAACACTCGCCACTTGGCATTATGCATGTCATCAGTCTCTAAGAATCCTCCACGTATCTTCTACTAAGCGATGCCATTATTCCCTTTCAAACTACTCTTCTAACTGGCGAAGCGACGCATCTGTTCGTTGCGTCAGATTTGAATTTTAAATCTGAAGTCACATATCTTCCTTGTCGAAACCTCTCTTGTCGAAGGCAAAAGAAAACTTTCTTGTAGTGATGTGAAGAACTTTTAATCAGCATCTTGACAGTTCCTTCGACAGACATCTGTTTGTTGCATCGCGAACCAAATCACCACAGACCCTTCTCAAGATTCTGGGCATGTTTGGAAGAAAGAGTGATCCTAATCTGTCGAACATCTTCACAACTGCACATCCCCTTTTATTCAAAGTGCCAAGATAAAGGACGTGGAAGGAACTTTACTGTCGAAACAACATAGTCGCGTAGTAACTTATCGAAATCATCAGTTGTTAAGGCTTTATTTCAACAAAACTAGGTGTCGAAATAATATGCATACAAATTTCCCCCCAGCAAAGGTGTTACATAGGGGGACAGGTTTGTCTTGTCCAGCTTTAGAGTCTTGAATAGGTGGACGTACATAATGTCCATCGAGCTTCCCTGGTTGACCAAGATGCGTCGTATGTCGAAGCGCGCCATTTTGGCTCTTATCAGTAGAGGGATGCTCGAATTGGGCGACCCGCCGGGTAGTTCTTCGAGAAAAAAGGATATCGGGTTGGATCTTCCCCGAGACTTTGTCAAGGTGGCCAATTGTTCGGGTGCGATCAACAAGAGCTCGTCGAACTTCTGCTTCACAGAAATGGAGGCGTTCCCGTTGTTTACCCCTCCTCCAGAGATGACCAAGGTTGTGGGGAAATTCTCCCACGGGCTGTGTGCAGTAAGTCGTCCTCCCATGTTGACATCAGGGTGGTGGAAGTCTTCAGGCCGTGACACGCACATCGTCACTTGGAAGGGAGAGTCGTCGCCTGGGGAGTCCTCGCGATTTCTTTTCGTGGACTGTTCCTCACGGCGGGGAGTCTCACTTCTCTTGACGTTTTTTTAGGTGACCCTCCTTGATCAGAATTTCGATCGCGTCCTTGAGGTGGACACAATCTTCAGTCACATGCCCGTGGCTCCTATGGAAATTGTAGTACTTGAACTTGTCAGTGTGGGGCTTGGTGTTGTAGGTTTAGGGAACCTTGCCCTACCCTATTTGACCTCAGAGTTGATGCATTCGGAGAGGATGCGCTCGCGGGGGGTAGTCAACAATGTGTATTCGGAGAATAGCCCCGCAGGTCCTCTTCCTTCGCGGATCTCGCGAGGCTTGTCGTCTCTCCTTTTCTCCCCGATGCGGGGGGAACAGTGTAGTCTTCATTTTTGGAGCTTCTGGCGTTGTCGTGACCGTGATTACTTCGGACATTGTGAGCGACTTATTTCTCCTCGTACCTGATGTACGCTTGAGCCTTGTGAAGAAGCTCGTCGAGGTTGCGAGGAGGTTCTATCCCGACTGCTCTACTGGGCTCACTTCCAGGAAGGAGTCCTTTTTCGAGGAGATACTTTTTCATGTAATCAGTCGTATCCACCTCGACGGCCTTTTGGTTGAATCTCTCGATGTACGAATGCAATGTTTCGTTCTTTCCTTGTACGATTGCTTCAAGGGTTACTTCGGTCTTGAGGTGGCATCGGGAGGCGGTGAAAGGTCGTGTGAACGCCAACCTCATGCTCCTCCAGGATGTGATGGACTCTGGTGCCAGGCTTTTGTACCATACCATGGCTCATTTCTTGAGGGTTGTTGAGAATATCCTGCATTTGACGTTCCCAGTGATGTTGTTGCGATAGTTGAGCATAGCGTTGAAGTTGTCGACATGATCATCGGGGTCAGTCGTCCCGTCATAAGGTGTCAAGTTCAGGGGTTTCTCTATGCCCTTCGGGAGTGGTGCCTCCATAATAGCTCGTGTAAGAAGGCAGTGGGGGTCATCTTCATCACTCCTCAACAGGGAGTAGCCTTCGTTCCTCGGACTTTGATCTCACCGAGGAGAACTCCTTGGTTGGTCGTCCACTCATTCAGGGCGCCCCCTGGACCTATTCTTCTTTGGCTCGAGGGAACGCAGCCCTCGACGAGGAGGCAAACTTCCCCGCTTCTTGGTCGACTCTAGTTGGCGTCTCTCAGGTTGAGGTCCCTGCTTCCGTCGGGGAGGTCCAGTTTGACGCTTGATCTCCAATGCAATTATCCTTTCGTGTTGTTGAGAGAGCAGGAAGTTGGTCTGATTCAGAGCATGCACCATGGCTATCATGGTTGATTCTCCTTCGACTGGCATCGATATGGGCTGGAAAGCAGTTGCTGGCTGAGGTTAAAGAACTTCAATGTCCTCGGGCTCAGGTGATGGGGTGGAGGGCTGCCCGTCACGCACGTCAGATTCGTAGGTGACGATTAGGTTGTCCTCAGTGGTGTAGTCGACGAGATCCAAATGTGGTTCACTACGCCAAAAATGTTTTTTAACAGCGCATCTTAGACAGCGCTTTTAACAGAAAGCGTTGTCTAAGGTTAAAATTAAAATAAAACACGGAAAATGTTCCAAAAAAATAATGAAAGCGATGTCTAAGGGGGGGTCTTAGACATCGCTTTCTAAAAGCGCTGTCTAAGACCCCCCCTTAGACAGCGCTTTTAGAAAGCGCTTTTAAATATAGACCTTAGTCAGCGCTTTTGATAAAGCGTTGTTTAAAGTCTTTAAATTAAAAAAAAAATTAAAACCAAAAGCGTTGTCTAAGGGGGGGGGGGGGGGTTTAGAAAGCGCTTTTGGAAAGCGCTGTCTAAGGCATACCTTAGAAAGCGCTTTCCACAAAAGCGCTGTCTAAGGTCTAATTAAAATAAAATTTCAGACTTCTATTTTCGTTCTCTGTTCTTTTGTTTTCCCTCCTGCGAAAGAAACCCTAACAGCGAAACACAGTAGAAGCGAACTTGAACGTGTTTGAAGAATCAGTGAACGTGTTTGAAGAATCAGTGAACGTGTTTGACTTCGTTTTTCTTTCTACTGTTCTTCATTCTTGCGGTATGTTCACCATTTCTTGATTTTTCATTTCTTGAACACAGTAACTTCGTTTCAATTAGTGTATTATTCTTGTTTAAGTTGTTTTGATTCATAAAAATTGAGTTTAGAAGGTACATTGTTGTTTTGATTCATAAAAACTGAGTTTAGTGTATTATCCTTTGTTTTAGTTGTTTTGATTCATAAAATCTGAGTTTAGTGTATTATTGTTGTTTAAGTTGTTTTGATTCATAAAAATTGAGTTTAGAAGGTACATTGTTGTTTTGATTCATAAAAACTGAGTTTAGTGTATTATCCTTTGTTTTAGTTGCTTTGATTCATAAGGTACATTGAGTTTAGAAGGTACATTGTTGTTTTGATTCATAAAAAGTGAGTTTAGTGTATTATCGTTTGTTTAAGTTGTTTTGATTCATAAGGTACATTGTTGTTGTTATGTTTGATAAGTAATAATGTTGATAATAGAAAAATGTTTATAATAGAATAATGTTTATAAGAGAAAAGTAATGGAATAAAAAGTTTGATTCTTGTAATAGAAAAAATGAAAGTGATGAGGTAATTAAAGTTGTTATGTTTGATAAGTAATAATGCTGTAATAGAAAAATGTTCTTCCTTGAAAAATGTTGTAATACAAAAATGTTTGTAATAGAAAATGTTTATAAGTATAGTTATAGGTATATTCTAATAGAAAATTAAAGTTAGTTATAGAAAAATTAACGTGTTATAGGTATAGTTATAGGTATATTGTAATAGAAAAAGTTTGATTCTTGTAATATAAAAAATGAAAGTGATGAGGTAATTAAAGTTGGTATATTGGCGTATCGGATACGTTATTGAAGTTTATATTAACATTGGTTATGTATACATTATTGAAGTTTAAAATGAATTGAACTTTAAAATTGTTAGGATATTCAAAGATACTACCTTAGTTATGTATTTTCGTCTGGATTGATTGTTTACTTTAATAAGTAGGAAAATCATGGATAAAACATGGATCTGTGCCGATCGAATGACCAAAGAGTACGAGAGTGGGGTTGCGGAATTCGTTAAGTATGTTGTTCAACACGCTGAAAACCCCAGACGAATGCATTGTCCTTGCTTGCGTTGTTGTTATATTGGTAAGGTTGACGCACATGGATTGAAATCGCATTTGCTGAGGCATGGAATTAATCAAACTTATCAGTGTTGGATATTTCATGGTGAGAAAATTAACGAGAATGTTGAATCGAGTGGAAAAAGTAATACGACCTATGCTTCATACGACAAAGACACGGAAACATACGATTGTGATCGAGTTGAAGAGATTGTAGAAGCACTGGAAGAAGATCTTCATGATTGTCCTGAAATGTTTGAGAGGATGGTAAGCGATGCAGAGAAACCGTTGTACCAAGGTTGCACTAAATTCTCAAGACTTTCTGCGGTATTAAAGTTGTACAACTTAAAGGCGGGCAATGGATGGTCGGATAAAAGTTTCACAGAATTGTTGGCCCTTATGAGAGAAATGCTACCGGATGATAATGTTCTTCCTAATCGAACCTATGAGGCAAAAAAATGTTGTGCTCTATTGGCATGAGCTATGATAAGATACATGCTTGTCCTAACGATTGCATTTTGTTTCGTAACGAATATGCAACGTTAACTGAGTGCTCTAAATGCGGTTTGTCTCGATATAAGAAAAGATTATCTCCCGCAAAAGTCTTATGGTATTTTCCGATAATTCCGAGATTTAGGCGCATGTTTCGTAGTGAAACCGATGCAAGACATCTTACTTGGCATGCAGATGAAAGAATTATTGATGGAAAGTATCGGCATCCGGCTGATTCACCACAGTGGTCGAAGATTTATAATGATTATCCTGAGTTTGGATCAGAAGCAAGAAACCTTCGATTGGCATTATCTACTGATGGAATGAACCCACATGGTCATCAAAGTATCTCACATACCACATGGCCTGTGATTCTTATGATTTATAACCTACCTCCGTGGCTATGTATGAAGCGTAAGTACATGATGTTATCTATGTTAATCTCTGGGCCTAAACAACCAGGGAATGACATAGACGTATATTTGACACCTCTGATCGAAGATTTAAAGATTTTGTGGGAGAACGGTGTGGAGGTTTATGATGGACATAGGAAAGAAAGTTTCAATTTGAGGGCGATGTTGTTTGGCACAATTAATGATTTTCCAGCATACGGGAATCTATCTGGGTATAGCATTAAAGGTCAACGTGCGTGTCCTGTTTGTGAAGACGGAACCGATACGATTCGATTGGAACTTTGCCAGAAGAATGTGTTTCTCGGTCATCGTAGATTCTTACATTCTAAACATCACTACCGTGGGTGGAGAAAAGCATTCAATGGAGACACCGAACATCGTAGAGCTCCACCCGCATTGTCAGGTGAACAAGTTTTTGAAAAGGTGAAAGATGTGCGTACTGAGTTTGGCAAGCCTTTTGCACATAAGATTGTGAAAGGTGGGTGGAAGAAAAGGTCGATATTTTTTGAATTGCCATATTGGAAGTCTTTGTACGTGAGACATTTTCTCGATGTTATGCATATTGAAAAAAACGTATTTGAAAGTGTTATCGGTACATTACTCAATATAAAAGGCAAGTCTAAGGATGGCCTTAAAGCAAGGGAGGACATGTTAAAAATGGGAATGAGAACTGAATTAGCACCCGTGAAGAAAGGAAGACGAACATATCTACCACCTGCTGCTTTTACTTTATCTAAAAAGGAGAAAAAAAATTTGTGTAAGTCTCTGAGTGAAGTTAAGGTTCCAGAAGGATACTCATCCGATATCAGAAGACTTGTTTCTATGAAAGACCTCAAGTTGAAGAATTTGAAGACACATGATTGCCATGTTATAATGGAACATTTTCTACCGATAGGTATACGTTCTATTTTGCCAGAAAAAGTAAGAAGTGCCATAACTAAATTGTGTTTTTCTTTAGGTCAATCTATAGTAAGGTGATCGATCCCGAGATCTTACCAACACTACAAAAAGAGATTGTAATTACCTTGTGTGAGCTTGAAATGTATTTTCCTCCGTCTTTTTTTGACATAATGGTTCATTTAGTTGTTCATCTTGTGAAAGAGACACAGTTGTGTGGACCAACTTATATGAGATGGATGTACCCTGTTGAACGGTATATGAAAATATTAAAAGGGTACGTGAAATCCCGAAGTCGACCAGAGGGTTGTATTGTTGAACGATACATTGTTGAAGAAGCTGTTGAGTTTTGTACTGAATATTTGTCTAACGTTCAATCGATTGGACTCCCCAGAGCTCAGATTTTCAAAAAAATGGAAGGTAAAAAATTAATTGGGAATAAAATTGTGACAATATCAAGGGATGAACGGGATCAAGTTCATATGTATGTTCTACACAATAATAATGAGGTTGAGCCATATGTTGAAATGCACAAGGATGTACTCCGAAGGTTAAATCCGAACAGAAATGAAAATTGGATAGTTATAGAGCACAATAAAAGTTTCATACAATGGTTGAAGGATCATATTTATTTGAAGCGCTCTTCAGATCCTTCTTCGGTAACAGAAAGGTTGAGATGTTTGGCATATGGTCCAAGTTTGCATGTGTTTTCTCATAGCGCATACTCAATTAATGGATACACATTTTATACCAAAGAACAAGATGATAAGAGTACTATGCAAAATAGTGGTGTCACCGTGCTAGCTGAAGCAATGCATATATCAAGTATGAAGGACTTAAACCCCAAATATGCAAATTTGTCATATTTTGGAGTTATTGAGCACATTTGGGTGTTTGATTACGAGAAGTTTCAGATTCCCATCTTTGGTTGCAAGTGGGTGAATAGTAGTGGCATACGAATGGATAAGTCTGGATTTTTGCAAGTTGATCTTACTAGGGTGGGGTACAAAGATGAACCTTTTATTCTAGCATCTCAAGCTAAACAAGTGTTCTATGTGAATGATCCGAAGAGTACAAAATGGTTTATAGTGCTTTTCTCTAACAAAGTGACTGATGATAGCGGTGTTGATCAATGTGATATTGATGTTGAGAATGAGTCATGCATTAGACGAAATGAGTTGAATAGAAATGATGAAGTTGAGGATCTTATACCGGATGAGTCATATATAAGAAACGATCATAATGAGGGAATTTGGATCAATTCATCCGTACGCATTGCTAAGAAACAAGTGATTAATATTCCAACAAAGAAAAGAAAGAGATGTTAGTGACTGAGGTAAATTATGCATGGTTTCTTTATTTTTTTGTTTTCAATTGCTTTGATTATAAGTTATATCTGATAATGAATGATTTCGTTATATTTTTGTTTTCAATTGCTTTGATTATAAGTTATATCCGATAATGCATGATTTCTTTATTTTTTTTGTTTTCAATTGCTTTGATTATAAGTTATATCTGATAATGCATGATTTCGTTATATTTTTGTTTTCAATTGCTTTGATTATAAGTTATATCTGATAATGCATGATTTCGTTATATTTTTGTTTTCAATTGCTTTGATTATAAGTTATATCTGATAATGCATGATTTCTTTATTTTTTTGTTTTCAATTGCTTTGATTATAAGTTATATTTGATATTTGATGGTTTCCTTGGTTTATTACAGGTTAGACATGGTTGATGACCAACATGAGGAAGTTAGTAAAAAAGTATCTGCGGAAGAAGAAATTCGAAGAGGCATCACAGTAATGAGAAGGGTGGTCCAAGGAAGATCTCGAGGCATCATACTAGATGTCTATTGGAGCAACCAGAGACAGCTTATAGAACCTAATGGGCATACCTTAACTAGTTTTATCGGTGCACTAGTAAGGAATAAAATTCCCATTACATGTGATGATTGGAGAAACAAAGAGCTGAATGACTCCAAAGAAAAAATTTGGAGTGAGATAAAGGTACAATCATTTGGCCCTTAATTATACGATATCAATTATGTTTTTTCAATTACCGATACTAACTATGAATCTGTATGTTTTTCTTAGCGATGTTTTAACATCGAAGAAGAAAGAAGAGGTTTTTGTATGAAATTGGCCGGAAAGCTTCTAAGAGGGTTTCGAACATTTTTATCATCCAAGTTCCTTAGGGATGCGGATGGTAATTATGTGGATGCGGAGCTTCCTAAAAAATATGAAAGTTTGATATCAGCTGAAGAATGGGAAGCTTTCAAATCCAAAAGACAAGACCCGGTTTTTCAAAGAATAAGTGCCACAAATCGGGAAAGAGCATCAAGTCCCGCATATCCGTACCGAAAAGGACGTGTCGGATATGGACGCTTAGAACAATCCATGGTAAGTATTTATAAATTGCGATAACAAATTTGTTCATCATAAATTAGTTTTATCTGATCAAATTGTATGACTTAATGTGTAGCTGCAGAAGGAGAAAAGTTCAGAAACATCTCTTCCTGCACATGTTTTGTGGAAGGAAGCCCGTGTGGGCAAATCTGGAGTTCCTCAAGAAGAAGTTTTACACGTATACCAGAAATATGTAAGTATAACATTTTTTCATTAATTGCATAACATTTTTATACACAAATATTTGACAAGTATACGGTATTCATCTGATTTTTCAGGAGGCGCTATCTCAGTCTTTATCTCCCGATGATACTAGGAGCATACTTAGTCGGGCATTAGATGTCCCTGAGTATTCTGGTCGGGTGAGGGGTAAGGGATTTGGAGTCACTCCGACCTCCCTGAGTGTTAAAAAAGGAAAGGCTCCTAGTAATCGGGAGCTTCATGCAAGAATGGAAGCCATGCAAGCTGAGCTTGATGCATTGAGGAGAGAAAGAGAGGCTAGCGCCTCAGCATGTTTCAAAGATGGTTCGGACAAAGACAGTATCAACTGTACCTTTCAGGCGAACATTCCAGAGGTAATTACATATAATTGTCTTAAATTGAACTATTTGCTTAAATTATGTATTTGACATATATACACATTAACAATTTCTTATTATTATTGGTTTTAGGGCATTTCCCATTGTCAGCTGTATTTGTCGTCACCATACTATCGGATGGTTGGCAAGGGAAAAGTGCATAACGTTAGCGGAGTATTACTCCACACTAGAGAGCTCCCTGCTGGATGTTTGAAGGTATCAATTGATAATGCAGTTGAGCCGAATGCATCATTACCATATCCTAGCGATGATTCGGATGCAACAACGGTGCACGAAGCAGTAGGTTCGTTTGTTGCATGGCCGACAAACCTCATATGCGTAGGATATGAGGTATGCTTAAAACTTATGTTAACTTTAATGTGTATATTCAAAGTTTAAAATTTATGCTTAAAATTTTACGTACATATTTTCCTTGGTTATGTTAAATAGACTCCCACAAAATCCAAATCAAAAGATAATGCGATTCCACGGCATACCGAGTCCATGGTTTCAAGAAAAGAGGTAATATACAATTATATGACATATATTCATGGAAGTTGTTACATTCTTAATTTGATCTAACTATTTATATGACATGTAGCTTCAAGAAAATAAGGTTAGCAATGCCTCCGCACAACAAAAAAAGGAGGTTAGCAACGCCTCCGCACGGGTAAAAAGTTCTGGTGCTAAGAAGACCGTAGCTAGGAAAAAACCTACCACCAAGTATAGGTCGTGCCTCAGGACATTTCTAGAGATGACCGATATACCGACCAGAGGTTTTCGGACTGTATATATGGAGGTAGGGATTTTCGGCTTTGATTACGACCAAATGATTGGTAATGAAGACTTCATGCAAGTTTTTGGTCGTGAAGAAATCGGTGTCAGCGTTGTCAATACATATATTAGGTAAATCCGTTCTACTTTGTTTTATCAATTGAACAACTTATGTTAATGATGTTTACTTTATGTTAATCCGGTTTACTTTATGTTAATCCGGTTTACTTTATGTTTTTATATTTGTGTGTAATGTTAATGATGTATTTATATTAGGTTTTTGTATGACAAATTGATGCGCCCCAATGGTTTGGACGTGTCATTCGGATTCTTAGCACCCGCGACCGTCAACTTAGGTTTAATCTTAAGTAGACCGGATACCGTGACAGAGTACGTTCTTCGGATCCTCATGGACAATAAAGATGCAGAGAAGTTGTTTTTTATACCGTTTAATACCGGGTTAGAATTATATTCTAAATTCATCTATTATAATTTTTTTCCAAGTTACCATCTAACATTTGCCTAATAATTACAGTGGACATTGGTTGTTGCTCGCAATCAATCCTATCCGAGAAATTGTGTATTATCTTGACTCGTTAGGAAATGATTGGACAACATACCCGGATATGAAGGTCTTAATTGACATGTAAGTGAGAATGTTCAAAAAAATTCTTAGTTTATGTGAATTGTTCTAATTGCTTCATTTTTATTTTATTAGCATCCTACAAGCTTTTCGGGCCCAACGAGATATCCAAACCTCAAGGAGGGGCGCCAACTCCATTACATGGATTCAAGTGGCGGTATATTTTTAATTATCATATTTTTTATTATATTAGTGATGACACTTGATAAAACAGGATTTATAATCCATATTTTTTTTCATATGTAGTGTCCTCAACAATGTAATCAAATAGATTGCGGGTATTTCATGTTGAGGTTTATGCGAGATACTCTTGTTTTGGGCCGATTAGAGATTCCCACCGATGTATGTATTTCTAACTTATGAGTTATTTTTATATTTACACATATCTCATATAATTAAATAGTTGAAATTAATTCAAACTATGTTATATTATTATGTAGTACTTTGATGAATTCAAGTGTGCATTTTATACAAAGGATCAAGTGGACGAAATCAAAGAGGAGTGGTGTCAATTCATGATAGAGCTCAATGTTTGTACATAAATTTGTGTAATTATATTGTACATTTGTAGTATATGTAATGACTTGTAAATGTGTACATAAATTTGTATATATTTTGATACATTTAAGGCAAAATTGGTTTGAATTGGTATATATATATATATATATATATATATATATATATATATATATATATATATATATATATATATTTGTTAGCCAAAAATTGGTAGAAAAAAGGCCAAAATGGTTTGAAATGGCATATATAAAATGTGATATTTGTCTGCCAAAATTTGGTTGAAAACAGGTAGAAATTCTGGTTTATAAACCTGGAAAAAATGTGGTTTAAAACAAAAGCTGCAAAAAATTTTGTATACCTTAGACAGCGCTTTTGGAAAAAACGCTGTCTAAGGGGGGGCTTAGAAAGCGCTTTTGGCAAAAGCGCTGTCTAAGGGGGGGGGGGGGGGCTTAGACAGCGCCTTTGAAAAGCGTTGTCTAAGGTATACCTAAAAAAATTAAAATAGGAGGGGCTTAGAAAGCGCTTTTGGCCAAAGCGTTGTCTAAGGGGGGAGGGCTTAGACAGCGCTTTTAAGATTTAAAAAAGCATTGTCTAAACCTTTAGCAGCGGAGGTTTAGACAGCGCTTTAAAGCGCTGTCTAAGGTCTTGTTTGTTGTAGTGGTTGTCACCGTGTTCGTCGGCCATGTTGGAAGGGCGGAGAGTGGATGATCTTTTATCTTCTGATGTGGAAGAAGGGGAGAGCTAAATTCTCACAGACGGCGTCACTGATCTTACTTGATCAGAATGGCCTTTCAGGTGTTGGACTGCGAATGTGATGGTTGATAGAGAGAAGATGGGGGGTGTACCTGCAAGGCAATCCCGATGCTTAAGTGAGTATGGGTACAGAGAAAATGGTAAGTGATACTAAGTTCATAATACCTGACCCTTTAGTGAATAATGGTATTTATATGTGCCCCTAGCGCTGGGCCAAGGTCCTTTCTTGGGTAGTATCAGCTAGGCGCTAGGAAGAACTGCCAAGGTACGCGTAAGAGCGTGTAAGACCTAGCACGTGGTATTGCCCTTGGTCCAACTGTCCCTGCATTTTAGGAGATAATGGTGGACAGTTGGGTGATGTGGCGCACGTGGGGGAGACGCAGTCTCCCCAGTACGAGTTTGGTGGATCGTGATTTGACCGACGGTCCAGATCATTACTCGCGAGGTTGGGCTTCTTCCCGACTGACTAGACCACTGCCCGACTGACTGGGCGTCTGCCCGACAGGTTTGGGCTTCTGCCCAACAATGGCTTCGAGGCCCAATCCAGAACAATTTCTATATTAAAAAACTTCATTAATGATACTAGAATATTTTGTCTTAATCAACAATCTGGCTACGTCCATATTCTCTAGTCGTTTTGTTTCTCTGTCCATCCCTAAAAACTCCCCTACCAAACTTGCGAGAAATCGGAAGAAATTGATATTCCAGGCATGGATAGGTAAGCCAAAACACCGCTGCTAGGATACTCTTTCGTCGCCAATGTCATTTGGAGACCATGGATGTATGTCCTCAAACCACTCAGAAACTCAGTTCTTATCTTCCTTGATGAAGGCTTCAACGACACCTTCCTCGATATCTTCGAGATAACACAATTTTGCGCCTAGAGGGGTTGCTTTTATGAGGAAACTTCCTTAGTCATGAAGTACCTTCTGAACATTGTAAGTTGAATCAGATTTAACCACTACTCCCACAAATCCTTTGTAAAATACGTTAAAGTCTTATTCTTCAATGTCAAATTTGAGATTGGTGAATTTGGTCTTAACACACTCATCAAAATGTGTTCTTCCATTACCCTGAAGCCCATTCTTGCAAACATCTTTCCTGATTTCAGAATTTTGGGCGATAGGTTTGGTAACTTGAGAGAAATTCCAAGTTTGGCCGAAGCACCAACCTCTTTTTCTATAATGATTTTTCCAGGTTGAAGATTCAAATTCATATTCAAAGAAGAGTGGTCCGATCTTTTGAAAATTTGGCATATTGGCATGAATTTTCCATCCTGAAAATGCAATCCAAGTTAGCAGCCATAAGCCTATTATTTCCAATATTTCTGAATCGAACAAAACCGTATTTATGACCTCTCTTGTCTTTCTTAGCGAGGATAAAAAAAATTTAGCTACACTCCTGTATTCCTTAAAAACCAAAAACAGCTCTTTGGCGTTTATCTTTTCTGGAAAATTGGTGAAAAAGAAGGAAGAAAGTGTTTCTCCCTCCACTTTACATTTTCCATTAAGGTCTTTCCAGATAGAACCAAAACGACTATGTTTAGGTTTCTCAACAACCTCCTTTTAACCATCCAAGTTCTTAAAAGGTTTCATGGTACAATAGTAAAAATTAACACTAAATGCCAAGGCCCCTTAAGGCTAGTAGTTTAAGCATAAAACACTTGTGATAATTCTTGATATGAACCACAAGCCTGAGCAGAGATTGTTGAAAAAGATAACACAAATACTAACGAATACGCAGGTTGAAAAGAATGAAGGGCTGCAATTTAGAAAACTAAATAATTTTGAGTATAACAAAATTCATACCGACGCCATTATGAGAACTTTCAAGTTGAATCTTTAAAATCTATCTTAACCTTTAGTCATGAGAAAGAGTGTATAGTGGTCTCATTCTAGATAGTAGAGAGTTATGGTGATTAAATTGTTTTGAGGAGGTTTGAAACTCTTTGGTTCATGGAGTTGTGCTTTTGTTTTGGGTTGTTTGTTTGTTCCTAGTTTGTTTTTAATTCTCAAAGTATATATATTTTTATAAATATCTATTTGACATCATTTAATTTTAGTTCAATGTAGGTGTACAAATATTTTAGAAAGTCGATACATATAGATTATTCTATTATAGGGTCGACCATGTACATGTATGGAAGAGTCGCCCTTAAATAATTGAGAACCCCAATTTTATTTGAGAAATTTTCAATCCACCTTTCTGATACGTTGTTTAGCATGTCAACGTTTTTCCGATGTTATACGAGCAAATATATGGTCGTAAGATTAATTGTCCACAAAAGTAATGAAAAATGCTCATAGAATTCTATAAACTTGTACTAAAAAACACAGCAAATTATGCAAGATTATACAAGCACAATTTTCTCTCGTCCCACAACTTCTTCACCTTGAAGCTTTTCACTAATCCTTTCACGTGCAATTTGAAAGGATACAGGGTCAGAAATCCATTCCATTGTGCCATGTTCTTTCCAACGGGCACTCAAAACCATTTGCTCAAGCTTTGGAACATATTTTAGAATGTTTATAACAAACTCAATTTCAAACCAATTGCCAACACACCCTCCTAATTCAATAACCTTGATATTGTCGTGAGAAAATGTTTCAATATCTCCAATATCTTTTTGATTTTTAAGAAAACTCTGGATTTGTAAACTGAAAAAATTATAAACAAAACATGAATGATATTCAAAATAAACAAGTATTAATATCAAAATAACAAAAGTTTGTATAGTTTAAATGTTATACTTATAAAGTGATGGATAGAAATCTGAACTACAATCATACACAATAATAAATAAAAATTAAATGTCGTGTATTAACTATGTTCACTCACCATGATTGAAAGTTTATGTAAGAGTGGAGAAACTCGAAGGATGCTTAAAATCCACAAAAGACTATAATCTGCTTCCTTTGTGGTAATCCCATTCCATAAAAAGCTGAAGTTCAATTGTTTAATATGTTTGAGTGGTTGTGTTATTTTTAGAGAAGTTATGACCTGAACAAAAATATGTAAGATTCAAAATATAATTCAAATTAAAGACAAAAAAAAATATTCTTACAATACTTTAGAATTAACCGTCGCAGACATATTTATACTCATAATTTCAAGTTGAGGAAATTTTGAGGCAACAAATATGTCGAGATCTTTTTCATAATATGAAATGGTGAAGTCAATGCATTTCATCATAGGGGTATTAATGATCATGGTATTCAAGCCATCTCCGTAGTACTCTAATGAAGTTAGTTTAATGCAATCCAATAGAGTTAATACGTTCATGGTTCTTCTATCGTAAGCCTCCATAATCTTGAGATTTAATAAGGATGGACTTACTATCATCGGCATTGATGCTTCAAATTGACATTCATATAATTGAAGCTCTTGAAGAAATCGACAATTGGATAACAATCTTTCTAGGAAGATTTCATTCACTTTTACGTCACTCAGTGAAAGAGATCTCAAAATTTTTAATGGACTAAAGTCATAGTCAGTGGAATTGAAAATAAGACAACGTTCAAGGCACAAATGTTTCAGTATTGATCTTCAAAAGCAAGTCTAAGGGAAATTTATAACAATTATCCAGATGACTATATCCATATGACACTCCTCTAAATAGGAGATCTATTCTTCTTGCTCCCCTTTCAATAGCAAATCTTATCCATCGATCAATACTAGTGCTTTGGTCACCGGCGAAACAAAATTTTACCAAAAACGAATCAATCATTGTGCCTGGAAAATTCTTAACAAATTGATTCACGCATTTTGCAAATTCATCTCTTTCGATATCCAACTTCAGAAGTCTCTCACTGAATCTCATGGTTTGTAGTAGTTCTTCCTTAGTGTTGTCTCCAAACACATTCAAAGTATCAAAGTGGAGATTTTTTCTCAGACCCCAAAGCTCACTCCACCTTTTAGACAAGATACTAGTTTTCAACAAATCTTTCATGGTTATCATTGTTAGGATATAAGATATGACACAATCAGGTAATTCACTGATATAATCCGTCATATTACCACGAGTGCTCGAAAATGTCACAATTGACCTAAAATATAGAGATTTCAAAACAATTATATTTTTGAGATAGTGGAATACAAATCAATAGAAAAACAAGTTTGAACTTGATATACCCCAATTATGTTATTTACAATAATATGGAAAATGTGAAATTTGGAGTTGAGAGCGATACTCATACTATGATACTTACAATTATATGGAAAACATAATATAAAAGAAATTGTAAAAGTATAAGAAAAACATACTTGGGATTTGGATGGGACTTGTTACTGTTGAACAGAAAAGAGAACCTGTGAGGCGTTGTATAAGAAACAGAACTAAGCATTGTTCATCGTGTATATATTATATACAATCAATTAATAATAATCATATTCAATTTAGGAGATCTTTTAGGAAATTCAGTTGAGGAAATTTTTTAGATAATCCGTGGATATCTCCTATTAAATGCAAGGGAGATTTTTTAGATAATTGATTAATAATCTTTTTTAGTAAATTAGGTTGAGGAAAAATCGGTTGAATCCGTGGATATCTCCTATTAAAGTCTTCAAACCTTTAGAAATTATCAACTATCTTTTTGTCATCTTCTTCTTTTAATCCAAAATTTTATTTTTTAATGTGTTTCAAATAATAAATTATTTATAAATGTTTTAAATAACCTTTTTTAATTATTTTGATATATATACCATTGGTTTCTTCAGAATTTTAATGCTGTCAAGTTTCTTCACATCTTTCTTCATATTGGTTTCAATCTTTTCCGAATGAATTAAGTCATATTCTTAGATTAAGTTTGTCTTTTGTTTCTAATTGGTGTATTGCTGAGTAGTTTCACTTTTGGGCCTTTGGCCCTCATTGTATAAAAAAAATTACACAATCACATTATGCCCCCTTATTTAATAACTCGTCACATCTATTTATCACATATAAAACTCTAACCATATCAAATTTTGCAATAATAGTATGCTATAATAATAATAAATTATTTTGTAAAAGTAAACCAATCATAAAAAACTAACTATTAATACAAAATTTCTTATTAAAAAATATATCTAAAAGAAATGGTATAGACACGTAAAATTTTAAAAGTGAAAAGAAAATGAAATAATGAATTGAAAATGAGTTGGTGGATAAATTATATTATTTAAGATTTGCATTTTATTCTCTATCCATGATATTGATGAAGTGATAATTGTATGATTGATGGAATTGTTTATGAATTGTATTATGTATGTTGATATTGCTATTGTATTTGATGTTAGAATGATACATTGATTCAATTGTTGTTGTTGTTGAAATCATGAGATTGATTAATTATATGATGTTGTGGAAGACGTTGTTATGTGTAATCGCGAGTCAAAGTTGGAACATGTGATGAGTGACTTTGAATGAAAAAAATGTGGGGTTTGAGAATTTAGAAAAGTGTTTTTTCGTGTTAAAATATGTTCCATATGATTTATGAGAAAAAAAGAGTTTTGGGGTGGATTAAAAGTGATTTAGGTTTTTGAAAACACTATGTCAAATAAGGGAAAAGACAACGCTTTTTTTGTCCTTTAACAGCGCTTAAAAGCATTGCCTAGGGTGGTGTTGTCGTAGGTAAAGACATCGTTTTTTTTATGAGAAAGTATTGCTAAATGCCTACTTTAGGCAGCGCTTTATCTTTAAAAGCGCTTTCTTAAGTGGACCTTTAACAACGCTTTTTCTATCCTTTTAAGCTTTCTATTGGCATCTTTAGGAAAAGTGCTTTTGTCAACAATGTAATTGATTACTAGAAAGGGCGTAACCGGTTAATTTGCTAAAAATCTGCGTTTTTGACTTTTTGGACAGGGTGTAATTGGTTACCATGATTAGGTAACCGGTTACACTGTGTTATTTTTGCGTTGTGTGGCTAGTTACAAGAGGTGTAACCGGTTACCCTATTTTGGATAACCGATTACAATGGAACTAATTTTCAATTTTTTCTCTAAATTCATAATTTTTGTTCTGAGTGTCTGATTCGATTGTCATTCAAAGCGTTGGAAAGCTAACACGACGAACTACCTTATAAAAATGGTTTCTGCCCCTAGAGTTGATTATTTTGGTGTCTGATGGCTTAAATGAAATTGTAGTGTTTATGTTGTGACGTGACATAATCCGAATTGTATCACTATTGATTTATATGTTATAAGTTGTTGTTGCTGAGTTGTTACAACATGTATGTTGAGCATGATGGCCAGTATTGGCGGAGTAAATGACTATGGAGTTGTTGGTCATTGTAATTGATCACTACAAGAAAAATACATTTTAGCCACAATATTGTAGCGTCGGTCCCGACTCCGACACTATTAGCGTCTATTTTATGTCATCAAAAGCGGACACTAACATGTTTATTTATTTAAATCCTTTTTTTTAATATGCATTTAATATTAGCGTCGACCTTAATCGACGCTAAAGCATTTCCAAACAAAATATATTTTTTAATTATTCATTTGTTTTATAAAAATGTTAGCGTCTCACGGTGGCCGACGCTATAAATTGGTTCGAAATATATTTCTTTTCTCACCACTATTTCCGTTTGCCTCCCTTTATATTTATTGAAATTGTAGTATCGGTTGTAGTCGATGCTAAATTGTTCACAAGCCACACTACTACAATTTTGATCTTTAATAGCACTAATTTAATAGCACTTTTCACTTAAGTGCTATAAAAAAAATTCAAACGGAGACCTATAATAACATTTTTCTTATAAGTGCTATTATAGTTTATTATCAAATATTAGAAGAAAAATAATACATAAGTTTAATAGCGCTTTTATGTGAAACACTAATAAAGTGGTACTCTTATGATAGGTCTTTCTTAAAAAGCGCTATTATAAAGCATTAGCACAATCTAAAAGATGCGTGTTTGATCCACGCTGATGACACTTTTGATTTTATTGTTATCAAAAAAAGTTCTAAATGATTTTTTATTTTAAAAGATATTATTAAAAATAGTGTCTTTTTTTATGTTGCATTGTAACTCAACCATCGCACTTTCTCACCTCCACCCTCACCTCCTTTTCGTGGAACACATAATCTCACCCTCATTTTCGACGAATCAAGCTCAATATTTTCTCCAAATCTAAGATTAGGAATTCAAATGCATAATCACATGTCACAACCTTCTATTTGAAATCCTTGACCTACTCTGCTAAGACACTAAGAGATCACTGCTTCTCAAAAAATCTACCACCGTGAAACCCAAAACACACAAACTCAACTGCTTCCATATTACAACTATGACTTTCATTTGCCTTTCATTTGCCTTGATACTTTATTGGAGGGGTTAGTCTTTCTACTATCTCAAATCCCAATTGAAATTGGTTTTTGAAATTCACAAGTTTTCTGTATTTAGGGTTTTTGAATAAACATAAATTAAGCACAAGCTTGACTCATGAGACTTTGGAGGATCTCATTCTCACACTAGGACGATGATTCTTCATCGTCCTCTTCGTTCGCATTTCTCGACCTTCATTTTTGTTTGTATTTCTGTAGTATGATTCTTCTTGTACTAATTTCCTTTGATTTATTGATTTTCATTTGAGATTTGTAAGGTTTTCATACAATTCTCATTTTTTTCTAGGTTTACTACATAATACATCATGCTTATATTCCTTTGTGGTAAGTTGTTGAAGATCATTTGAATTTATGACATATTTTAAACTTTAAATCATATATCTCCCATATTATTGATTACTTTGAAGTTTGAGTAATGTAGATTCTAGCATCTAGGTTTGATGCTTTTGTTTTTAAAGTAAATCTAATACCTTATTTTAGTTTTGTAATGTACAAGCTACTAGGTTTGATGCCTATGTTTCTCTTCAAAGATCTGTAATCAACCTTTTGAAGATAGATGCAGGTAATAATTTTTGTTCTTATAATTGATATGAATGTTAGATGTTCGATTAAATAAGTATGAGTTTACTAGGAATGAGATTTGAACTAGTAGATATACTTTTATCACATTCTTGCCTAAGAATTTATTTATTCAGTTCCATAGGGTTGCTCATCTGTATTTCCTTGCTATTGCTGCACTCAATCAGCTTCCTCCCTTAGCTGTATTCGGGAAGACAATGTCCATTTTCCCACTTTTGTTTGTTATTTGTGTTACTGCTATTAAGGATGGTTATGGGGATTAGAGGAGATATAGGTCAGATAACAATGAGAATAATCATGAGTCTCTGGTTCTTCAGTCTGGTGGTTTCTGGTCCATGATATGGAAAAGGATTCAGGCTAGTGAGGTTGTTAAGATTTTTGTTGATGAGACCATTCTTACTGATATGGTCTTGTTAGGGACAAGTGATATGGTTACTACTGATTTGCTATATTTGTTAGCATCCATTATTTTGAGTGTAATGTGAATAATATTGGCAACTTTAGTAGTTTGGTTAGTGGTGGCTAGGAGAGTATAAATTAATTGATGTTGCCATTTTCTCGTTTGTAAGCTGGCTTTTTAGTTTATCTTTGTATATTTTAAACACATGTGCATAATTGTCTAACAGAGGAAAAACACATGAACCAAATCTGACTCATTTACATAAGGATTAGTTCATTCTTGGCATAAGATAGAGACGTGAAAGTTGACTTAGCATCATGAAATGTTATAGTTCCACAAGGTTGTGAGATTAAAATGCATATAATATATATAAAGTGCTTATTGTATTAAACACTAGTCTTTATAAAGTTGATTTAAAATAATCATAATAATCTTATTATTTACTTTTCAAACTAAATTAATTTCTATTAGCTAACAAAATTTGAGGTGCTAATAGTAGCGCCAATATATAAGAGAAAAACCCGTATATAGATTGGACCGGTCACATAAGAAATTATAAGCCTATGTCGTTAGCATTTTTTTAGCCAGATTTGATTTTCCCTCCTTTGAATTGAATCTAAAAATAGAGGGAATGGCAATGGAAGTAGTAGGTGGAAGATGTAGTGTCAGTGAAGTGGAAAACGACTTGGAAATGAAGCTCTTACGAGACAGATTCAAACTCTTCACAATCTCAATCGTCGAATCTTAAGGTTCAAATCTTCTCACACCTACTTCTCGTTTATGATTCAAGTTCATTATTCTCGTTTATGATTCACAACAAACAAAAGAGGCATGGAAGTATCAAAAGTTGTAGTTGCTTGCGTTGCTGATTTGGCCTTCAGTCCTACACCGGTAATACACCGTTGTTGTTTTTCTTCCACTACAAGAAAATTGGCTAATTGCGACGGTTCATTTTGGCAGATTACGACGGTTAGAACTGTCGCAATTTCTAAGTTACGGTTTCTGAACTGTCGTGGAATCGTGCGTCGCGAGGCCATAAAGCAATGGTTGTGAAAACCGTCATGCAAACCGCCGTTATATCCACGACGGATATTTAACTAACGTAAACTCTATTTTGTGACGGTTTCCAACCGTCTTAAATTGTTTATTGATTTTTGTTTTAATTGTTGATTACGACGGTTAAAACTGTCGTAATTATCCATTTGACACATGATTATATGGCTTTTTGCGATGCTTATAACTGTCGTAATTAACATAATTTTTTTTATTACGACGGTTATAACTGTCGAAACTTTTGTTTGATTCAAGTTTATAACATTGATTGCGACTGTTATAACTGTTGTAATTTTCCTGATGATTTTATTTTTATTATTGATTACAACGGTTACCAACCATTGTAATTTTATTTTTAATTTTTTTTAATTTTAATTATTATCTATTAAAATGTTTTTAAATATAATATTATTTTTTCTATATTATTTATTTTCTTTAAATTATTTTTACAAAAATATTTTTATTTATGGTATTATTAAATCCAATCATAGAAATATTTTTAAATTATCTTTAAATTATTTTGTTTATATGATTTTCTATATTACTTTTTTAATGTAGTAAAATTAAATCCAATCATAGAAATGAAATATCTATAATCACTTTTTAACGTAGTAAAATTAAATCAAATCATAGAAATGAAATGTCTATAATCATAATCATGTGATATCATAATCATGTAATATCCATAATCTTAATATCTTAATCTTATAAGAATAAGCATCATAATACCAAAAATACATAAAAAAAATTCATAAGAATCATCAACAGGTAGCTAAAAAAGCATATAGAAAAACATCAAAGTCTAATTTGTCCTTCCTGATGATCCATTTTCTGCAATTCGGTAGCTAGACTCAGAAGAACGTCTACCATCAACAAGTGACTCCAATCCCTGAAAATAAAATATTAAACTTATAAGAATGTTTTCCACTAGAATGAATTATCAATCTTAAATTTATATATTTTAAAGAATTAATATCCAAATTTCTATTTGCTTCTTCCAGGATCCCATCTCTTAAACTGACACAATTTTATCCGTGCAACTTGAGCAACTAAAAGTATAAACTTCCATAAAAAACAAGAGTGTGGACCTGCCAATTTTTCTTTGCAGCCATTTCCTTTCCCATTTAAATTGGAAATTTCCTGCCTGACAATTCCTTTAAGTGACACCCCAATTTTTTTTATCAAATGCACCCACATTTAAAATAAGTCATTTCAGAAATAGAAACAAACAGAATAAATGCACAAAACACACTCAACCAGAATTCGATACACTTATACCAGTACTTGTTTATCTCACAGTTAAAAGAAGTTGGAAGAAATCACACCTTTAAGGAGCACCACACATCAGTCAATGAAAATAAGGCAAGTTTCACTTGTATCAAAAAGCTGAATATATCAGCATATATTTTTAACGCAACAGGTGTCAAAATAATACATAGTGGCCAATCAACATGGTAACCCATTCCTAAGAAATCGAAAGAACGAACCCCTGCCATTATTTACGAATTTCTTTATCAGATACATAATTTTACCATCCACCGATGGGTGGGGTTAGCTTGTCAAACTTGATATGAAAATATTAATGACAATGATCAAGACAATAATAAAACCAAATAGCTAATCAAAATTGTTGAGTAATTGTTAAGTAGAAGAGCCAAAGAAAATGTAAAGACAACTTTAATATAAATTATTGATCTTGATGATAAAGTTACAAGAATTTATATGATCAATATCCTGCACTCACAATGGTACTATCCTGTACACACACACACACACGCCGATAACATACTGATAGGCAGACAGTTTATGTTGATGTGGCTGCTTCTATAACTAACATTTGTGCCTTGTGAGGCACACTAAACAAACTGATAAAAACAACTACGAGTTGGCTGTATTTTATACAGATGAACATAGTAATATTCTAAGAGTCACAAACAAGCAAACAGGAAATCAACTTCTATTTATTATATTAGTGTCCTTGTTGAAGTTATGGGTTTTAGTAAAAAAGAATAAGAAAATAGTTAGGGTGAAATATGATGGATAATCAACTTTAAACTAACTTGATACAAATGACTAAACATTAACCGCTATTAACGTATACAAGACTCCTAATCCTAAATAAATAGGGAAATCACAAAACAAATCATAATAATAACCAAGTAATATGGAAACTAATCATAGGGTATATTCTAAGATTAGAAACTGATCCTAGTAGATAAACTAAGACACTCCAATATAATATCAATCATATTTTAAAAATATTCATACTTTCTAACAATTCAATAGGTTTGTTGAATTTAAAATAAATAAATAAATAAAAACTGACCGAATCTTTAATAGGTAAATATAAACATTCATATAAGTAGGAGGAGGGGCATATAGTGTTCTATGTAGTTAATTTGAAATTATTTTCTACTTTAAGCTCAATATAGTGAAAACAAAATACTGAATGGATGTACCGATAGCAGATGCCGAAAGAGGTAATTTCCCATGTCCTTTCATGTACACAAACAACCTAGCCTTATTGGTGTCTTGCTCACAAGAAGATTTCTGAATTGACAATTCAAGTAGGCCTTGAATTTCTGGAAGTCTCTCATTAGCTTCTGTAACAGACCACTTCTGTGGTTTCAAGAAAAACAAACAATGAGTCAAGGTGCAATATAGTAGACTATAGCTAGAACTCAAAGCTATGAAATATTATGCAAGTCATTGTCAATCATAATTTAGGAATACATGTCGCCAAAGTGACAAGATAAACAAATCTGCCCAATCTACTAATTCCATAAAATGATACCGCCGCAGTGCTAAAAGATGCTCTTGCAGCTTAAATGCCTCCTCAAGCACGTTGATGATTAATTTGCTGACATAATTGTATCTGGCATCGTTAAGGACATGCAAAGCTATTACATAATTCCTTTGTGATTACGATCTAGTAGATTGATACATTTCAACTACATCAGTAAAGAAGCTAATTGAGGTTGCATCAACTAATTTAC
The DNA here is from genome assembly GCA_963966055.1 of Lathyrus aphaca. Classification (NCBI taxonomy): domain Eukaryota; kingdom Viridiplantae; phylum Streptophyta; class Magnoliopsida; order Fabales; family Fabaceae; genus Lathyrus; species Lathyrus aphaca. The sequence continues at coordinate 8,564,872 of OZ014525.1, forward strand.
AAAAGATGATAAAACTGACATGACAGATGCATGAACAGTATCGAAAGGAGCCGGATATTCTTGGGTGCCTAAGTCCACATCGAGTTTTCGAGGATGCTTTGTGGAGTATTTATGTGGTTTGGTTCTTCCTCCTTGATAATTAGTTTTTAAGGGAGGGTTCCCCAAGGATTTGGATACCTATCAATTAATATCAGAATTAGTTGTCTTGTTGGTAGCTCAAAAAGGGCTATCTACGGAAGGGTTGACCAAAAAGGCTAAGTATAGCAACCTAGAGTGTAGCTTCCAAAACGTCGGATATCACTCTCTAGGGCAGTACTATGATAGGGACTTGGGCATTATGGAGTGCCTAAGTCCCACATCAAATAGTATGAGATGTTTGGTGCAGTATTTAAGTGGCTTGGTTATGCTTCAAAGAAAGGATTCATAAAGTTCTTGGATACCTATCAAGTATCATGTTGAGAAATAGAAGTTATAGTGGAGTGAAATATAAAACATCACACCTAAACCATTCAATTAGATTACCAGAATAAATATAAAGATAAGGATATTGAACCATGATTTCCTGAATTAAGCACTTGTCAATTATAATATCAAGTGGCATCTCGAATGTTGACAACAAATTCTGCTTTTGAGTAGCATCACAATCAACTGTTTTCCTAAAACTGCCCAACAGTCTTTCCCAGCTGCTCCCACCAAATGCATCTGTTGAAACATATTGCTTACGGTCTACCACATCCAGTGAAGCATCAAAACAATATTTAGGAACATCAACCAACCCATCCTCATTCCTATGGCCAATTTCTTCATATTCATTATTCTGATTACCATGAGTAGATGCACAACTATCCAAAGGATGTGAAGGTGTGCTTATACAGATTGAATTGGTGGGTAACTTGTCCATATAAGCCTTATAAGGATCCTCTACAGTAGAAAAGTTGAAGTACGGTAAAGTTTGTGCATGATCTACTTTGCATTTTTCCCCGTTCATATCTGTCTGTTGAAGCAAAACATTTCTAGTCAACACTAGGTTCATACTAAAGGGACTGATGCTAGGAAGATTGCATTGATGGCCAACTTTTAGTGGTTGAAAAGCACGCAAACATGAAGCTAGTGTATCATTAACAGGTTGATCCTCACTCAAGATCTCCCCACTCAAAATATCACCTTTGGCAATGTGACATAAGGGGGAATAATTCAGGGGTTGCAAGTGTTTTTTTGTCATCTTTTGCTCAATAGTTCTATCCTCATCAAATGATTTTTTTCAGTAAGTGAACCATTGATGAATAACTATCAATGCAGCTATCTCTCTGTAGAATACTGAACTTACTTGAGCACCTTGAATTCTCAGGATTTAGAGTATCAAACACGCTTGATACCATTCCCTCATTGGAGGACTTCACCAAATGATCGACAACATCCATTTTATCACATATTCCATGTGAATCACCGTCTGACTTTTCATGATGACGGGAATTTTGTATTGAACTACTAAGGTATTAATCTTCAAGAATTTTAAAGCAGATAGATGACTTTGTTGCCCTTCTATTGGGTAAGGCCAACCACTAAGCTGATCGGACTCCAATTGCTCCTCAGTGCTGTTTAAGGATGAAGTTTCAGATGAACCGTACATATCTTCCAGCAAAGAGAACTCATCTTCTGTACTTGACACATCCGAGTCCAAATTATCAAATCCCCTGAGAATTTCTACAAAACATCAATGAAGAAATAACAAAGGGATATAAAGGTGTAAGGATAAATGACTAATATGCCAAGTAGAGAATGAGAGAAAGGTGTTTATTAGTGCATGCATCTTCATGCACACACATCTTTCCTAGGGGTGGGAGGATGGGGATGAAAGTGAGATTACATTTTTGAAGAACTTTTATCCGCTGTTGGACAGACAATAGGTTCGTCCTCTGACATGAGCTGGCATAGTTTATCTAAAGTCCCTCCACCATTATCAAAAGAAGGAACTGGAGTAGGCATAGGTACCTGCAAAAGGAAATTCTCCATACGTGAGAATAAGAAAACTAAAGAAGTATGCACCTACTCACAATAGGAAAACAGTTTCTTTCTGCTCTCCCTCATTTTTTGGGTCCCTACAACAACAACAATAACCAAGCCTTATCCCACTAAGTGCGATTGGCTGAATGGATCAACTTTCACCATAATGTTCTATACAAAAATTAATTGTTGATCAAATAAATATAAAACAAGATCATTGATGGGAATGGGACCATGATGAGACAATTTTATGCCCCGTAATATCGCTGAGGGTTCCAAACTGAGCAAGATGTACCGCAAACACACAGACCCCATTAACAACAGAGCTTGAGGGTTCCAAACTGAGCAAGATGTACCGCAAACACACAGACCCCATTAACCATTTCTTACAAATTACTAATTAAGAGAAGGTGGAATTTGTACAAGGGTTTGAGAAGAAGGCGTTTTAGAATTGAAAACCCTAAATATCTATTAGAGAAGAGATAAATAAGAATAAGCTAACCTTAACGAGAAAGACAACCGGAGATTAGAGGACAATAGTTGTGAGCAACAATCGGTGGTGAAAAATCAATGGCGATGAGCAGCGAGTAGCAAGCGTACAATGGTTTGTGAGCAGAGCAGCGAGAAGCAGGAACATATTTAGAACTTTCACGTGAAATCAGAAAATAGAAAAGCCTCTAACTCTTTTTGTTTCTAATTAATTAATTATTTTATAATTATTATATTATATAAGATAAGATATTAAGGTGATGAGTTAGATTCCTTCTTGATAAGATTGTTAATTATTTTATTAATTATTTTATGATTATCAGAACCGTCGCAGCCAATAAGATTGTTTTAGGTGTTTGGCAAAAAGTTAGAAGAGTAATGGCGGTTAAGAACTGTCGCAATCCATGATTTACGACGGTTGGGCTTGGAACCGTCGCAATCTTTATATTTGTTTAAAAAAATTAAGGACGGTTACAAAAAATCGTCGTAATGATAGTTTTATTTTACTTAAATTTATTTATTTTTCTCTTTGATAAATGAATTTTTTTTTGATATTTTATCTTTCTGATATATATATTTTGATAGTTTAATTTTGAATTTAATTTTTAATATAAAAATTGTTTCTAAAATTTTGATATATATAATTTAATTTGGATACTTTAATTTTGAATATAATATTTTCATTTTTATTTTTATTTCTAAATTTAATTTTTTATTTTGAGTATATAATATTTTCATTTTTATAGTTTAATTATGATACATAAAATATTTTTTAATAAAATTAACTCTAATTTCTAAAAAGTTATGTATTTTAAGTTTAATTATTAATAAAATTATATTTTATAAATGTTTTCAGTAATGTATTTTATAAATGTTTATAAATATATATACATATATTTTGTAAATTTTTATATATATAATAGTGTGTTTATCAAAACAATTATATAAAAAAAATTATAATATATTAAAGTAAATTGAGCTTTCAGTTGAGGAGTTGATAAGGATTTTTTTTTATAAATCCGGAGGAACAAATTTTCCTTTTTATTTAGCGCTCAATAAAAAAAATTATTTTATAAAATAAAAAGTTAAGTAAAAAATATAATAAGGACAGTTTTGTGATAACTGTCGTGACAACTGTCGCAATCTAGTCCCAAACTGTCGTGACAGCCGTCGCAGTCAAGAAATTAGGACGGTTTTGTCATAATTGTCGCAAAAAATCTACGACATTTGACCCTAACTGTCGTGGCAACCGTCGCAATGCAGGAATAACGACAATTTTGTGATAACTGTCGCAGCTCAAGTGTCGTAAATCTCCTTTTTTCTTGTAGTGTTCATGTTCTTCGAATTAAAGTCCCTATGATTACAAAGTGTATGAAATAATTTCTCTTATATTGCTTATATTTATACATTGATGATTAATTAGGTATAGTTTATATTTATATGTTGATTATTGAGTAATTGAGTTTTTATTGATTATATTGTTTATATGCATATTTAGTTTTGAAGAATCTAATCGAATTATGTAAAAAGCAATTGTAGTGAGTATTTTGGTTCAGCACATCAAAATGAACATATCTAGCAAGTTGAAGACTTTCTCCAACGATTTTGTGGCCTCTGTTTCTTATTGAAGACTTTCTCCAATGATTTGGTGGCTTCTGTTTCTTCTTGAAGACTTTCTCCTATGAACATCAATAATGTAAGTCATTTAGATGCACATATAGATTATTCTGATGGATAAAACAATGGCTGCAATACTTATGCACATAAAATGGAATTAGTTGTTGTTTTTGTGCATTAAAATAAAGTTATAACCATAGTCACATAATTCGCCGGTATCCCTAAGATCCACGATTTATTTTAAAGTTATGATTCTTTGAGAATTGAGAACAACTTCATACCATGTTACAAAACGAATTGTGAACCGTGTGACTATGGTTATAGCTGAATGCAAAGGAATCCATCCAAAATTTTAGATCTTCATGAATCGTTATCACCAATTTATATGTCTTTATTGCATCTTATAAATTCCTAACTTAAAAAATAAATTGCCTGATGGTTAACAAATGTGAGATTTGGACTTTGATTTAACAACCATGTACTTTTAATATTTGATCAAGAAAAATAGGTAGTTTGTAATAAAATAATCTAAAGAATAGTAAACATAATAAGTATAAAGTAAACATTAAATCATTCCTTTAAAGTTTAGTTTGTCATAATGTGTATAATATCTACAATTCCTTTGGATATGAAATTAGTTTTGGTTGTTATATTTTGTTTCACCTAGAGAAGGTATTGTGGGACCTTAATTTTCTTTTCTCATTCATTAAACCATTCGTCGTAAAAACAGTCACATGTTTTTCATTATGCTATCAATTTGTTACAATCATGGGACCTTTACAAATCACAAACTAATTCCACATTGCACTTTCTATTTCTATCATCATCATTATTTATTTATTTGTTGATTAATTGACTCACTTAATCACTATTCATTTGTTGATAATGTGTTGGAATATAAATTATTAAGTTATGTACTTAATTAGACATTTCCATTAAATCATAAGTGGTATTTTCTAATTGAAATTATAACATCTCACTTTTAGAGAGGTAGAGGCATAATTGATGGAATGCAAGCTAGAGACAAGGTTTGTCCATCTTCCCCTTAGTTTTAAAGCTTGTCTATATTTTTATAATACGTATATAAAATCTATATATAAATTCTTTTAAAATCAAAGGTACATATTAAATTGATGACATGTTTTTAGTATTTATGCATGTTGGCTTCTCTGCTTTTTTGTTTTCAGATCTAAGTTAAGTTTCTCATGAATGGATTTTGACTGTTTGCATACTAAATTCGATTGTTTTCATACTGAGATGCTTGGAGGTACGCCATGATGTGAATCTGGCTTAAATCTCAATGAAAGAAGTGTTGGTGAAATTTATTTATTTTATTATTTATAAAACTCCTTACTTTGTTTTTCTAGTATTTAGTGTCTGAATATATATGTATCATTAGCTTTATTCATGGTATGATTATGCTACATAGAATGCTAAATAAGGTTCAATAAATGCTTCAATTAATTTATTTCAATGGTCTCTAAAGGCTCTTCTTGATTTGTGACACTTTTTCTTTGTTAATTCTGCTTAATTTTCATTTTTTTTCTTTGTGTATGTATTGTTTTTATCCACAATATTTTCCCGACTCTATGTTAAAACTCTCTCATGATAGCTTCTATTAATCAATGTTTCTAGTTTGTCTTAATGTTTTGTGAATATTTTGTATATTATTTAATGCTCCATTGTTATCCTATGGTAATGTATGGTGTTATGGCTTTCAAGTGCTTGTTTTCTTGTATGTATGTGGTCTATTAATTATTTACCCCCTTTATAGGCACCACTTGCAGCCAATGTAGATGTCATTGAGGCTCTAACAAAGAAGAGACAAGATAGAGGAACAAAAGTTAGGATTGTTATGGCTGGAAAGGGTTTTGTCACTTTGTCAATGATACTAGTCTTGGTTTAGTTATGTTGACGGTAAAGTAAATCTCAAGAAACATAACTTATTCAATGAAAAATCATTATACTAACACTTGTAATTTGTGTATGATTGATTAAATTATATTGTTTATCACATCTGTTATTAATCTTTGGATTAATACAAATTAGTTGATTGTGTTTTATGTGCAATTAAATTGATATTCAGTATTGGAAAACGAATGCAATTTCTTTTATTATCTGTTTTTTATATATTGGCATTTAAGAGAATGGATGATTTGTTTGTATTCAGAATTTTTATAAAAAAAGGCGTTTTAATACCGTTTTTATATAAAGTGCTATTAAAAGCTCATCATTAAAATACTAGGATATGGTAGCGCTTTTAGATAAAACGCTATTAAAAGAGATGCTTTTAATAGCGCTTAAAAGCGCTATCGTATGTATGCAGCTACAATAGCGGGAGCTTTAATAGCGCTATTAAAGCCCAAAAAAGCGCTATTAATTATCTTTTTTGGCGTAGTGCCAATAAATTTTATTATTTGTTTGTTTATTTTTATTTTTGGTTGTCTCCCTTTTTACTTATTTTAGAAAATAAAATAAAATAAAATCAAAACTATTATAAAAAATTAAAAATAAAATCAAAACAACAAAATAAAAAAATGAAGAAATAAAATTGTGTTGAAAAAAAGTATTTTTTTTTTATGAATTTTAAAGTTTGTTTTAAAGTTAGAATTTTTATTTATAGATTTTAAAAATCTATTTTAAATTTAGAATTTTTATTTATTCTTATTTTTAAATGTTTTATTTTAATTTTTAAATTTTGTTTTAAAATGTATTTTAAAATAAAATTCATATATTTTTATATAAATTATCTCTATTAAAATGTTTTTTTAACAAATTTTTAATTTCCTCAAATTATTTTATTTTTATTAAAGTTTATTTGTTATTTTCTTTTAATTTTAATTTTGAGTGATATAAAAAAGAAAAAAAATTGAAAGCGCTAATCCAAATGAAATAAGAAATTCATTTTTGTTCGGTCCATGTTTAAAACATAACTCTTATTTATTCCCTCCAACCCTAGTTGGTCGCCATTCTTAGTATCTCCAGCTATAGAAATCGAAATAGAAAAAGAAGCTAGGGTTTTGATCATAATTTTGTTCCTTGAATCGAATAGATGGTCGCTCAAGCATAACTTCATAGCTCATCCGTCTTCTCTGTCGTGGTTGTGAGTTTTCTGGATACAAATCGTTCTTAAACATCTTCATTCATATTCGTAATTTGTATTCAGTTTGGCTTTTCTTCTTTGGTTCGAAACATGGCATGTTGAAATTTACCCAGTCATTGATCGCAACCCTTCATTCACTACTGTCGTCGGAAACTTCAATATCCATAATTATTTCCGCTTTGTTACCATCACTGGTGTTTCCATCTTCGTCTACTATCTTTCCGGTAAGCATCTTCCTTTATTTCTCCCTTACATTGAATTGAGTTGAATTGTATATCAACAATTTTAGTTTATTTTCTGTATTAGGGATTAAGCTTGGAAATATAGTTTGTTTTGTGGTAAAACAAAGAATCAGAGTTACACGTTTATCACTCTTAAGGAATATAAAATATTATTATGTAGTATTTAAGTAATGAGATGATTTTGAGATATCTTATATTCTGGTTATGATTTTACTTTTTACTTTTAAATTATATTTTTTTTCTTATATCTTTTTGTTTTGTTTTTTTGTTTTAGAGTATGACAAATTCATTTGCATCAGCATGTGTACAGAATTCCTTAACCAGAAGAGGATAAATAAGACCATGCAACCTATCAAAGTAACCTTCCCATTTTTTAGCCTCCGGATGTTTAGTTAGATCATTTCCATTATCATGCAAATTGTTGAAATCAACCAATATTTCGTTACAAACTTCAAAGCCTTCTTCTGGAATATCTAACAAAACTTGATCAGGTAGGTCTAAGATAGAGCACTCGTTAGGTTGTTCTGCAGGAACTTCAGAAGGACCAGATGAATAGGCCAGAGACGGAGATGTAACAATCTTATCTAGTTTGGGTTGAGCGGCGGCCATGGAAGAACTTGAAGAGATTTTAGGGTTTTGGGTTTTAGACTTGTTAAGAGAACACAATGTAGTTGTGAATAGATGTAGTGTGTTTAGTGAGATCAGATGTATATATATGGATTTTAAATCTACCACTAACAATTAATATGCAATGCACGATTAGTGAAATGTGCAGTTTTAATATTTACCAAAGAACTCAATTAAAACCTAAATGTGTCTTTTCCAATCACGCATGTCTAGTGAGTAGGACAACTGTCACAATCACGTTCACACGATCTCAGATGAAATAACCACATTTAATGTAGTGACTGTTCAATATTCAGAAAATAAATCAAAAGATTTTACTCAAGAGATTTACTTAGTGAATAAGAACCTTTTTAATCACGACATTTTCACTTAATCAGAAAGTTCTTACTTAAACGTTTCACAACATTAAGACAACTATTGTTCTGACTAAAAACTACTTCTAAATAGTAGAAATATTTTTATCATAATATTCTAAAGAATTCATCAAAGATAAAAGAAGAACATACCTTAGCATTTCAGAACTTCTTCCTTGTTGATTCTAATATGCTCTTGTTCTGCTTCTGACTTGATCTTGTCTTCTGACCATTCTTCCACTTTTCTTCAGACTTGACACCTTGAAGGTTCTGATGAGATATGTTATGGGTTCTCATACTTCTTCAGAACATCTTCTATTCCTTCTGCTAGGCGTCTGAGCATCTATAGTAGTTCTGTCAGAGAATCACTAAGACATTTCGTCCTTCTGATTATGATTTCTGACATTACTTTTGCAGACTCATTCCGAAGAACTTATGAATCAAAATCATAAGTTAACAATCATCATTTTCACTTCATAAAAACTTCCAATAAGCTTAATATGAGAAAGTAAAGGGTGGACTAATATGTTTCTTGAAAACAACTCATACTCATTTAGAAATAATCTTCAACAAACAAGATTTCTTGTTTTTCTGATGATTTGATTCTTGAGCAAAATATGTTGATCAACAAATCGTATTTAAGATAAAGATTCAACAAATATATAACCTTATTTGAATAATCTATCTTCTTAGCTGATTCCTCCAAATCTGTGACTTGCTCAAATGTAAACCATTTGGCTACAATTCAGTATCCTCTCATTATCATCAACTGATATGAGACTAAAATTGTAAGTGGATTAACTTTCACCTCAGGTGTTTTCAACACACAACAATGGATCTTTATCTAACACTGTTAAGTGTTTGATATCCATCAATAATAGAATCAGAGCTCTGATACCAATTGAAGGTGTGAGAAAAACACAAGAAATGGGAGATTGAATTGAGGTTTTCACTCTTGACTACTTTTCACACTTTGATGAGTTACATCAAGCTATGTTATAAATGTGTTGCGGAAGCATAAAAGAAGTAAAGCGTAAAGCAAGAGTAAAGAACACACGATATATCCTGGTTCACTTGAGAAGTTCTCAAGCTAATCCAGTCCACCTTCCAAGGTGTTTTTGCCTTAAATAAGGACTTAATCTACTATAGCCAAATCATTATGATTACAATTACATAGCAGCACTGACACTCACTCAATGAACCTTTTAGGGATCCAACCGAATATTACATTCACTGACCCAACAGAACCTCTGCCAGGATTTCATGTGTGGCCTACAACCGTGACTAACTACACAAAATCTCTGTGACTTCCTACGCGACAACCTGTCGTGACTAACTGCCTAGAACCTCTGCGACTTCCACAATAAATTGTGCAGGAATCCAACTGGATATAACGTTCACTGACCCAAGAAAAACCTCTGTCGGGATTTCACCTCAACTCATAGCTGGACCGTTCAAGGATCCATTTTGAGGAGTCTCAACTCACAGCTGAACCATTTAGGGGTCCATTCTGGATATAAATTCCACTTGAGGAGCTTCAATTTATTAAGTAGAATTGACGTATTGGTGCTAAACTAAGGTGTTTCTTTTCAAGCATATACTCCTCTGTTTAAGTACAAACTAACTCTTCAGAGTTACATCAATATGAGCAACAACTCTTTACAAACTACATGATTCTAAGATGTTTATAATATTACAATTCAAATTGCATCTTCAGGATTCTTCATATTCATTGGTGAGAAAGCTACGAGCAACAACTCTTTGCTTTTGATCATCAATGAGCTCCAATATGATGTAGTTGGTGTTTATTGATGACTTGTTGATTTCTTCTTCATCAGCTTCAGTTCATCAATGTCTGGTTATTGTTGTTGTAGATGATCTTGATGTAGCAACACAAACTTAGACTCTCAGATGTTGTACTATTGATTTATGATATAATTATGGTTGAACAACAACTGAGATATCAACACTATCACCTAGACCAATGGTTGTATCCTTAATTACTTCACATAGAATCATTTTAGTTTATGGATCAACAACCAGATTAAGTTCCTATTCAGAATCAACAACACCTAAGAGTGTGGTTGTTCGTTTGAACCAATAGGAACCAACAACATCAAGCATGTGGTTGTGTCTCCATTAGGAACCAACAACATCACAAATCATGTGTTGTTTTTCTTTTATAGCCAAATATAAAAGAGTCGTTACATCCTAATTCGGCTACTGAGGAATTCGTCACACAAGGAATCAAATAGTACTGCTATGTATTGTTATTATCCACAATTCAAAGATAATGGAGAGGTAGTAGGATAAAGTATTATCGTATTGTGTACTATCTTTGCCAACAATAAAATTGTCATATGAACTTCAGAGAACCTAAGTCTTTAGTCGTCAGAACTTGTTCACATAGAACTACGTTCTTCAGAATTTCAGCACTTGTCTTGAAACCCATAATCTTCAGAATTTCAGCACTTGTCTTGAAACCCATAATCTTCCGAACTTCAAGTCTTAGAGTCTTCAGAACTTTGTTCACATAGAACATTGTCTTCAGAGTTTTCAGTATTTTGTTCTTCAGAACCTTAATCTTCAGAACTCATAAGTCTTTAGAATCTTTCAGGCATTTAGTCTTGAGACTTTAAGTCTTCAGAACTTCAAGTCACCAGAGTCTTCAGAACTTAGTTCTTCAGAAGATTAATTTTAGAAGCTTCGCTTCGCTATCTGATCAGAACCACATTCAAAACAACATCCATAAGAGCATTGCCAACGCAACATCTGCATCCTTGGATCTTTCTGATTGTGTTCAGATTCAAAAGCACACTTACTTCTTCAGCATGCTTGCGACTAATGTTACACATAGTAACACTGCATATTTGCATTTGCGTACTCATTCATCATGTTTGTTTGATCTTAATATATATAATATTCATGATCTGCACTTTAACAAACATCATAACATAAAATGGTTCTTTCATAAATACTTCATTTTCATCATCAAAACATAGAGATGGAATGCATAGACAACTCTTGTTATTACAATATCGACCAGTTATGTATATTTACTAGACTAACAACCAACCTGATTGTTTCGATTCTAACTACCGCTGCAAAGATATCATCATAGTTGATTCTTGCTTTCTGACGAAACCCATTTGCTACAAGATTTCTCCTATGTCGAGTTACTTCACCTTTTGGATTCAATTTGACTTTGTATACCCGCTTCACATCAATTTCCTTCTTTCTATTTGACAATTCAACTATTATCCAAGTATCATTGTCTTCTATAAATTTTATCTCATTCACCATATCTTTCATCCACCTTGAGCGTTTTAAGGCTTTATCTGCATTGATTGGCTCAATATCTACATAGAAGGAATAATGAACCAATTCACCTTCATCATCGACCATATCATCTGATGTGATTTCACATTCATGTAGTCTTTCACACATGTTTCTGGTTCTTTGAGGCCTACTTCTGCTAGCTTGACCTTTGACAACTTCATGTCGAACTTCACTAACAATTTCACTAACTGATTCATCACACAGGATTCTCATTGAATTCTTCTTGATGTTCTAAGTCAATCTCACTCCTTAAGCTCATCTATGATCATATCCCTGCTGATCGCGACTTGCTTGTTCATTGGATCGGAAAAAAATTATCCACCAATCGAATTATATCTCATCAGGATCATTTGATTCGACTTATCATCCAACTTTCTTCTTAGCTGATCTGACACATGTCTATGTGTTATGGATCCAACCACTTCAAGTGGCTTAAATTATGTTTGACACTAGACCAACATTCTTCTTATGACAAAATATACTCTTCATTCTAGAGATATTTTAATGGATTAACGAGTCCAAAATTTATTTAGCAACCCCTTTTGTAATAGCTTTTAACATAGGGACCGTGTAATTATCTTTTATTAACAATTTTGTATTCCTCCATCCTTAAAGGTTCTTTGAATTAAACGAGTAGTTAGTATAATTCTATTGTATCTTCGTGGGATATTTTGTTATGTGACTTTAGTAGCAAGAATTAGTTTTTAAAGAAAAATCGGTAGGAAAAAAATTCAATGATTTACCAATTCAATTGATGTGACCATTTAAGAATATTTTTTATATAAAAAGATAGTAAGAATAGTATATAAATAAATTAAAAGAGTGGTATTTTAATATATGTTTAAATAAGTAAATCATCCGTATAAATTAGAGAAAATTATCTATATTTTAGTTAAAAAAAGATGGTAGAATAGTGTATAAATACAATAAGAATGATATTTTAATATAGATTTAATGTTAAATTACAGTTTTGACCCCCTTATTTTATTAAATTTACGGTTTTAGTTGATCTACTGTTCATGCTATGTACATGAAAAGTCATCATTTTTTTTGGAGTAAAATTGGGATGGTCGGGAACAAAACTAAGGGTGGTAAAATATGTCTGATCTGTTGGGCATGCTCATTTTGCCCGCACTTTAGTGCGGGGCGGACCAAGAGTTTAGGTTTTCACTGGTGTTCGCTACGCCCCGCCCCGTTTTCTTTGCGGGCATGTGCATTTACTTAAAGTCTTACATTTTTAATGCTTAAAAATTGCAATGCCCGCGGACTTTTCCCGCTCTACCTTGACTTTTGTGGGACGAGCTTATGTTTTAGATCAACATCTTCAACTTTGACATCCCATCCCACCCCAATTTTTTTGCGGATTTTTGTGGAGCGGACATAAACGGGACGGACATACCCGTTTACCACCCCTAACCAAAACTGTTTAGAAAGAAAATGGGAGAACTAAAACCGTAAATTTAGTAAAACTGGAAGACCAAAACTATAATTTAACCTAGATTTAAATAAGCAAATCGTCTCTATAAATTAGAGAAAATTAACAAGCTTTTTATTTTTGTTCTTATTTTTTAAAAATAAAATCCTTTTAATAATCGTCCTTAAAATTAAAATCAAGAGAAAAATTCATAAGAAATGTGCAGATATTTTTGCGGATCTAAACTTCTTTAGAGACGGTTTAACTATTTTAACCCTTAATATATAAATTAAATTGTATAATAGTGTTAGTTTGGTAAAAAATTCTCAAGCATTCATCTTCTTTCCCACATAAATCAAACTAAGTAACGTGACATCATACACTTTAATATGGATTTAGATGTAATAGACATTCGCATAATTGTAGTAGTCATTTAATTCAGAAAAGAAAAAAAAATGCAAGAATTGATTACTATATTGAATAAAAGAAATTAAGGGCAATTAACTTGATTCATAAATTAGTGTATTCGGCATGAGAGTGCATGTAAGAAAAGAGCACAACATAGGCAAGCAGCAATCCAAAACTTGCATGACTCTAGTGTTTGTTTGTTTGTTGATTCACGGTACTCCATACATATTTTAAATATTACTTTATAGTAATATATTAAAAATAAAAATGACAATAAATGTTCCTTGGCTTGTTGACCAAAGATAAAATAAAGGTTCCTTGGCTTGTTGTGTTTGAGACACTGTCACTCATGATACGCAGGCACAAGGTAGCAGACATTTTTTTCTGCAAATTCATACATTCATTCATTCATTATCAGATTCAACATGACATTAACGTATCAATCAAAATCAAGGATAACACAAATGACGAACCAGTTTGGTTGTTGGAAGAAGATGAGGAGAAATCTTGTAGAGATCTTCATCAACTGCTTTTGGATGTTGTTTTGAACCTAACGGTTGACCACTGCAAACGACCTTCTTCTTGTTCATTGGCTTACTTGGATATTCCGTAACATTGTACACTTTGTCCTGTTTTCTCATTCTTGTTTCATTAACCATACCATTCCTATATCTGTTGGAATATTTGTTTTGAATTAGTATTTGTTTTTAGTCAGTCAATAAAACTCCTATTCAAAAGGAGTATCTAGGTTAAGACCTATTCTTTAGCATAGTGTGCTAAAAAATAGGAAGTTCAGTTTATGTAAGGCTATTTATGCAGTCCGCTTTTCTGTTTTTAATATCAAGCAAAGTTTACAATATCAATTACTTGTATTCTTACCTTGTTCAAACATTTGGTATCAGAGCCTCGTCAAGAGGCTTGATCAGAGAAAGAGAGGTTGAGGAAAATCCGTGAGAATGACAGAAAATACCAGTAGCAGTAGATTTGTGCAACCAACAATTCCCAAATTTGATGGTTTCTATGAGCATTGGGCGAAGCTGATGGAGAACTTCCTCCGATCGAAAGAAATGTGGAACTTGGTCGAGGATGGAGTGGTTGGTGGTCCACAAAACCGGGAGCCAACTGATGAGGAGACAAAAACAATTGCAGAGCAGCAGTTGAAGGACAGAAAGGTGAAGAATTATCTTTATCAAGCCATTGATAGAGAAATCATGGAGACAATACTAAATGATGACACCTCAAAGCAGATATGGGACTCAATGAAGCAAAAGTTCAAAGGGTCAACTAGAGTGAAGAGAGCTCAGCTTCAAACTTTGAGGACTGAGTTCGAAATACTGAAAATGAAAGAGGGAGAATCTGTCAATGCATACTTTGGACGAGCTCTCTCCATAGCAAAACGGATGAAAGCCTGCGGAGAGATTGTGAAAGAAGCCGACATTACTGCAAAAATTCTGAGGTCTTTTGTGCCAAAATTCAACTATGTTGTGTGCTCCATTGAGGAGTCTGACAATGTGGAAACTCTAACCGTTGATGAACTCCAAAGCAGTCTTCTTATCCATGAGCAAAGAATGAAGGGATCAAATGAGGAGGAGCAGGCACTGAAGGTGACACACGAAGAGCATTATGAAAGAGGCAGAGGCATGATGAGAGGCCGAGGAAGAGGTAGAGGTCGACAGTTTACGAGTAGGGCTGCGGTGGAATGCTACAGGTGTCATAATTTGGGACACTATCAGTATGAATGCCCAACCTGGGAGAAAAAAATGAACTATGCCGATTTTAATGAAGAGGAAGAGATGTTGTTGATGGCACAAGTAGATTCTCATCAAAACAAGAAAGGAGTATGGTTTCTTGATTCCGGATGCTCAAATCATATGTCGGGAAACAAGGAATGGTTCATGCAGCTAGATGAAAGCTTCAGGCACTCAGTCAAGCTTGGAAATAACTCAAAGCTAGAAGTAATGGGAAAGGGAAACATCAGATTGGAGATCGGCGGAAGTAATCACATTGTAAGTGACGTATTTTTTATTCCTGAACTACGCAATAACTTACTGAGTATTGGGCAGCTCCAAGATCGAGACATCACAATTGTAATTAAGCATGGAGTTTGCAAGTTGTATCATCCGAGCAGGGGATGCATAATGGAAAGCTTGATGACCACCAACAGAATGTTTCTTGTGACAACAAACATTCTTATATCGGTGCCTACATGTTTCAATGCAAACGTTGATGATGTTGGTGAAATATGGCATAAAAGGTTTGGTCACTTGAGCTATAAGAATCTTGCATTGCTGCATAACAAGAACTTGGTTCGAGGAATTCCAAAATTAAATGCTTCATCAAAAATTTGTACAAGCTGCATGGTGGGAAAACAACATCGAGAAGTTATCCCCAAGAAAAGCATCTGGAGGGCCAAACAACATCTGCAGCTTATTCACTCAGATATATGTGGTCCAATTACTCCTGAATCACATGGAAACAAAAGGTACATACTGACATTCATTGATGATTTCAGTCGTAAACTTTGGGTTTACTTTTTAAATGAGAAAAGTGAAGCCTTTACTACTTTCAAAGAATTTAAAACTATGGCAAAGAAGGAGACTAGTTTGGCACTGTGTTGTTTAAGAACAGATAGAGGAGGAGAATTCAACTCAAATGAATTTTCAAACTTCTGTAAAGCTCAAGGAATCAAGCGACAATTGACAACAGCTTATACGCCGCAACAAAACGGAGTCGCAGAGCGCAAGAATCGCACAATTATGAATATGGTACGCTGCATATTAGAAGAGAAGAAGCTGCCCAGAACGTTTTGGCCAGCAGCCGCAAAATGGGCCTGTCATGTGCTCAACAGAAGTCCCACATCTGCTGTAAAAAACAAAACGCCAGAAGAGTGTTGGAGTGGTTTCAAGCCTAGTGTCGAACACTTTAAAGTGTTCAGATGCATAGGAAATGTTCACGTACCAGATGCTAAAAGACTCAATGAAGGTAACAATCAGTCAGAAGCCAAAAGCAGGTTTTCATTGGATATAGCGAGAAGTCAAAAGGGTATAAAATGATAAACCCTTTAACAATGAAGGTAACAATCAGTCAGAATGTAATCTTTGAAGAAGATGGCTGCTGGAATTGGGGGAGTTCAGATGCCGAATCGAAAAGTGAAGTACTTGATTGGGGTGAAGCTTATGAGGAAACACTTGAGGAATTAAATGAGCATGAAAATGAAAATACCACAAGTGAAGCAGAAGAAGACAACTTAGAAGCGACTGATTCTTCTTCAAATGAATCGGTAACTCCACTAAATTTAGAGAAAAGAGTAAGAAGAGTTCTAACCTATCTTCAGGACTATACAAGCGGAGGAGAATTGTCCGAAGATGAGGTACAAAATTTTCTTATGTTTATGTCTACTGATGATCCAATTTATTATGAAGAAGCAGTGAAGAAGAAAAATTGGAGAGATGCCATGGACAAGGAAATAGCAGCAATAAGAAAGAACCAAACCTGGGAGTTAGTTCAAGCTCCTTCAGAAGCAAAAATAATAGGTGTAAAGTGGGTCTACAAAACAAAACTTGATGAAAACGGTGAAGTTAGCAAGTGCAAAGCTCGCTTGGTGGCCAAGGGTTATGCACAGGAGAAAGGTGTAGACTATGACGAGGTTTTTGCCCTAGTTGCAAGATGGGATACCATCCGAATGGTGATAGCTCTAGCAGCAAGAAATGGCTGGAAACTCTATCAATTGGATGTCAAAAGTGCATTTTTGCACGGAGAGCTGCACGAGAATGTATATGTTTCACAACCGCGGGATACGAAGTAAAAGGAGAGGAGAGCAAAGTCTACAAGCTGAAAAGGGCACTTTACGGGTTGAAGCATGCTCCAAGAGCATGGTTCAGCCAGATCGAAAGTTACTTTGTCAATGAAGGTTTCGAAGGGAGCTGCTATGAACACACTCTTTTCATAAAAAAAGAGGAAGATAAAATATTGATTGTAAGTCTTTATGTTGATGATCTTATTTTTAATAGTAATGATCTGATCATGATGCAAAGTTTCAAAACTTCTATGAAAAGAGAATTTGAGATGACTGATTTAGGCGAAATGAAGTATTTTCTGGGAGTTGAAGTGCGTCAAAATGCGAGAGGAATACACATAAGCCAAAAGAAGTATGCGGGAGAAGTTCTCGAGAGATTCGGCATGGGAAGCTGTAATGGAGTAAAGAATCCAATAGTCCCTGGAAGTATTAAGTTGTCAAAAAGGGAGGATGGGAAGCAAGTTGATAGAACTCTTTTCAAGTAGATGGTGGGGTGTTTGATGTATATGACAACAACTAGGCCCGACTTAATGTATTATGTGTGTCTTATTAGTCGATTCATGTCCAATCCAAAGGAAGTACACATGCTTGCAGCTAAAAGAATTTTAAGGTACATCAAGTCAACAATTGATCTCGGCATCTTCTATGGAAAAGGATGCAAAGTCGAGTTAGTAGCTTACACAGACAGCGATTATGTCGGTGATATAGATGACAGGAAGAGTACATCAGACTATGTATTCATGTTAAGCGGTGGAGCTGTTGCATGGGCATCCAAGAAGCAGCCAATAGTTACTCTTTCTACGACTGAGGCTGAATACGTAGTTGCTGCATCCTGTGCTTGCCAATGTATTTGGATGCAACACATCCTAAAACAAGTTAAAGACACTCAATCTGACTGTGTTACAATGTTTTGCGATAATTCTTCTACCATTAAGCTTGCCAAGAATCCCGTCTTTCATGGAAGAAGTAAACACATCGATGTGAGGTTTCATTTTCTAAGAAATCTAACTAAGGATGGAGTTGTGGATATAAAGTTTTGTGGAACAAATGATCAACTTGCGGATATCATGACCAAGCCATTGAAGTTGGACCAATTTGAGAAATTTCGAAAGCACCTGGGAGTACAGGCAGCAGAAGATTAAACTAAAATGTTGTATGCATGTTTAGCTTAGGGGAGGAATTGTTGGAATATTTGTTTTGAATTAGTATTTGTTTTTAGTCAGTCAATAAAACTCCTATTCAAAAGGAGTATCTAGGTTAAGACCTATTCTTTAGCATAGTTTGCTGAAAAATAGGAAGTTCTGTTTATGTAAGGCTATTTATGCAGCCCGCTTTTCTATTTTTAATATAAAGCAAAGTTTACAATATCAATTACTTGTATTTTTACCTTGTTCAAACAATATCTTCTATCCCTTATTCTTCTCACCTACACAAAAACCATCACACATTATTTCATCATATCACATTTCTTATATGAGAAAGAAACAATGTTACCTTTTGAACTGGTTTCGTAACATTAACCGCATAAAGATCGTGTTCACTATGCATGTATGGAAGAATGGTTTGTCTTGCAGTTTCAAAATATTGAGTTATTGGCAACTCATTCGCATAATTCCAGTTTCCAAAAACTGGTATTTGACCACTTCTCTTGCAATATTCCTATGATAAAAACAACAGTGACCCATCATCAACTTTAACAAAACAAAAAGGGTGACTGAAAAAATAAAACTTAAATCAAAACAAAGAGCTTGCTTCACCTAGAATGTGTTGTGCCTTACGAAAATGGAAGGGGGGAAAAATAAAAAAAGACAGGATGATGTGTTTCCCAAAAACCTTAGAGATAAGGAATGTAAGCAACAGTGACCGAAATAAATAAGCAAACAAAGGGTGATGTGATGTGGTGGATTAAGGCATTTTACATAGAAACACAGAGAAAGAGAAAAGGTTGCATCAAACAGACAGAAGCAGAGAAAGAGAAAAGGTTGCATCAAACAGACAGAAGGACCTGACCAGTGCTCTGTTTCACATTTAATTTTTTGGTTGAATAAACAAATAAGTAAGAAAAGAAAATGGTGCGGTTGCGGTAGTTGAGTTTTTATTGACTAAGTCTAAATAAAAAAGAATGGGGTTGTAGCCTGTTGAAGAGTACTAGTATTGGTTATATCTGAAAAAGATTAGGAATGAATTTTGAATGCTATAACTTTTCCACTTATAAAGGAATCACCCTGCTTCTTTTTCAAAATGGAATGGAACACAATTTTTTATTTGTTTCATATTAATGGATCTTGTATTTTTTCAACCAAACCAAATCTTTAGCTTATGTTTTACTTTATTCCTCACACGGTAATCTACGGTTTTTCAGAATGAACTTTAGAATTATTAGAAAACAATGGCAAAATATTTGACAAAAATACAAAAACAAAGCTCGTAAATTCATGATGTACTCTCCCTTTCACCATCAACAACTCCATACTCGTATAAAATTGCTAGGACCATTCTCATTTCTTTTACGACAATGATGATTCTTTTTTCTACCCCATATACCATCTATACCGTATATATGTATATGCTTTAGTTTGAAACAGATTTTAAAATGAGATAAAAAAAAATTAATAATGATAAAACGGTGTGTGTATCATTTGATATCATATTATCATTTCTCTTTTTTTTTTTTTCAATAAGTGTTTACTAGTGTTTTTTTAACCAATTATTGAGTTTTAAGTAATTATTTATATTAAACTAGAAAATCGTAAGATATTTTGTGTATAATTTTCAAAGAAAAAATGTTCAACTGTTGTTATTATAAACTTTAAATTAAATGTTTAATAAGGTAATATAAAAAATGTTTGAATGAAAAAAAAGTTAAAGGTTTTGATTGTGTAGATATCTACTATGAAATAATTATAGAAAGATAATAAAGGAAATAATGGTAAATATGTTTTTTGTCCCTACAAATATCTCATTTTTTTAAATTGGTCCTTCTAAATATTTTCTTCAAACATTGGTCCTCTAAAACTTTTCCGTTTTGAAATATAGTCCCTCCCGTTAGTTTAAACTAACAGAGGCTGATGTGGCAAGCCATGTATGAATTTTTTTGATGACGTGGAAATTCGTAGCTAATTCGTAGTTAACTTGTGGTTAATTCGTAGCAAATATTACATTTAAACTCAGAAATGGTAGTTAATTCCTAGCTAATTTATAGCTAATATTACATTTAAACTCAAAAATGGTAGTTAATTCCTAGCTAATTCGTAGCTAATATCACATAAAATGAGTTCTTCACATATAAGAAAAATCAAACTAATTACTATAGTCTATGGATTTGTACATTTAAAACTGTAAAAATTGTCACAACCAATTATCTAAACTGACATAAATAAGAACTCCGTCAAAGCAAAAGTTTATCTCGAATGCATGATGAATTGCTTGCCATGTTTTCAATCATGTTGTACATTGTAAAAAATTCTCAGACTACCATTTAAATAAAACAAAGACTCTTGTACGATTTAAGAGTAAAACACTTATGACATCCTAAAACATTCAAACTTAAATAAAATTATTCATTACTTGTGGATGAATGCGTCCACACAACTCAGCATGAAGTTTTCGAACATCTTCAAATTCAAACTCACAGAGTGCCCTGAAACAAATTATTAGCACATTATGCACCAGTCGTTTATACTGATGGAAGAAGATAAATGCTATAATCATTGTTCAAATACCAACCTGCTAAGAAGGAAAGAAGCAATACACTCATGACCAAGCTCTGGGCTCCTGCTGCCTAAACAACCGTGCCAGAAGATTATGATGTATTAAAAGAAAAAAGCAACTTATGGGCAAAATGTGCCAATAAAATTTTATTATGAATCTTATTATGAATCATAAGATACATTGTCAATAAAATTTAGTAGTGACTGTGACATGTTCATCACCTTCTTGCATCAAATGCCTTGCCTATGTTTCGTACTACTGACACTTAAGTTGTTGCTTCCTGAAGATTCTTGCTTCTCCATGTTCAGACCACTCATATTCATTGTCTCAAACTTATGTAAGCTCGATTCAACCATTTCATCATAAACAATTAACTCAGACTCTACAATTGGATCCTTGGGATCCTTGGGATTTGACACTAAACAAAAACACAAAAACATTCTAATAATCACAAGTGGGTTAATGATCTTAATCCTATATCATTGGTAATTAAGTTGAGGTGCTTACTTCATACTTAAGGTATTCTCATTATCCCTAATCAAAGGGAGGATATAATGAGTTTACTAACTCTTGGTTTAGGTTTAAGCTCATTAACTTATGACAAACTCCAAAAACAATAAAAAACTTAAAATACCAAAAACAAACAATAATCGTCTCCTCCGGGATTCTTTTCTCACCTCACTCACTCATAAACGAGAACTCGCTTCTTCCGTCTAATGCAAGACAGTTAGCACTCGATCCAAACGAGTCATACACTTGAGCATAGGCAAGTAAGCAGTTCATAGTCAATTTATCTTTCAGTCTCTTTGAGTCGAACTACGGTGTTCTGACTTCCTCATTGCACGAGAGGATACGTAGGCATAACTTAACTGTTATCGAACAAAAGTCTTTGTGTCTTCCCCCTCTTTTCAGCTACTCTTTAAGCCTCATTTATCATGAGCATTTCATTTCCCTTTTACACTGACACTGTCCATACACTTCACACTTTATTTTTACACTGAACTTGCATTCTTTATCCAACTCTTGCACACAAATTGCACTGACACTACCCCCATATAACACAAACTTATAAGCGTGGATCCCGTCGAGTACGACGGACAATCTGGGTGCTAATACCTTCCCAGGTTGTAACCAACCCCCTTACCCAGTCTCTCTGGTTCGCAACTGTCTTGTCCATTTCTTTTTCTAGGTTTATGCAGCATTACCTTTCCCTCGGGATAAAAATGCCTAGCTGGCGACTCTGGTCTTTTCTTTTCCTTCGCCTCGTTCGTTCGCGTCTACACCGTTGATCTAGCAATAGGTCTTTAAACGGGAGCGACAGGAAGGACATGTTGTATTGTACGATATATGATGCCTGGGAAATGTGGAAAGGAAAACAAAACTATGTGGACCATGCTGAATATTCTTTTGTTTTTTTTATGTGTAATAAGTGATGTAATATGGACTATAAATTGGGATTGATTTGAATTGACAAATGGATTTAAAATGACTAATGAGTATGGATAATAAAATTTGGATAATGGTTTACTAGTAATAATAATAATAATGATAATAGTGAATAATGAGCATAAGAATAATAATAGGAATAATAATAATAATAGTAATAATAGAATAATGAGAATGTAAAAACATCAGATTTTCTACTTTACCTAACTTATTTGATTTTTAGGTTCCTGCTCAAGTTTCACAATACATGATCAGCAAGAAAAGAGCTCCTACAAGGACCGAGCAGACAAAATGAGCTCTTCCATCTCGCTTTCGGATGTGTCTTGAAACACTTGTGGCAACATCAGATTTGATGGGTGGTGTTATTCGTCAAATAGACATGGATGAAGGTGATTTTGGTTTTCCTCATTCCAAAACAATTGCAAAAGAGGACATGGAACAAATTTTTCGGCATCTTGAATTAGGCATCGGTGTTATGCATTCATAAATCTGATACTCCGATCAATCTATAATTTAATTTGTTGAACAATTTATTTACACATTTTAATGAAAATAGTCTAATGTTTATTATATTTTTATTTAAGGTGTTTGTATGACAAATTGATGTGCGAGAATCAATTGTCAAACAAACTCTATTTCGTGTCTTGTGTCAGTGTCAACGCCATGTTAATTGATACGAATCCAGATTAAGTAAGAGATCACTTACTCGAGATATTTATGGTCACTAGTACAAAAAGCTTGTATTTTGTACCGTATAATACTGGAAACATATAAGATTTTGATTCTAGTTTCATTCTAATCTTTGTATCTTTTGCGTAGAAATTATTCATCTAAAATTTTGTTATATTTTACAGTGGACACTTGTTGTTGGTTGCTATTAATCCTACAAGAGAAATTGTGTATTATCTGAATTCATTGGACCATGAATGGACAACATATCAGAATATGAAGGATTTGGTTGATACGTAAGTGAGATTGTTCTAAATATTCGTATATATTTGTATATTTAATTATTTATGTGAGATTTTTATAGATCAATACTAGTATACCGAGCACAAAGAGACGCTCGAGTATTATAGTATAAAGCAAACAACATTACATGGATCAAAGTGGAGCTATATTAATTTTCACAATGTTGCTTATAATAGTGGTGCTACTTGATAACACAAGACAACTATATATTAATTCTTATTTGTTTTTCTATATGTAGTGTCCTCGTCAGCGTAATGGTATAGTCTGCGACTATAACTTAGGATTTATTTTTATATTTATCGGATATTTCATATAATTTATTATTTTAAAATAAATCATGCATATTGTGTTTTGTTATGTAGTACTTTGATGAATACACATGTGCTCATTACACAAAAGATAAATTAGAAGAAATCAATGAGGAATTGTGTGAATACCTTATTGAGAAAAGAATCATATAAGGTATGGAAGTTGGTGCGTAGTTATGAAGTGTAATTGTATAGTTTTGGAAGTTGTTGTATATTAGGAGATCTTTAGAAGTTAAATGATTAAAATGGTTTAATTATGTGAATGGTTATGGATTCAAATTTTTCGGTTTAACTATGTGCACAAATGGTTTATGTGAATGGTTTAATTATGGAAATGGTTTATGGACTAGAATGGTTTAATTATTATGTGAATGGTGTATGGATTATAATGCTTTAATTATTATGTGAATGATTTATGGACTATAATGGTTGTTATGAAAATGACTTAAAATACGAATCACATAAGGATTAGAATGATTTATGTGATTTAGAAGGCCTAGAAATGGTTTATGTGATTTAGAAGACCTAAAAATGGTAATGGCTTATAATTGAATTATACAGGTTTTTGGAAGGAAAAAAAAGGAAAATGTGATTTTTTTTTAAAAATCATTAAAAAAACGTGAAGAAAAGAAAACGCTTTTAAGCAAAAGCGCTGTCTATAATAAACAAAAGAAAGCGCTTTCTAGTTTCTACTAAAAGCACTGCCTTAAAGTGGAAATAAAAAATATATTAGACAATGCTTTCAAAAGTGTTGTCTAAAGGGGGACAATAGAGAACGCTTTTTTCCGAGAAACTGCTGCATAAAGATGTCAATAGAAAGCATAAACGGATAGAAAAAACACTGCTAAATGCCTACTTTAGAAAGCGCTTTTAAAGGTAAAGTGCGCCTAAAGTAGGCCTTTAGCAACGCTTTCTCATTAAAAAAACGTTGTTTTTACCTACGACAACGCTTTTAAGTGTTGTTAAAGGCCAAACAAAGCGTTGTCTTTTCCCTTATTTGGCATAATGCGTATCTTTATTCAAGGTTAAGAGATAGATATTTGTGGACGATGAAGCATGTCGTAGGAAACACTACGTTACTAGTGGTAATAACTTGAGATCCTTAAATATTTTTTTAATCATATTTTCATTTCATATTTGTGATAACGTTTTATCCTTGCTTGTTTTTTATTTTTATTTCAGGTTTGGATCCTCCAACACTTCCCGCGCATCATTGGTTGGACGAGTGTTGATTCATACACCGAGGACATGCCATGTGTATTTATCCCGCTTAGAGAGAATTAGACGGTCGAGCCTTTCAGAGTCTAACCAGATCGTTTAGTTGATGAGGACATCCACTACAACTGCTACATCGATCTCAATCAGTTGTGACCTTTTGATGAGATATCATACTACTCTGAATGATTGTCCTGCATTTCAATGATATATGCTTTTCATTTACTTGAACGTGTCATGCGGTAGTTTGGGTTCATCCAGACCATACTCAAACACCATGTTATTTATGCTCCTCTTGGATTGACATGTATATAAATATAGGAGATGTTTGCTGATTATGAGATTCACCTGATTATATATATATATATATATATATATATATATATATATATATATATATATATATAATGGTAGATTAGTATATAAATAAATAAAAAGAGTAGTATTTTAGTATATACTTAAATAAGTAAATAGTGTATACATGTGTGACCTAGTGGTGAAACATTTGAGTCCTGAGAAAATGAACAAGTTATTTATTTTTCATTTCCCAATATATTTTTTTAAAAAGTAATTCTTGAATGTGTAATTTTTGTTTTTTATAAATAATCCCTTGTGCCAATAGGAAATCCTTTTGATAATCGTCCATAAATGAAAATCAAGATAAAAAACCATAAAAGAAAAACATGGAGATATTTTTTGGATTTAAACTTTTGCGAAATTTTAACTATTTTAACCTTTAATATATGAATTGTATAATAGTGTTATAGTTTGGTAGAAAAAATCTCCAAACAAAGCATTCATCTTATATCCCACATAAATCAAATTAAGTAGCGTGACATCAGACACTTTAATTTGGATTTAATTGTAATAGACCTTCGGATAATTGTAGTGTTCATTTAATTCAGAAAAAAAAAAAACAGAAATGCAAGAATTGATTATATTGAATAAAGGAAATTATAGGCAATTAATAAAATAAAAGATAGCATTAAATTGATTGATAAATGGTTAAGATACATAAAGTGATTCCGCATCAGAGTGCACATGAAAACAGCACAACATAGCCAATCAGCACCTTTACAAAATGAAACAAACCAATTAACCATCTAGAATTTGTTTTGGTCACTGCACCGGTTCTCCATTCATAAATTAAAAATAAAAAAGACATAAAATATTGTATCAAAAAAATCCCTGGTTGACCAAAAATAAAATAAAGCTTCTTTGGCTTATTGTGTTTGAGACACCGTCACTCATGATACGCTGGCACAAGGCAGCAACACTTGGAAATGAAACCCAACATTTTCTTCTGCACAAACAAAGTCACGGATATAAAACAATTCAAAACATTTAATAATAAAATAAAAAGAATGACGAACCCGTTTGGTAGTTGGAAGAAGATGAGGAGAAATCTTGTAGAGATCTTCATCAACTGCTTTGGGATGTTGTTTTGAAGGTAACGGATGACCACTGCAAACGACGTCGTTTACCTTCTTGTTCATTGGTTTACTTGGATACTCCGTAACATGGTAAACTCTCCCGTGTTTTCTCATTCTTGTTTCACTTATCGTACCCTTCGAGTACCTGCTATCCCTTATTCTCGTCTTCTATATAATAAACCACAAACAACATCACTTATTTTGTTCTATGTGAAAGTGAATCAAAATATATTACGAAAATAAATATAAAAAGAAACAGTGTTAGTGTTACCTTTCTAACTGGTTTCTTAAAATCAACAGCGTAAGGATCGTGTTCTTCACGCACGTATAGACCAGTCTCACCATAGGATGAACTACTGTAAGGAACCAAACCAGCTTGTCTTGCATTCTCGAAATATTGACTTATTGCCAACTCGTTCGCAATATCCCAGTTTCCAAAAGCAGGTATTTGTCCACTTCTCTTCCAATATTCCTATCAATAACAAATGAAAATGACTCATCAACTTCACCAAATCTAAAAGGGAAAACAGAAAAGCGTGACTGAAAAAAAGCTTACATCCATATTTGGATTCTTAAATCAAAACAAAAGAGCTTGCTTCCCCTAGAATGATAACGTTACTAGTGTTTTTGTTGTGCCTTAAGAAAATGGATGGAGTTGAAACTTTTAAAGGAAAAAATAAATAAAAAGACAGGATAATGTGTTTCCCAAAAACCTGAGAGAAAGCTATTAAATAGAGTGATCAGAATTTATAGATAAGGAATGTAAGCAACAGTGAATGAAATAAATAAGCAAACAAAGGGTAGGGTGGTGTGGTGTGGGTTAAGGCTTTTAACATAGGAAGACAGAGAAAGGGTTGCATCGAACAGACAGAAGCAGAGAAAACATGAAAACATAAACAGAGAAAGGGTTATGAACTGATATTAACATGATACAGTAAGATTCAACAGCAAAAACAGGACCTGCTCTGTTCTACCATTAATTTTTTTGGTTGAATAAACAAATAAGTAAGAAAACAAAATGGGGCGGTAGTTGAGTTTTTATTTACTACAACTCATATGCGTAAGACCATTTACAATGGTTTACAAACTCAACACCCATTTTTTCAACTCCCAACACTCCATATCATTTTCTCTTTCTTCTACCTAATAACTCAACACCCATTCAACTTTTACCCTCTCCAATGGTTTTTCACTCAACACCCTACCCCACCACTTTTTATTTTCATATTCTTATTTAAATTTTATTTTTATGATTACATAAAATTACAATTATCGATTAAAATTAAATTAAAATAATAAATACTTAATAATTTATTTTTTAATTTTTTGTAATAAAAACAAAATTTATTTAAATAATTGGATACGATACAAATCATCTTAAATTAATTTAAAATACAACACACAATTAATGTAATTAGTACGTTACAAATAATTTAAAATGCAATACAACACACAAGTAACGTAATTAGTACGATACAAATAATTTAAAATGCAATACAACACACAAATAATTCAATCACGGAACATTCCAAACTTTGTCAATATGTGCTTCACTAGATCGGCTTGCAATTCTTGATGAACATTTGGATCACGGAACTCTGATCTAGCACGCACATGATTTGCAAAAGCGGGTAACACCTTGGTTAAATGGAAAATTAGCAGAATTTTGAGTGTTAAAATGATTATTGGGATCCATTTCACTAAAAAAAGACACTTAACTTCAAAATAAACACTAATAATAAAATTAAGATATTGAAAAACTTAGTTTTTTTTCTGTGTCCAAATCAAATAAACCAAGTCTCTATTTATAGAGAAAAAAAATCATGAATTTTGGTAAAAAAAAAAAAAAAAAATTAATTTGCAACGAAATAATTGAGTTCAAAGTATTAAATGGATAAAAATCTGGTCAGCCAATCAAACACAACCACGTGGCAGATTAAATGGTGTTGAGTTTTCTCAACATCTCTCTCCTCCAACACACACTCAACACTACATTACACACCCATTGCACATGATTTTGTGGTGTTGACTTTAAATAAATCTACCATTGCACATGGTCTTAAGAAAAAAGAATGAATTTGGTGGTAATAATTATAAATGAGTGTGGCTGAAAAGTTGTTGAAGAGTATATTGGCTATCTGAAAAGGCTAGGAATGAATATTGAATGCTATAAATCTGTCACTGTTTTCACTTTTTCACTTATAAAGGAATCACCCCTGCTTCTCTGTATTATGGCAATGGCACAACTTTTTCAAAATGGAATGGAACACAGTTTTTATTTGTTTCATATTTATGGATCTTGTATTTTTTCGACCAAACCGGATCTTTCGCTTTTATTCCGCTCATGCCAATCTACGGTTTTTTTTAAAACAAAATACTTATATAGAATGAACTTTAGAATTATTAGAAAACGATGGGAAAATACTTGACAAAAATACAAAAACAAAGCTGGGGAATAAGTTGTATAAAAGGTAAAACATGGAAGAGTACAAAGAGTAGTGTGGAAGGCAACGCTAAACATATCTGTCCATAATAGCTATGTACTCTCACTTTGACCATCAACAAGTCCATACTATAGCTCGTACAAAATTGCTAAGACCATTCTCTTTTATTTTTTTAATAAGTGTTTACTGGTGTTTTTTAACGCATTATTTAGTTTTAAATAATTACTTATAGGATTAAATTAGAAAATCCTAAGATAATTTGTGCATAATTTTCAAAAGAAAAGTGTTCAATTGTTGTTATAAACTTAAAATTAAGTGTTTAATAAGGTAATAGAAAAAAAAAGTTTGAATGCAAAAAAAAAATTAACGGTTTCGATTGTGTTAAAATCTACTATGAAATGATTTTAGAAAGATAATAAAGGATAAAATAAAGTAAAAGAAAGAATAGTAACAAATTTATTTTGGTTAAATAAATGAAAGTTGGTGTACATAATCATATATATTATTTACAAACTCTTTTCTGCTCTGAC
The DNA here is from genome assembly GCA_963966055.1 of Lathyrus aphaca. Classification (NCBI taxonomy): domain Eukaryota; kingdom Viridiplantae; phylum Streptophyta; class Magnoliopsida; order Fabales; family Fabaceae; genus Lathyrus; species Lathyrus aphaca. Next base: position 8,594,323 of record OZ014525.1, read on the forward strand.
TTTGGTTCTTAAAATTCTATAGAGATTTTGTAATGATAATGAGTCTATTTGTCTTGATTTTGTTAAAAAATGATTTTTGTAGTGTAATATAGTTTTGTGGAAAAAAAAATACAAAAAGAAACTTTTTATAAAAACTTCAAATAAAAATTTGGTTCGAATAGTTATTCTTAAAATATTATTTTAGATATTTCATCATTTTATTGAATTTGTTTTGAATATCAAAATTTTAAAAATCATTTAATTTTAAAGCTATTTTAAATAGATTTTCATAAAAGTCATTTTTGAGATACAATTTTTGAAAAAATTGTGATTATCTTTTGATCTTCAATATTGTATTTTTATACTATATGATGTCAAAATTAGTATTTCACTTTAGAAAAAATGAATAAAAAAACTTATAATATTTTTAAAAACGGTTTTGTAAAATCTATTTTTGAAAATACAATGAAAAAAAATCTATTTTAGAAAGAAAAAAAAAATTAAAAAAAACGTATAATATTTTGTCACCCAATTCCTAACGCTAGAATATATATATATATATATATATATATATATATATATATATATATATATATATATATATATATATATATATATATATATATATTATGATTATGTCTAACCCTTTGTGAAGTTTTCAACCATATATCTTGTTGCTACGTGTCTTCAATATTTGGATAAGATTAAAAATCAATTATTCAATCTATCCCTTTTTACTTCGTCACAATCGTCACGGTTGTTCACTCAAATTATCGAGACATGATAATAAGTAATCTTAACATTTTGGAAAAAATGCTAAGTCAAAAACTTGTGGCCAACATGTCGAATTCATCATTATGGTCGATAATCTTGTCGCACATGTAACCATATGCTCTCATTTTTAACTAAGTATTGTCTTAGTATAGTATTCTCTTTGTCGAACTCTGCACGTCGAAAATTCCATGCTAACAAATTGCCCTAAAAAATGTCATTTTTGACAATTTGAGAGACAAATGGCGTTTTTGCAACTTCCAATACTATTTGAAGTGGTGCGCTGACTTCATCGTCATCATAACCACTTTATCAAAACTTCTTTATGACACATGCACCTAAAAAACTTTCATCATGAATCTGCTTTCCAAGGAAGAATGTGGTTCATACGACAAAACCTTTTCCAATCCACCTCTGAACAAAACAACATGTGTCAACTAAAAGGTGCCAACAGTTTACTTTCAAGTGAAAGAAAAAGAGAAATGAATAGTCTTTCTCGTATGTCTACATATACCCCCTCTTTCACAATTTTTTATTTTCTCCACTTCATCTCAACTTCCTGACACTTAGAAAAACCTGCACACTCTCTTCAAAACTTCATCTTCTTCAATACTATTTTACTACTTATGAACCATGTGTCTTCATCAAACCTGGGAAATACAATATCAATTGTTGCAACCGTCAAAGTTCTCATTCCTGTCTGGAACCAAGTTTACTTTCTTGAGCCACCCAATGGAGGAGGAAAAAGTCCCAATATAGAAATCCCATGTACTGATTCACTTTTTTGTTTCTGATAACGTAGATGCATTTCTGGGTCTGTTTCCTGGTCCTACTGTGAATATTAAGAAAGTGAGTGAGATCTTCCTTGCTACAATCGCACCAAACATCGTGTTTGCTTGAATCAACCCTATGATTTGTTTGCACAATTTGTCATAATTTTTCGCATCATCAATAGGTTTGCAGGGATTCTCTCATTGTAGACATAATTCATTTTATATACTAGGTGTTTGTAGATCAGAACCAGACTTTTGATGCCAAATGTTAGAACTTGAAACCATAAGATTGATGAATAGTAAACAAATTAGAGTGTGGAGAGGGAGAGAAGAAAAAAGAGTAGTTGATTGGGGTCAGAATATTTTCACTATTTCATCAACCATAATAATGATACCCTTAAGGTATTAATTAAAGTTATTGGAATACAAAACAACAAATCAAATAACATAAAAGTAAAAAAATTGGACTTGTGATAAGAGATGCAATTAGACATTTTAATTAGTAGTATAATTATATTAGTTGTTATTGTATTTTGAATGTTTTGTTGAATTGAGTTTCCAATAGTATTTGGGCACTTTAGTTAAGGGTCCACTAGTATTGTATATGTAGTGTCTTTTGATATATTGAAGAATCAATCAATGAAAAATCAAGTTAACTTTTATTTTATTTCTCTTAGTTTCATTTTAGATTATAATTGTTCTTCATACTTTATTAGGATTAGTTTTTAGCATCCTAATAACTTGTAACCGATTACACATAGTTTCGGCTGCTAAATAACAGAAAATAAAAAATAGTGGTAACTGGTTATTACGGATGTGTAACCAAGTACACCAACTTTCTTCAACTTATTTAATTTATTTTTACATTATAACCAATTACACAGCCGGACACATAAATTACTCAAAAGCACTTAACAAAACACTAAAAAGAACTATTACAGTAAAAACTAATCCATTTGTTAAATCCTCATCTAATTTTCACGTACAATAATCTAAATCCGTGAGGTAATTGTTGATAAACAAAATCATAATAATAAAATAAAAATCTCGATATCTGGTATAGTCATATTTTTAGATACTAGGAAGATAATGTAATATTTTGCCATGTGCATGACACAGCATGGGTAAAGAAACAAGATAGAGAGAGTGAGAGAGAGGTATTCATATGTGTTGTACAACTAAGGAAGCAAACAATTCATTTTGGCGTGACATTTGATGAGATGTGCTGGAATTCGTGTTGACTTATGAACGTCACATTTTTTCTAAGTTTTGGTATGAAAGCCCATCACTCCCATATCGCCCATCATATTGCACTACAATATTTTTGGTTACTATTCAGCTATGCTTATATCACTAATTCCTAGATACTCTCTAAATATATTTTAGCACCTAGTTTAGGAAGAAAAATAAGTAGAGCATCTTTTCTCACTTGCTATCATCATCATCATTAAATGGATATGAAATGAAATGCTTTGCGCATGGACCCCATAGAGGGTTTCAATGCTTTGATTTTGGTAATGAGATTGAGACATACTAATACTACTATTATCGTGTTGACTCATTACATCTTCTGCTTTGACCATAAATTATTTGTACAAATGTAGAAAAAGGAATTCATCCTATCAACATCCGTTTATTTTGCAGATTTTACTGAAACTCTGCTACATGCCATTGACTAATTTATTTTCTTTATTGTAATTTTTAGAGTAGTTGCATCCATCGATAAGTGCCATTGTGTCATTGAATGAATACACACCGCACGCCTAAGCTTCATCTCTACATCTAAGTTAATCAGAGTAAACATTACCAAACAAGTAGCATGGTAATTGGATCCATTCTCGATAAATATTTGTAAAATATAAGTATAACATGTAGGGAAAAATCCGCAAAATAGATATGGATGCAGACACAGACAATTATTCATTAAAATAAATGAGGATAAGCACAAATACAAATATCTTAATACTCCATCTCATAATCGCTCAATATATATTAATGTGTTTTTATTTTAATATTTATGTATATAAGTTAATTTATCAATTTTATAAAATACATCACCATAAATTTGTATGAATTTTTATATAAATATTTGATTATTTTTTAACTAAATAATAACATCCTTGGATATTTTTTTAGTGATATAAAAAATTTAAAATTACATCATAAATTATAATTGATTAATTATTTTTATTAAAAATGCAGGTAAACGGTATGAATACAGATACTTAAGAACATATAAGATATATGTATGAGTATAAATATTGGTACCCACGCGGATATAAGCTCGGATACATGGATTTTTTCAAACAGCGGGTATGGCGACGATACAATAATATCCTACCCATTGACATCCCTACAAACAAAGAAGACTTTCATATGAACAACTGCGACCGATTATATAAGTTCATATTAATCTCATAGTAACACATTTTTTTAAGATCATTTCAACATATTTGTAATCTCATATTACCGGACACCTATGGTACCTCAAGATGAATTCTCACAGCATCCACAACGAGTTGGTTATGATAATCACTAACCTATATCAAATGAAAAGCATTTACAAGACTTTGCAATATGAAGAAGAAAAAAAAAGAGAACACAAAACCATGGAGATCAACATGGTTAGTGTAAGTTCTGTATTTTTAGGTTGACATTAATTTTGTAAAATAAATAGAGCATTAATGTGTATATACAGGATCTTTGCAAAACACAGAAAATATTAAGCAATGAGTCATTTTGTACGTCCAAACATGTTGTGTTGAAATGTTTTAACATCTGGATCAACATGTCGAAAAAGATGTCAAGACAGTTCATTCGACATCATGAACTGTTGAAGATGGATTGAAGTTTCTATTTTGGTTTCAACAGAAACAAAATATTTTGAAGATTTAAATCAATCCAAAAGGCGCAGATTGTAAAAGATCTTGAAGACTCAAATGTTTATTGAAGACAAAATCAAATATTGAAAAATATAGAGTTTCTATATTTAGAGATATTTTAGGGAGTTTTTATTTGAATATCTTTTTGTATATTTGTAGCAGATTTTTTCTGCATTTTTGTAGCAATTGTTGCTATGATTTTTTTTAGGCCCAAATCCAGTTGGAAATAAGTTATAAATTGAAACCTTGTAACCTAGGTATAACCAACCAACCGAAAATGTAAAGATCATATCATTAGGGTTGTGTTCGTGTGGTAGCCGTGTGCATCAAGGTTTATGTTATGGTTGTTCTGTTTGTAATTCTCGAAGATTGTAAGCAAGAGAAGTTGTGTATTTAACTGAAGCTGCTAAGCAAGGTTAATGTATTGTCATGGAAGTGTGACTTCTGGTTTGAATTGTTGTGTAGGTAAAGAGTCGTCAATAACAACAACTAATTGCTGGGACTATGAGACATCACTGAGGTGATTGGAAGTGAGGATGAGTTTCTCATATTTAAGAGTTCCTAAGTAGAAGTTGCACGGGTAGTGATTAAGTGAGAAGACTGACAATTGTAGGTGTTTGTTGAGAAGTCTTTGAATTGATACTACATAATGGATTTCCTTCCTGGCTTGGTAGCCCCCAGAGTAGATGAGTTAGCAACAAACCAGGTTAACAATTTGAACGTGTTCTTTACAACTTTCAGTTGATTTTACGCAGAATGTCATATCAAATGTCTAAACATCTTGAAGAATGTTTGAATTTGATATATCAGAAATTTTAAATTACTGTTGTTTGTGCCTTACCATGTTTATATGTAACAAATAAGATGTCTCAACATCATATTCGACATATGAGTCTGTCATACCAGAATTTCAGTTAGACAAGCAGCAACGAATGATCTGGGCCAGGTCAAAGCTAACTACAACACTCATGAAAAAAAAAGATTATACCATTTGGTTATCTTAATTCAGTTTCTTTCTAAGAACAATGACATGTTACTAAAATTTATTATGTTATTTGTTTAAATAAGTTTTTTTTACTCAACCATCTCTTTTCTTTGTGATCATGAAAGGTAACAATGAGTCTGATGTACGGTAAAAAAAGATCGAAGTCTCATCACAAAGACTCAGGGGTGTTGTCACAAACATCATAACATATGTAAAGAAACCAAAACCTATAATGTCAATTCACACAAAAAAAAAGTAAGTCACAAGTTGGAAAATACGGACTCACCTCCTTTAGGTAGCTAGTCATTCTAGAAGTAGTGGTGAGTCTGTCATACGTCAATCTCGAACTAGATTTTCATCTAGGGCAAGGAAGGGGTATCATCCATTGGCCAACTACGATCTCGAAATATGTTAGACAAACTTTGAGAAAAACCTTAAAGAAAAATTATATGCATCCTAGTGAAATGAACCGGGATCAGAAGCAACACCTTAAAATTAAGTATAAAAAAAAGTAACAGACTAAAATATATTTTACAAGACAAGAACAACAAAGATTTACATATGTCAGATACAAGAATGCCAGTAAAAAAATGGAATATTAATCTATCAAGGATGACACCATCCCATTTTCGATAATCTGGTCAAGACGAACTTACTATCGGGAGATCTACATTGTAGGACAAAAATGACCCACATGTTTAAGGAACTCGCGAAGGCATCCTAAAAAATGAAGTTACTTTCTTTAATTGATTTAGGCAACTCCTTAGAAAGATTAAAATTCTCGAGGCGTGCCACAAAGTGGTTGTCCTCGGCCTTTTGTTTGCTCTCTTGATACTCTTTTATAGACATTTTCAGCTCTTTTATCCATTTTAAGGTAGGATCCAAAGGCAATTTGCTTCATTAAGAGCGTCATTCACCTTGGATAAATATGTATGAGCAAAATTTAAAGTATCATTCTTCTTTGTTACTTCTGAGACAAGCAATATAACAAGATTTTAGTCCACTCGAACATGAGCCTGCCATTCGGCAAACCTGAGCCAGTGACGTTTGCTAGGAGGCTTCAAGACCTAAAGTTCCACAAGTTCAAGTATAAAAGCCAATCCTTCCTTGCTATATAGCCATGGAGAGGATGAAAATTCATCTGCCTCAATACGACCAGGAGAGAGTCACACTTCCATTTGAGTATGGGAAGTGTGACCCAAACATTTGGATTCAGAACCGGACTAAAAGGAGTGCCCAAGGTAAAATTTTCCCTGGTAGATAGGGTACTCAGAATGTCAGTCATAAGAGAAACAACCTAAACCTCCTTCCTTATCTGCTACATTGCTTCTTTATTCTTCATTGCATATGCATAACTAGCAAATAAGACATCGGATGATGGGTAATTCAAGAAGATAAATCAAGGAAAATGAGAGCCCAACGCCACTTACCAAATATTTTCTTACTCTCCTTATCTAATTTGGCATCCACCAACTAGTGAGTTTTAATGATACTCTTCAACTGTTTCCTTGATGCTGCTTCAAACAAAACAACACCACAAATTTAGCCAAGCTCCCTATAGAATGCCACCAGATAGTCTTATATATAACTCTTTATGAGACAATCGACTATGGCTCCCATACTTTTGAAATATATTTGTGCACGTCAGTGGAGAACTTAACTCTAATTTGAAAATATTTTCATGAGCTTCTCTATTAAGAGAAGTGACAAGGAAGGCACGATCCTTAAAATTATTCACATTGTCAGAGTAATTCTCGAAGTTTTTAATGATCTACCTCAAAGAAAGAAAACATGAATTGTTCGCATAATTTTGGTTGTTATGAGTTTTAAAGAGATGAAAGAACAACCTCACTGTCGACTTACCCTTGTTATACTCACACCAATGTTGAAAAACCTTGATAAACGCCTAATTCACTAGGTGCAACTACGAGGGAGATCTGAACAAGTACTTCGTTAAGTTGTCCTAAATTCATTGAAAGGAATGCAAATATCTATGAGGGGGAATAAACATTCATGGAAAGAGATGAAACACCCTTCCTATTGGTGACACACCCTCTTATCTTCATCAAGAGTAAACATTCCCAAATAAGATGAATGACCCATGTCAATCGAGGCTAAATCTATCACGCCCTCACAAACCAAAGTAGAAACGATCCCCAAAATGTATTCATCCATCTAATCACCTGAGATATCCATGTCGACCCCTCGTAGTCGAGGTTGACATAATCTTAATAATTAAATAAAAATGAATGGAGATAAAATTTGGCAAGCAATATAGCTTAAATAGTGTCACCATTGGAAGAAATTTCTTAGGGAAGAAGGTAAGAGTTCAAATGTTCATTATCCTGGAAACTCTGGGAAAAAAATAGTGTAAGCAAAAAAATGTTGAACTTTGAAACTCATAAAATAGAGAAATCAAACATGCATGCATGGCTTGTACCAACAAACAAGAACATATAAACTTGATCAAATACTTGAACAAAGAAGCTCACAAAGAAAATGATGAAGGAAACACAAAGGAATCTTTGGCAGATCGCTAATGGCATAATTGTCCCAAAATGAGACTTCAAAAGCCTTTTAAACCTTATTTATTCAATAAGGTTCGTAGAATACACTATGCTCCACCAACAATTTAGATCTCCTTAAAAATGTTTGAAGTACTTGAGTACTATAAGGAAGAGGGAACATCATCACAAACTAGCGTAGAGACACATGTCAGCCACTCATAGAAAAATGTTACATATTACAAGAAATGTATTTAATGTACTTATTTATAATAGTGATGACATACCATCAGAGGCCTTGACATCCTCTGATCTAAAGAATAGGTAGTAACACGTACTACAAACCATTGACATGCAAAGCAAAAATAAGCATTTGAGGTGCAACGATTTCGGGCTTCCCATAAGGCCTAAAGGGTAGAGGCTTAATAACATTGTAAGAAGGGTGAAACATAATACAAGTAGTCCTTTTTTCCTCTTTGATCGGGAAATTCTACTTGTAATAACTTTGATAGCCATCCAGATAAATCTGACAACTGACTGTGATCCACGCTTTTAGTTAATAATCGTTTCTTCTTCTTAAGAAGGAAAATGTATCATTTATCATGTATTTAAATTCATTCTCAATCATACACCTTTTTCAATATCATACTGAATTGAGCGTTTAAGAGCTAACCTTGCAGGCCAACCTCCTCTCCATCATATCGAGAGCTCATAACCACCACAACAAACTTTGAATCCTCACTTACCGATCAACTTTGGTTTCACTACAAAATAATTAAGATGGAATAAAATTCAGCTAATAAGTGTTTATTTTACTTGAAGTTTACTGTTGATTTTTAGCACATGCACACTTACTTGACCATGAAGTAATAAAAAAAAACCAATTCGTACACATATATAAAATTTCCCTAAATATTTGACTTAATTTAATTATCAATAGTTTTATGTGATAGGAATTGTCACTACTACAAAAATTATCTATCACCTCGGTTGGGAAAATGGTTTCACTACGGCTGGTTGTCCGTAGGGATGGCAAAAATATCCATACCCGTGGATAAAATCCGTCACGGGTACGGGGCGAGTAACTTAATATATATCCACAGAAAAAATAAATGGATATTTAAATACTCATTTAGTAATGGATATGGATACGAGTTTAATGATATCCATGCCCGCGGATATCTGTATCCGTTAATAAATTATAATAATTGCTTAAATATTAGTTTATTATACTTTGTCTTTTCATCTTCTAAAAAACTATTCTTCTCATTTTTTTTTAAGTTTTCTTTGAAGAAAACCGTTTACATTTCATACAAATCATATTGGTCATTTCATATTTAAGCTTCTTCTTTACTCCATACCTTACTTCAGCAATTCAATTCGACCGTCCAACCAACCACTTTCTTTGTCCATCCAGTGTCTTCCTTTCAACTCCTCGGTCGTCCTCTCTTTAACCATAACTCACAATCATAATATTTTTTGTTTAAAATAAAGGAAGTTAATGTGATAATTTTTTGTTAAAATAATAGATATTTGTATGAATGTTATATGATAATAACTTGTATATTTAAAAGAAGTTGGAGAAAAAAATTCAAAAGAAAAAAGAAAAAAATGTTATCCATGGATATCTATAAATATCCGTGGATATCTTAAAACCCGCAGATTATTCGTTTACCGGATACTCGCATGGATATGGGACGAATTGGATATCATATTTATCCTACAGGGCGGACACGGATATCATACTACCCGTCCCTATGAATATCCATTTACATCCCTAGTTGTCCGTGGTAACTAAGGGTGTCATATAAAGTATGTTATTTTTTACCTTGGGTTAATGGCTGAGGTGGAAAACTAGATAGCACACCACCTTTCCCCACGACTGGACCTGGCAATTGTGGGGGAAAATGGCTTTGTCATAGTTTTGAATCCTAGCAAAATTAGTTTGGCATTTTCCAAATGGCAAGTTGGGCTGACGAGTTCCAATTGAGGTGAAATGTAGCGCCTTGAATTTTCCCGATGGACAGAATTTCCAACTTTTGGGAAATTTAGCACCCCGACGTGGGTTGAACGAAGTATGAGAACTTGTTTGTTATTAATATGATTATTTCATTAAAACGAAACCAATTTTTCAACAAAGAAGAAATTCCATTATCTAGAGAAGATATAGCAACACAAAAAGAAAATGGTGAATTATAAAAGAAATTTGAAAAGGAAGCAACACAATATGTTATTTTTGTTGCTGGAGGATACAGGGATCGAAACATTCTAGGGGGGGTGAATAAACAAGACTTTTTTACTGTAGTGCCTCATAAGTGAAAATAAAATACCACATTACCCTGTTTTGAAAAGATATTCCAATAAGCCTCATACTCTTTATGTGCTCAACCATTAAAATGACGAGCAGCTGTACGAAAAAATTTGATGAGGGGGCTCATCCAATGGTTTCGAGAGCACCTTAATATTTCTTTTTCATATTTTATTTTATTTAATGTTTTAAATAATTTTAATAATAAATATAATTATATCTCTTGTTGAGGATTGCGAACAAAAAAAAGCACCAAGCGTGGAACAGGCGCCATTATAGTCGATGATATGCATATTATTTCTATATAATAATAAAAAATTATTTTGCTTCATTAAATTTATTTAGCACATTATTCCACTTTATTATAAATATATTGAAAAAATAATAATCATATTATTAAAATATTATATTTAATATATATTTATTAAATAATATTGTAATATTATTATTAATTATTTTAATTATTATTTTAAAATTAAAAAATCCTAATTAAAAAAATTAGAATAATTTTTTATTAATAAAATATTAATTTATAATTATATTTATTATTAAAATTATTTAAAACATTTAATTAACTAAAAAATATTAAGACGCTCTTTAAACCACTTGACAAACACCCTTATGAAATTTTTTCGTGCACCTGCTCGCCATTTAAAATGGCCGAGCACAAAGAATACGGGGCATATTGGAATTTTTTTAAATCAACATAGGGCATTGTGGTATTTTATTTTCCGTTATGGGGCACTACTATAAAAAAGTCAATAGACCAGTCCCCTAAAAACTATTTTCAAAAACATTTCCTTTTATAAAATCAGAGTTTTACAATTAGATGCGTATATTAAAAGCTCTTAAGGAAATTCTTGATACCATGAGAGAAGATAACCAATGGAAGCAAAAAATAACGAACAGAGAGAGAGAGAGAGAGAGAGAGAGAGAGAGAGAGAGAGAGAGAGAGAGAGAGAGAGAGAGAGAGAGAGAGAGAGAGAGAGAGAGAGAGAGAGAGAGAGAGAGAGAGAGAGAGAGAGAGAGAGAGAGAAGAGAATACACCTGATATATAATACTTCACCTCTATGTCATCGTAGGTGCTTAATCCATTTTTCAATGGTTTCACATTAAAAATTATTTTATTCCAATAATAATAATATGGCAATTGTTTTATTGAAATTCCACAACCACTTGATTCAAGATACTCCTGGAAATAACTAGTCTTATTATCTTGATCCTTTCTTTTTGTATATGGTGTCTGCTTTGTCGATCTTGCAAGATCCACATGATCTTGACTTAACTATTCCATAATCAGTAATTATGTCAAGCCATCGTTCTATAGAAACCTTTACTGGGTCCTACCGGCCCATTGAGCAATGATATGTATCAAGAACACAGAAACTCTAACTTCGTCTGTAGGTTGCACACAACACTACCAAAGTAACATAGAGAAACAATTTCTTCATTTTCTTGATGGATTGCCAACCTTCAACACCACCACACAAACTTAATTTTGACTTGCAACTCAAGAACTTCATAAACATCAACAAAGAATGGACATCGTCTACAAAAGATCTCAAACTCTATAAGAATTTAGAAGCAACTGATGTTATTCTTACTAGAGGTTGAAGATTAATTTAGATCCAAAAGAGATATGTGAAAATGTATTCTTTGAAAGCGAGTTTTCAAGTTTTTAGAAAGACTTTTAAAGATGTGATTATTATCACAATAGTCACTAAAGCTTAATTCTTAATGGCAAGGGAGAGAGTAAATAAAAATATATAGGTACTTGATATTATTCACAAAAATGAGTAAAAATGTCTTTTAATTAATGTTAAGAGCAATGGGTATGATTTGAGTCAAATGAGTGAAATGGTTTAAATGAAGAACTTAAAACCAAATTTTGTATTGTGATTCAAATCATCGTAGACTATGATTCAAATCAAGTACAACATGTGATTCGAATCAAACTATACAAAATCAAAAGATAACTCAGATTTTGCATTGTGTTTCAAATCAAGTGTAACCTGTGATTCGAATCATGAATGACTTTTAGCATAATTTGAATTTTCACATTCATGTTTGATTTGAATCATCCCTAACCCTGATTTGAATCACACTTCTTAAAATTGATTTTTAGAGTAAATTGAAGTGTGATTTTGAATCTAAAGTCAGTATGATATGAACCATTTGTTCATGAGTTTCTTGAACCAAAGAATCGACTAATTGACTTAAAGCATATTTCTCACACTAAAAATAACATTTTGAATTATGAATGAAAAAAACACAATTTTATGCCAACACTATTTAAAAAGCATTGCACTCAATTCTAAGATATTTGCAACTATCTAACTTAGATGAGACTCAATTACAAAAGCGAAAAAATGATAAAAGATAACAAACGAGACAAACAACAAAACCAAAGCTTTCATTTTGTTCAATCCATTATGTCAAGAAAAAAGTAGATAGACATAAGATACAACCTATAAAAACCACCATTAACATGAGGAATACACAAATCTAGCAGATTACCTTATCATTCCACTATGCCAATTCGCTTATCAGAACTTGAAGTATTTCCTCATGATGAACCCATGCAAAAACAATTCCCATGTACTTTGTTACCCAAG